>CM046878.1:163486528-164686528 GCA_025667525.1 Glebionis coronaria | reverse complement strand
AGCCTCACCCCTCCATGGAAGTATGGAGGGGTTTATATAGCACGGGACTTGGACTTTACATATGACAATATTAGTCCCTACAAGTCCCGGCTATGAAACTAATGTAATTCTGTTAGTCGCACACATTTTAAGGCTAACAATCTTCCCCCAATGTGGTGACATACGGAATTACTTACAATGTTCCTAACAAGTGCAAATACAACAAAAATATGACAGTATTAAGTTTGCTTCCAATGCTGAGGGTGACACCGTTGTCTTCAAGTCTTCTAGAAAAACTTATACCCCAGTTTTAATCCTCTTTGTCTTTGCTTGTTGAGGAACCATTGTATCATGTATGAACTGGATTAACTTCCCCCAATTCATACCACATGTCTTGAAAAGCTTTCTTCATAGACTTCTTTTTGACGAAGCTTCTGAATCAGCTTCCCCCCAAACCAATATCCCTGTCTTGAGCAGAACCTGTAGCTTGATCAATCTTCTATCTTTGACATTTAAAGTGCACAGCGGAATTTTGTAGAAGAAGAAGTAAACTCCACCAAGTACCTGCTACCTTGACATTTTTGGTCTTCATGATTATGAGTTTGGGGGAACATGTAAGAAATCAGCAACAAATTTGTAAAACCCGCATGCTTTTACCATGCATAGTACCTTAAGTTCGTACGTACTAGTTAAAAACTTTCCTAATATAGCATGATTACGATTACGTGTTAGGAGTTTATGTATTACGTACGTGTTAGAACACGATAAATATTTTATGTGCACGATCACGTAATAATTATTTAGCAATAATTAATCACGAACATACAATCACGAAATCACGAGCGTAATTAAAACACGAGTTATTATTAATTACATATATATATTTAATACGAGCGTAATTAAATATATAAGTGTAGGATATTTACGTAACGAGAACATTTAAAACACGAACATAATTAAACATAAATGTGTACGAATTACGAGACACGAAACGAGGTACGGGACCCCCACAAGGGAGTCCCTACCCGCGGCCAAAATAAGGACAATGGGCCAAGCCCATTGTCAATTTTACTAAAAGGAAGGGTTAAGTAATTTTACTACTCAAAATTACTTTTACAGAAGAATTTCAAGAAAATCTAAAATCCCTTTTCCTCCTCCTTGTGTGCCGCCACCATCAAATCACCATCAAGGTGATTTCTTTGATCTTGGATCTTGTTAATTTAGTGTTTGTTCGTGTTTGTTCTTCACTCTCTTGATCCACGAATACGGTAAAACCTTGTTAAACCCTTTTTCTTTTAATTAATCTTTTATTTAATTAAGAACACGTGATGTTTTTCATAAAAACACATTAATTAAACCTAGATCTAACATGTTTTGGTCATTAAATAATCAAAGGGGTCGATCTAAGGGGTGTTTGTTTTGGGCAGCAAGGTATAACCGACCCCAAGGGGGGTTCGGTTTGTTTTTAGCCGACCACCACCAAGACCTTTTTGGTCTTGGTTGGTGCGTGTGGGTCCCACGACAGCAAGGGGGTACCCCGATTTGGTTCGAGGTACGATGTTGTTTCATATTCGGTGCATGTTTTTAGGCTTAGATCCGAATTATGGTTATGTTAGTTTTTTTTTATATGTTATGAACTTATGTTAAAATTAAATTAATAATGATGTAATTAATTTAATAACATGTCGTAGGTTAACTAATTATTAATAATCATGAAATTATTTTAACCTAAGTATTTATATTACTAAGACTTATAATTAATTAATTATTTTTAAAACCTTGGATATAATTAATTAATTAAACATGACTTAGGTTATATTATTAGTATTTAATAATACATATTTTAACCTAAGTATTTAATATATTTGATTAAAAACATGTCATACTTTAATTAAATATTATAACCTATAGTTTAATTGAATTACATGAAATAATTATTAAACTATATAATATATCATATGACTTAGAAAATAATCATGAAAATACTTAGGCTTATTTACTTAGCTTATTTAACCAGCTTATTTCTAATTATGGAAACTTTCTATTTTTAGAAACTTAATTAAATAAGGCAGCTATTTTATTATGGAAACCAGCTATTTTTAGAAACTTATTTATTTAAGGCAGCTAATCTATTTATTGAAACTTATTTAATTAAGGCAGCTAATCTGTTTATGGAAACTTTCTATTTTTAGAAACTTATCTATTTTAAACAGTAAGTCTATTTTTGGAAACTTTCTATTTTTGGAAACTTTCTATTTTTGGAAACTTTCTATTTTTGGTAACTTTCTATTTTTGGAAACTTTCTATTTTTGGAAACTTTCTATTTTAGGAAACTTTCTATTTTTGGAAACTTTCTATTTTTGGAAACTTGCTATTTAAGGAAACCTGCTATTTTTGGAAAGTTACTTATTATTACACAGTAAGTATAATAACACATGAAATATCAGAAATACTTAATCAGAATGAACAGAATATAGGATTTAACACAGTTTAAGGCTTTAAACAGTGTAAAATAGTAAGAACACATAAAATAAGCTAAGACATGATATAAAACCAGCTATGTATATAGTAAGCAGATACTTATTTCATGTACGTATTTATGTAGCACTAGTGTTTCGGAAGTAGGATTCTCGCAGTTCATCGTTCTCGTTCACTGGACATAAGGTACGGATTCCCGTCCTTTCAGTATGGACATTCTTTCCTTATTAGGATTTTCCCGTATGCAGCCAACTGTTTTCCCGTAGTATAAGTATGAGTTTGATTGCTTATGTTTAAATATGATTACCTATAGCCATATACATGCATGACCAGTTTCACATAGTAATGGAGGTACCATAACCATAACATTAGAGGCACTGATGTTATGACTTCACCACGGCGGAGTGATTGCTCGTGGCGTCCTTTCAGCTTTTGGCCATTTATTTATATTTATCATGTGGGGCGTATGGGTGCATCCTAGTTACACGTTTTATTCAGGATTACATGGTGAATGCGGTGTGTGCCTTGCATCCTTCACAAGGAGCTGATCCCTCCTACCCATAAAACCAGTATATTAAATTAGAGGCAGCCCCTCTAATTTGCATGATGAGGTCACCCCTCCAATTATTCATGCACGGTGGATATTCATGACCTATATTGGCTAATGGTAAAATATGACAAATAGTTTTTATAAGATAAACATAAGACTTTCAAACTATAAAACCAGTTTTATTAAGACTTAACCAGGTTACTCGGGACTTAGTTTCTTCCGCTATTATTATGTTATATGCTTATCCTATTCATGCTTTATTGTACATCCGTGCACTGAGCGTATTGCTCAGCCGTTTTCCTTTTCTATGTTCCCAAAACGGCAGGTACTCAGGGACGCTCGTAGACACTAAGAGTACGTGCATATGGACTGGAAGCTGTCTAGCCTTCTTTATATTATGCATTTCCTTTCTTTGTGATACTTATGCTTTGGACATTGTTTCGTCCTTTTCCTTTACTATACTATGTTTGTGTGTGATGAGCTTTACTTTTGGACTAACGATGTTTGATTCCGGTATTTTCCTTTATATGGTCAAGTAATGTTTAGACATTTTACCTTGTATGCTTTGATGACACGCCATAATTACTGTGATATTTCCATTTCCAAAATGGGGTGTTACAATTATGGTGTCAGAGCCAAGGCTTCAACCTGTAGGCTCTCAAATATGACCTGTGATTAGTGGGTAGTCACTACGGTCTTCCTAGAACTGACAGTTGTTTTCATGCACTCATCATTTTTAAGCATACATATATATATGTCATTGTTACAGGGTTTTTGACTAAGTAATGGTTGGTACAGGACTGGCCCTATTTAGTCGCATGTGTTTTATCGAAACTTTTAGATTTGGGACCGACCCATAGGCGTCCCCTCGATATGTCTTTTGTTTTGAGTGAACTGACCAGAGGCGTTCACTATCGAGCATCCAAAGTTTTCATAAAACTGCATCACGCATTCATACAAAAATTTTCTTGCATAAAATTTTTCTCGTGAAATTTTTAGTAGAAATTTTTTTTCATGTATATATTTTATATTTTATGTTTTGAACTGTTTAATCATATGTTTTATTGTTATACTGTCAAATGGTTCTCACACGCGAACAGGAGCAGCTCAATGCTGCAATTCAGGCTGCCATGCAAGCCTTGCTTCCTCAACTGAGGAATGACATCCGGGCTGAAGTTCAAGCTGCCAACAATCAGCAGCAGCAGAATCAGGCACCTCCTCCTCCTCCTCCAGTGACATTAGCAGTATGGCTGGAGAGATTCAACAAGCTCCGCCCTCGAGCTTTTGAGAAGACAGATAGCCCCAGCGATGCTGAAAGCTGGTTGGCTCACATTGAGAAGATCTTCAACGCTATGGGCTGTGACCCCGCATACAAGGCGAGGTTGGCATGCTATCGGTTCGAAGGCGATGTACTCAACTGGTGGTTAGCTTTGATGCAATCTGAAGGTGGTGATGAGTGGGTTGCTGGTTTGACTTGGGCTCAGTTCAAGGACATGGTGATGGAGTAGTTCTTTCCCAAGGCTGAGCAGGACAAACTCAAGAGAGAGTACCATGGGATCCGTCAGAGAGCTGGGGAGAATAGCAACGAGTTTATGCAGCGCTTTCTTCGCTTGGCTGGTTTCCTTGGTGCGGCAGCAGGTACTCCAGAAGAGCATGCACATCACTTTAGATGGGCTCTTCGCACATCGGGCGCAAACAATCTGGTATGTGCTACGTTCAATACTGTAGCACAAGTGGCCGATGCAGCACGGAAACTGGAGATGCTGCAGGAGAGGGATGAGTTCGGGGAAGTTGAAAGACCCGACAAGAGGTAAAACCTTCATATTCAAGCGGTGATCAATCCGTATATCTTCCATATGTCAATTATTCATCTCTTTAAATGTATCTTCCAGGCAGAAAACTGGGGACCGGTCTCAGCCGGCTACTCAGCAGCAGCCTCATCAGCCCAAGGGAAATGGTCAGACTAATGACCGATCTGCTACGGATAGGCGGGGCGGTAATGACAATTACCGTAACAACGCCGGGCAATCCAGCAACAGCAGGTCTCAATACTTACGAAATTTCTTATGTTTTATGTTATAACTCATATTCTGACACTCTAGCAAAATTCTACCAGGAACCATGGAAACGGTAGGGACCAGAACCAGAGAGGTTCGCAGCCTAGCCGTCCAGCTATCACTGGTATTCAATCTTACGATTATCCGCTTTGTCCTTTGTACCCAACTATTATGTCTCATGTAAAATGTTTTATCAGGTCCTCAGCCAGCCAGAGCACCTGCTGGAGGATACACTCATCCTCTTTGCTCTACTTGCCACCGTAGGCACCCAGGACCATGTCGCCGTAATACTGATGCGTGCTTCAAGTGTGGTCTTCCTGGCCATATTATGAAGGATTGCCGTAAGGGCGAGATGGAGGGTACATCGGGACATGTTGATACCAAGCCGCCTCCTACTGCCGGGCGTGTCTACACGACATCTCGAGACCAGGCCAACAAGTCTACAGGTACCATCACTGGAATCTTGTATATGTATGGTCGCGCTGCATGTGTTCTTTTCGATACGGGTGCTACTCACTCGGTTATTTCTACTGCTTATGCTAAGAACATTAGGATGCCTCCCTTGCCACTAGAAAATAGGCTTACTATTTCCACGCCTTTGAGGGACTCTGTATTAATCACCCATGTATACAAGAGTCTTCCCCTAGAATTTGATGATAAGGTTCGACCTGTTGACGCACTTCCGCTGGACATGAATGACTTCGACATGATTTTGGGCATGGATTGGCTATCCAAGTATCATGCTACCATAGACTGCCATTCATATCGGGTTATCTTCGGTGATGTCAATGCACCAGAGTACATTCATAATGGGTTCATGCCCGGACGGTTTGTACAAATCATATCCACCCTGCAAGTGCATGCACTCCTGTCACATGGTTGCGAGGGTTATCTAGCTACGGTTCACGACATGGATGCTGAATCTCCATCGATTCAGGATCAACCAATAGTGTCGGAATTCCAAGATGTGTTTCCAGCAGAACTTCCGGGCATACCACCTGCACGAGAAGTGGAATTCAGTATCGAGCTGGTTCCAGGAGCTGAACCAATCTCCAAAGCCCCTTATCGCATGGCTCCCATAGAGCTGAAGGAGCTGAAGGATCAACTGCAAGAACTTCTCGAACAAGGTTTCATTCGACCGAGCGCATCTCCATGGGGCGCACCAGTTTTGTTTGTTAAGAAGAAGGACGACAGTATGCGTCTTTGCATAGACTATCGCGAGCTCAACAAGATTACCATTCGGAATAGGTATCCACTGCCACGCATTGACGATCTGTTTGACCAACTCCAAGGGGCCAAACACTTCTCCAAGATCGATCTTAGGTCAGGCTATCATCAATTACGAGTCAAGGAGCGGGATATTGCTAAGACTGCCTTTCGTACTCGTTATGGCCACTACGAGTTTGTAGTTATGCCATTTGGCCTGACAAATGCTCCAGCAGTGTTCATGGATTTGATGAACAGAATCTTCCATGAATTTCTGGACAAATTCGTCATTGTTTTCATCAATGACATCCTGATTTTCTCTAAGTCCAAGGAGGAACACGAAGACCATCTTCGTACAGTACTACAGATTCTTCGCCAGAAGCAGCTGTATGCTAAATTCTCCAAGTGTGAGTTCTGGTTAGACAAGGTGGCATTCTTAGGTCACATTGTATCAGCAGAAGGAATCACTATGGATCCAGCGAAGGTTGAGGCCATCACTAAGTGGCCAAGGCCGACATCAGCGACGGAAGTCCGCAGTTTCTTAGGCTTAGCTGGCTATTACCGTAGGTTCGTGGAGAACGTTTCCCGCTTAGCACTACCATTGACCAAACTGATGCGGAAAGGGGAGAAATTCGTCTGGACTGAAGATCGAGAGAAGAGCTTTGAAGACCTGAAGTAGAAGCTAGTATCTGCACCTATTCTTACTCTACCATCTGGTACGGGTGGATTTCAAATCTACAGTGATGCATCGGGGAAGGGACTTGGTTGTGTTCTCATGCAACATGGGAAAGTGATCGCGTACGCTTCACGGCAGCTTAAGCCTTATGAAGAGAATTACCCCACGCACGATCTGGAACTTGCCGCAGTCGTGTTTGCATTGAAGATATGGAGACACTACTTATATGGAGAATCATGTGACATTTTCACGGACCACAAGAGCTTGAAGTATATCTTCACTCAACGTGAATTGAACATGAGGCAGAGGAGATGGTTAGAGCTGTTGAAGGATTATGACATTAATCTACAGTATCATCCCGGAAAGGCAAATGTAGTAGCAGATACCCTTAGCAGGAAGTCCGGAATGATCAACAGCATTAGAATCGAAGAGGAAATCATAAGAGACTTGGAGCGACTAGACATCAAGATCATGGTACGTGGATAGAATTATAGAGATGCTAACATGGTGTTCGTCAGAACTGCAGTATTACACCATTCACATAGTCATCAAGCGGTTTCTTACTCGAATCCAAGGGCGCCTACGAGATTGGTACCTCAGTCTTGGAGAATATCGCCAGCTACAGTTGCAGCAGTCAGCATCCCCGGAAGCTTTTATAGGCTCCATATACTCTGAGTTCATCGGCAACCCCTATGAACACACTACCCATGCCAGAGAAGAAGTTCTCAAGATGAAATGTTGCTCCTTCCAAAAGAAAGATTTAGAAAAACATTATGATCGTATGTCTCAACGATTTTATTGTTTGAATGGAGTCGACGATGTCAATTTGAAGCAAGTTTTCCTGAACTCTTTTCTGGAATCCCTTGCTAATGAAGCATATCGGGCATTGGAAGCAAGAAATGTCACAATAGCTCAGTCATCTCTTGGCGAACTATACCAGTTGATCATAAATGCCTTAGCCAAGCTTTGCAACCAGAAAAAGTTTCTTGCCGAGTTCGAAAGTACAGGAAAACGCCTCGGGTCAGCCTGCGATGACAAGTACCTGAAAATAAAGTGCAAAGACAAGTCATCATGTGAATGTACCCATACAAAAAAGATATTCCATTCCAAACGTTATTCAACCTTTTCAAGAAAACCTCGATTCTCTCAACGACGAAGCAAGAAGTGGAAATTCATCAAGAAGAAGAAGCAACGTGGCAAGACTTCAGATAGGTGCTTCATATGCCAAAAGAAAGGTCATTTTGCAAGAAACTGTCCAGACAAGAAAAAGTCCCAAGCGCTTTTACAAGCCTTGAACCAGGTTGAACCAGTAGATCTTTCTGATCTAGAGTCACTATACTCTTTGGATGATGAACCGGGAGATTCAGTCTTATGCACAATCGCCTATTCAGATTTCTCATCTGATGACGATTCTGACTCAGATTCTCTGACTAGTGATGATGATTTTTGAGTTCACATGATAAATCCGATTCCACATGTACTGCCAGTACAGGAAGAACCACCATTACCACTAGCCAAAATCCACCTCCTTACGGATGCGTATGCAAAGCCAATCCCAGTTATTGCATTTTTCGACACCGGCGCGTCCGTTTCCATCCTAAACCATGCTATCTTACCAGACCACTATTGGAGACCTCACCATCAGAGTTTTATGGCCGCTAATGGAGAGAAATTTGTCATTGACAAAATAAGTGTCCCCATTAACATTCGCCTATTTCCAAAGTGCGTAATCAGAAGAAGTTTGTTGGGTTCGAGCTCGCATGGAAAAGATCTCTTGATCGGTTTTGACATCCTACATAAACTACCAAACTTACGATGGACGGGAACAGGACTTCACTACAAAAGCTTTTTCAACCCTTGGACAACCATGCATCGCCTTTTTGTTGCAAGTGTTACTCCACCACTTGCTGATATCAACTGCATCAGACAAAAACTTGTTCAAGACTCATGTGCTTCCTCACACACCGAGTTTTTGGCAAAACACCCTTCACCTTTGTGGTTGAATCCCTCATTCTTTGTTTCGCTACCTTTTAAGCAAAACGAAGATGTTAATCCTACCAAAGCTAGTCACCCTAGAATGAACCCAGATCATTACCAGCTTGCTTTAGAAGAATGCAACCAACTGGTTGCTGAAGGAATTGTTGAACCTACCACCTCGCCATGGGCATGTGAGGCATTTTACGTCAACAAAAGAAGCGAACAAGTTCGTGGAAAACTTAGGTTGGTCATTAACTATCAACCGTTGAACCACTTTTTAGCTGATGATATGTTTCCACTTCCAAAAAAGAAGTCGCTATTTCAACACCTGGCTGACGCTAAAGTCCTCTCCAAGTTCGACCTTAAGTCAGGATTTTGGCAACTGGGTATTAAGCCCGAAGATAGACCAAAAACTGGTTTCTGTATACCTGATCATCATTACCAGTGGAAAGTAATGCCGTTTGGTTTAAAAAATGCTCCGTCGTCCTTCCAAAAGGCAATGGTAACCATTTTTGAGCCAATTCTTGCAAACACATTGGTCTACATTGATGATATCCTTTTATTCTCCCCAGATGAACAATCCCATGAAGAGTTACTTTCTAAGTTTTATTCTATTGTCACAAAGTATGGAATAATGCTATCCGAGAAAAAGATGGAGGTTGGCGTAACCAAAATTCACTTTCTTGGCATGGAGATCACAGACTGCAAGTACCAGCCTCAACCGCATGTCGCTCAAGAGTTACTAAAATTTCCAGATGAGTTAACTTCACAAAAAATGATTCAACAGTTCCTCGGGTTAGTCAACTACATGTCAGATTTCCTGCCCAAGCTATCAAATCACACCGCCCTATTGTTCCCCATGTTGAAAAAGAATCCCCCACAGTGGAAATCACGACAAACAGAAGCAGTACAAGTTATCAAGTTGCTAGCCGAAAAGATGCCCCCACTGAAGATTCCCATCATGACTGAAAGAAGAATTTTGCAGACAGATGCCAGCGATGAGTGTTGGGGAGCTGTCCTACTTGTCCAAGATAGCAATAATAAGAGACATATATGTGGCTACAAGAGCGACACGTTTAAACCCTCTGAACAACACTATCACTCTACATTCAAAGAGATTCTTTTAGTCAAACGAGGCATTGAGAGATTCCAATTCCATCTAATAGGACACGAATTTCACGTTGAAATGGACATATCCTCCTTTCGACGTATGCTACAATTTAAACGGAAGATGCTCCCTCACGCACAACTTTTGAGATGGGCAAATTGGTTCTCACAGTGGAAGTTCACAGTAAAACACATCAAAGGAACAGAGAACGTCCTTGCAGATTTTCTCTCTCGCCCAACTGCCTATAAATCAGAAGAAAACCCCCCAAAGAAAGTAAGCCAAGTCCAAACACACACTTCTAACTTTCTTTCAATGGTTCTTTCAGTAACTTCCCAAAGTGATCCAACATCCTCCTCTACCCCTACACCACCACTCCCTGTCCTCAACCTGCCAGAAGAGATAATGGAAACAATCGCATATTTAACCTTTGAAAAAAGGTCTAAATTAAGTTTCAAAACATTTCTCACGGTCCTTATACAGAAACATGGTTTGTGCATAAATGATCTCATGTTCCACCCAGACTACCCGTTTCTCAATGTGTTTTATATCCATGACCTATGGAACTTTCCGAAGGAAGCATTGTGCTTTTTCTAGTACCTGTTTGAAAGCTTCACAATAGGCATCTCCTTCAACACAGAAAAACTTTTGTCATACATTGTCAAAAGCCAGTTCAATGATGTCCGCCCTCACTCCAGAAATTTACTAACCATGCTACAATGGTTTGTTCCTCACCACCAATGGACGCGATGGTTAACAGTGACTAGCAAAGGGAAGTATGTACTAGTGATGTTCAGAAGACCAGGATCCTTTCTACAACCCAAGGCAGTTAACGATGAAGGATCACTCGTTTATCACTCAGGATCATGTTTCATTCATGACTGGTATGAAATTAACCCAGCCAGTAGGAAGTGTGAAAGGAAGTACCGAAACCTTTATGCAGATACAAGAAACCTAATGGCAAGAGCAAAGTGTGTTGATCCTGATACAATTCCAACATTTATTAGGTGGAATATGATGCCATGGGGTGATGACCATCCCGATTCACTGAAATGGGCTGAAGCAAACCACAATTGGCTCAGTGACAACCACAAAAATGACATAGACACAACGACCGATGAAGATGCTAACCCATATTCATCCGACGACGAAGACTCATTCGGTTCAGTCTCATTTGGTTCCATTGTTGACGCACATTTCGACCCCTTCGAAGATGATCCGACCCATCCTGATGCACGTTGGAGTCCATGAAGAAGGCTAAACATTTTATGTTTAGTATAATGTTTTAATAATTATGTTTTAGTATCTTGAGTTTGTTTGATGTTTCTAGTGTTTTCTAGTTTCAATAATGCTATATGATGTAAGCGCTTAGGTCATATGGCAATAATGTGTAAAAGTAAGAATGCTTGTACTATAAGCTTGAAGGTTGTACCCAATCAAGGCTATATATAGCCATGTATCTTGCCATTGTAAGGAATCAGAATTTGAAATAATACAAGTGTGTGTTTTCTTATATCTCTCTACAATATTCTCTCAAATCTTCTCTCTACAATTTCTTATAAACCAGTGTTCTTACAGGTCTTCTATAGATCTGCCACAACTCCCCCCACACCCTTGGTATCAGAGCCTTACGCTCTAACCATCACCATTACCCTTACCTTACTATTCCCTTTATACTAAATTCCTAATCGTATGCTCTGTGACTGCAGCCTTAGTGCCGATCTCTCACATCAGAAAATTAGAATTTAGCTTAAAGGTCTGACTTCTATAGCTTTAAGTATTATAGTTCTCTATCTCTTTATTCTATCAGGGCCGTTGCAGGATATGTAAGTCGACAAAGGTGGTCGCAGTTGTTTCCTCCGGGAGAGTGTAGAATAAGGAGAAAAAGTCTATAATTCTTAAAACCATGAGTCACGATAACCTTTTCAATCGCTCAACCTCGTCCAGTTTCCGCCAATCCTCTGCATCTAAAATAGATCAATTATATGAAATCTCATATAGTTCTGATGATTCCAGGATCCCAATCAGTGAAATGCCACTCGTAAACCCCTACCATGTTTTCACTAAACCATCCAATTCCATCACAAAAAGAGTCAAACATCTAATTGGATCTAACCCACACAAGCAAATAAAAGAGTTTGTCGAAACATCAAAGTTCGATTCGCATCAGTTACCAGCGTCACAGATAGAACATTTGGTACCTTTGTCATTGCCTTCCTACCTTCCTCGACATTGTCTATCACAAGGGTACACACATATTCATTTTGGGGCAATAAGGTTAGCATTAACCTTCCATGGAAGAAAAGGACTACCTGCATATTCAAGAATAGCCTTGCTTGTACAAGGTTTACAGAATATCAGCATGCTTGTATTGGTACAATACAAACAACGTTGAACGCAGGAACAATTTTTGTCACGTTTTACCCAAATTTTAACATGCCTCTCAATGATCCTTCACTATTCACAGCCCTCAAGGCCCAGATCCAGATTGGAGGTACGCCCCAAGTGAACACCTTTCAAGCCACGTTCCATTACCAAATGGCTTATCGAGTTTAAAACCACTCGTTAGACATTATGGTTCCAGGACAAGACGATGCCGGAAATGCGCTACTCATCGACATAGACGCAAATGCAACTCCAACGTGTACATACATACCGAAGCAGTTGTCTCGAGATGAGTTACTCAAATTACTTCCAGAAAAGTAGATAACAAATTATGAGCAAATCCATCAAGCTCCTGTTCGATCAAAATCAGCTCCAGAATTTGTTAGACATGAGAATGGTCTCGTGGAGATCAAATTCTCGCAACCTAAGGCTCCTAATGTGTTTCCAACATGAATCCACATGATCACACCAGCAGAACACAACCAAACCGTGACCAATGAGCCTGTTCAAGAAATCAAACACATATGGTGGGACGTATGTGATTGCGAAAGTTGTTTAGATGAAGCTCAAAAGCTTGAGGATGAAGAAGATGTCTCTAAGAAATGAAGATCTTCACAACAAAAACTCAAAAAGAGGTATGATGACGGTGACCCAACAGTTGGACTTCTTGGAGAACCCTCAGGAAAATTTGACTACTATGTTTTATACCCAAAGCAAAACCAGAAACCACAACCATCAACGACACCACCGAAAACACCACAACCACCTAAAACACCGCCACAACCACAAACACTTACACCCTATCACCAAAAGGCTTTATCTATCATTCATCAAACGCCACAACCGAAGAAAGATAAAGAAACAATAATCCCTTCACCAGTATTCCCGATAACAACACCCCCTTCAACATCATACGAACAAGAGTTCCCAGCCCTTACTGCATTTGAACACCCTAATAGTCGAACCAAGCACGACTGGAAGATAAAAAATCCAACGACTATTGGTCCCACAGGACTCGCAAATACTGTTAGTCCCGCAGAAGCTACCCTAAACTGGCAAAGTGAAAATGCTGTTGCCCAAAACAAAGTTCTCACAAAAATACTCTCACAGCAAACCATGCTCGCAAATACCCAACAAAATCTTTCATCGAAAGTCGGATCCCTAGAGAGTATCATCCATGAACTTCGTTTCAAAATCCAAGAACTTCACCGAGAACTTATCCAAATCATCAAAACATCACCCATAACCCAATCTTCCTCTTCTGTCTCTCAAAAGGAAGCAGAAATGAAGAACTTAAAAATCCAACTCCAAGATCTGGAACGGCAACATAAGCAAAAAAGAATTTCAACCCTTGTTGATGATCCTTGGAGATTGCCATCCACCCCTTTTGTAGGAATATCGTTTGAACCACAACCATTACCACAATCCCACAACCAAACATCATCACCTTCACTAAACATGTGGGCATCAGAACAAAGAAAGCTAAAAGCCTCCACAAGAAAAAACCAAACTCCTCCACAAGAACCCAACCCTACAACCCATTCTAAAGTTCATGATATCCTTCCAATTGAGCGGGTGAACCCTTTTTCAACTTTCCTACAATCCCTCACACAAACAGAAAAACCTCAGTGCTCCTATTCTGTAGCTCCAGTCATCCACTCCCGACGTGAGGCTGAAGATGTGGATATTGTTGATGGATTTGAACACTTGTTCATGGCAGAACCAGAATATGCAGAATCAACAGTACAGTTTGATCCAGATGACTATGGAGAAAACCAAACACCACAAGCAAGTTCCACGGATTTTCCACAGTCTGACATAAAGCAGTACTTCACATTTGATGACCTTCCACCATCAAAATGGCGTGAAAGAAGTATAGAGATGCTAACATGGTGTTCGTCAGAACTGCAGTATTACACCATTGACATAGTCATCAAGCGGTTTCTTACTCGGATCCAAGGGAGCCTACGAGATTGGTACCTCAGTCTTGGAGAATATCGCCAGCTACAGTTGCAGCAGTCAGCATCCCCGGAAGCTTTTATAGGCTCCATATACTCTGAGTTCATCGGCAACCCCTATGAACACACTACCCATGCCAGAGAAGAATTTCTCAAGATGAAATGTTGCTCCTTCCAAAAGAAAGATTTAGAAAAACATTATGATCGTATGTCTCAGCGATTTTATTGTTTGAATGGAGTCGACGGTGTCAATTTGAAGTAAGTTTTCCTGAACTCTTTTCCGGAATCCCTTGCTAATGAAGTGTTGGGTTCAACTGATATAGATCTTGCAGCCTGTCAGGACCGGTGAATGACTTCTGTAATCACAAGTCAAATCACAAAGAGACTCTATACACAGTATGAATGTAGAACACAAATACAAACAAGAGAAACAGAATAACTATGAAGACTTGATCCTTTCTAAGGATTTCTAATATTAATAAAGACTAGAACTACGTTTTGTGAATGAATGAATAACCCTTATGCCTCAGGTTCCTTTTATACTACAAGGAAACCCTAATACAGCTTACAAGAAAACGTGTAAAACTGATATGCATATCTTCTCCTAATATAACTCATGCATATCCTAACAGAATATTAAGTAAATAACAATGTTTGACTTCGACTAGGACCAGGAGCAGGACTTGCTCCTACTACGACTAGGACCAGGAGGAACTACATACCTCCTAGTCTACCTATTACATATAACTATTACAATAGTCCTAACAATCCTCCCCTAAACTTGAATTTGACCTGTTGAGTTCAAGTTTCCTGGAAAACGTGCAAATAAAGCCCGAGGATTGTAACAGCAAAACAAACAGCAACATCAATAAGTGAAGAATCAGAAGAACAGCTGCACAAACTACTAGAAGCTTCTCCAAAGCTTGGAACAAATCAGCATCGTGTTGAATCTTTACAGCAACATGAGCAGATTTGATGAGCCTTTACCAAGTAGCTGCTCGCTCTTGGGCTAGCTAGTCATTCTGGTGGAATAAGCATCACCCTGGGAGACTAGAACCCAGCCCAACTCTTAGAACGTGAATCAATGGTGAGTGGGGGTACCCTGATGATTTTAGGCAAACCATCACAGCCGTCAACGGATTTGATGCGTCTTTACCAGAAGCCGTACCCCTCTGGACTCGCCAACTCTTAGCAATAAAGCATCGGTGAGTTGAACACCCTATAGCTTTAAGCAAGCTATTACAGCTGTCAACGGATTTGAGAAGATCTTTACCAAGAGCCGTACCCCCTTGGATTAGCCACTTTTCAGTCCAAGACTATGGCAAGTGAAAACCATCCAGTTTTAGGTAACCTGGCAACCATCAACGGATTTGATAATCGCACCAGGAGCCGTACCCTCAAGGTGAATCAACTTTTTCTTGTCGATGAGACATGGTAAGTTGAGAACCATTTGTTGTGTGGACCACGTCCATCACCAAGTGAAACCAAGAACCAGAACAATCTCAAACCAGGAACCACAAGTCAAACCATCCAAGGGATATTATGTACAAGTATAAAAGCTAAACTGTGTTAAAGTATAAGCAGATATTATATAAAATGTATATATATATTTTTTCTTTTTTTTTTTTAAAATGTTGTTTTTTTTTTTTTTTTTTTTTAACTATGAACTTTCAACTATAAAGTATAAAAATCACCAAACACTATACACATTGGTGAAAAGAATCAAAATAAAGGAAAAACACTTACAACCCAATCACCTTAGAGACCAGAAGCTGCCCTCTTATCCGCTAGCAGCCGTGCTTGAATACCCTCCACCAAAGACGTAGCCATACTCGACTCATTCCCAGTAGGAGCAGTAGAAATCTGCAAATGACTTGCCAGCATGGCTTCCATGGAAGAAATAGTCAAAGGATACACAACATCAGTCAACATAAACACCACAAGACCAGAACCTAACTCCAACACATGGACTCCACAACCAGCATAAAGCTTCCAGCGAACAATCTCCCATTGCATTTGATCCTTCCATACGCCTAAAGGAGTAGCGGATGGAGGAGGATCCAACATCAGTTTGAGATCAGCCCAAAGACGCATACCAGGCCAGGAAGACACCGCCATAGGATTAAACGGCATACTAGAATCCACAAGCCCAAACAAGGTCATAAGATCCATACGGTCAACCCATGATAACACACCCTGCAAACCCGTTACCAATCGCACAGTCCCATCACTCAAAGTGATCCGATGGGAGACACCACCAGGAAGTGTTGGAGACCGCTCAGCCGCATAACCCGCAATGCTACCATTGCCTAAAGGTAAGTCAGAATCACTATCCGAAGCTGCATCAATTAAGTTTTCAGGATCACGCTTCTCAAAAGGAACTGATTTACCGCGACGAACACGACGAGTAAGTTTCTGGCGAGTAGAACGTCGAGGCGTGGGAGCCGAAGGAGTGGATTCAACCTTCACCGGAACTTCATCAACAGCAGGAGAAGCAGTAGGAGTAGACTCATGAACATGTCCACCCAAAGAACCACTCGGAGCTGCATCAGAAGTGGGAGTAGGTTGTGTTGCAGAAACTGGTGGTGATGAAGATGGCACCTCAGATGGAGCAGCAGCAGGGATGGTGGAATCAACAGAAGTGCTGGCTGGAGCAGGAGTGGTGGAAGGTCCAGGTGTGTTGGGGGTAGCATGAGTGGTGGTGGTTGTCACAAAGATAGTAGCAGCAGGACCAGTAGTAGAACCAATAGGCGCAACCAAGGGTGTAGTAGAAGGACCAACAGAAACAGCACCAGAACCAGAAGAACTACCAGTGGAACCAGGAATGGGCAAGGATGAAGAAACAGTAGAAGGAGCAGGCATCGAAGCTGTCACACCACGAGGATGGTAAACAAATTTTTCCGGTATAGGTTGACTCGCACGCCGCACCATGTTCTCATACAATTTCTTGAGCTCATCAAAAGTCAAAGTCCGTACCCGTGCCCAAGACCAAGGAGCATTGAAATGAGCAGCAGACTGAAATTTGACATACCGTTGCATCTGCTGGCGCTGCTCAGCCTTAGAAAGAGGTCTGTTCCTACGCTGTTTCTTTAATTCCTCAGCAAGAGTCAACTGATGCTTACGCATCATTACCATAGCACGCGGAATGCAGTTGTGTTCATCAACATCATCACCCAACAAATATTTAAACTGAGCATAATCCCGAGTGAGAACAGTTAACACTTGCATCCATTCGCCATCAGTCCAGTGCATAGCATCATGCTGAATTTGCGCACACCTTCTTTCACGGAGCTCTTCCTCAGCAGCAATGTCCTCCGCATCAAGCTCAGCCTGAACCCTACGAGCAGCCTCTTCACCAAGTCTGTCTTCTTCAAGCTGGCGACGAGAGCGCTTGCGGGTTGGAGATGGAGGATCAGTCATTGGAGCTTTGCCCTTAGGATCATGTGAAGGAGCAGCATGAGAACCAGTAGCAGCATCAGAAGCACCACAAGCACCACCCATAGAAGGAGGAACAGTACTGGAAGAAGGAGCATGGGAGGACATTGGAGGACCAGGCAGATCATCATAAACTTTATCAGCAAAGGCAGCCTTAGCCAGCAATGTCAAGCCATCCTCAACATTCTCCGAAGCCTCATCCTCAGACTCAAAAAGAACCACATGCTTCTTTCGACGACGCTGTTGATTCTCCAAGACCTTAATACGATCGACCAGAGGAAGAACAAATTCCCGTGTGAGCTTCCGATGTTGGTTCAAGTCAGCTTCCAAGCAAATCATCCTCTCATGGTACCTGTGCATAAGATCTAGCAAAGATGTCAGATTAGTAGTAGGCTCCTCTGCCTGCCCACCAAGAGAACTTGGATCAGGGAAAGCATCACGGGAGCCCGAAGCAACATTGGGGTCAACGTGTGGAGTACTAGCAGCAAAGGGGATATCTGTCGAGTGTGGGGCAGGACTAGGAGGTGGAGTCTCCACAAAAGGAGACCTTTGTGGAGCCGAGGAAGGACCAGCCTTGGGAGGGGATGGTTGTTCAACCACCACCTCCTCAACTAGCTCCTCCTCTACCACAGGAGTGGCATTACCAGCAGGAGCCACCTCCTCCTCCATGGGGTCATCATCTAACACAACCAACTCAGGAGCCTCCTCCTCCTGACCTATGGGACCCTGAGCCAAACCCATCATGGCTTCAGTCAGGGGCCTCCAATCCCCATGAAACCCATTCATCATGTTATAATACACTTTCGCTGTCAGCTTAGATGGTACATGCTCAGCCCTATCTCGTGGAATGCAAACAAGTATTTCTTGAATAAACCTAGGATACATAAGAAATTTCTTCCTAGATCCCGCAGTGGACAAATTACTAGCCATCCCCTCAAAGATATAATGTGAAAAGTTAAACACTCTACCCTGGGCTAAACATATAAGACCAGTAGCCAAAGGAGTAGGGAACGCATCCCAACTCCCCGACTTGGGACTCAGACAATGTATTAAATAGTGAACCAGAAGCTTCCACTGAGGGGAAAACCTATTCTTTTGGAAGTTAAACCTCCCCCCATGATCATAACCTATGGCAGCCATACCCTCTAAAACTTCCGCATTTGGAAGTGAGACAACACCCCCCGCATCTTGAAAATGAAGAGAAGAGCGAATAGATTCTTCAGTGACCACATAAGCACGTCCATCTATGGTAGCATGGATCGCTCGTGGACGTCCAGCCACATTTACCAGTTCAGCAGACGCCCAAAATTGATGTACCACAGAATCATATATGGTAGGACAAACAGTAAATGCATACCTTAAGTTAGAAGCCTCAATAAACTCCAATATATCAGCAAAATGTTCACTATTAGGACCATCCCCCAGATAAGCAACACGATTATGAGCAGGTTGATAAGCAAGAGCAGCCATGGATCTTGATGAATGGATTGAAGAAGGATTTAGATTGGAATGAGAGGAGTAGTAGCGGTTTTTGTGTGTGTTTTAATTGTAATGAGTGTATGTTGACCATATAAGAAGAAGTTAGTAACTGTTCATTGACCCCTATTAATGGGGGGTTGCCCTTTCAAATTATGCCATAATGGCATACTAACCACTTGCCCTTTTTAACATAATAACTTACCCCCAATTGATTTGGTGAATTCAAACTTGTAAATATCAGTATTGGAAGCGTTGACCAAAAGTCAAAGTGCACAATAGTCGGACCAGGAGCAAAACGTGATTAATAAAGGACAAAAGGAATGAACAGTAGCCAGACCAGTACCAGCACCCATATCCAAACACTACTATACTGGGAAGGATTTGAGACCACCAGAAAGCATCCAATCATAACTAGAAGCTGACCAAAAAGGACTAGAAGCCAGTCATGTAAGGCCATATCCATCAGAAGTGAGCAAAAATCCTTCATCAGAAACACCACACACCACCAGAACCAAGAAAGTATGTTGTTAAAAACTACGAATACGTTAGACTAACCTAATATGTACACAAAGCCTCCCCTTAGGCTTTGCCTCCCCTCAATCCTAGACTTCAAGGATTGACCATCCCAATATGAACCACCAAGTGGTTAAACCGAGGACCATCAAAAGCTTTAGTCAACAAATCAGCAACATTGTCATCCGTATGAACTTTAAGAACCTGTATCAGCTTCTTCTCATTGGCATCGCGTATAAAATGATGCCGAATCTCAATATGTTTCGTCCGCTGATGAAATACAGGATTCTTCACAATACAAATAGTGCTTTGATTGTCAATAAAAATTTTAGTATTCATAAAATTGAACCCATAGTCCAACATCTGATTTTGGATCCATAGAACTTGACCACAGCAACTAGCAGCAGCCACATATTCAGCTTCTGTTGAAGAAGTAGCTACTATTGTCTGTTTCTTACATTGCCATGAAATAAGCCGACGACCCAAAAATTGACAACCACCAGTAGTTGACTTCCTATCATTATTAGCACCAGCATAATCACTATCACTGTATGCTTCAAGCACAAATGGGGATTCTCTAGGATACCATAGACCCAATCTAGGTTGAGCCTTGATATACTTGAAAATCTTCTTAACTGCATTTAAGTTCGAAACCGTTGGAGTCACCTGGTGTCTAGAACAAGCACTTACTGCAAACATAATATCCGGACGTGACGCAGTCAAGTACATGAGAGAGCCAATCATAGACCTGTACATATGAACATTTACGGGTGGATCTGGCTCATTCTTGAGTTTGATTTTAGTAACTTCATAAGGAGTTGCTGCTGGACGAAGAGGATCCATGTCAAACTTTTGAAGAATCTCATGAACATACTTATCTTGACTGATGAAAATTCCATCCGATTGTTGCTTGACCTGAAGCCCAAGGAAAAATGACAGTTCTCCCATGGCACTCATCTGAAATTCGCCTTTCATCAAGTGTTCAAACTCATCACACCACTCCTTCTTAGTAGAACCAAAGATAATGTCGTCCACATAAACCTGAACAAGGATAATATCCTTGGAATTCCGCCGAAGAAATAGTGTTTTGTCAATAGTACCTCTTCTATAGCCATTCTTTAACAAGAAAGTGGAGAGACGCTCATACCAAGCTCTAGGAGCCTGATGTAACCCATAAAGAGCCTTGACCACTTTGTAGACTTTCTTTGGATGAAGTGGATCAACAAACCCCTTAGGTTGAGTAACATACACTTCTTCGTCAATTTTTCCATAGAGAAATGCACTCTTGACATCCATCTGGAACACCGTAAAGCCAACATACGAAGCAAAAGCCAAAAACAGACGAATGGCCTCAATCCTTGCAACAGGCGCAAAGACTTCAGTATAATCAATGCCCTCAATTTGAGTGTGTCCTTGTGCGACAAGCCTAGCTTTATTCCTGACCACTATTCCCCGTGCATCCTTCTTGTTTTTGAGAATCCATTTGGTATTGATAGCTGTCTTCCCATTTGGTAGGTCAACCAGAACCCAAACATTCTGAAACAAAAATTGCTGCATTTCCTCCTGCATAGCCTCCACCCAACTTTGATCCTCAAGAGCATGAGAAACAGACCTAGGTTCCACCTGTGAAAGAAAACAAGCAAACAAACAGTGTTGAAAGTCCGTATGATTATTACGCTTTTGATCCTCAATATAGCCCACAAGAGCATGATGATCAGACGAGGCCTTCTGCTGCATTCTGCGTGTCTTAACGGTAGAACCAGGATCTCCAATGATTTGAGTGGTGGGATGGTCTTTATGTGATTGCAAAACTGGATTGGAGGTAACCTCCACTTCTGGTGCCATGTTACCGAGATCACCAACGAAATCAGCATCATATGAAGCATTTTGGAAAATCCCGTCTACTGGTTGTTTATGAATATCATCCAGCTTGGTAGAAGACTTCTTTTCATGATTTCCCAAATCAGAAGGACTGGAGAAACGTGTATTTGAAGCAGACTCACTAGCCGGAGTACCAGTAGGTGAGTGACTAGCACTAGGAGCAGAAGCTGGAGTACTAGGAGCAGATCTGTCTGAAGGATCAACCAAGGGAAACTCAAAGCTACCTTGAGCAGCCGCTTTAGTAGCTTCTTGTTGTTGCTTTAGAAGAGTATCAAGAGCTGCCTGGGAATCCTGTACTTCCAATGGAGTTGCATCACTAGGAGGAGTAGGAGAAACAGTGGTGGAATAGGATGGAACCACAAAAATGTCATCCTCATCATCTGAATCAGAGAGACTAGAAGGAACACCAGTACCAGAAGTTGCAAACACTTGAGGTCCTGCATCATGGTTAGTTTTGAAACGAAAATATCCTAACGAATCACTAAGATAATCAAGATCAAAATACCATTCTGGACCTGTTCCTTGAATGTTTGTCTTCTCCTCAAAATACCTGAGATTAATAGTTTCAACTATTCGTTTGGCTTGAAGATTGTAGACACGATACGCCCGAGAATGAGCTGAATATCCCACAATATATCCTTCATCAGCCTTGCCATCAAACTTCCCCAAAGAGTCACTAGTATTCAGAATGGTGACTGGACACCCAAACGGCTTCAAATGAGCAATATTGGGAACTTTGCCCGTGAGCAGCTCATAAGGTGTTTTCTTGTGTGGATTGGTAATAGACACCCTATTCAAAACATAACTGGCCGTATTAACAGCTTCTGTCCAGAACATGGTCGGAAGCTTGGAATCGGCAAGCATAGTCCTTGCTGCTTCTATTAGTGTCCGGTTCTTTCTTTCTGCCACACCATTCTGTTGAGGAGTCCGAGCAGCACTATAATCTCTTTTGATGCCCTTAGTATTGCAAAGTGTGATGAGGTCTCTATTTTTAAACTCGGTTCCATTGTCGCATCGAATACCTTTAACTTTCTTGGACAACTGATTCTCTATTAAGGTAAGGAAATCTCGAAGAATTGAGTAGGTCTCACTTTTGGTAGCCATTAAAAACACCCACGCAAACCTGCTATAACCATCAGTCACCACCAAACAGAATTGCTTGTGGTCTATGCTTCTGATGGAAGTAGGACCAAATAAGTCCATATGTAGAAGCTGCAATGGTTCAGTAATGAGACTTAAAGCAGTAATGGCCTTGAAGGATGCTTTATGTTGTTTGCCTTTGCTGCAGGCAACACAATTTATGTCATTTCTAAACGTCTTGGGAGGTAAACCAGAGACCAGATTCAAATTGGCAAGCTTGTGAATGGTCTTGAAGTTGACATGTCCCATCCTTCGGTGCCATTTTGTGGCTTCATCTTCCGAGGCTTTCGCAACCAGACATGCTAGTTGACCAGTAGGGTTGACTTCATTCAACTTGATGCTATAGAGATTGTGTCTTCTAGGGATTCTGAGTAAAACTTGTGAGTCATCCAGAAGCTGAAAATCTTTGGAGAGCACAAGGGCATCAGTATCGGTGAAGAGTACAAACTGCTTCTTGTCACATATCTGAGAGACCGATATCAAGTTGAAGTGTTGAAGTGCTTCCACATAGTAGACCTGCTCAAAATTGAGATTGGGAGTCTTTATCGTTCCCTTGCCAGTGATTCTGCCTTCACCTCCACCAAAATAAACCTTGCCCCCATAGAAGGGTACAAAATTTGAGAGAAGACCTTTATTGCCAGTCATGCTCCTGGAGCAGCCACTATCAACAATGCCTAGACTAGGATCCTGGTATGGAGTAACCTACAACAACAATATAATCAAAATGCAAAAGTTAGTGTCTTAAGGGGACCCAAACCTTTTCAGGTTTGAGCCTGCCTTGTGGATCATTAGTAGAATGCCAAGAAGATTGATGAGATCCACTATTGTTCCTTGGTTGCCTATTCATCATAAGGGTATTATTATTTGACCAGGAACAACCTGCTGAGGGCTTAACAGCAGTTCCCAAATCTCCCAAACCAAAATACGTGTGGTCAAAATAATGCGCATAGTTTGGATTATAATTTGGAAAATAATTACTTGTTGTCTGGCATCTATTTTCTCTCCAAGAATCAGACATATAAGGAGAGGATACTCTAGAAGTATGAAACATTGGAGCACAAGGATTAAGTCTTCTAGTAGTATATGGAGCAGCTCCTGGTGATCCAGGAGCAAGTAAAGCATGATTAATAGATGCATGTGTGTCATAATAATCACAATCTTTAATTAAATGAAAGGGACTGCCACAAACAAAACATGTTTTGAAAGACCTTTTATTAGAATGAGACTGTTTCATACTGCCGACTTTATTACACACAGTTCTAGAAAAAACATTCTTCCTAGGACTCAATAAACATGGACCAGACACACTTGACTTGACAGCGACTTTTTCTTCACACTTCCTAGCACCAGTAGCAGTATGTTCATCCGACTTGGAACTCGTAGGTCTTGACTCTTCACTTGAACCATTAGATGCAGAGTCGCCGGCTTTGTCACTGAAAGTACATGAGACAAAGTCGTTAGAATTAGTAGAACTTGTGGGGGACTCAAGCATCTGTGATCCATCCGAGTCATTATTCCATGAGGTAGGCATGAAAGTTCCAGTAAGAGGAGGAGGAACAGCATGCATTTCTGCTGCTGGTTTAAACCTATTGTAGCTAGGTTTTCCCTCATCCTCTTTGTCGGCATCAAAGACGCTTGAGAAAGATAAATCAAATACATCTTCAGAATCAATATATTTTTCAAATCCTAAGCCTCTTTTAGTTCTGCCAGACATGCTACTATCAATTAATTTTGAAAGATTTTTAGGTGCCTTTTGCCATTTGTCAAATCTTAACAGTGTAGCATCTAATTTAGCTTGCATCTCCTCTTTTTCTTTGATACTAGCATCTCTTTCAGTTTCTGTATATTTAAGCATATTTGTAGTGTTTTCTAAATCAATGCTTAGTATCCTGATTTTATCCTCATATGCACGTTGTGTATCTTGTAACCACTTCTTCTGTTGTTCCAATGTGTTTAATGAAGCTTTATAGGCTTGTACCTCTAAGTAATACTTATCATTTTGTTCATTTACTTCATTAAATTGGGACAACAGTTCTGTGTATTTATCATGACAACCAAGGGGACAATGTTGTACCTGAGGTGAGATGCCCATAAGAGCAAACTCTTCTGCTTCTTCTGCATCAGAGAGATTCCCAGCAATCATTGCCAACACATCAGTCGTTGATTCCGCTGATTCCAGAGTAGAAGCCTGATGATCATTCCAGTTGACCATGGAGTCAACAGATACCAATGCTCTCTTGTCATCTTTAACCTCCTGAACTTTGAAAGCGGAGTACCTGCTCTTCTCCTGATCATTCTTGCTAGGGCACTCTCTAGCAAAGTGACCCTGTTGCTGACAGTTATAGCACCGAACCTTGCTTCTATCGAATCTTGCTGGCTCCCGAGGGTTGTAATTAAACTTCCTTCCTGCTTTCTTCTCAAACTTGTGAACCCTCAGAGTAAGCATGGCCATCTGCCATTTAAGATCTATCTCATCCAGATCCAGCTTATCGATCTGTTTGAAGTCATCAAACGCAAGTTGTTGTTCAGCAGTAACATCAGCAACAAAAGAATGAAGAATAGCTTCTACCATACTACCAGACTTGGCAGGGGGATCAGAAGCAGAAGACATGGGACTAGATGCATATGACATGAGACTAGTATGCTGAATAGTATGCTGGGGAGACACATTATTGCTCTGGCTACTTGCATATGCCATGGGACTAGACGCCATAGAGCTCACAAAGGCTGAATTAGCAGGAGTGGGAAAAGAGTCACTCGGATATCCCCTCACATGAGGTTCGAATGTTCTGAGCCTATGAAACAAATCATCAAAACTGAGATAATCAAGCCCACCTTTGGCTTTAAGAGAGATTACCACCTGGTTCCAAGAGTAGGGCAAGGCTTTAAGAAACCTTGCATTAACATCACCATCATCAGGCTTGGACCGAAGTTGATTCAACTGGCTCAATATTTTCTGGAACCTATCATACCCTTGATTCAGGCCTTCAGTTTCTGAGATTTTGAACTCTGTGAATTCATCTCTCAGCATGGACCTTCGCATTTTCTTTGACTCCTCATTTCCGCCAAACCTTGCTTTTATGCCGTTCCAGATCTCTCTGGCATCATCCAAATGGTAGAAGTCACCCATGTGATCTTCAGGAAGAGATTGAAGCAAAATTGTTTTTGCTTTTACCTCCTTCTGAATAGCGATTATTTCCTCATGAGATTTAGGGTCAAGAAGAGTAATATTACCGTTCTTGTCTCGTCCAGTAAGCTTTCTGCTGTTTCCATTTAGAATGATCTTCCAAAGATCTTGATCAGTGTTGGTGATCCACCATTCCATCTTCATTGCCCAGTTGTCATATTCACCTTTCTTCAGAAGAGGGAATTTTCCATTCGTGTTGGAAACCGTAGCCAGGATCTGCTGAGGTTGCACAATTTTAGGAGTGCCTTCTTCTCCTGTTTGAGTAGAAGTTGAGGCAGACATGATAAACAGATTGTTAAAAATAAGAGAACTTGATTCTTGTAGTATAGAGACCCTCCCAGGCTCTGATACCACTTGTTGGGTTCAACTGATATAGATCTTGTAGCCTGTCAGGACCGGTGAATGACTTCTGTAATCACAAGTCAAATCACAAAGAGACTCTATACACAGTATGAATGTAGAACACAAATACAAACAAGAGAAACAGAATAACTATGAAGACTTGATCCTTTCTAAGGATTTCTAATATTAATAAAGACTAGAACTACGTTTTGTGAATGAATGAATAACCCTTATGCCTCAGGTTCCTTTTATACTACAAGGAAACCCTAATACAGCTTACAAGAAAACGTGTAAAACTGATATGCATATCTTCTCCTAATATAACTCATGCATATCCTAACAGAATATTAAGTAAATAACAATGTTTGACTTCGACTAGGACCAGGAGCAGGACTTGCTCCTACTACGACTAGGACCAGGAGGAACTACATACCTCCTAGTCTACCTATTACATATAACTATTACAATAGTCCTAACATGAAGCATATCGGGCATTGGAAGCAAGAAATGTCACAATAGCTCAGTCATCTCTTGGCGAACTATACCAGTTGATCATAAATGCCTTAGCCAAGCTTTGTAACCAGAAAAAGTTTCTTGCCGAGTTCGAAAGTACAGGAAAACGCCTTGGGTCAGCCTGCGATGACAAGTACCTGAAAATAAAGTGCAAAGACAAGTCATCATGTGAATGTACCCATACAAAAAAGAAATTCCATTCCAAACGTTATTCAACCTTTTCAAGAAAACCTCGATTCTCTCAACGACGAAGCAAGAAGTGGAAATTCATCAAGAAGAAGAAGCAACGTGGCAAGACTTCAGATAGGTGCTTCATATGCCAAAAGAAAGGTCATTTTGCAAGAAACTGTCCAGACAAGAAAAAGTCCCAAGCGCTTTTACAAGCCTTGAACCAGGTTGAACCAGTAGATCTCTCTGATCTAGAGTCACTATACTCTTTGGATGATGAACCGGGAGATTCAGTCATATGCACAATCGCCTATTCAGATTTTTCATCTGATGACGATTCTGACTCAGATTTTCTGACTAGTGATGATGATTTTGGAGTTCACATGATAAATCCGATTCCACATGTACTGCCAGTACAGGAAGAACCACCATTACCACTAGCCAAAATCCACCTCCTTACGGATGCGTATGCAAAGCAATCCCCGTTATTGCATTTTTCGACACCGGCGCGTCCGTTTCCATCCTAAACCCTGCTATCTTACCAGACCACTATTGGAGACCTCACCATCAGAGTTTTATGGCCGCTAATGGAGAGAAATTTGTCATTGATAAAATAAGTGTCCCCATTAACATTCGCCTATTTCCAAAGTGCGTAATCAGAAGAAGGTTGTTGGGTTCGAGCTCGCATGGAAAAGATCTCTTGATCGGTTTTGACATCCTACATAAACTACCAAACTTACGATGGATGGGAACAGGACTTCACTACAAAAGCTTTTTCAACCCTTGGACAACCATGCATCGCCTTTTTGTTGCAAGTGTTACTCCACCACTTGCTGATATCAACTCCATCAGAGAAAAACTTGTTCAAGACTCATGTGCTTCCTCACATACCGAGTTTTTGGCAAAACACCCTTCACCTTTGTGGTTGAATCCCTCATTCTTTGTTTCGCTACCTTTTAAGCAAAACGAAGATGTTAATCCTACCAAAGCTAGTCACCCTGGAATGAACCCAGATCATTACCAGCTTGCTTTAGAAGAATGCAACCAACTGGTTGCTGAAGGAATTGTTGAACCTACCACCTCGCCATGGGCATGTGAGGCATTTTACGTCAACAAAAGAAGCAAACAAGTTCGTGGAAAACTTAGGTTGGTCATTAACTATCAACCGTTGAACCACTTTTTAGCTGATTATAAGTTTCCACTTCCACAAAAGAAGTCGCTATTTCAACACCTGGCTGACGCTAAAGTCCTCTCCAAGTTCGACCTTAAGTCAGGATTTTGGCAACTGGGTATTAAGCCCGAAGATAGACCAAAAACTGGTTTCTGTATACCTGATCATCATTACCAGTGGAAAGTAATGCCGTTTGGTTTAAAAATGCTCCGTCGGCCTTCCAAAAGGCAATGGTAACCATTTTTTAGCCGATTCTTGCAAACACATTGGTCTACATTGATGATATCCTTTTATTCTCCCCAGATGAACAATCCCATGCAGAGTTACTTTTCAAGTTTTATTCTATTGTCACAAAGTATGGAATAATGCTATCCGAGAAAAAGATGGAGGTTGGCGTAACCAAAATTCACTTTCTTGGCATGGAGATCACAGACGGCAAGTACCAGCCTCAACCGCATGTCGCTCAAGAGTTACTGAAATTTCCAGATGAGTTAACTTCACAAAAAATGATTCAACAGTTCCTCGGGTTAGTCAACTACATGTCTGATTTCCTGCCCAAGCTATCAAATCACACCGCCCTATTGTTCCCCATGTTGAAAAAGAATCCCCCACAGTGGACATAACGACAAACAGAAGCAGTAAAAGCTATCAAGTTGCTAGCCGAAAAGATGCCCCCACTGAAGATTCCCATCATGACTGAAAGAAGAATTTTGCAGATAGATGCCAGCGATGAGTGTTGGGGAGCTGTCCTACTTGTCCAAGATAGCAATAATAAGAGACATATATGTGGCTACAAAAGCGGCACGTTTAAACCCTCTGAACAACACTATCACTCTACATTCAAAGATATTCTTGCAGTCAAACGAGGCATTGAGAGATTCCAATTCCATCTAATCGGACACGAATTTCACGTTGAAATGGACATGTCCTCCTTTCCACGTATGCTACAATTTAAACGAAAGATGCTCCCTCACGCACAACTTTTGAGATG
The DNA here is from genome assembly GCA_025667525.1 of Glebionis coronaria. Classification (NCBI taxonomy): domain Eukaryota; kingdom Viridiplantae; phylum Streptophyta; class Magnoliopsida; order Asterales; family Asteraceae; genus Glebionis; species Glebionis coronaria. Next base: position 164,657,337 of record CM046878.1, on the reverse strand, counting down.
GGCAAATTGGTTCTCACAGTGGAAGTTCATAGTAAAACACATCAAAGGAACAGAGAACGTCCTTGCAGATTTTCTCTCTCGCCCAACTGCCTATAAATCAGAAGAAAACCCCCCAAAGAAAGTAAGCCAAGTCCAAACACACACTTCTAACTTTCTTTCAATGGTTCTTTCAGTAACTTACCAAAGTGATCCAACATCCTCCTCCACCCCTACACCACCACTCCCTGTCCTCAACCTGCCAGAAGAGATAATGGAAACAATCGCAGATTTAACCTTTGAAAAAAGGTCTAAATTAAGTTTCAAAACATTTCTCACGGTCCTTATACAAAAACATGGTTTGTGCATAAATGGTCTCATGTTCCACCCAGACTACCCGTTTCTCAATGTGTTTCATATCCATGACCTATGGAACTTTCCGAAGGAAGCACTGTGCTTTTTCTGGTACCTGTTTGAAAGCTTCACAATAGGCATCTCCTTCAACACAGAAAAACTTTTGTCATACATTGTTAAAAGCCAGTTCAATGATGTCCGCCCTCACTCCAGAAATTTACTAACCATGCTACAATGGTTTGTTCCTCACCACCAATGGACGCGATGGTTAACAGTGACTAGCAAAGGGAAGTATGTACTAGTGATGTTCAGAAGACCAGGATCCTTTCTACCACCCAAGGCTGTTAACGATGAAGGATCACTCGTTTATCACTCAGGATCATGTTTCATTCATGACTGGTATGAAATTAACCCAGCCAGCAGGAAGTGTGAAAGGAAGTACCGAAACCTTTATGCAGATACAAGAAACCTAATGGCAAGAGCAAATGGTGTTGATCCTGACACAATTCCAACATTTATAAGGTGGAATATGATGCCATGGGGTGATGACCATCCCGATTCACTGAAATGGGCTGAAGCAAACCACAATTGGCTCAGTGACAACCACAAAAATGACATAGACACAACGACCGATGAAGATGCTAACCCATATTCATCCGATGACGAAGACTCATTCGGTTCAGTCTCATTTGGTTCCGTTGTTGACGCACATTTCGACCCCTTCGAAGATGATCTGACCCATCCTGATGCACGTTGGATTCCATGAAGAAGGCTAAACATTTTATGTTTAGTATAATGTTTTAATAATTATGTTTTAGTATCTTGAGTTTGTTTGATGTTTCTAGTGTTTTCTAGTTTCAATAATCCTATATGATGTAAGCGCTTAGGTCATATGGCAATAATGTGTAAAAGTAAGAATGCTTGTACTATAAGCTTGAAGGTTGTACCCAATCAAGGCTCTATATAGCCATGTATCTTGCCATTGTAAGGCATCAGAATTTGAAATAATACAAGTTTGTGTTTTCTTATATCTCTCTACAATCTTCTCTCAAATCTTCTCTCTACAATTTCTTATAAACCAGTGTTCTTACAGGTCTTCTATAGATCTGCCACAACTCCCCCCACACCCTTGGTATCAGAGCCTTACGCTCTAACCATCACCATTACCCTTACCTTACTATTCCCTTTATACTAAATTCCTAATCGTATGCTCTGTGATTGCAGCCTTAGTGCCGATCTCTCACATCAGAAAATTAGAATTTAGCTTAAAGGTCTGACTTCTATAGCTTTAAGTATTATAGTTCTCTATCTCTTTATTCTATCAGGGCCGTTGCAGGATATGTAAGTCGACAAAGGTGGTCGCAGTTGTTTCCTCCGGGAGAGTGTAGAATAAGGAGAAAAAGTCTATAATTCTTAAAACCATGAGTCACGATAACCTTTTCAATCTCTCAACCTCGTCCAGCTTCCGCCAATCCTCTGCATCTAAAATAGATTAATTATATGAAATCTCATATAGTTCTGATGATTCTAGGATCCCAATCAGTGAAATGCCACTCGTAAACCCCTACCATGTTTTCACCAAACCATCCAATTCCATCACAAAAAGAGTCAAACATCTAATTGGATCTAACCCACACAAGCAAATAAAAGAGTTTGTCCAAACATCAAAGTTCGATTCACATCAGTTACCAGCGTCACAGATAGAACATTTGGTACCTTTGTCATTGCCTTCCGACCTTCCTCGACATTGTCTATCACAAGGGTACACACATATTCATTTCGGGGCAATAAGGTTAGCATTAACCTTCCATGGAAGAAAAGGACTACCTGCATATTCAAGAATAGCCTTGCTTGATACAAGGTTTACAGAATATCAGCATGCTTGTATTGGTACAATACAAACAACGTTGAACGCAGGAACAATTTTTGTCACGTTTTACCCAAATTTTAACATGCCTCTCAATGATCCTTCACTATTCACAGCCCTCAAGGCCCAGATCCAGATTGGAGGTACGCCCCAAGTGAACACCTTTCAAGCCACGTTCCATTACCAAATGGCTTATCGAGTTCAAAACCACTCGTTAGACATTATGGTTCCAGGACAAGACGATGCCGGAAATGCGCTACTCATCGACATAGACGCAAACGCAAATCCAACGTGTACATACATACCGAAGCAGTTGTCTCGAGATGAGTTACTCAAATTACTTCCAGAAAAGTAGATAACAAATTATGAGCAAATCCATCAAGCTCCTGTTCGATCAAAATCAGCTCCAGAATTTGTTAGACATGAGAATGGTCTCGTGGAGATCAAATTCTCGCAACCTAAGGCTCCTAATGTGTTTCCAACATGAATCCACATGATCACACCAGCAGAACACAGCCAAACCGTGACCAGTGAGCCTGTTCAAGAAATCAAACACATATGGTGGGACGTATGTGATTGCGAAAGTTGTTTAGATGAAGCTCAAAAGCTTGAGGATGAAGAAGATGTCTCTAAGAAACGAAGATCTTCACAACAAAAACTCAAAAAGAGGTATGAAGACGGTGACCCAACAGTTGGACTTCTTGGAGAACCCTCAGGAAAATTTGACTACTATGTTTTATACCCAAAGCAAAACCAGAAACCACAACCATCAACGACACCACCGAAAACACCACAACCACCTAAAACACCGCCACAACCACAAACACTTACACCCTATAACCAAAAGGCTTTATCTATCATTCATCAAACACCACAACCGAAGAAAGATAAAGAAACAATAATCCCTTCACCAGTATTCCCGATAACAACACCCCCTTCAACATCATACGAACAAGAGTTCCCAGCCCTTACTGCATTTGAACACCCTGATAGTCGAACCAAGCACGACTGGAAGATAAAAAATCCAATGACTATTGGTCCCACAGGACTCGCAAATACTGTTAGTCCCGCAGAAGCTACCCTAAACTGGCAAAGTGAAAATGCTGTTGCCCAAAACAAAGTTCTCACAAAAATACTCTCACAGCAAACCATGCTCGCAAATACCCAACAAAATCTTTCATCGAAAGTCGGATCCCTAGAGAGTATCATCCATGAACTTCGTTTCAAAATCCAAGAACTTCACCGAGAACTTATCCAAATCATCAAAACATCACCCATAACCCAATCTTCCTATTCTGTCTCTCAAAAGGAAGCAGAAATGAAGAACTTAAAAATCCAACTCCAAGATCTGGAACGGCAACATAAGCAAAAAAGAATTTCAACCCTTGTTGATGATCCTTGGAGATTGTCATCCACCCCTTTTGTAGGAATATCGTTTGAACCACAACCATTACCACAATCCCACAACCAAACATCATCACCTTCACTAAACATGTGGGCATCAGAACAAAGAAAGCTAAAAGCCTCCACAAGCAAAAACCAAACTCCTCCACAAGAACCCAACCCTACAACCCATTCTAAAGTTCATGATGTCCTTCCAATTGAGCGGGTGAACCCTTTTTCAACTTTCCTACAATCCCTCACACAAACAGAAAAACCTCAGTGCTCCCATTCTGTAGCTCCAGTCATCCACTCCCGACGTGAGGCTGAAGATGTGGATATTGTTGATGGATTTGAACACTTGTTCATGGCAGAACCAGAATATGCAGAATCAACAGTACAGTTTGATCCAGATGACTATGGAGAAAACCAAACACCACAAGCAAGTTCCACGGATTTTCCACAGTCTGACATAAAGCAGTACTTCACATTCGATGACCTTCCACCATCAAAATGGCATGAAAGAAGTATAGAGATGCTAACATGGTGTTCATCAGAACTGCAGTATTACACCATTGACATAGTCATCAAGCGGTTTCTTACTCGGATCCAAGGGCGCCTACGAGATTGGTACCTCAGTCTTGGAGAATATCGCCAGCTACAGTTGCAGCAGTCAGCATCCCTGGAAGCTTTTATAGGCTCCATATACTCTGAGTTAATCGGCAACCCCTATGAACACACTACCCATGCCAGAGAAGAATTTCTCAAGACGAAATGTTGCTCCTTCCAAAAGAAAGATTTAGAAAAACATTATGATCGTATGTCTCAGCGATTTTATTGTTTGAATGGAGTCGACGATGTCAATTTGAAGCAAGTTTTCCTGAACTCTTTTCCAGAATCCCTTGCTAATGAAGCATATCGGGCATTAGAAGCAAGAAATGTCACAATAGCTCAGTCATCTCTTGGCGAACTATACCAATTGATCATAAATTCCTTAGCCAAGCTTTGAAACCAGAAAAAGTTTCTTGCCGAGTTCGAAAGTGCAGGAAAACGCCTCGGGTCAGCCTGCGATGACAAGTACCTGAAAATAAAGTGCAAAGACAAGTCATCATGTGAATGTACCCATACAAAAAAGAAATTCCATTCCAAACGTTATTCAACCTTTTCAAGAAAACCTCGATTCTCTCAACGACGAAGCAAGAAGTGGAAATTCATCAAGAAGAAGAAGCAACGTGGCAAGACTTCAGATAGGTGCTTCATATGCCAAAAGAAAGGTCATTTTGCAAGAAACTGTCCAGACAAGAAAAAGTCCCAAGCGCTTTTACAAGCCTTGAACCAGGTTGAACCAGTAGATCTTTCTGATCTAGAGTCACTATACTCTTTGGGTGATGAACCGAGAGATTTAGTCTTATGCACAATCGCCTATTCAGATTTCTCATCTGATGACGATTCTGACTCAGATTCTCTGACTAGTGATGATGATTTTGGAGTTCACATGATAAATCTGATTCCACATGGACTGCCAGTACAGGAAGAACCACCATTAGCACTAGCCAAAATCCACCTCCTTACGGATGCGTATGCAAAGCCAATCCCAGTTATTGCATTTTTCGACACCGGCGCGTCCGTTTCCATCCTAAACCCTGCTATCTTACCAGACCACTATTGGAGACCTCACCATCAGAGTTTTATGGCCGCTAATGGAGAGAAATTTGTCATTGACAAAATAAGTGTCCCCATTAACATTCGCCTATTTCCAAAGTGCGTAATCAGAAGAAGGTTGTTGGGTTCGAGCTCGCATGGAAAAGATCTCTTGATCGGTTTTGACATCCTACATAAACTACCAAACTTACGATGGACGGGAACAGGACTTCAATACAAAAGCTTTTTCAACCCTTGGACAACCATGCATCTCCTTTTTGTTGCAAGTGTTACTCCACCACTTGCTGATATCAACTGCATGAGACAAAAACTTGTTCAAGACTCATGTGCTTCCTCACACACCGAGTTTTTGGCAAAACACCCTTCACCTTTGTGGTTGAATCCCTCATTCTTTGTTTCGCTACCTTTTAAGCAAAACGAAGATGTTAATCCTACCAAAGCTAGTCACCCTGGAATGAACCCAGATCATTACCAGCTTGCTTTAGAAGAATGCAACCAACTGGTTGCTGAAGGAATTGTTGAACCTACCACCTCGCCATGGGCATGTGAGGCATTTTACGTCAACAAAAGAAGCGAACAAGTTCGTGGAAAACATAGGTTGGTCAATAACTTTCAACCGTTGAACCACTTTTTAGCTGATGATAAGTTTCCACTTCCACAAAAGAAGTCGCTATTTCAACACGTGGCTGACGCTAAAGTCCTCTCCAAGTTCGACCTTAAGCCAGGATTTTGGCAACTGGGTATTAAGCCCGAAGATAGACCAAAAACTGGTTTCTGTATACCTGATCATCATTACCAGTGGAAAGTAATGCCGTTTGGTTTAAAAAATACTCCGTCGGCCTTCCAAAAGGCAATGGTAACCATTTTTGAGTCGATTTCTTGCAAACACATTGGTCTACATTGATGATATCCTTTTATTCTCCCCAGATGAACAATCCCATGCAGAGTTACTTTCCAAGTTTTATTCTATTGTCACAAAGTATGGAATAATGCTATCCGAGAAAAAGGTGGAGGTTGGCGTAACCAAAATTCACTTTCTTGGCATGGAGATCACAGACGGCAAGTACCAGCCTCAACCGCATGTCGCTCAAGAGTTACTGAAATTTCCAGATGAGTTAACTTCACAAAAAATGATTCAACAGTTCCTCGGGTTAGTCAACTACATGTCTGATTTCCTGCCCAAGCTATCAAATCACATCGCCCTATTGTTCCCCATGTTGAAAAAGAATCCCCCACAGTGGACATCACGACAAACAGAAGCAGTAAAAGCTATCAAGTTGCAAGCCGAAAAGATGCCCCCACTGAAGATTCCCATCATGACTGAAAGAAGAATTTTGCAGATAGATGCCAGCGATGAGTGTTGGGGAGCTGTCCTACTTGTCCAAGATAGCAATAATAAGAGACATATACGTGGCTACAAAAGCGGCACGTTTAAACCCTCTGAACAACACTATCACTCTACATTCAAAGAGATTCTTGCAGTCAAACTAGGCATTGAGAGATTCCAATTCCATCTAATCGGACACGAATTTCACGTTGAAATGGACATGTCCTCCTTTCCACGTATGCTACAATTTAAACGGAAGATGCTCCCTCACGCACAACTTTTGAGATGGGCAAATTGGTTCTCACAGTGGAAGTTCACAGTAAAACACATCAAAGGAACAGAGAACGTCCTTGCAGACTTTCTCTCTCGCCCAACTGCCTATAAATCAGAAGAAAACCCCCCAAAGAAAGTAAGCCAAGTCCAAACACACACTTCTAACTTTCTTTCAATGGTTCTTTCAGTAACTTCCCAAAGTGATCCAACATCCTCCTCCACCCCTACACCACCACTCCCTGTCCTCAATCTGCCAGAAGAGATAATGGAAACAATCGCAGATTTAACCTTTGAAAAAAGGTCTAAATTAAGTTTCAAAACATTTCTCACGGTCCTTATACAGAAACATGGTTTGTGCATAAATGGTCTCATGTTCCACCCAGACTACCCGTTTCTCAATGTGTTTCATATCCATGACCTATGGAACTTTCCGAAGGAAGCATTGTGCTTTTTTTGGTACCTGTTCGAAAGCTTCACAATAGGCATCTCCTTCAACATAGAAAAACTTTTGTCATACATTGTCAAAAGCCAGTTCAATGATGTCCGCCCTTACTCCAGAAATTTACTAACCATGCTACAATGGTTTGTTCCTCACCACCAATGGACGCGATGGTTAACAGTGACTAGCAAAGGGAAGTATGTACTAGTGATGTTCAGAAGACCAGGATCCTTTCTACCACCCAAGGCTGTTAACGATGAAGGATCACTCGTTTATCACTCAGGATCATGTTTCATTCATGACTGGTATGAAATTAACCCAGCCAGCAGGAAGTGTGAAAGGAAGTACCGAAACCTTTATGCAGATACAAGAAACCTAATGGCAAGAGCAAATGGTGTTGATCCTGACACAATTCCAACATTTATAAGGTGGAATATGATGCCATGGGGTGATGACCATCCCGATTCACTGAAATGGGCCGAAGCAAACCACAATTGGCTCAGTGACAACCACAAAAATGACATAGACACAACGACCGATGAAGATGCTAACCCATATTCATCCGACGACGAAGACTCATTCGGTTCAGTCTCATTTGGTTCCGTTTTTGACGCACATTTCGACCCCTTCGAAGATGATCCGACCCATCCTGATGCAAGTTGGAGTCCATGAAGAAGGCTAAACATTTTATGTTTAGTATAATGTTTTAATAATTATGTTTTAGTATCTTGAGTTTGTTTGATGTTTCTAGTGTTTTCTAGTTTCAATAATGCTATATGATGTAAGCGCTTAGGTCATATGGCAATAATGTGTAAAAGTAAGAATGCTTGTACTATAAGCTTGAAGGTTGTAACCAATCAAGGCTATATATAGCCATGTATCTTGCCATTGTAAGGCATCAGAATTTGAAATAATACAAGTGTGTGTTTTCGTATATCTCTCTACAATCTTCTCTCAAATCTTCTCTCTACAATTTCTTATAAACCAGTGTTCTTACAGGTCTTCTATAGATCTGCCACAACTCCCCCCACACCCTTGGTATCAGAGCCTTACGCTCTAACCATCACCATTACCCTTACCTTACTATTCCCTTTATACTAAATTCCTAATCGTATGCTCTGTGACTGCAGCCTTAGTGCCGATCTCTCACATCAGAAAATTAGAATTTAGCTTAAAGGTCTGACTTCTATAGCTTTTAGTATTATAGTTCTCTATCTCTTTATTCTATCAGGGCCGTTGCAGGATATGTAAGTCGACAAAGGTGGTCGCAGTTGTTTCCTCCGGGAGAGTGTAGAATAAGGAGAAAAAGTCTATAATTCTTAAAACCATGAGTCACGATAACCTTTTCAATCTCTCAACCTCGTCCAGTTTCCGCCAATCCTCGGCATCTAAAATAGATCAATTATATGAAATCTCATACAGTTCTGATGATTCAAGGATCCCAATCAGTGAAATGCCACTCGTAAACCCCTACCATGTTTTCACTAAACCATCCAATTCCATCACAAAAAGAGTCAAACATCTAATTGGATCTAACCCACACAAGCAAATAAAAGAGTTTGTCCAAACATCAAAGTTCGATTCGCATCAGTTACCAGCGTCACAGATAGAACATTTGGTACCTTTGTCATTGCCTTCCGACCTTCCTCGACATTGTCTATCACAAGGGTACACACATATTCATTTCGGGGCAATAAGGTTAGCATTAACCTTCCATGGAAGAAAAGGACTACCTGCATATTCAAGAATAGCCTTGCTTGATACAAGGTTTACAGAATATCAGCATGCTTGTATTGGTACAATACAAACAACGTTGAACGCAGGAACAATTTTTGTCACGTTTTACCCAAATTTTAACATGCCTCTCAATGATCCTTCACTATTCACAACCCTCAAGGCCCAGATCCAGATTGGAGGTACGCCCCAAGTGAACACCTTTCAAGCCACGTTCCATTACCAAATGGCTTATCGAGTTCAAAACCACTCGTTAGACATTATGGTTCCAGGATAAGACGATGCCGGAAATGCGCTACTCATCGACATAGACGCAAACGCAACTCCAACGTGTACATACATACCGAAGCAGTTGTCTCGAGATGAGTTACTCAAATTACTTCCAGAAAAGTGGATAACAAATTATGAGCAAATCCATCAAGCTCCTGTTCGATCGAACTCAGCTCCAGAATTTGTTAGACATGAGAATGGTCTCGTGGAGATCAAATTCTCGCAACCTAAGGCTCCTAATGTGTTTCCAACAGGAATCCACATGATCACACCAGCAGAACACAGCCAAACCGCGACCAATGAGCCTGTTCAAGAAATCAAACACATATGGTGGGACGTATGTGATTGCGAAAGTTGTTTAGATGAAGCTCAAAAGCTTGAGGATGAAGAAGATGTCCCTAAGAAACGAAGATCTTTACAACAAAAACTCAAAAAGAGGTATGAAGACGGTGACCCAACAGTTGGACTTCTTGGAGAACCCTTAGGAATATTTGACTACTATGTTTTATACCCAAAGCAAAACCAGAAACCACAACCATCAACGACACCACCGAAAACACCACAACCACCTAAAACACCGCCACAACCACAAACACTTACACCCTATCACCAAAAGGCTTTATCTATCATTCATCAAACGCCACAACCGAAGAAAGATAAAGAAACAATAATCCCTTCACCAGTATTCCCGATAACAACACCCCCTTCAACATCATACGAACAAGAGTTCCCAGCCCTTACTGCATTTGAACACCCTGATAGTCGAACCAAGCACGACTGGAAGATAAAAAATCCAACGACTATTGGTCCCACAGGACTCGCAAATACTGTTAGTCCCGCAGAAGCTACCCTAAACTGGCAAAGTGAAAATGCTGTTGCCCAAAACAAAGTTCTCACAAAAATACTCTCACAGCAAACCATGCTCACAAATACCCAACAAAATCTTTCATCGAAAGTCGGATCCCTAGAGTGTATCATCCATGAAATTCGTTTCAAAATCCAAGAACTTCACCGAGAACTTATCCAAATCATCAAAACATCACCCATAACCCAATCTTCCCCTTTTGTCTCTCAAAAGGAAGCAGAAATGAAGAACTTAAAAATCTAACTCCAAGATCTGGAACGGCAACATAAGCAAAAAAGAATTTCAACCCTTGTTGATGATCCTTGGAGATTGCCATCCACCCCTTTTGTAGGAATATCGTTTGAACCACAACCATTACCACAACCCCACAACCAAACATCATCACCTTCACTAAACATGTAGGCATCAGAACAAAGAAAGCTAAAAGCCTCCACAAGCAAAAACCAAACTCCTCCACAAGAACCCAACCCTACAACCCATTCTAAAGTTCATGACGTCCTTCCAATTGAGCGGGTGAACCCTTTTACAACTTTCCTACAATCCCTCACACAAACAGAAAAACCTCAGTGCTCCCATTCTGTAGCTCCAGTCATCCACTCCCGACGTGAGGCTGAAGATGTGGATATTGTTGATGGATTTGAACACTTGTTCATGGCAGAACCAGAATATGCAGAATCAACAGTACAGTTTGAACAAGATGACTATGGAGAAAACCAAACACCACAAGCAAGTTCCACGGATTTTCTACAGTCTGACATAAAGCAGTACTTCACATTCGATGACCTTCCACCATCAAAATGGCGTGAAAGAAGTATAGAGATGCTAACATGGTGTTCGTCAGAACTGCAGTATTTGACATAGTCATCAAGCGGTTTCTTACTCGGATCCAAGGGCGCCTACGAGATTGGTACCTCAGTCTTGGAGAATATCGCCAGCTACAGCTGCAGCAGTCAGCATCCCCAGAAGCTTTTATAGGCTCCATATACTCTGAGTTCATCGGTAACCCCTATGAACACACTACCCATGCCAGAGAAGAATTTCTCAAGATGAAATGTTGCTCCTTCCAAAAGAAAGGTTTAGAAAAACATTATGATCGTATGTCTCAGCGATTTTATTATTTGAATGGAGTCGACGATGTCAATTTGAAGCAAGTTTTCCTGAACTCTTTTCCGGAATCCCTTGCTAATGAAGCATATCGGGCATTGGAAGCAAGAAATGTCACAATAGCTCAGTCATCTCTTGGCGAACTATACCAGTTGATCATAAATGCCTTAGCCAAGCTTTGCAACCAGAAAAAGTTTCTTGCCGAGTTCGAAAGTACAGGAAAACGCCTCGGGTCAGCCTGCGATGACAAGTACCTAAAAATAAAGTGCAAAGACAAGTCATCATGTGAATGTACCCATACAAAAAAGAAATTCCATTCCAAACGTTATTCAACCTTTTCAAGAAAACCTCGATTCTCTCAACGACGAAGCAAGAAGTAGAAATTCATCAAGAAGAAGAAGCAACGTGGCAAGACTTCAGATAGGTGCTTTATATGCCAAAAGAAAGGTCATTTTGCAAGAAACTGTCCAGACAAGAAAAAGTCCCAAGCGCTTTTACAAGCCTTGAACCAGGTTGAACCAGTAGATCTTTCTGATCTAGAGTCACTATACTCTTTGGATGATGAACCGGGAGATTCAGTCTTATGCATAATCGCCTATTCAGATTTCTCATCTGATGACGATTCTGACTCAGATTCTCTGACTAGTGATGATGATTTTGGAGTTCACATGATAAATCCGATTCCACATGTACTGCCAGTACCGGAAGAACCACCATTACCACTAGCCAAAATCCACCTCCTTACGGATGCGTATGCAAAGCCAATCCCAGTTATTGTATTTTTCGACACCTGCGCGTCCGTTTCCATCCTAAACCCTGCTATCTTACCAGACCACTATTGGAGACCTCACCATCAGAGTTTTATGGCCGCTAATGGAGAGAAATTTGTCATTGACAAAATAAGTATCCCCATTAACATTCTCCTATTTCCAAAGTGCGTAATCAGAAGAAGGTTGTTGGGTTCGAGCTCGCATGGAAAAGATCTCTTGATCGGTTTTGACATCCTACATAAACTACCAAACTTACGATGGACGGGAACAGGACTTCACTACAAAAGCTTTTTCAACCCTTGGACAACCATGCATCGCCTTTTTGTTGCAAGTGTTACTCCACCACTTGCTGATATCAACTGCATCAGACAAAAACTTGTTCAAGACTCATGTGCTTCCTCACACACCGAGTTTTTGGCAAAACACCCTTCACCTTTGTGGTTGAATCCCTCATTCTTTGTTTCGCTACCTTTTAAGCAAAACGAAGATGTTAATCCTACCAAAGCTAGTCACCCTGGAATGAACCCAGATCATTACCAGCTTGCTTTAGAAGAATGCAACCAACTGGTTGCTGAAGGAATTGTTGAACCTACCACCTCGCCATGGGCATGTGAGGCATTTTACGTCAACAAAAGAAGCGAATAAGTTCGTGGAAAACTTAGGTTGGTCATTAACTATCAACCGTTGAACCACTTTTTAGCTGATGATAAGTTTCCACTTCCACAAAAGAAGTCGCTATTTCAACACCTGGCAGACGCTAAAGTCCTCTCCAAGTTCGACCTTAAGTCAGGATTTTGGCAACTGGGTATTAAGCCCGAAGATAGACCAAAAACTGGTTTCTGTATACCTGATCATCATTACCAGTGGAAAGTAATGCCATTTGGTTTAAAAAATGCTCCGTCGGCCTTCCAAAAGGCAATGGTAACCATTTTTGAGCCGATTCTTGCAAACACATTGGTCTACATTGATGATATCCTTTTATTCTCCCCAGATGAACAATCCCATGCAGAGTTACTTTCCAAGTTTTATTCTATTGTCACAAAGTATGGAATAATGCTATCCGAGAAAAAGATGGAGGTTGGCGTAACCAAAATTCACTTTCTTGGCATGGAGATCACAGACGGCAAGTACCAGCCTCAACCGCATGTCGCTCAAGAGTTACTGAAATTTCCAGATGAGTTAACTTCACAAAAAATGATTCAACAGTTCCTCGGGTTAGTCAACTACATGTCTGATTTCCTGCCCAAGCTATCAAATCACACCGCCCTATTGTTCCCCATGTTGAAAAAGAATCCCCCACAGTGGACATAACGACAAACAGAAGCAGTAAAAGCTATCAAGTTGCTAGCCGAAAAGATGCCCCCACTGAAGATTCCCATCATGACTGAAAGAAGAATTTTGCAGATAGATGCCAGCGATGAGTGTTGGGGAGCTGTCCTACTTGTCCAAGATAGCAATAATAAGAGATATATATGTGGCTACAAAAGCGGCACGTTTAAACCCTCTGAACAACACTATCACTCTACATTCAAAGAGATTCTTGCAGTCAAACGAGGCATTGAGAGATTCCAATTCCATCTAATCGGACACGAATTTCACGTTGAAATGGACATGTCCTCCTTTCCACGTATGCTACAATTTAAACGGAAGATGCTCCCTCACGCACAACTTTTGAGATGGGCAAATTGGTTCTCACAGTGGAAGTTCACAGTAAAACACATCAAAGGAACAGAGAACGTCCTTGCAGATTTTCTCTCTCGCCCAACTGCCTATAAATCAGAAGAAAACCCCCCAAAGAATGTAAGCCAAGTCCAAACACACACTACTAACTTTCTTTCAATGGTTCTTTCAGTAACTTCCCAAAGTGATCCAACATCCTCCTCCACCCCTACACCACCACTCCCTGTCCTCAACCTGCCAGAAGAGATAATGGAAACAATCGCAGATTTAACCTTTGAAAAAAGGTCTAAATTAAGTTTCAAAACATTTCTCACGGTCCTTATACAGAAACATGGTTTGTGCATAAATGGTCTCATGTTCCACCCAGACTACCCGTTTCTCAATGTGTTTCATATCCATGACCTATTGAACTTTCCGAAGGAAGCATTGTGCTTTTTCTGGTACCTGTTTGAAAGCTTCACAATAGGCATCTCCTTCAACACAGAAAAACTTTTGTCATACATTGTCAAAAGCCAGTTCAATGATGTCCGCCCTCACTCCAGAAATTTACTAACCATGCTACAATGGTTTGTTCCTCACCACCAATAGACGTGATGGTTAACAGTGACTAGCAAAGGGAAGTATGTACTAGTGATGTTCAGAAGACCAGGATCCTTTCTACCACCCAAGGCTGTTAACGATGAAGGATCACTCGTTTATCACTCAGGATCATGTTTCATTCATGACCGGTATGAAATTAACCCAGCCAACAGGAAGTGTGAAAGGAAGTACCGAAACCTTTATGCAGATTCAAGAAACCTAATGGCAAGAGCAAATGGTGTTGATCCTGACACAATTCCAACATTTATAAGGTGGAATATGATGCCATGGGGTGATGACCATCCCGATTCACTGAAATGGGCTGAAGCAAACCACAACTGGCTCAGTGACAACCACAAAAATGACATAGACACAACGACTGATGAAGATGCTAACCCATATTCATCCGACGACGAAGACTCATTCGGTTCAGTCTCATTTGGTTCCGTTGTTGACGCACATTTCGACCCCTTCGAAGATGATCCGACCCATCCTGATGCACGTTGGAGTCCATGAAGAAGGCTAAACATTTTATGTTTAGTATAATGTTTTAATAATTATGTTTTAGTATCTTGAGTTTGTTTGATGTTTCTAGTGTTTTCTAGTTTCAATAATGCTATATGATGTAAGCGCTTAGGTCATATGGCAATAATGTGTAAAAGTAAGAATGCTTGTACTATAAGCTTGAAGGTTGTACCCAATCAAGGTATATATAGCCATGTATCTTGCCATTGTAAGGCATCAGAATTTGAAATAATACAAGTGTGTGTTTTCTTATATCTCTCTACAATCTTCTCTCAAATCTTCTCTCTACAATTTCTTATAAACCAGTGTTCTTACAGGTCTTCTATAGATCTGCCACAACCCCCCCCCCACACCCTTGGTATCAGAGCCTTACGCTCTAACCATCACCATTACCCTTACCTTACTATTCCATTTATACTAAATTCCTAATCGTATGCTCTGTGACTACAGCCTTAGTGCCGATCTCTCACATCAGAAAATTAGAATTTAGCTTAAAGGTCTGACTTCTATAGCTTTAAGTATTATAGTTCTCTATCTCTTTATTCTATCAGGGCCGTTGCAGGATATGTAAGTCGACAAAGGTGGTCGCAGTTG
Source organism: Glebionis coronaria (assembly GCA_025667525.1). Taxonomy (NCBI): domain Eukaryota; kingdom Viridiplantae; phylum Streptophyta; class Magnoliopsida; order Asterales; family Asteraceae; genus Glebionis; species Glebionis coronaria. Next base: position 164,641,938 of record CM046878.1, on the reverse strand, counting down.
TTTCCTCTGGGAGAGTGTAGAATAAGGAGAAAAAGTCTATAATTCTTAAAACCATGAGTAACGATAACTTTTCAATCGCTCAACCTCGTCCAGTTTCCGCCAATCCTCTGCATCTAAAATAGATCAATTATATGAAATCTCATATAGTTCTGATGATTCCAGGATCCCAATCAGTGAAATGCCACTCGTAAACCCCTACCATGTTTTCACTAAACCATCAAATTCCATCACAAAAAGAGTCAAACATCTAATTGGATCTAACCCACACAAGCAAATAAAAGAGTTTGTCCAAACATCAAAGTTCGATTCGCATCAGTTACCAGCGTCACAGATAGAACATTTGGTACCTTTGTCATTGCCTTCCGACCTTCCTCGACATTTTCTATCACAAGGGTACACACATATTCATTTCGGGGCAATAAGGTTAGCATTAACCTTCCATGAAAGAAAAGGACTACCTGCATATTCAAGAATAGCCTTGCTTAATACAAGGTTTACAGAATATCAGCATGCTTGTATTGGTACAATACAAACAACGTTGAACACAGGAACAATTTTTGTCACGTTTTACCCAAGTTTTAACATGCCACTCAATGATCCTTCACTATTCACAGCCCTCAAGGCCCAGATCCAGATTGGAGGTACGCCCCAAGTGAACACCTTTCAAGCCACGTTCCATTACCAAATGGCTTATCGAGTTCAAAACCACTCGTTAGACATTATGGTTCCAGGACAAGACGATGCCGAAAATGCGCTACTCATCGACATAGACGCAAATGCAACTCCAACGTGTACATACATACCGAAGCAGTTGTCTCGAGATGAGTTACTCAAATTACTTCCAGAAAAGTGGATAACAAATTATGAGCAAATCCATCAAGCTCCTGTTCGATCAAACTCAGCTCCAGAATTTGTTAGACATGAGAATGGTCTCGTGGAGATCAAATTTCGCAACCTAAGGCTCCTAATGTGTTTCCAACAGGAATCCACATGATCACACCAGCAGAACATAGCCAAACCGCGACCAATGAGCCTGTTCAAGAAATCAAACACATATGGTGGGACGTATGTGATTGCAAAAGTTGTTTAGATGAAGCTCAAAAGCTTGAGGATGAAGAAGATGTCCCTAAGAAACGAAGATCTTCACAACAAAAACTCAAAAAGAGGTATGAAGATGGTGACCCAACAGTTGGACTTCTTGGAGAACCCTCAGGAAAATTTGACTACTATGTTTTATACCCAAAGCAAAACCAGAAATCACAACCATCAACGACACCACCGAAAACACCACAACCACCTAAAACACCGCCACAACCACAAACACTTACACACTATCACCAAAAGGCTTTATCTATCATTCATCAAACGCCACAACCGAAGAAAGATAAAGAAACAATAATCCCTTCACCAGTATTCCCGATAACAACACCCCCTTCAACATCATACGAACAAGAGTTCCCAACCCTTACTGCATTTGAACACCCTGATAGTCAAACCAAGCACGACTGGAAGATAAAAAATCCAACGACTATTGGTCCCACAGGACTCGCAAAAACTGTTAGTCCCGCAGAAGCTACCCTAAACTGGCAAAGTGAAAATAATGTTGCCCAAAACAAAGTTCTCACAAAAATACTCTCACAGCAAACCATGCTCGCAAATACCCAACAAAATCTTTCATCGAAAGTCAGATCCCTAGAGAGTATCATCCATGAACTTCGTTTCAAAATCCAAGAACTTCACCGAGAACTTATCCAAATCATCAAAACATCACCCATAACCCAATCTTCCTCTTCTGTCTCTCAAAAGGAAGCATAAATGAAGAACTTAAAAATCCAACTCCAAGATCTGGAACGACAACATAAGCAAAAAATAATTTCAACCCTTGTTGATGATCCTTTGAGATTGTCATCCACCCCTTTTGTAGGAATATCGTTTGAACCACAACCATTACCACAATCCCACAACCAAACATCATCACCTTCACTAAACATGTGGGCATCAGAACAAAGAAAGCTAAAAGCCTCCACAAGCAAAAACTAAACTCCTCCACAAGAACCCAACCCTACAACCCATTCTAAAGTTCATGATGTCCTTCCAATTGAGCGGGTGAACCCTTTTTCAACTTTCCTACAATCCCTCACACAAACAGAAAAACCTCAGTGCTCCCATTCTGTAGCTCCAGTCATCCACTCCTGACGTGAGGCTGAAGATGTGGATATTGTTGATGGATTTGAACACTTGTTCATGGCAGAACCAGAATATGCAGAATCAACAGTACAGTTTGATCCAGATGACTATGGAGAAAACCAAACACCACAAGCAAGTTCCACGGATTTTCCACAGTCTGATATAAAGCAGTACTTCACATTCGATGACCTTCCACCATCAAAATGGCGTGAAAGAAGTATAGAGATGCTAACATGGTGTTCGTCAGAACTTCAGTATTACACCATTGACATAGTCATCAAGCGGTTTCTTACTCGGATCCAAGGGCGCCTACGAGATTGGTACCTCAGTCTTGGAGAATATCGCCAGCTACAGTTGCAGCAGTCAGCATCCCCGGAAGCTTTTATAGGCTCCATATACTCTGAGTTCATCGGCAACCCCTATGAACACACTACCCATGCCAGAGAAGAATTTCTCAAAATGAAATGTTGCTCCTTCCAAAAGAAAGATTTAGAAAAACATTATGATCGTATGTCTCAGCGATTTTATTGTTTGAATGGAGTCGACGATGTCAATTTGAAGCAAGTTTTCCTGAACTCTTTTCCGGAATCCCTTGCTAATGAAGCATATCGGGCATTGGAAGCAAGAAATGTCACAATAGCTCAGTCATCTCTTGGCGAACTATACCAGTTGATCATAAATGCCTTAGCCAAGCTTTGCAACCAGAAAAAGTTTCTTGCCGAGTTCGAAAGTACAGGAAAACGCCTCTGGTCAGCCTGCGATGACAAGTACCTGAAAATAAAGTGCAAAGACAAGTCATCATGTGAATGTAACCATACAAAAAAGAAATTCCATTCCAAACGTTATTCAACCTTTTCAAGAAAACCTCGATTCTCTCAACGACGAAGCAAGAAGTGGAAATTCATCAAGAAGAAGAAGCAACGTGGCAAGACTTCAGATAGGTGCTTCATATGCCAAAAGAAAGGTCATTTTGCAAGAAACTGTCCAGACAAGAAAAAGTCCCAAGCGCTTTTACAAGCCTTGAACCAGGTTGAACCAGTATATCTTTCTGATCTAGAGTCACTATACTCTTTGGATGATGAACCGGGAGATTCAGTCTTATGCACAATCGCCTATTCAGATTTCTCATCTGATGACGATTCTGACTCAGATTCTCTGACTAGTGATGATGATTTTGGAGTTCACATGATAAATCCGATTCCACATGTACTGCCAGTACAGGAAGAACCACCAAAGCTAGTCACCCTGGAATGAACCCAGATCATTACCAGCTTGCTTTAGAAGAATGCAACCAACTGGTTGCTGAAGGAATTGTTGAACCTACCACCTCGCCATGGGCATGTGAGGCATTTTATGTCAACAAAAGAAGCGAACAAGTTCGTGGAAAACTTAGGTTGGTCATTAACTATCAACCGTTGAACCACTTTTTAGCTGATGATAAGTTTCCACTTCCACAAAAGAAGTCGCTATTTCAACACCTGGCAGACGCTAAAGTCCTCTCCAAGTTCGACCTTAAGTCAGGATTTTGGCAACTGGGTATTAAGCCCGAAGATAGACCAAAAACTAGTTTCTGTATACCTGATCATCATTACCAGTGGAAAGTAATGCCGTTTGGTTTAAAAAATGCTCCGTCGGCCTTCCAAAAGGAAATGGTAACCATTTTTTAGCCGGTTCTTGCAAACACATTGGTCTACATTGATGATATCCTTTTATTCTCCCCAGATGAACAATCCCATGCAGAGTTACTTTCCAAGTTTTATTCTATTGTCACAAAGTATGGAATAATGCTATCCGAGAAAAAGATGGAGGTTGGCGTAACCAAAATTCACTTTCTTGGCATGGAGATCACAGACGGAAAATACCAGCCTCAACCGCATGTCGCTCAAGAGTTACTGAAATTTCCAGATGATTTAACTTCACAAAAAATGATTCAACAGTTACTCGGGTTAGTCAACTACATGTCTGATTTCCTGCCCAAGCTATCAAATCACACCGCCCTATTGTTCCCCATGTTGAAAAAGAATCCCCCACAGTGGACATCACGACAAACAGAAGCAGTAAAAGCTATCAAGTTGCTAGCCGAAAAGATGCCCCCACTGAAGATTCCCATCATGACTGAAAGAAGAATTTTGCAGATAGATGCCAGCGATGAGTGTTGGGGAGCTGTCCTACTTGTCCAAGATAGCAATAATAAGAGACATATATGTGGCTACAAGAGCGGCACGTTTAAACCCTCTGAAGTATCACTCTACATTCAAAGAGATTCTTGCAGTCAAACGAGGCATTGAGAGATTCCAATTCCATCTAATCGGACACGAATTTCACGTTGAAATGGACATGTCCTCCTTTCCACGTATGCTACAATTTAAACGGAAGATGCTCCCTCACGCACAACTTTTGAGATGGGCAAATTGGTTCTCACAGTGGAAGTTCACAGTAAAACACATCAAAGGAACAGAGAACGTCCTTGCAGATTTTCTCTCTCGCCCAACTGCCTATAAATCAGAAGAAAACCCCCCAAAGAAAGTAAGCCAAGTCCAAACACACACTTCTAACTTTCTTTCAATGGTTCTTTCAGTAACTTCCCAAAGTGATCCAACATCCTCCTCCACCCCTACACCACCACTCCCTGTCCTCAACCTGCCAGAAGAGATAATGGAAACAATCGCAGATTTAACCTTTGAAAAAAGGTCTAAATTAAGTTTCAAAACATTTCTCACGGTCCTTATACAGAAACATGGTTTGTGCATAAATGGTCTCATGTTCCACCCAGACTACCCGTTTCTCAATGTGTTTCATATCCATGACCTATGGAACTTTCCAAAGGAAGCATTGTGCTTTTTCTGGTACCTGTTTGAAAGCTTCACAATAGGCATCTCCTTCAACACAGAAAATCTTTTGTCATACATTGTCAAAAGCTAGTTCAATGATGTCCGCCCTCACTCCAGAAATTTACTAACCATGCTACAATGGTTTGTTCCTCACCACCAATGGACGCGATGGTTAACAGTGACTAGCAAAGGGAAGTATGTACTAGTGATGTTTAGAAGACTAGGATCCTTTCTACCACCCAAGGCTGTTAACGATGAAGGATCACTCGTTTATCACTCAGGATCATGTTTCATTCATGACTGGTATGAAATTAACCCAGCCAGCAGGAAGTGTGAAAGGAAGTACCGAAACCTTTATGCAGATACAAGAAACCTAATGGCAAGAGCAAATGGTGTTGATCCTGACACAATTCCAACATTTATAAGGTGGAATATGATGCCATGGGGTGATGACCATCCCGATTCACCGAAATAGGCTGAAGCAAACCCCAATTGGCTCAGAGACAACCACAAAAATGACATAGACACAACGACCGATGAAGATGCTAACCCATATTCATCCGACGACGAAGACTCATTCGGTTCAGTCTCATTTGGTTCTGTTGTTGACGCACATTTCGACCCCTTCGAAGATGATCCGACCCATCCTGATGCACGTTGGAGTCCATGAAGAAGGTTAAACATTTTATGTTTAGTATAATGTTTTAATAACTATGTTTTAGTATCTTGAGTTTGTTTGATGTTTCTAGTGTTTTCTAGTTTCAATAATGCTATATGATGTAAGCGCTTAGGTCATATGGCAATAATGTGTAAAAGTAAGAATGCTTGTACTATAAGCTTGAAGGTTGTACCCAATCAAGGCTATATATAGCCATGTATCTTGCCATTGTAAGGCATCAGAATTTGAAATAATACAAGTGTGTGACCCATTCTTTAGTAGCATGTTTGATCTTTTGTAAATCGACCTTCATGGGTTGACTAGCCTGAATATTGTGGTACGTGTGCTGAAATACACACTTTAAGCGACATCTGAACTAGAACATAACCTGAATGACCCATTCTTTATTAGCATGTTTGATCTTTAATAGCATGTTTGAACATAACCTGAAATACACATAGGTTTGATCCTGAATACTCTCATTTTAAACATTACAAGATACATACATTATAGCAAAGGGTGATAATACTCTCATTTTAAATATAGTGTGGCCCACAACAAGGCCGTTTCACCAAACTAGTCTTATGTTCTATCTTTAATGGGTCCAATGGGCTTTTAGTCATGCAATTTGACTATGTGCAATGTGGAAGCAGAAAGATGGAAAGGTTGATGTTCATACATAATTCCTCAAAATATGTAGAATGGTTTCACGTATTTGTATTTTTTAATGAATTTTGGCCCCATATATGCTTCTTTCACTGATGTAGATTAGTAACACTTGACTATTCCCATCAACTGAGGTTATCGCTCACATAGTGGTTATTTATGAAATATAGAATGCATCAGCGATGAAAGTAAACGGAGAAATTGATTGATATTCGGTTCTTGGATTAGAACTATCTGTATAAAAATCGTCTAATCCCAAACACCCCCTTAAGTAGTTGTGAGGTTGTTGATTTCATGTGCACAAATGTGTCAAAATGACTTCCTGTTAACTTCTGTTCAATTTTCATCCACTCAACACGCTCATCTTAGTAAATAAACATACTCATAAATGATGGGTGAGAAGAAAAATAGGTAAAGCCGCAAAATTAGTAAAATGCTAAAAGTCAACTTATATTATGAAATGATGCAAAGATGAGAAATATTGGGTAACAGTTTATATGAACCATACAAAATAGTTGGAGCTACAAATGTTTTTAAAGACAGGAACTGGCTATTGGAGAATTTGAAAGAATTAGTGGGGTGTTTGGGAGGGATTGTATAAGGTATACAATAAACTCTAGGCGTGGACAAGAGAGGAACATATGTTTATAGGCTATTAGAAACTGGTATCCCGTCAGTCCATCACCCAAACACCCACGCCATTTCACCAAGAGTGGTTGTATACCATATGCCTACAACCGATCACTTCCCCCCTAATCGGCAAATTTGACCTGTTTCCTTTAAGCTTAATGTTTTCAAGTACCTGTTTTAATCTAAACCCAAAATTAACAACACTTATACCCAATTTTTAGAAACTGTTTGGGATCGCTTATATGCAAGTGCTAATCTGCTTATTTGCTTAATGAACTAGCTATGAATTCAATCTTAAAGATTTGGTTTTCTTTTAGGTCATACAGAATGAGGTGTTGTTGCTTCTCACGTATATAACCCGTGAAGGTGAGGAAATCCAAAACATACATGCATATTGTTGGAAATACGTTTTACGTATTAAGAAGGATCGGTCACTCCAACGATAGTCCAAGTAATAGCTTGTAGTTTAGTTACATGTCTTTATTTAACAAACAAGTTCAAGCCTAGCCTACAACTTGTGTAGGCCGGCCCAAACGTGTAAACCCAAGCCCATTACAAGGCTTGGGTATATAAACCCTCTCCTTTGATGGAGAGGGTGTGGTTTCATTATTTTACTCATAGTTCCTTTTAACTTTCTCTCTCTAGAAGTGTGAAATCCACCATCTTTCTATCTCTTTCTCTCTCTAAAAATATAAGCATAGAGTTACAAATCTACAAATGGTATCAGAGCTTGGGATGAAATATAGGTTTGTTTTTGTGTTGAGTATTGTCTTTTAAATAATCCATAGAGAACAAGTTGGTTTTTGCCGAAATCTTCAAACTTTTTTGGTTTGATCGTAGTATTAAGTAGTGTAACATAGGGATTTGTGCTTAAAAGTGTTCTTGGTATCTTGTTTTTCATTAAAACATCAGTTTTCTTGGATCAAAAGTGCAAAAAGGTTGTGTTCTATCATTCCGAAATTCTAGCAGAAACATCCATCGGAAAGTACAAATTGTACTTGGGCTTCCATCGCAATAACCTTACCATCGGAAAGGGTTTGGTTCTACATTACGATCGTGGGTTTTATTACTTATTCCGATCTGGACATTCCGATCGTGCTTTGCGATCTGGGATTCCGACGGGTATAAGGAAGTATTTTAATTCGTTACTCTGCTTGAATTTTGTCAGCTACTTTGCGATCTGAACATTGCGATCTGAGTATTCCGATAGTTCTTGCGATCTGAGAATTACGATAGCTCTTTGCGATCTGAACATTTCGACCGCTCTGCATTGCGATCTAGGCATTCCGATACCATCATCATTCCGACAGGGTTACATTACGATCTGGTATTCCGATCTGGTATTCCGATCTGACATTCCGATCAACATTCCGATAATCACAAATTTTTCCATTAAAAATTTCGATCGTGTGTAATTTTGACTTGGAATTTTTGGTTTATCGAGAACATATTTTAGGGGATTTTAACATTGTTTCTCGTTTTTAACTCACAACAACACAAAAATACTTAACCTTATTTCATTGTTCGATCAACTTTGTAAATCTTAACTTATTGAAATGGAGTACACATCTCTTACGGACAAGTCCATCCTCTCGGGTACGGATAATCGTCCACCAATGTTGGTGAAGACTATGTATGAGGAATGGGCTTCCCGAATGGAACTTTATATGTTGAACAAGGAGAATGGACATCTAATTTGGGCATCGGTGCTCAATGGACCATTAGATTATGGTACTGTGACGGAAGGTACGACCACTCGTCCTCGCACAACGGGTGAGTTGACTGGAGATATGAAGATTCAAGATAAATGTGATAAGTATGCTACAAACATCATTCTCCAAGCTCTTCCTCCAGATGTCTACAAACTCGTCAGCAAACATAAAGTTGCCAAAGAGTTATGGGATAGAATTCGTGTTCTAATGCAAGGCACCTCGTTAACTAAACAAGAACGAGAGTGTAAGCTTTATGATACTTTTGATAAGTTTGCCTATGTGCCAGGGGAGACTCTCAATGATTACTATCTGAGATTTACCCTATTGTTGAATGAGCTTAACATCTATGGCATGGCAATTCCTACCTTTCAATTGAACACCAAGTATTTGAACACTCTTCCTCCAGAATGGAAAAAATACGTGACGGATGTTAAATTGGCTAAGGACTTGCATAACACCAATGTGGATCAACTTCAAGCTTTTCTTCAACAACATGAATGTCATGTGATCGAGGCTCGGTTGTCTACACCTCAAGTTCATGATCCACTTGCAATGTATGCTTCTCAACAAAACATGGCTTATACTTATCAACAACCATCATACTTGCAGCAACCACCACCACACATCTATCAGCAACCACAACAACCATCTTATCAACCACCAATGATGCCACAACAAAAATATCAACAAAGTGTTCATCAACAATCTTTTCAACAGCAACCACCATATCAAACATCATCATCACAAGCCAACACTTCTCCATTGGGCTATACTCCTCAGCAAGGATATTTTCCAATAGAAGCACAACCAGCACAAGCTTTCTACTCTAATGAACTTCCACCAATCCAAGCATCGGTCTTTACTCCAAATGATACGCCAGCTGATGTTCTAAACCATCTCACCGCCTACTTGTCAAAACTTGTTGCAACTAGAGGATTTCCACCAACAAACAATCAGCTCCGCACCTCATCAAATCCTCGACAACAAGCCACTGTTCAAGATGGTCAAGTGACGGTGCAACCTATTCAGGGAAGGCAAAATTCATATGGACCTCCTACAAGGACTGGGAACAATCAAGTTGTGAATGCTCAAGCTAGTGGAAATGGGAGTCCTATTGGTCCTAAGAAGGTTGTGACTTGCTACAATTGCCGAGGACAAGGTCATATGGCTAGGGAATGCACTCAGCCGAAAAGGAGAAGGGATGATGCATGGTTTCGTGAGAAGATGTACTTGGTTGATGCTCAGTCTAAGGGGAAGATTTTGGATTCAGAGGAGTTGGCATTTCTGGCAGACCCAGGGGCAGCAGATACTGAAGGCATTGCAGTTGTTTCCACTTCTAATGCAGCTTATCAAGCGGACGATCTTGATGCATACGATTCGGATTGTGATGACATTCACTCTGCCCAAGCTGCTCTCGTTGCTAATCTCTCTCACTACGGTTCTGATGTCATCAGTGAGGTACCAACCACATCTAATAATATTGATGATAACCAACATCAAGTTGGGCATGAAAATGACAACCTCGAACAGCATTCGGGAACCAGTAACTCAAATGATGTGGTACCCAATCCTACACATTTGAATGAACCTCAACCAAATGCTACGACGGGTATGGAATCTTATGCTCCACATGATTTGGTCATGGTACCTAAACATATTATTGATCAAATGCATATGGCCCTCAGACAATCCGTAGATACGAATTCCACCCTAACTGCTGAGCTTGCGTTGCATAAAGAAAAGGTCAAAGCTTTTGAAATGGTCCCTCAAGAAGAGAAAATAACATGTTCTGAATTTGACCAATTTCGTTTTGAAAAGATTGAACACTTGAAAGAAATAGAATCATTAAAAGCTAATCTTTCCAATGAATTAAAAGAAAAAGAGTCGGTTGTCAATGATTTTCAGAAACTTAAAATGGATTTCGAAACTCTCGAGTCTAAAAAGGTTGAATCGGAAATTAATGCTACCAAACTTCTTAAATTCAAAGAACAACAACTTTTAAAACAATACGCTTCCACAGAAAAGGTTCATCTTTTAACTAAATCATTTAAAGAATTCGAACTTAAACGTCTTCAAGATTTACCACCTAATCCCGGTTATGCAAAACAAGCTCAGGAATATATTCCCGGTCTTTATGACATGACCATAATTGGAAAATCGAAAGAAGCACCTTTTGTTCGTAGTACTGAGGAGACACAATCACTTGGGGATGAAACTCATTCTAAAATGCTTTCAAAATTCCATACAATTGATTATGATCAACATAACAAAGATCAATTTTCGAAAAAGACACGCATTCGCTTACAAAAGGAATTAGCAGAATTAACAGTTCTTGTGCCCCAAAGTTTGTCAAATGAAAACCTTCCTAGTACGTCTCCTACACTCGTCAAAAAGGATTTAACGAAGTTAATTCCACCAGTAAGTAAGGCGTCCGTTAACTTAAATACGGTTCACCAACACTTAGCCGATTTTGACAAGGTCATTTTGGAACGTACGACGGCCACGGCCATAACGGAAGGTGAATGGAACTTTGAGCACACTAGAGCTGCGTTTCGAGATGAGATTGTTCCCTTTGTAAACAATGTTAAAGCTTGTCTTCGTAATATTGATCAAGATTTGTTTTTGGAAATAGAAGAAGTTAGACGTGTTTTCAATGAAATGGAAGATGCTTATGAAAACAGTTTACTTGAAATAGAACGGGTTTCACGCCATAACGATCTGCTTCTGAATCAAGTGATGTCTCATGATATAGTTTCTGTCTGTGTGAATACAAGTGTTGATAATGATTCTATTGTGCATAATGTTGAATATGTGGATACTGTGGTAGACAGTACTTGTCACGAATCTGACGCTGAATTTTTAAAGCTTCAAGATTCATATTCTTCGCTTTCAAAACGTTTTGATGAGATTCAAACACATTGTATTTCGCTTGAATGCAAGCAACAATTTATTCAAGAAATCTTTGAAACGTCATTCGAAGGTGTTAATATCGATGATGCAAATTTTGAAAAGAATTTTCGATTGAATTTACAATCAAAACAACGTCAGCCAAGTGACAAAGTTGCTAACTCTTTGCCGATAGAAATAGAGAAATCTAAGGAGCTTAACTGTGTGAACGTACTTGAGGCCGCTGAGAGTTTTAGACTTGATCTAGACAATCAAGTTTCCAAGATTTTGTCCAAAGTTGATAACTTAAAACAGAAAAATACACGACTCTTCGATTCAGTACAGCCCGCATGTGTTGATACCACTGCACAGAATCAATCGTTGATTGAACAATTGAATCGAAAGTCGGTGGAAATATCTGATTTGAGGGAACAAATTTGTGATAAAAATCTGGTCTTGGCTGAGTTAAAGGAAACACTTCGTACTCTAAAAGGTAAGAATGTTGTAGATAACGCAGCCACTATCTCAGTATCGTCCTCTAGTGCAATCAAAAGAACCCTTATTGCCGTCACACCACTTAACAAGGGCCCCAGGACTAAATCATCTCAAACTTTGGTCACTAAAGATAAGGCGGAATCAAAACCAGCTTCTAATATTCTCGTGTTGCCTTCTACAGGAGTAAGCACCACTACTAAGGCTCAAAGATCTAAGCTCAAAAGAAACAAGAAGAATGATAGGATCTTGCCCCCATCTAGTAGTCAAGTGAAGAAGAAAGTAGAAGCCCATCCTAGGAATGTTATTTCCGTTTTGAATAAAAAGAATCATGTAGCTAAACCTAAAGGCTCTGCGGTTGTGCAGCGTTCTAAGCCTATTGTGAATTCTAATTTGAAATGTTGGAATTGCAATGAATGTATGTTTTCTAGTCGTCATGATTCTTGCCTTATTGACCATGTGAATGAGATGTATGCCCGGAAAAATGGATTAGAATGGAAAACGACTAGGAAAGTGTTAACCCAAGTTGGTTGGATGTGGCGCCCCACTGGTAGAACTTTCACTATAGTAGGAAATATGTGCCCTTTAACTAGGATCACTCCCACTGAAGTGAAGAATGCGTGCCCTTTAACTAGGAGTACAAAGGCTACCAAAACACAAGCATGTCCTTTAACTAGGAACACCGACACTACTGTAGGAACCAAGTGCCCTTTAAATAGGTCTACTCCCACTGTAGTGCCCGCGGATAATCCAAAACCTAAGAAAGTTGGAACAGTAAAACCTGTTAGTGCTAAAACTATCATTAGAAAACGCAGGAAATCTAAGGGTCTTAAAAATGTTAGCAATTCTGATAATTCTATATCTATATCTGCTAACACTCCGGAACCAATAGTTTCCAATGCATTGTCTACTGTTGTTATTGAAAACAGGTGGTCCAAATTGTTCTCTGGTATTTGGACTCTGGTTGCTCCAAGCATATGACCGGAGATTGCTCTCAGCTCAGAAATTTCGTCAGCAAGTTTCTTGGTACGGTTCGATTTGGGAATGATCATATTGCAAAGATAATGGGTTATGGTGAATATCATATTGGGAATGTTATAATTTCGAGAGTGTATTACGTGGAAGGTCTCGGTCACAACTTATTTTCTGTGGGACAATTTTGTGATGCAAACCTAGAAGTTGCTTTTCGAGAGCATACCTGCTTCATTCGTAATTTGGAAGGGGTTGATTTATTGAAAGGTACTCGAGGGAATAATTTGTATACTTTTTCTCTACAAGACATGATGGCCGCTTCTCCCGTATGTCTTCTCTCCAAAGCATCGAAGAGTAAGTCATGGTTATGGCATCGACGGTTATCTCATCTTAACTTTGACGCTATTAATCACTTGGCGAAAAACGAACTTGTTCGTGGTCTTCCTAAACTATCATTTCACAAGGATCATTTGTGTTCCGTGTGTACAATGGGGAAAAGCACTAAGAAGTCTTACAAACCCAAGACTGAAGACACCAACCAAGAGAAACTTCATCTGTTGCATATGGATCTTTGTGGGCCAATGCGTGTTGAAAGTCTTAGTGGCAAAAAGTACATCCTCGTCATTGTCGATGATTACTCTCGGTTTACATGGGTGAAATTTCTTAAAGCAAAAAATGAGGCACCTAAATTCATCATCAGATTTCTCAAGATGATTCAAGTGCGTCTCAACACTACTGTCCGACGCATTCATACAGATAATGGAACCGAATTTGTGAATCAAATTTTGCGTGATTATTATCAAGAAGTTGGCATATCTCATGAAACATCCGTTGCACGCACTCCACAACAAAACGGTGTCGTTGAAAGGCGAAATCGCACACTTATGGAAGCTGCTCGAACGATGTTAATTTACGCAAAGGCTCCATTGTTTTTATGGGCAGAAGCAGTATCTACAGCAGTGTACACCCAAAACCGGTCACTAATTCGTAAACGCCATGGTAAAACACCTTATGAGCTTCTCCATGGAAAAGTACCAGATATATCATATTTTCATGTATTTGGTTCTCTTTGCTATCCAAATAATGATGGTGACAATTTGGGAAAACTTCAACCAAAGGCTGATATTGGTATTTTCATTGGTTACGCACCCGCAAAGAAGGCATACCGAATCTACAATCGTAACTCTCGCAAGATCATAGAAACTATGAATGTTGATTTTGATGAGCTGACAGCAATGGCTTCTGAGCAAAGCAGCTCGGAACCCGCACTTCATGAAATGGGACCCAGTAACATTAGTTCTGGTCTTGTCCCAAACAACCCTACTTCATCATCATTTATACCATCTACCAGGAATGAATGGGATAAGTTGTTTCAACCGTTCTTTGATGAATTCTTTACTCCTCCAAGTATTGTTGCTCCAGAACCTGAGGTAATAGCTCCGGTAACCGAAGTTGTCGCTCCAGCAACCGAAGCACAATCAGACACATCTGCACCAACAATTGGTCAAGATATACCAACAACGAGTAATTCTCAACCAACACAAGTAACAACTACCCATGTCATGCCTATTGATGATGAAGAGGATGACGATGATCACGATTTGGAATTCGCTCAAATGCGTGAACTTCCATTCTTTGGTGTATCTATTCCCGACCCTAATCAAGCCGGGTCGTCCACCTCAGAGGAAGCTCCTTCTACAGTTTACTCCAATCCACGGATTCGTGAACATGACAGCAAGTGGACAAAGGATCATCCTATAGATTCTATTATTGGTGACCCTAATCGTCCGGTATCCACACGAAGTCAGTTACAAGAAAGTGCAATGTTTTGTCACTTTGATGCTTTTCTTACTGAAGTTGAACCTAAGACATGGAAAGAAGCTTTTACTCAATCTTGTTGGATAGAAGCTATGCAAGAAGAACTTAATGAGTTTATACGTCTTGAAGTATGGGAACTTGTCCCATGCCCGGATCAAGTGCAGTTACTCACTTTGAAATGGGTTTACAAGGTGAAACTCGATGAGTTAGGCGGAATATTGAAAAATAAAGCTCGACTAGTAGCTCGTGGATACAAGCAATTATTGGGCGTCGACTTTATGGAATCCTTTGCACCTGTTGCCCGTTTGGAAGCTATTAGACTATTCCTCGCTTATGCAGCCCATATGAATATGATCGTCTATCAGATGGATGTGAAGACGGCATTTCTTAATGGTGAAATCAAGGAAGAAGTCTATGTTCAACAGCCGGATGGTTTTGTGAATCCTAATTATCCTAATCATGTGTACAAGCTTAAGAAGGCTCTCTATGGGTTGAAGCAAGCTCCACGCGCATGGTATGATCTATTGTCACAATTCCTCATTACTCAAGGCTTCGCAAAAGGCAAGGTGGATCCCACGCTGTTCATTCAGAAACGAGGTAAAGATATGATTATGGTACAAATATATGTTGATGATATTATATTTGCAGCCTCGACCCAAACCTTATCGGATGAGTTTGGGACACTCATGTCTTCCAAGTTTAAGATGTCAATGATGGGCAAGGTATCATTCTTCTTAGGTCTTCAGATATTTCAGAGTCCCAGAGGCATCTTTATTAATCAATCTAAATATGCCCTTGAATCGCTTAAGAAATATAAGATGGAATCTTACGACCCCGTGGACACTCCAATGGTGGAGAAATCTAAGCTTGATGCAGATCCACATGGAGTTGCCGTTGATCCGACACTTTATCGTGGAATGATCGATACTCTTCTGTATATCACAGCCAGTCGACCTGATCTTCAGTTTGCTATATGTATGTGTGCCAGGTATCAAACTAGGCCTACTGAGTTACACTTAGCTACTGTTAAAAGGATCTTTCGATATCTTAAAGGAACCATTAATCGGGGACTTTGGTATTCGAAGGACTCTTCTATTGCACTAATGGCATATGCAGATGCGGATCATGCGGGTTGTCAAAATACAAGGCGTAGCACGAGTGGAACTTTGCAACTACTAGGAGATCGACTAATCAGTTGGGCATCAAAAAGGCAGAAAAGCGCTGCAATTTCAAGTACGGAAGCAGAATACATAGCTATGTCCAGTTTCTGTGCTCAAATTCTTTGGATGAGATCGCAATTAACCGACTATGGTCTAGGTTTCAACAAGATTCCGATGTACTGTGACAACAAGAGTGCAATTGCCTTATGCTGCAACAACGTTCAATTCTCCCGGTCGAAGCATATTGACATTCGCTACCACTTCATCAAGGAGCAAGTGGAAAATGGAGTAATCGAGCTTTACTTTGTCCGATCTGAGTATCAATTGGCGGATATTTTCACGAAGGCTTTAGATCGCGCTCGAATTGAATTTTTGGCCGACAAGCTAGGAATGAGAACATTCTCGCCTGAGACTCTTAAGGAGCTAGCAGATGAAGCGAAAGAATAGTGGTGGTAAAACTATTCTCCGTATCCTTGGTGATCATTTGTATATATTGTTTATATTTTTATCCTCAAAAGCAAAATACAAAAATATAAAACCATATAAAAACCATAAAAATTGAAAAAATTCAGAAAAATCCAAAAATATTTTTACTTTATTTTTCAAAGGCATGTCTTTTGGTACGATAATATTTACGGCCTTAGAAATGTTGATTAATATCGACACGGCGCCATAAATAGAGTTCGTACAAAAGTTGTAAATATTTCATAAAACATGCCTAAATGGCTTGTAGTTATTTCAGACTGCAACCCGATTTTCACATTAAAGTCAGGTATTTCTTATGAAAGCTTTGGCTAACAACGGGAATTAATTTTCTCGGGCAAGGTTTACTTTAAAACCTTGTAAGGGATCAAGTTTACTTTATAACTTGGTCTAACACAAATTTATGTACGTTTCAGTGCATTTATTTGTTAAAACAAGAGAAGTCTTGTTTTTATGAAGCTATCATCTCTACAACCATGCTATCTACAATTGGTGTCTACATACTCGACGATGCGACTACTGAACCGACGACTACAGCTCTTTCAATAGAACACGGGTCAACAATTGAGGGGGAGCAATTGTCAAGCATTCAGTATCTTCGATGCCGAACGTGCCAAGTTCACAAGTTGGTGTCAAGACAACAATACCAATCGTACATGTGGTGTCAAGAGATGACTTCAGACGTGACGAGGCGACCAACATATGCTGACAAGAACCATTTGATCTTATCATATGATGTTCTCATCTATCAGGTCCAACCTTGTCAATTCTTTTCTAATATGGTGAATATGTTATCATGTTTCAAATCGATATCATATCTCATACATTTGATATCATGAAGATAAAATGGACCTGCATTTTTCTTCCCAAAACCTTTGTTAAAACTTCATTAAATCAATTGATATTAAAAACATCGATTGGGTTAATATTTTTAATATGGGGGAGAAAATGTGATTTAATATGGGATATTATCACAAATGGTTTGACTTAATGTGCTAGCTCATCCCGACATGTGCGAAATGTTTTCGAATATCGTGGCATATGTCAAGGGGGAGCAAAACGGATTTACATATCAAAATGGATTTCATGGTGATTTATACTTACCCACAACCCATTTATTTCACGACGATGAAGATTGTGGTGACATAAGGATGGTAGGATAGGTTAAGTTCTATGATTCTTCCAGAACCGGAGGAATCTTCCCAAGGACATTCCATAGCTAGAAATAGTAGTCCTTAGGAAAGTTGGGGAAAGATTGTGAACGTAGCTGAATGATAGGTGTGAAAACACCCATCCTTTTACCACTTATTTCTTGCTAAAACAAGACCAAAACGTGTATTTAATGTCATTTGTTTGGAATTATGCGTGGTTTGTGTGTTTGTTATGATTTTAGAGCCAACCGGATAAATATTGGAGAAAACATGGGATTGCACGGGTTTTATCAAGGAAAAAGACTGAAGACAAAGTCTATCGTCCAAGAGATGCAAAAGATTTGAAGTCAATGGGCCTATTTGAAGATTTATCGAAGAAAAGGACCAAAGACGGAAGATTTACACATGTCGAAGAAACTCAAGTCTAATTAATGAAGAAATTAAAAGACGAGTTGAATTTAATCGATGGCAAATCCCGAATCAGAATCGAAAACGTCAACTTTTCTGAAAAGACGAGAAGACAAAAAGAAGGGAAGAAAGCCCACTCACCAACAAAGGGAGAAGCCTATAAATAGTCCTCCCATTCAAGATCTCATTATCTTTTTTTTTCAGTTATTCTTCTTCCTAGTTTTTAGAAACCATCTCCCTTAAGGAGTGGTTTTCATCTTGTTCAATTTCTTCAAAATCTTGTAAGTTTGATCTTTCCATTTTGTTTGTTGAACCTTAAATCATTAATACAATTCCTCTTTTAATCTTTTGATTCATCTTGTTCTTCATCATCTTTTTCTTTCAAGTCCTTAAGTTTTATTTGGTTTAAGTTTGATTTTGAAAAGTTGTTGAATTGGTGTTTTTATGATTGGGATTTGATCCTTGTAGTTGGTAGATGAATTGTGGTTAATTTGGTTAAACCTTTTTGCTTATTTAGTCCGATTTGGATAAATTCGTATCTCCCTGTTCTTCGTCTCCCAGCTTCTGATCTTGCCCAGATTCCGAATAGGGAATCTGGGATTGTGTCCATTCGGAATGTTTCATTTATTCAGAATAGAGGTAATTTTTCTTGGCTATTCGGAATATTTCAATTATTCCGAGTAGTGGTAGATTTTCTTTGTTATTCGGAATATCTCCATTATTCCGAATAGGCTTTTCAAATTTATTCCGGATAGAGGATTTTTCCGCATAAGGGTTTTTCTTCAAATATTCCGCATAAGAGTTATTTTCCGAATAGAAATCATTATTCCGCATAAGGACTTTCCGAATAGCCCTATTTTCCGAATAGGGGTACTTTCCGCATAAGGCAATTTTCCGCATAGACATACTCTCCGAATAGGAATTTCCCGCATAGGGACTTTCCGCATAGAGCTCATATTCCGAGTAAGGCCATTATTTCGAGAAAGAGCAGATTTCCAGTTTCATAAAGGTACTTTCTTACTGGTTCATTTGAATTCTGGATTTATTTTTAGTTCTAGTTCCTAGCTTAATTTTATCATTACTTGTTTTTATCAATTTAAGTAGATTTAGATCAAAGCTCCCCCTTTTAGTCACCAATAACAACGATTCCACTTTTGACCGTGATCGATTCGAGAAGATACCGAGAACGAAACAACGATATATATCAATTGGGTACGAGCAACGCAAAGTCTTTTTCAACATTTTTCAAATTTTTAATCAACTTTGGCCATTTTGTCGTAATTTTTAAATTTTTATTTTGCTTTCATATGTGTATATTCCGTAATAAATTCAGAAAAATTAATAAAATAGTTTTAGCAAGTTTATATATCTTAGATATATTAGGCCCGTTGTGAATATTTTGACTCAACCCGAATAGACTTATCCAAGTTTATTCTAGCTAGTATCCTTAACCAGGTAGACCTTAATTGGTTTATTAGGCTAAGTGTCCACGAGTCTCATTATTTGAGATTTTAAACTGTGGAGGACGAGAAATGATAGAGTCAATTATAAGTCGGTATTCTTGCGCAAGCTCACTTGGTGTAATTATTTCCCTATTCTCCCATCACTTGCTAATAACTTATCTGCAATAAGTAAGGTCGTACGATTTGAAAAGTTACTTAGCTTCTAGCCCAAGATCGTTTAAAAGTTGCTCGGTAATGACGAGAGTTCATAGCCAAGGCATAACTTATGAAGCGGGGCGCGAAGATTGGCGAGTCCGAAAAGGCCCTAACAAGGCATGAGGATTCATTTTTATTGCTGAAGATCCAAAAGTGATGTGAAAAGCATTATTCCCAAAGTCAATATGAAGGATCAAGACTCACGACGAAAAGCAATCAACTCCCATAAAGATCATGGAGAAGTCTATCCGAAAAGACCCTAACAAGGTATGAGGATAAATAGATCCAAGTCCGAAAAGGAGGCGGATCGTTGTATCTCAAAATCCCAATTAGAGATTGAAGAAATAATCATGAAGTCGTGGTCAACAAAGTTGGAGTATCCCTCAAAAGTCTCCAAAGTGAAGAAACTCTATTATGATGAGAAGACCATTATCTCAAGAACGTCTCTCGAAGATATGAAGTATGAAGTACATGCCAAATATCGGCCCGAGAAAGGTCTCAAATCGTGAACCGAGTTATGCCAAGATATGAACTTTCTGATATCCCGAGAAGCAGTTTTAAGAGATTTTGTCCTTTAGCTAACTATTGATCAAATCGTCCTACTTTGCTTTCAGCCTAAATAAACTATCGAAATAAGTCCAAAAATGCATCTTCATGATCATTCTAAAGACAAAAATAAAATATAAGAGATACACCTAGGAATAAGGGAGTTTAAGCATTTAATTAAGCCATGTGTGAAAGTGTTTGAATTGCTAACCTATAATAACAATGATCTCGTTTTTAAGCTTAGTTTGGGGAACGTGAAACTTGAGGGTGATAAATCTTTGCAGCACCAAAGCCCTAATGTAAGTCCTCGATCTCTTTACAAGTTATTTCCACATAGCTATGTTCTATCCTTTTGTTTACTTTAAATTTCTCTTAGTGCTTTAATTTTTGTTTAGTAGTATTTGAATAAGGCCAAGGTTAATTAATTATGAGAAAAGTGTAATGTTGCTTTATCACTAAGCATTGCATGAGGGCATGGCAATGGTTAAGTGTAGGGGATTTGATAGGTGTGAAAACACCCATCCTTTTACCACTTATTTCTTGCTAAAACAAGACCAAAACGCGTATTTAATGTCATTTGTTTGGAATTATGCGTGGTTTGTGTGTTTGTTATGATTTTAGAGCCAACCGGATAAATATTGGAGAAAACATGGGATTGCACGGGTTTTATCAAGGAAAAAGACTGAAGACAAAGTCTATCGTCCAAGAGATGCAAAAGATTTGAAGTCAATGGGCCTATTTGAAGATTTATCGAAGAAAAGGACCAAAGACGGAAGATTTACACATGTCGAAGAAACTCAAGTCTATTTAATGAAGAAATTAAAAGACGAGTTGAATTTAATCGATGGCAAATCCCGAATCAGAATCGAAAACGTCAACTTTTCTGAAAAGACGAGAAGACAAAAAGAAGGGAAGAAAGCCCACTCACCAACAAAGGGAGAAGCCTATAAATAGTCCTCCCATTCAAGATCTCATTATCTTTTTTTTCCAGTTATTCTTCTTCCTAGTTTTTAGAAACCATCTCCCTTAAGGAGTGGTTTTCATCTTGTTCAATTTCTTAAAAATCTTGTAAGTTTGATCTTTCCATTTTGTTTGTTGAACCTTAAATCATTAATACAATTCCTCTTTTAATCTTTTGATTCATCTTGTTCTTCATCATCTTTTTCTTTCAAGTTCTTAAGTTTTATTTGGTTTAAGTTTGATTTTGAAAAGTTGTTGAATTGGTGTTTTTATGATTGGGATTTGATCCTTGTAGTTGGTAGATGAATTGTGGTTAATTTGGTTAAACCTTTTTGCTTATTTAGTCCGATTTGGATAAATTCGTATCTCCCTGTTCTTCGTCTCCCAGCTTCTGATCTTGCCCAGATTCCGAATAGGGAATCTGGGATTGTGTCCATTCGGAATGTTTCATTTATTCAGAATAGAGGTAATTTTTCTTGGCTATTCGGAATATTTCAATTATTCCGAGTAGTGGTAGATTTTCTTTGTTATTCGGAATATCTCCATTATTCCGAATAGGCTTTTCAAATTTATTCCGGATAGGGGATTTTTCCGCATAAGGGTTTTTCTTCAAATATTCCGCATAAGAGTTATTTTCCGAATAGAAATCATTATTCCGCATAAGGACTTTCCGAATAGCCCTATTTTCCGAATAGGGGTACTTTCCGCATAAGGCAATTTTCCGCATAGACATACTCTCCGAATAGGAATTTTCCGCATAGGGACTTTCCGCATAGAGCTCATATTCCGAGTAAGGCCATTATTTCGAGAAAGAGCAGATTTCCAGTTTCATAAAGGTACTTTCTTACTGGTTCATTTGAATTCTGGATTTATTTTTAGTTCTAGTTCCTAGCTTAATTTTATCATTACTTGTTTTTATCAATTTAAGTAGATTTAGACCAAAGCTCCCCCTTTTAGTCACCAATAACAACGATTCCACTTTTGACCGTGATCGATTCGAGAAGATACCGAGAACGAAACAACGATATATATCAATTGGGTACGAGCAACGCAAAGAGAGATCTTGCAAGCAAAAACCTTTTTATTAACCAAACAAAAGTCAGTTATTAAAATGGCGCCGCTGCCGGCTCTTTAAGTAAGGATCAACGGTTTCTTGTGAGAAAAATTGGATTTTGGGACCCGTTCTTTCGGGAACGTTATTTTCAAGCACAAAAATTTTCAAAAATCCATAAAAAATATAAAATTTTCAAAAATACAAAAACATTAAAAAACCTATAAAAACCAAAAATATTTTCTCTTGCATTTTCTTTTTAGTGTATGCGTACTCGATCCACGTCTTATTCAGAGCCCGAGACTCTCAAACAATTAGACATGGCAGGTGTACACAACAACAACAATATTCCACCCCCCCAACATAACAACAACAATAATAACCCACCCCACCAAAACATGAATAATCTACCTTTACCTGACCTACGCACCATGGAGGAGCTATGTCAACCCACGATGAACGGGCGTGGAGGCCCGATTGCACCGATGCATGTCACGGCTCAGGAGTTTTCGTTGAAGCATCACATGATCCAGCAAGTACAAACGAATCCATTTCGCGGAATTCCGGATGATGATGCCAACAAACACCTCGACAAATTCATAACCATTACCCAAAGCATGAAATCCCCCGGTGTTTCTATGGATGACCTTCGCCTCCAACTCTTTCCTCACTCGCTTTCTCACCATGCCGAAAAATGGTTTGACCGTCTTCCTAAGAATTCTATTCATACGTGGAACGACATGACTCAACGCTTTTTATCGCGCTACTTCCCACCATCCATGGTCACTAACCTCCGTAACCAAATCAGTGGATTTATGCAAGAGAATGATGAATCGCTTTTCGATGCTTGGGAACGATACAATGATTTGATCGACCGCTGTCCTAATCACAATATGCTCCCCGTCACTCTCATTGATACCTTCTACAATGGTCTCACCTTTCGCGATCGTGACACGATCAATGCCGCCGCCGGTGGTACTTTTATGAAAAGGAGACCAGAGGAGTGTCGAGAGTTGATTGAAAACATGACTACTCACCACAAGAATTGGGATTCATCCGCATCCTCAAGATCTAACTCGAGAGTCAATGTTTCTTCTACTACTTCCAATCCTGAGATGACTGAAATTTCTCGACAACTCGTTGAAATGAACAAGAATTTCATGACCATAGCCACAAACCACTTTCAACAAGCTAAAGCCGTTGCTATTTCTTGTGACACATGTGGTCGTCCTCATTCTTATAATGATTTTCCTTCCACTCAAGGCAATTATTCTGAAAACGTTAACGCGGCATACGGTACATATCCCACGGGAGGCTATCAAGCTCGTCCTCAGGGAGACCGTAGCTTGCTAAGTTATCGTTCCAACAATTATCTTACACCTCCCGGTTTCCCTCCTGCAAACCAAAACCAACAACAAAGCTATAACCGAAACAACCAATCCCAACCTCGTGCTCAAAATCAATATCAATCCCAAAGAAACACCTACCCAACTCAAGGAAATTCTCAAGCTTACCAAGCTCCACCTCTCAATCAACTGATGGCAGTGAATCCCGACGTCGAGTCGTTCATGAAGACTAATCGTGAGATGGTGACGAATCTTCAGAGTCAGTTTGTCAACTTGAAGAATGACATGGTGAAACAAGGAAGCGATATTCGAGCCGAGCTAAGGAATGATATGGCCAAACACAGCGATGCTATTAATGCCAACATGCAAAACTCTTTTAATAATCAAGCTCTTCACCTTCGTGATATGATTGGTTCGCTCATCCAAGGTAATCAACCCTCTTCTTCGGGTACTCTTCCGAGTAATACCGTTGCGAATCCAAGAGGGGAGATGAAAGCAATCACCACTCGTAGTGGAAAAGGTTATATGGAACCCGAGCTTCCTACACCTCCACCCGTGATTGTGAACAAGGAAACCGAGCAACTTTCTTCACCTCCTTCACCTTCTATCCCCATTTCCCCACCACCCGTGGTTGTGAGTGATCCTATTCCCTTAAAGCCTTCTTCTTCATCCAATATACCTTATCCTTCAAGGTTGAGGAAAGAGAAGCAAAAGAGCAAGGATGATATTCAGGTTTCAAACTTCCTAAAAATGTTTAAACAATTGAATTTTAACATCTCCTTTGCCGAGGCTCTCGCTCACATGCCCAAATACGCTAAGATGTTTAAAGATCTTCTAAGTGATAAAGAAAAGCTTCTTGACATTGCTCAGACCCAACTTAATGAGAACTGCTCCGCAATGCTCTTAAGGAAATTGCCCACCAAACTTGGTGATCCGGGTCGCTTCTTGATTCCTTGCAACTTCCCGGGAGTAGAGAATTGCATGGCCCTAGCCGATCTAGGTGCCAGTATAAACTTAATGCCTTTAAGTGTTTAGAAGCAATTATCTCTCCCCGAGCTAGTCCCCACACGAATGACTTTGGAGTTAGCCAACCGTACGGTTGCTTATCCAGTGGGGATAGCCGAAGATGTCTTTGTTGGCGTTGATAAATTCACCTTCCCGACGGATTTTGTCGTCGTTGACTACGAGATGGACCCTCGTGTTCCATTAATCGTTGGACGTCCATTCCTGAGGACCGGTCGCACTCTCATTGATGTAGCCGCAGGCGAATTAATCATGAGAGTTGGTGACGATCAAATTGTCTTCAACATGGGTAAAATTTCTCAGCAACCTTATTCATATGAGAGTGTTAATGCTATTGATGTTCTCGATGAGGCTTGTGAAGAACATTTTCATGATGCTTGCAAAAGTACTCGCTCTTCTCTACCCAATGTCGAGACCGTTGCCTCAATTGCTCCGGCATTTACTCCTTTTGGAGAAAGTGACTTGGATGAGTTCGAAGCTAGCTTGGGTCCTCTCGACATTAAGTATGATAATTCGTCCACCAATTGGGATGAAGATATTCGTACTATTGAGAGACTTCTCAATGAGGACCCATTGTCTCCTCCTACTCCTAAAGAGGTGACTAATGATGATCCATCGTTAGTTTCACCATCTACTGAGGATCCTCCTACTCTCGAGCTTAAGGACCTACCACCTCATCTTGAGTACGTTTTCCTAGAAGACGACGAGAAGTTACCAGTCATCATCGCAAAGGATTTGAAAGAAGACGAAAAAGCCCGACTTGTCGCTGTGTTGAAGAAGCATAAAAGAGCTATCGCTTGGAAAATCTCCGACATCCGTGGAATTGATCCTCATTTCTGCACACATAAAATTCTCATGGAGGACGACTTTAAGCCCACTATTCAAAGCCAAAGAAGGGTGAATCCTAAAATCCATGATGTCATCAAAAAAGAGGTTATCAAACTTCTTGATGCGGGTATGATTTACCCTATTTCGGATTCACCATGGGTTAGTCCAGTCCACTGTGTGCCTAAGAAAGGCGGAATTACCGTTGTGCCCAATGCAAACAACGAGTTGATTCCTACCCGTCTCGTTACTGGGTGGAGAGTTTGTATAGACTACCGCAAACTCAATGATGCCACGAGAAAGGATCATTTCCCTCTACCTTTTATGGACCAAATGCTTGAACGTCTAGCGGGTAATGAATATTACTGCTTTCTGGATGGTTTCTCGGGTTATTTTCAAATACCCATCGATCCCCAAGATCAAGAGAAGACAACATTCACTTGTCCCTATGGCACATTTGCTTACAAAAGGATGCCTTTTGGCTTATGCAATGCTCCCGGGACTTTCCAAAGGTGCATGTTGGCTATCTTCCATGACATGGTTGAGCACACCATGGAAGTCTTCATGGATGATTTCTCGGTCTTCGGGGATTCCTTCTCTTCTTGCCTTGCCAATTTGGAACGTATGCTCAAGCGGTGCGAAGACACTCGCCTTGTTCTGAATTGGGAAAAATGCCATTTTATGGTAAAAGAAGGCATTGTGCTAGGACACAAAATCTCTAAGGCCGGTCTTGAAGTCGACCGTGCTAAAGTTGATGTCATAGCCAAATTACCTCCACCTTCAACCGTGAAGGGTGTGAGAAGTTTTCTGGGTCATGCGGGCTTCTATCGACGATTCATTCAGGATTTCTCTAAAATCGCTCGCCCGATGACCCACCTCTTGGAAAAAGATACTCCTTTTATCTTTTCTAAAGAGTGTCTCGAAGCCTTCAATCTTCTTAAGGATAAGCTAACTAAGGCACCGGTCTTGGTTACCCCTAATTGGGAGCTGCCTTTTGAATTGATGTGCGATGCTAGCGACTTTGCTATTGGTGCGGTTCTGGGCCAAAGAGTGAATAAACACTTCCAACCAATCCACTACGCTAGCAAAACAATGACGGGGGCTCAATTGCATTATACGACAACCGAAAAAGAGCTTTTAGCTGTTGTCTATGCTTTTGAGAAATTTCGCCCCTATCTTGTTTTATCCACCACCATCGTATACACGGACCATTCCGCGTTGAAGTACTTGATGACCAAGAATGATTCTAAGCCAAGACTTCTCCGCTGGGTTTTACTCCTTCAAGAATTCAACATTTAAATTCGTGACAAGAAGGGTGCTGAAAACCTGGCCGCGGATCATCTGAGCAGACTTGAGGATCCATATCAAGGGGACCATCCGAACAAAGAGATCAATGACTCTTTTCCCCTTGAAACCTTAATGTCTATAAATCCCAATCTTGATGGCACCCCGTGGTTTGCCGATATTGCAAACTACTTAGCGGGTGGTGTTCTCATCCAAGGGTTAACATCCTAACAAAAGAAAAAGTTCTTGCACGATGTTAAGACTTACTTTTGGGAGGACCCTTTTCTATTCAAACATTGTGCTGATCTGATCATTCGTCGGTGTGTTGACGGACCGGCAGCTTTTGATATTCTCCAAGCGTGCCACAAAGGACCCACCGGTGGTCACTTTGGTCCCAACAACACCGCTAAGAAAGTGTTTGATTCGGGATTCTATTGGCCCACCATTTATCGTGATGCTCACGAGATGGTTAAACATTGTGATGCTTGCCAAAAACAAGGCAAGATCACACATAAAGATGAGATGCCTCAAAATTTCATACAAGAATGTGAAATCTTTGATGTATGGGGCATCGACTTTATGGGGCCATTCCCTTCTTCTAAAGGTAACAAATACATCCTTGTCGCTGTCGACTACGTCTCTAAATGGGCTGAAGCCAAAGCTTTACCCACTAACGACGCGAGGGTGGTTTGTAAGTTCTTGAAACAACTATTTGCTCGTTTCGGTGTTCCTCGTGCTATTATCAGTGACCGCGGGACTCATTTTTGCAACGATCAATTTGCAAGAGTCATGGCTAAGTATGGTGTCAATCACCGTCTTTCCACCGCTTATCATCCTCAAACCAACGGTCAAGCCGAGATATCCAACCGTGGATTGAAGAGAATTTTGGAACGTACTGTGGGAGAGCATCGTGCCTCGTGGGCCGATAAACTTGATGATGCTCTGTGGGCTTTCGGTACCGCCTATAAGACGCCGATTGGATGTACACCTTATCGTCTTGTGTACGGG
Organism: Glebionis coronaria; assembly: GCA_025667525.1. NCBI lineage: Eukaryota > Viridiplantae > Streptophyta > Magnoliopsida > Asterales > Asteraceae > Glebionis > Glebionis coronaria. Next base: position 164,614,183 of record CM046878.1, on the reverse strand, counting down.
AAAGCCTGCCACCTCCCCATCGAGCTGGAACATAAGGCATACTGGGCCTTGAAGTGGGCTAACTTCGACATCAACAAAGCCGGTGATTTTCGAAAGATTCAACTTAACGAGCTACATGAATTGAGGAATCAAGCTTACGAGAACTCATTGATTTACAAGGAGAAGACCAAGATTATCCACGATGCTAAAATCAAGAACCGAGAGTTCAACGTTGGTGATCAAGTCTTACTCTTTAACTCTCGGTTGAAGATCTTCTCAGGCAAGTTGAAGAGCCGCTGGTCTGGTCCATTCACCATCGCCAATGTCTTTCCCTATGGTACCATTGAGCTTTCTCAGCCAAATGGGCCCAACTTCAAGGTGAATGGCCAGCGTTTGAAATCGTACTTTGGTGAGGACATCTCTCAGGAGATGATTCCATCCCTCAACACGTTTCCCTTGAATTAGTTCGGGACCGAGTCAGGCTCGCGACTCGGTAAACAAAAACAAGCGCTCCTCGGGAGGCAACCCAAGTATCTATCCCCCTTTCCCGTCTTTCATCATAAGTGTAGGGGGAGCTATATAGGTTGCTTGTTTTTTTTTTTTTTGGATTGTGATGTGTTTACAGGGATTATTGCACTCTTGGAATCTTTGAAGAACCGTGCTCCCATGTTATCCACAATCCTGGTTCCATCTCTCCACTATCGTGATCCAATTATCTTCATATTCACATTTGAAATTGATCACTTTAGTCGTCCCCTCCTTAGCTTGATTTAACCAACGTGCACAATGTCATAAGTGTAGGGGAACCTTTTCCCACATGCTTAAAACATTGAGAACAATGTTTATCTTAAGTGTAGGGGGGACTTCTATCGAAGTTTTAAGTGGACTTCTCCATTAAAATGCCTTCATTTAACCAGAAAATCATCTTTTTCAACATTTTTCAAATTTTTAATCAACTTTGGCCATTTTGTCGTAATTTTTAAATTTTTATTTTGCTTTCATATGTGTATATTCCGCAATAAATTCAGAAAAATTAATAAAATAGTTTTAGCAAGTTTAGATATCTTAGATATATTAGGCCCGTTGTGAATATTTTGACTCAACCCGAATAGACTTATCCAAGTTTATTCTAGCTAGTATCCTTAACCAGGTAGACCTTAATTGGTTTATTAGGCTAAGTGTCCACGAGTCTCATTATTTGAGATTTTAAACTGTGGAGGACGAGAAATGATAGAGTCAATTATAAGTTGGTATTCTTGCGCAAGCTCACTTGGTGTAATTATTTGCCTATTCTCCCATCACTTGCTAATAACTTATCTGCAATAAGTAAGGTCGTACGATTTGAAAAGTTACTTAGCTTCTAGCCCAAGATCGTTTAAAAGTTGCTCGGTAATGACGAGAGTTCATAGCCAAGGCATAACTTATGAAGCGGGGCGCGAAGATTGGCGAGTCCGAAAAGGCCCTAACAAGGCATGAGGATTCAATTTTATTGCTGAAGATCCAAAAGTGATGTGAAAAGCATTATTCCCAAAGTCAATATGAAGGATCAAGACTCACGACGAAAAGCAATCAACTCCCATAAAGATCATGGAGAAGTCTATCCGAAAAGACCCTAACAAGGTATGAGGATAAATAGATCCAAGTCCGAAAAGGAGGCGGATCGTTGTATCTCAAAATCCCAATTAGAGATTGAAGAAATAATCATGAAGTCGTGGTCAACAAAGTTGGAGTACCCCTCAAAAGTCTCCAAAGTGAAGAAACTCTATTATGATGAGAAGACCATTATCTCAAGAACGTCTCTCGAAGATATGAAGTATGAAGTACATGCCAAATATCGGCCCGAGAAAGGTCTCAAATCGTGAACCGAGTTATGCCAAGATATGAACTTTCTGATATCCCGAGAAGCAGTTTTAAGAGATTTTGTCCTTTAGCTTACTATTGATCAAATCGTCCTACTTTGCTTTCAGCCTAAATAAACTATCGAAATAAGTCCAAAAATGCATCTTCATGATCATTCTAAAGACAAAAATAAAATATAAGAGATACACCTAGGAATAAGGGAGTTTAAGCATTTAATTAAGCCATGTGTGAAAGTGTTTGAATTGCTAACTTATAATAACAATGATCTCGTTTTTAAGCTTAGTTTGGGGAACGTGAAACTTGAGGGTGATAAATCTTTGCAGCACCAAAGCCCTAATGTAAGTCCTCGATCTCTTTACAAGTTATTTCCACATAGCTATGTTCTATCCTTTTGTTTACTTTAAATTTCTCTTAGTGCTTTAATTTTTGTTTAGTAGTATTTGAATAAGGCCAAGGTTAATTAATTATGAGAAAAGTGTAATGTTGCTTTATCAGTAAGCATTGCATGAGGGCATGGCAATGGTTAAGTGTAGGGGATTTGATAGGTGTGAAAACACCCATCCTTTTACCACTTATTTCTTGCTAAAACAAGACCAAAACGCGTATTTAATGTCATTTATTTGGAATTATGCGTGGTTTATGTGTTTGTTATGATTTTAGAGCCAACCGGATAAATATTGGAGAAAACATGGGATTGCACGGGTTTTATCAAGGAAAAAGACTGAAGACAAAGTCTATCGTCCAAGAGATGCAAAAGATTTGAAGTCAATGGGCCTATTTGAAGATTTATCGAAGAAAAGGACCAAAGACGGAAGATTTACACATGTCGAAGAAACTCAAGTCTATTTAATGAAGAAATTAAAAGACGAGTTGAATTTAATCGATGGCAAATCCCGAATCAGAATCGAAAACGTCAACTTTTCTGAAAAGACGAGAAGACAAAAAGAAGGGAAGAAAGCCCACTCACCAACAAAGGGAGAAGCCTATAAATAGTCCTCCCATTCAAGATCTCATTATCTTTTTTTTTCAGTTATTCTTCTTCCTAGTTTTTAGAAACCATCTCCCTTAGGGAGTGGTTTTCATCTTGTTCAATTTCTTAAAAATCTTGTAAGTTTGATCTTTCCATTTTGTTTGTTGAACCTTAAATCATTAATACAATTCCTCTTTTAATCTTTTGATTCATCTTGTTCTTCATCATCTTTTTCTTTCAAGTTCTTAAGTTTTATTTGGTTTAAGTTTGATTTTGAAAAGTTGTTGAATTGGTGTTTTTATGATTGGGATTTGATCCTTGTAGTTGGTAGATGAATTGTGGTTAATTTGGTTAAACCTTTTTGCTTATTTAGTCCGATTTGGATAAATTCGTATCTCCCTGTTCTTCGTCTCCCAGCTTCTGATCTTGCTCAGATTCCGAATAGGGAATCTGGGATTGTGTCCATTCGGAATGTTTCATTTATTCAGAATAGAGGTAATTTTTCTTGGCTATTCGGAATATTTCAATTATTCCGAGTAGTGGTAGATTTTCTTTGTTATTCGGAATATCTCCATTATTCCGAATAGGCTTTTCAAATTTATTCCGGATAGGGGATTTTTCCGCATAAGGGTTTTTCTTCAAATATTCCGCATAAGAGTTATTTTCCGAATAGAAATCATTATTCCGCATAAGGACTTTCTGAATAGCCCTATTTTCCGAATAGGGGTACTTTCCGCATAAGGCAATTTTCCTCATAGACATACTCTCCGAATAGGAATTTTCCGCATAGGGACTTTCCGCATAGAGCTCATATTCCGAGTAAGGCCATTATTTCGAGAAAGAGCAGATTTCCAGTTTCATAAAGGTACTTTCTTACTGGTTCATTTGAATTTTGGATTTATTTTTAGTTCTAGTTCCTAGCTTAATTTTATCATTACTTGTTTTTATCAATTTAAGTAGATTTAGACCAAAGCTCCCCCTTTTAGTCACCAATAACAACGATTCCACTTTTGACCGTGATCGATTCGAGAAGATACCGAGAACGAAACAACGATATATATCAATTGGGTACGAGCAACGCAAAGAGAGATCTTGCAAGCAAAAACCTTTTTATTAACCAAACAAAAGTCAGTTATTACTGAATGCCGACCAAGTACTTAAGTTAGCACTGGAACAATCACAACAAGGTGCTAGTTATGACGTATTGGTAAGCATTGAAGGGGTTGAAGAATGAAAAAGAATTGTAAAGATAATGGGTGTAAAGAAAGAAGCCCTCCTTACAACTTTAGGCAGAAACCGGGTCAATACATATGCTATTAAGATCATTGTTTAATGATTCTTGATATTGAAGACAGACATCATGGACCCAGTGATGCAATGCACAACCCATCCCAGCTAACTCAGATATCTCTCAAAAGGTATTTGTTTTAATCACACGGAGACAACACGTTATCTATTGATTTATTCACTCCGAGTAAATTGATATTGAAAAGGTGGCACTCCTCTCCAGCCTCCGATCACTAAAATCCAAAGTGCACGATCGAGTCTAGAGCCATTTGAGATCATCAAATATCTCATTAGGACACACTTTCATATTTCCTTGCTTCCTCACACACTGTGAAAAGTAAGAAAGATTTTAAGAGTCCTACGCAAAATCTCCATGATCTTGCCTGAACATCCGAGTAATACGAAAGTATTTACAATGAAGATGGAAATCCTTCTTGAGCGAATATCAAAAAGCTCATGGTAGGTGACTTGTGCGATTCTTTATGAATCAAACTTGTGATAACTGGAAAGCAACAGCTGTTTAATTCTTAACTGAATTTAAACACGTTCCAGGCCTCTACGCAATATCTTAGTGATCTTGCCAGAACACTCAGAGTGATACCTTAGTGTTCACAGTGATGAGTGGAAATCCTTCTAGTGTTAACCTCAAACAGCACTTGGTAGGTAACTTGCAAGATTCTATACGAATCAAGCTCGTGACAACTGGAAAGCAACGATGGTGCGGTTCTTAATTGAATTTCACTTGTTCCAGGAACATGAATTGACGGCTTCAAATCATGCGGATATTATAATCCAAATGATTCACTCTTTATGTTCGCAGTCAGCTTTGGATGGTCGAATAAAGAGAACGGGTTTACCCGCGAAATCCTGTCAGGAAGTTACTTAATTGAAACTATCCGTCACGGGTACGATATCTAATATCGTCCAACGGTCTTCACCGACCGGAGGTAAAATGCTACCGAATTAGAATGAAATGTTCAAAGCCATTTCGTTCGTGTCTACTTATGTTGCGGCATTTGAAGACGGTGGCGTTGCGGGATCCAAGAAGAAGTCGTCCCCGCATGCTTATACCTTATGCACTTAATATCTCATCTAATTCAAGAAAGCCTAAAAGTTAAGTCTTCCGCTGTTTCAAACTCTGAAGCTTTCAAGAATTACGAAGGTATAAGTATGTGAGACGTGAGGTCACAAAGAGGCGAAGATCACAAGTGAAGGATGCACGAGATCAAGGCAAGAGACTAATGCTCAAGACTGATATCAAAGATCACATCAGCATGTTCACCAGAAAAGAAAAAGAAAAAGAAAGACGAAGACTACGAGCTCAAGACAAGCATAGTATGCTAGGTTTATTTTATTATTGTAACTTGGGTAACGCCCTTGTTTGGAGTGACCTCCCTTAGGGGGAGATTGTTGGAAATACGTTTTACGTATTAAGAAGGATCGGTCACTCCAACGATAGTCCAAGTAATAGCTCGTAGTTTAGTTACATGTCTTTATTTAACAAACAAGTTCAAGCCTAGCCTACAACTTGTGTAGGCCGGCCCAAACATGTAAAACCAAGCCCATTACAAGGCTTGGGTATATAAACCCTCTCCTTTGATGGAGAGGGTGTGGTTTTCATTATTTTACACATAGTTCCTTTTAACTTTCTCTCTCTAAAGTGTGAAATCCACCATCTCTCTATCTTATTCTCTCTCTAAAAACATAAGCATAGATTTACAAATCTACACATATTTTTTAAATGTGGTAGATGCAGTCATATAAAAGGCTGATAACCTTATATGAATGTTTCTATTAAGGCTATGGGAAATGACATTTTTTCTATGAAGACATTCTAAGCTACAATCAGTCTGTTGGAAAAAGCAAAGGTATGATTGTAGTTTAATGGTTGTCATAAGCTTTTTTAGATGACACGGCGTTGTTTGGAAGGGACTATAAGCATATGGCTGCCTATTTTGAAACTACATGCATGCTTATTAAGTAGAGTAGTTTGAAATGATACGTTAAAAACACAGTTTAAGTTTTCATTCCTAAACAGCTTATTGTCAAACGCGCACTCCTTATTTTGTTATTATCAACACAAAAGTCAGATAAGCATTTTTATATCAAGCACTAGAAAAAACCACTTTCATATGTTAAAATGTTATTCACCAAAACGAACCATATATATCAGTTGAGCAAGTACCATAACGTATGCACCAGATTGTCAACCACTATACGCGAAGTTTGGACTGATATCAGAAACCAAATCAAGAACATGCATCATAATAAAACTGAAACTTAATTAAATTATAGTGTTTCAATCGCACAGCATATAACGGCTGCTATAGTCAAGCTTTAAGTGCGTAGATCAAACACATTCATAGAAAAGTTCATACCACTAATAATCAGCACATCAAAGCTCTTTCGACAATTATTAATTTTTATATTCAACTAGGAGAAACAGACCTAGGAGACACCAACCTCGACGCAGACCTAAAACTCCCCCGCGAGTCAGCACTCCTAGCAGGGGACACCCTCAGAGAGTAGCTCCTCCTCGAGCTTCTCGGTGGGGGTGAGACACTCCTCAAGTAGCTTCTCGATCTAACTGGTGAGAGACTAGAAGAGACGCTCATGTAATGCCTCCTTGGAGAAGATGACACACTTCTAGAAATAGACCGGTAATGCCTGCTCTGGATTCTGCTGCTCCTGTACTCGGGTGGATATTCCATGTAGTGCCTGTAAGAGCTCTATAGTAGTCTTGTGAATAGTCGCTCAAGTAGTACCTGCTTCTTTTCTGATAACGGTCTTTTGAGATGTAAGACCTAGAATGGTGTCTGATCTTTCTATAGTAATGATCTGGGGTATAAGATTTGTGTCTGCCAACCAGTGACCTACTATAAGGTGATCTAGAACGAGAGTAGGACCTGCCATGGCTATATGATCAACGAAGCCTGCTACTATAATAAGGAGAGTATGAGTTGCTCCTACTCCTGTCTATATGAGATGAGTAACGAGGAGAGAGACTTTTTGAATAAGGAGAGTAGCTTCGGGATCGACCACGACCTACGTCAACAATCAAGAAAAGGATGATGAGTGAATTCTCAGATGACATGTCTCTAAAACGAAGTTACTAATTTCACCTACAACTAAAAGGAAACCAGTAGACTAAAAGTATTCAACAACTTCAAATTTTGCAATAAGTAATCCAGGTATAATTCTCATCTATGTTTATGGCCCTCAACGTTAAGTAACAGAAAAAATATTGTACCGCTCAAACTCGGTTTGACGTGGTTCACCCAAAACAATTTTTTATTTTATCTATATTTTTTTAGAGTTCACATTTGTGTATCAAATACAAATACACTCATAATAAACCTCAGACCTCAGTACTGCTACAATAATAATTTTGAGAATGATTTTTATATATTTACCCCCAAAATGCTTTGTATACGTGGCATCTTCTTGTGGTGTTTAACCTTTTTTACTATAAGAGGTTGTTTTATGTGAACTAATACCTTTATATTTTACTGAATGATTAAGCTTATGTTGCACACATATTAGTAAAATGACCAAAAGACCATGTCCAGTTCAGGTATATCTAGCTTTCAGTCACCTAAAGGTATTTCACCATAGAAATCTAATTCACTTTTGGTGTGTGGTACCTGTAACTAAACCACATGTATGAAAAGTGGACAATATGTTGTTTCCTACTTCTGAGCAGAATCTCTCTTTTAGGAGGTAAACAACCACTGTTGTTTAGGCTGGTTCTTACTTTTTAGAAGCTATAGCTTAAATAGATCAAATTCAGACTGATTTGGATTGAATTAAGTACATGATCCACCTCGACCGGTAAAACTAATTAAACCAACTTTCGATCTGTTCATCACTTTAAATGATTTTTTGCTTTCTAAAATTTATGCAGGTGAATGTCGTAGACTGTTGTTGCGTGGGCTAATTGAATCCTTACCTGAAATATTCCCATTGTTTTATACAGTGATATTTATATTTTTTGGCTTTCTATGTAAATTCCATATTTGTGCTTACTTTGTTACATTTCCCATTTATGCAGCAATTAGAGAGACACTTTGGATCTGCCATGACTGAAGCATGTAGGCAACAATTTGACATTGAAAAGCAACATGAAACCGTTATTAGATTTGGCTTTTGCTCTTGGGATGAATTACGTGTTTGCAGAAAGCTGGGCGGGCTCCTGAGTATGGGAATGCCAAAGGAAAGACAGTATACCTTGTCAAGTGTATTCGTCAAGTTGTAAAACCACTGAAATGGTTGCTGAACCAAACCCCAAATGCTGAACAAAAGTTATCCCAGGGTCGATAAGGATGAATTATCGCTGGTCTTTGAAAGAGTTGCTGAAAGTAAACCTTATCAACAAACCTACATCACTGAACCAACATCAGAGAAGCCCCCTGGTCAGCGAACCACTATAAAATCACAACTGACCCTGGTCGTGAGTCTGACAGAACAAGGGATTAAGGGTGTTGAGCTCTCAAGATCGCTGAGCCTGATGGTTGTTAAGTGGTTGGTGATGTAATATAGTTGATAGCATATACCATCAGTGGTGTTAACCTTTTGGTTAGCTGATTATCAGTAGTGAAATTCACAAAGCTGATTAATATCAGTTGATTGTAGCAGCTTAAGGTGTGTTTGGCTACGTTTTAAAAGTGATAACAAATATTTACTTGACAATATTTGGATTAGAGGATCACGAGATATAATATTTGATGCACATGTTTTGATATTTCATTTTATTTTGCAGGCAAACAGGACCGGAGCGACAGGAACAATTATTACAAGAATAGGTGGAGTTGGCATAGAATGATGAATGGTGTATCAGTTCTGCATTATTGCTAATCGCATTATTCCCCCTCGCGTAAGATGATTTGCACTTCTTATATTTGACTCAAACTATCAGAAGAGGAATATGTTTAGGATGATCTCTAGATAACCAGTTTTCAGTTAGGATCAATAGGATTTGCATTTAGATAATATGTGTAATTTCCTCTTTACCCTTTCACAGTTGGGAAAAAGGGACTTCCGTCGTATGCATAGCCTCATGGTTGTCTGGCTGTAAATTGGAGAGTTTGCAGCATTAACGACTTTTTGTACCTTTGCACGTGAAACAACAAAACCAATCAGTTTTTGCAGCTCAGGTCTGCATAACACAAAGTTTGTACAAAATCAATTTATCTCTGCGTCAAATTTGTGATGAGATACTTCACATATACGCAATAAAAGTGACACAAACGTGATAATGTAAAAGCTTACTACTCTTAAATTTGACAAGAATTATGAAGCATACAAAAGTACATGAATGTTTAGTTTATTTGAATTCAGATCTAATCTTTGAAACAACTCTAATAAAAAGAATAGCTTACTTCTTCTCGATTATCCTTCTATTCACTTCTTCCTTCTCCCTAGGAGCACCAAAAAACCTATACACTGCTAATGCTGCCTATTTGAACTCCTCATCATTCACAACTAAATCAATCAACTCAACAACAGCCCCATCCAACTGCCTGTATGCTTGGCGAACTTCGATAGAAGCTGCACCAATTATATGCACACAAAAAAGATAAAAAGTTCAAATGATTCCAAACCAAAAAATTATGTACTACTTGATATTATAAACTGTAAATTTGTACAATGGTCCGGTCCAGGTCGGTCTGGTCCTATTAGACATAATCGACGAGATTTTTGGTTAGACCAAACCGGACCAGACCGACCGAGGACCGAAATGGTCCTGGACCGAGGACCGGACCAAAATTATACAGTCTGGTTCAGTTTGGTCCGATCCGGGTCGGTTTTGAGTCTGCAATACTTAGCCCTATTTCATACATTATTTGAATGTAAATATAACGATTCTATTACTATATAATACATCATTCCATTATTTATAATAATATAGCATACATTCTTATCGTGTAAAGATAGTTTAAAAGAGAGGACTTGTCTATGTATTCAATTTTGTTTTGATTTATTTTAACTTATTAGTATTGGAGTAATTTTTAGACCAACAAGTTATGCCCAAATTAAACTGTTTTGGCAGCGTTTTTTCTTTCGATAAATGTTTTTATTGATATATTTTTTATTCTTCTTATTCGTTATTTCATCAATTTGTGGAGTAAGTGACCTAAGAACGCTTTCAGAAGCCTTAAAAACCAGTTGGAATTGAGGACATAATTGTAATGCCCGCCGGCGATAAAACATGTTCTATTCTTATGAAGCTTACATATTTAACTATTTATTAGTATTAACTTTTTTGGACGTTTGTTGGAATACGTTATTGGTACAGCATAGTCATTTCACATGAGTGCCCAATTTTCTCATAAAATGATTTAACAAACAATGATACTATAAAAAAAACTTGAATAATACAAAAAATATTAACACCGATATTTAGCAAAACAATAAAGACGTAAACGAATATCAAAAAGCAATATTTTCTTAAGTTATTAACTAAGCGAGTTTGGGATGCTTTAGATTGCTTACTTACATGTGTAAACTAACGTGGTCACCTTCATGTAATGATTTCCGGGGATCTAAGCAAAAACCCAATGAAAACCATCGTGTCGTTCATCGCTAACGATTCGTTCAGATCAAGAAAAAAAGACAACTCCGCCCGTTGATCACAAATAAACTTTACTTAAGCGTAAACTATAACTAAAATATATTAAATGCTAAACTAAAAGTTTAAGAAACTAAAAACTCACGAACCATAAACCCTCCGGAGCAAGAAAAAAGAGCGACCCCGCCCGTTGGGCGGGTTACGACGCTAGTATATATATATATATATATATATATATATATATATATATATATATATATATATATATATATATATATATATATATATATATATATATATATATATATATATATATATATATATATATATATATATATATATATATATATATATATATAGCAATAAAACATAATTTGGAAAATACAGGGTTGTTATATAAAGTCTACACGCCATTTTTAATAAGCGCATTATATTCATCACGCATAACACTTTGCGAATTTGGATAATTAAACGCAACAATATACGACTTAGGTAAAGGTGAGAAAATGGACACATGACAATGATATTTGAGATTAGGATGATTAATCCTGACACGAAAACGTGACACTATGTGATGAACCGAGGCAGGGTTTGGGTCTTAAGATGGGTCATAATAGAGGGTGAGGAATTGGTGTGATTAGCTGGTAGATGATTTTCGTGGAAAGGTGAGTGGGTCGAGGTGTTAGTTTGGGCCACGATGGTAGGATAAAGTGGTGAAGGGTCTTGGTGGGCCATAGGGGAAGCAGTATTAAACTGATAGGTTGTAGAGAGAGGTTGGGACAAATGCGACGCATGTGTAAGATTAGGTTATGTGGTTGTGGCATATTTTAAATAGGTTGAGTCGGGATATCGGGCGAGTCATCCAAAAAGGAATAGTTTGGTGGACTAATTGGTGGTGTAGAGCCATCGGTTTTATCGAAGGTAACACGATAATATATAATTATATTTTGTGTGTGTAAATAAAGGCATCGATATCTCCGGTGATTTGAGGCATGTCCCAAAAAACTAAATTTAGTGGCTCGTGGTTCAAGTTGTGATTAGAATAAAGGTGAGGGTAACATAAACATTCGAAAGTACATAAAAAGGTATTGTCCGGGTTGGTACCAGATAAGCAAGTATAAGGTGTGTGATTAGAAATGGCTTTAGAAGGAAAAATATTGAGTACATGTAAGGCCATGTTAAGGGCTTCAACCCAAAAGGTTAGTGGAATGTTTGCTTGAAAGATAAGGTTCATATAAGATTAATAATCGTGCGAAACATGTGTTTAGACTTGTCATTTCGTTGAGATGATTTAGGGCATGAAAAGCAAAACGAAATGTTATTATCTGCAAAAACATTATGTAAGGCACGGTTGTCGAATTCACCACCATGATCACACTGAAAAAATCGAATTTCACACTTAAATTAGGTGTGAACATAATTACCAAATATTTGAAACTTAGACAATACATCAGATTTGATTTGTGTAGCAAAGGATAAACCCAAACAAATTGGGAGTAATGATCCAAAAATAACACAGAATACTTAAAACCTGAAAGACTCGGAATGAGTAAAGTCTACACATCAATCATGCTGAATTACTAAGTCTCTAGTGAAAGAAACTAACGGGTTCCTTTTATGATTGGTAGCTAAACACAATTGTGTGATTAACAACAATGGTAGCAACAGATTCATTGTGGTACACTATTTTACTAAGAACCTAACGTGATCAAGCTAATTTTATACATGAATACATTGAAACTAGATTGACAAATATACTCCTGTTATATAAATAATATTTTCCAAAACTAGAATGGAAAACGCCCTTAACCTAATGTTTAAGACTTAGTAATCGGCAACAGAACTTTTGGTTAGGAAACCGGATATTACTCAAGAACATTCATTCTACATAGGTGTGCACATTTCATAACAGTGGATGGAAGCTATGGTGCAACTTATATAGTAACCTTAACAAGGTATGAAGCCCGCTTTATTGCGCAGGTTGTTTGATGTGAATGTTCTACAGTTAGCGATAATGGTTATTGGTGGCTGCAAAAGTGCAAAATATCATTCTAAACGTAAGATCAGATGAGATTAAAATCACATGAAAGATCATAAGTGGTTACAAAATATTAGAGGTGGTAAAACGGGCGGGCACGGACGGCGGGATAAACGGGTGACGGGCTAAATGGACGCGGGCAAAACGGGTGCGGACAAAACGGGCGGATTAAACGGGCGGGCTAAACGGGCGGGCTAAACGGGCGCAATCTAAAGTGAGAAAAAGACATATAAAAATATGTAGAATTAAAAAATAAAAATACTCGTTTAAAAGCCGCAGATAAAAACTAAATATAAAATATCCGCCGAGTAACCTAATTAGTGTTTTACATGTGCGCCCATTAAACCAATAAGTTTCTTACACATACGCCTGTTTAACCTATTAATAATAAAAAAATGGGTAAAAAAATGCCCCATCCTTTTTTTTAAAATAGGCAAAAATGTACAAATTTATCAAAGTGGGAAGATTTAGCACCTCTACAAAATATCATTCATAATATGTTTGCAATAATATGACATGGGGAGCTGGTTATTTATAGTATAGTATAAAGATAGATAGTAACAACAATATTTTTTTTTTTTTTTTTGAACATAATAATTTGTTACTAGAGAAAACAATAATTTGTTACTAGAGAAAACAATAATTTGTTATAGTATAGTATAAAAGATAGATTGTAACAACAATAATTTGTTACTAGAGAAAACAATAATAGAAAGTTGTTAACTAGTTTTCAAATTCCATTTGTAAAATAAGATATTTTGCAAATTATGTAAAATCTTTTGAACTTACAAACTTACTGTGCGCACGAGGGTTTTCACATAATCTGTTCGTAAGTAATTTTGTTTAAATTTTTGTTAGACAAGGGATTTAACTTTGTTTAATTGACATACTATGATTGTTGAGGTCGATCTTGTAACGCACGGGGGTAAATTTTCTCGTAATAAACATACATGAGCATCTGGTTGATTTCTTGTACAGGTTCAACCTTAGTGGCCTAGTTTTTAAGCTCTTTATAAGTAAACAAGTTCAGTTTTTATAAGGTTTATTGTTTCTGGTTTAAGATAGTAAAAGAGAAATCATGCATAAAAGTTTCATTCTCTCATATAGAACAATTACATTATTACATACGAACAGAAACAGATACTTGACAATAATAAAAAACAACCATCACGAAGCAATATTACGACATTATTATTGACTGTTACCTTAGTAATGATCATCATTCGTATAAGCACACAAAGAAAGCAAGTATAAGAACACCAATCACCTAAGTTTCTTTTAGTACGACAAGTCAACTTCGATACAGAGCTCTGATCCCTCGAATGTCATCTGAACCTATACCTTTTGTTACTCCTGGCATAAACGTAGGCCACATTATCGCATTTCTGACATTGCTATGAGCAAGCCCAAGAAGGTGGCCTATTTCATGTAAGGCCAACGTCTCAACATCATAAGATTTTGGTACTCTTCCAATAACCCATCTCTCAGCTCTATCGAAAGTCATACTTCCGGTTGTGGGTGCAGAAGCATACGCTAAATCTCCACCAGGCCCATCATGACGTTTGAAACTTATCTTTAGGTCAGCACGTGCATAAGTTATAACTCTTGAAAATGTGAAATGACGAGAAGCAGTGGCCCATTTTCTAAAAGCTCTTGCTACAGGAGGCCTAAATCGGGTAGGGAAACGTGGTCCAAAACCATAGGTTAGACGTCTTTTTGATCCAGGCCATTTTGGTGTACCTGGAAAGAATGTATAATGAGAGACTACATGTAAGGGACCATTGATATGGTGGTGGCCTTCCTTATCAGGAAACCCACAACGAGGTATGACCATCTGGGACAATGTTGGCGCATCAAGCGTCCCAGTGGCATTGAGATGGTAATAGACTTGGTACGACTTGAGGGCTGCCTCAAGTTCCTCGTCAAAATAATCTTTCTTTGGATCGGTGATATTAGGGTTAGTATGGTAGGTTAGGTATCCGAAACGACTAAGATATAGTTTAAGGTGTTTTAAGCCTTTAACATCCTGGCCTTTTCGACACTCTCTCAAACCTTTTAGGAACCCAAAAGGTGACGATTCTGTGCTATTAACCAATAACCCTTTTGGGTTCAAGTTAGGGTATGGTAAGGCGGGTAAAACTGAGAAAGCCAGAAAGAAAAAGAATGATATAGGAAAAGAGAGTTTAAATGCCATTTGAAAGACTATGTGAAATCTTCAAGTACATTTACAAGCTTTGATAAGCTCTATTTATACTGAAATTATATATAGAAAGATATTTTTTTAAAAGTATACTATCAAATCCTTGTAAATGGATTTACAATTTCTTGTAGAGTAGGTGATGCAAGTGTTTGCAATACGATGCGAAGGAACATACAAATTCGATGACAGTTATTTGTGTCTAAACTATATTAGAAACAACACTAGTGCATCTATTAATTTGTCACATTTCATCTTCTCACCTGAACGGCATATTCACTAGATAAGGACCAGTCTAGTACAGTGTAAATGCAGCCGAGTCGTCATGGTTCAGCACGCAAGATCATTTCAGACCATGTCCAGTTACATGAGTCAAAAATACTACTTAGTGAAGCAATATTTGTTAAAGAAGATGATGAACCATGCTCACTGGTGCTCACAATGTTCAAATTAATCGTGACGGATACAGGTTGTCTAAGCTAAAACACACAGAAAAGGGCCCCAAAATTTCGTAAGTAGTAGATATGTACTGACATAAATACATACACGCAGTTCCATTTATTAATACTCGTAGTTAATATGAAGATCTAAGTAGTTTATAAGGTCTTTTGTGTTGTGGTCGTATGGCTTGGCCTTCTCGTGCTTTACTATAATGAAATGGCTTGGTATATCATTCCTTTTCGCTGCAAGGGTAACGGTGACATTTAATTTACCAGTCGTACGTTCGAAGAAAAATTCACTTTCATTTGCGTTTGGTTTCTTGTTGTTAGAAATTGGCATTACATTCCAAGAAACGTGCTATTAATATGGCTACTAATTATGTTCCTGAATAATCACAATGATTCTAATTATGTTTCATGATTTTGTCATTGTATTAAACAAACTTTTATTTTAATCATTTGTAATATTCTTTTAAAGATAATAAAACAAAGTATGTATTCCAAATATAAAAGTTTGTTATTCTAAATATAAATGTTACTTATAAAAATGATATAAAAAATATAAAAGAGAAAAAAGTCATTTTACATCTTTGTTTTTTATTACATACTAAAGATTCATTCATTATTTAATAAAAAACAAAAGGACAATTTTGTCAAAATGTTTAAAGCTGTAAAAAACGACGGATGGACGTAAGTTATAAAAATGACGAAAACTTTATCACCAGTAATATTTCACTAGTGATGAAAATAATGAAATATTATTAAGCAATGAAATATTGATACTGGTATTTTATAAATATAGTTATTATGTAATATCATCAGTGATATTTCATTCCTTTATCATTATGATATTTCATTCTTTTCACTAGTGATAAACCAATATCTCGTCATATTTTCAACTTTAGCCCTTTCACCCTTTTTTTTATAACTTTTGGATATTTTGGCAAAAATTATTTTTTTGTGTTTTTTTTAAATCTTAAGTTAATAACTATCATTAGATAAAAAGTAAATGAAAGGTAAAGATTGATACATTGATATGTAGTGAAAACAAAAACATAAAATAACTCATCTCAATAAAAGAAGCCTACGTTTATAGATATGAAAACTTACGTTGTGTAAAACTTTTATAGTATTGATGGTAAAAGAACACTAAGGTGAATTACTTATCAGATGTTCAAAGAAAATAAAATACTTTTCATCAATAGTTAAGCAACGATAATACTCTAAGAGCACTGAGTACTTTATGGTACCATGGCTTAAGCTGTGACAAAAAGGATAGTTTCGTCACAAAAGTTACTATGACACTAGAAAATTGTGAGATCATAATTTTTAGCCTGCCTCTATGACACTAGAAAATGTGGTCTCGTAGAATAATTTTTTTTTACATAAAAATAAAAATTCTGAATATAACTTAAATAAACTTCATCAAATTAAAAATGCTGTAGAAACTAGAAGGGGGGGGGGGGTGAATAGTTTCTTATATTTACTTTTTAAAATATGGTTTCCAAAAATCCTTTTTCAAAAACTTAGGCTTGAGGAAATATGTGAAATCTTCTTATGCACAATATGAACAATTATAATGTAGTTAAACTAATACTAACAAAAATATATCCACAAAGAATAAAGAATGATAGTGTAGCTAATCTAATACTAACACATGTATATGCAAAAAGAATAAAGAATGTAAAGAGTTAAGGGTAAAGAAAGATCAAACCGAACACCAAGGATTTATAGTGGTTCGGCAACGAAGCTCACTCCTCGTTCCTACTCCACTCCTCGAGTACTCCTTACTCGAGAGTTCACTACACAACAAGCTCCTTATGGTGGAGAAAACCGTACACGTTGCTTAACCAATTTCCGACTCTAAGCTAAAAGTCGAGCCCTAATTGTAGCTAGGACCAATCTACACAACTATACTTAGTACATACACAACTTCCAAATAGACACAACTACTTGGATCTTCACAACTATGACACAACTACAAGTATATAAAATTTGATCTTCAATGGATCTTTGGTGGTGGACTCAACACTTCACTAGGATAGTGTTCTTCTCTTTGCACTTGGAGAGGAAGGGATGGAAGAACAAGATTCACTTATTAAGCAAGTAATAATCAAACAAATGATCAAAGATTTGAGTGATTAAAGAAGGGGTTTGAATCTGGAAATAAATGTGCAAAAGAGGTGAGGTGAAAAGCTGAGAATGGTCCACTATTTAAAGGATAAAGGAGCCAACGGCTATATCTGCCCGCGGTACCTATCACAGCCCGCGGTACCTTATCGATAAGGTACCGCCTAGGCGCTAAGGTACCGCCGGACTAGACTCCGCTCCTTTTTGTCCTTTAGTGGTGGAGGTCTTATCTGGGTATAAAAAATATCCTGAAATGATATTCTTAACAGAATAAGAATATGCCATTTTCAAATTTCAAATAATTAATTTAATAAAACATTTTCTTAAAATAAAGTTTAATAAAAACTTGTCACATTTAATAAAAAGTGAGTTTTAAGAAAAGATTAAATCACTTGATCACTTGATTAAGGTTAGTACTTGTTTATCCATACCTTAAGTGAAAATGGGTAAAATGAAAAATACTTGAACTCAAGAATTCGTTTTTCGTTGTTTTCGTAAATGCTTGTTTTTACATATTGTCGTAATCAAAACTAAGCGAGACCGAAAAATGCAAATAACGTTTTTAGTCATTATTGCATTAACAATCTCCCCCTTTTTGATTCCGACAATACATAAACTCAATCACACAAAAAACAAGATTTTCGAAGACGAGTTTATTCATTTCTCCCCCTTTGTCGAAGCTAAAAGGTTGCGTAAGCCGGTGTTAAAGAAACGGACTTTACAAAGACTCCCCCTTGGTGCTTACTCCCCCTAGCTTGGGGAACCGGGGAATCGAGATATGGTGACAAGCTACATAGAAGGGTTAGTTGAACAAAAGAAACAACCAACAATATATAGCAATAGGTCACATAAAGAAAATTAAAAGAGAAGAAAACACAAAGACAAAGATCCAAGATAGGTTAATAAAGGAACATCATACAAAGAAGTATGGAAAAAGAAACAAGCCAAAAGCATAAATCTAATCCTAGTTATTCTAGAATTCTAAGATTTGCTTGAATTTGGTGTATTGAGGATAAGCAATCAATGGTTATATGAAAGACAAGGTAATAGCGGAGGGTGGTGGTGGTGGCTTATTGGAGATCTCATAATCGAAGTGAAGAGGAGGCTTGATTAAGAGACTCTTGATGTAGCTCAACTCCTCATAGATGTGTGCCACAGCAAGATGTTGATATTGACAACAATGACAATATGTTCCATGGTGCATGACATTATCATGAGAAGGAGGAAGAACACTAAAGGGTGGTGGTGGAAGAAAGGAAGTTCCATAATCAACATTCTTGGTAGGAGAAATGTGATTAAGAGTGTTCTTGGGTGGGTTTGGATTGAAAGAAATTGGAGAAAATGGAGGAGATTCAAGGCTTTCATTGGGAGAATAAGACATTTTGGATGTGAAGTAATGCAAAATGCTTATGGTTTAAATAGGGAAGGCTTAGGGTATTTTTGGGGTGGCCAAAGGGTTTGAAACAAAGATTCTCAAAAAAAGTTGGAGCAAATCTGGAGTTTCAGACAAAAACCCGAAAAAGGAAGGCCACTGTAGGCGGTTCCTTATCTATGGTGGCGGTACCTTATCAATAAGGTACCGCGGTTCACATATGGAACCGCCTGCAGAAGCAGGGTTTGGTGTTTGGAGAAAGATTTTTCAGCAAATCTTATTTTTCTAGTCTAACTTATCATAGGGATGTGCTTAAAAACAAAGATAGACAAAGAAAACATATGCAAACTTACCAAATAGAGATATGACCAAAATACATGGATTAAAAAATCAATGTAGGAGGTGTGTAAGACAAGACCTTAAGTCATGACACAATGATCCTCCATGATTCAATCTTGTTCTTGCTATGTTTGAGAGAATCATACATATGAATTATGTAAGTTCTACATTAATAGCGAGAATCTATGAAAAATCGTTTTTAGATTGAATTAACAATGTCAAACGAATTTCTCAACCATTTTCGAAAGAGACTTTGAGAGTTTTGAAAAGGAGAGGAGAAGATTTTTCAAAAGGATTTTAAAAGACTCAAGGACTCAAAGTGGTAATAGAAAACACACAAGAAGAAAAGAATTTAAGGAAGATGTTCCATTAATCATAGACCTAGACGCAAGTAATTAAAAGGTTCCCTCTTAAGTGGCTTAGTGAAGATATCGGCTAAGTTATCCTCGGAGGGCACCTTTTCAATAGTAATGTTCCCCTTTTGAACATTATCCCTAAGGAAATGGTGTCTAATTTCTATGTGTTTGGTTCGCGAATGTTGCACGGGATTCTTGCTTAGGTTTATAACGCCTTTATTATCGCACATGATGGGAACATCATCAAGAGAAATCCCGTAATCAACAAGCGCTTGCTTCATCCATAGAGCTTGTTGGCACGCTTTTCCGGCACTCACATACTCGGCTTCCGTGGTGGATATCGCAAGAGCGGTTTGTTTCTTGGAGAACCAAGAAGTTAACAACAACCCATGAAGGTACAAACTCCACTAGTGCTTTTCCGGTCCACATAGTCTCCCGCATGATCCGAGTCCGCGTAGACAATGGTTTCTACGCTGGTCCCTTTAGGATACCATAATCCTAAATGTATAGTGCCTTTAATGTATCGAAAGATACGCTTAACCGCTTCAAGGTGAGAGGTTTTGGGAGCCTCTTGTAAGCGAGCACAAAGGCAAACACTAAACATGATATCCGGTCGACTTGCCGTTAGGTACCACAAACTACCAATCATACCTCTATATTTGGTGTTGTCTACCGACTCACAATCATCATCTACGGTGAGTTTAGTATCCGAGGCCATAGGGGTCTTCATTGGTCTAGATTCTTCTAATCCAAATTTCTTTAGCATTTCTTTAGCGTACTTAGATTGACTAAAGAAAATACCATCGTCCATTTGTTTAATTTGGAGTCCTAAAAAGAAGTTAAGTTCTCCCATCATACTCATTTCAAACTCATCATGCATGATTTTGGCAAAGTCATCACACAATTCTTGACAAGTTGAGTCAAATATAATGTCATCAACATATATTTGTACGATTATGAGGTGATGACCTTTCTTCTTTGTAAAGGGTGTATTGTCTACCATTCCCATGGTATACTCATGTTTAACAAGAAAAGCTTTAAGTCTATCATACCAAGCTTTGGGTGCTTGTTTGAGTCCATAAAGTGCTTTCTTAAGCTTGTAAACATGGTCCGGTTTCTCAAAATCAATAAAGCCGGGAGGTTGAGCCACATATACCTCCTCATTGATCAAACCGTTAAGAAATGCACTCTTTACATCCATTTGTTGAAGCTTAATATCTAAGGCACAAGCGTAGGCTAAAAGGATTCTAATAGATTCTAATCTAGCTACCGGTGCATATGTCTCGTCATAATCAATCCCTTCTTGTTGATTATAGCCTTGAGCTACAAGTCTAGCCTTGTTACGAGACACAACACCATTCTCATCTAGCTTATTCCTAAAAACCCATTTGGTTCCTATAATGGTAGAACTTCTAGGTGGAGGAACAAGTTCCCAAACATCATTGGCAACGAATTGATTCAATTCTTCTTGTATCGCAATGACCCAACTCTCATCCGTCAAATCTTCTTTAACATTCTTTGGTTCGATCAAGGAGACAAAACAAAAGAAGTTGCTTTGGTTTTGGACTTGAGATCTTAGGGTCCTTTGATTTAAGTCACCAATGACATTATTGAGAGTATGATCCCAGACTCCTTAATGTTTACTTCCTTTTCAACACTAAGGTCTTCAAACTCCTATTTTTCTAACCTCTTTGGCTTTAACTACTTCTAATTCATCCAAGTCATCATCAACCAATGGTGGTGTCTTAGGTGAAGGAGGGGTTTCATCAAAGGTTACGTTGAGTGATTCTCCAATAACCCCTGAGGTTCTATTTAGGACTATGTAGGCCTTACTAGTTTGGGAATAACCTAAGAGGATACCTTCGTAAGACTTTGGGTCAAACTTGGTAAGGTAGTGTTTGGTGTTGAGGATAAAGCACTTGCTTCCAAACACCCTAAAGTATTCTAATGAAGGTTTCTTACCTTTAAGAATCTCATAGGGGGTCTTTCCTAGGAAAGGTCGAATAAGAATTCGGTTGAGAATATAAGTCGATCTATCCACGGCATTGCACCAAAACTTTTGAGGCAAGGATTGCTCGTTTAACATCGTCCTACTCATCTCTTGGAGAGTCCTATTCTTTCTTTCAACTACCCCATTTGATTGTGGAGTGCGAGGAGCCGAGAAGTTATGGGTAATACCATGAGCTTCACAAAAGGCACCAAATTGCACTTCATTATCAAATTCCCTACCATGATCCGTCCTAATAGAAACAATTGAACATCCTAGTTGATTTTGAATTCTTCGACTAAAGATTTCGAAGTGATCGAAAGCTTCATTCTTAGATGCCAAAAATCTAGTCCAAGTGAATCTAGAATAGTCATCAACTATAACTAGGGTATAAAGGTTACCTCCATAACTCCGTATGGCGGAAGGTCCAAAGAGATCCATATGTAGGAGCTCTAAGCACCGAGAGGTCGAAACCAAATTCTTGGCTTTGTGACTTGAGTGAACTTGCTTTCCAACTTTGCAAGCATCACAAAAGTGACTATCAAACTTAATCTTGGAGAGGTGTCTTACCAACTCCTTAGAGACTAAAGATTGAATTAAACGCATATTTGTGTGACCTAATCTCCTATGCCAAAGAGTAGAACTATCATCTATAGTCGCAAGACATATGTTGTCTTTTGACTTCTTATTAACCTTCATGACATAAAGCCCATGCTTTCTAACACCTTTTCCAATGACTTTTCCATCTTTTACGATTTCACTGTCATGTTCCGAAAAGATGACCTTACACTTATTATCACAAATTTGACCTATACTTAAAAGGTTAAAACCTAAGTTATCTACGTGCTCAACATTTTCAATGGTCATGGAGTCAAGAGAAACCGTACCTTTGCCAATGATATTACCACGTAGACTACTAGCGAATGTGATGTTACCTCCATCATATGCTTTGTAATGCGAGAACAAACTTCAATTACCCGTCATGTGTTTAGAACATCCACTATCCTTAATCCACTCATCGGGCTCCAAATCAATTCCCAAGCATATCTCTTTAGAAGTGTGAGCCATAAGACATTTCTCCTCTTTGGGGTTGCCATCATCATCTTCACCGCTATCGCTCCAAGCGCCACTAACGAATGCCGTGTGGTTCTTATCACGAGCGGGCTTTGGACAATCACCAATGAAGTAATTTGGATCACCACATCTAAAGCAACTCCTATCACCTTTTTTGTTCTTGACAAACCGATTCTTTGACAATGGTTTCTTGTCATAGTTTGGTTGCATAACGTGTTGACCTCGTCTCTTGAAGAACTTCTTGAAATCTCTCACCGCCAATGCATACTCCTCGTCATCACTTTCCGAGGAACTATCATGGTCACTTTGTTCCTTCTTGGCTTTAAGTGCAAGAGATTTCCTTTCACTCTTGGTTTTTACTAATTCCGAGTCCTTCAAAATTATCATCTCATGAACCTTCAAGTTTCCTATGAGTTCATCGAGTGATAAAGTTGAGAGATCTTTCGACTCTTCAATAGCCGTGACTTTTGCTCTCCACTTTGGATGTAAGGCCCTTAGAAACTTCCTAACATTGTTCTTGCTAGAAAAACCTTCATCAAGTGCTTTTAGACTAGTAATAATGGTGTTAAACCTAGCAAATGCACTATCAATAGTTTCATCTTCTAAGATGATAAATTGTTCATATTGTTGGACAAGAAGATCGATTTTACTTTCTTTGACTTGGCTATTACCTTGGTGGGTTACTAAAAGAGAGTTCCAAATATCTTTAGCGGTTTCACACATAAAAATTCTTTCATACTCTTTCTTAGGCAAAGCATTATAAATCACCATTTTAGCCTCATTATTTTTTGAAAGTTTCTTTTTAGTATCATCATTAGCTTTGTCAAAAGTGACTAATTCTTTTGTTTTAGAAACTTCATTAAATTGAAAGGGTAAAAAATCACCATTGGTAATAACATGCCAAAGATCTAAATCTTTTGATTTCACATAAGTTTCAAATCTATTTTTCCAATAAATAAAACTATCGGTTTCAAAAAGTGGTGGTCTTTGCATAGATTGCCCTTCTAGGTACTTGTTGGAATCCATAGATCGATTCAAGTTTTAAAATACAATATACTTTAAAAATCTTGAGCAACCCGCTCTGATACCAATTGTAGAAACTAGAGGGGGGGGGGGGGTTGAATAGTTTCTTATATTTACTTTTTAAAATATGGTTTCCAAAAATCCTTTTTCAAAAACTTAGGCTTGAGGAAATATGTGAAATATTCTTACGCACAATATGAACAATGATAGTGTAGTTAAACTAATACTAACAAAAACATATCCACAAAGAATAAAGAATGATAGTGTAGCTAATCTAATACTAACGCATGTATATGCAAAAAGAATAAAGAATGTAAAGAGTTAAGGGTAAAGAAAGATCAAACCGAACACCAAGGATTTATAGTGGTTCGGCAACGAAGCTCACTCCTCGTTCCTACTCCACTCCTCGAGTACTCCTTACTCGAGAGTTCACTACACAACAAGCTCCTTATGGTGGATAAAACCGTACACGTCGCTTAACCAATTTCCGACTCTAAGCTAAAAGTCGAGCCCTAATTGTAGCTAGGACCAATCTACACAACCATACTTAGTACATACACAACTTCCAAATAGACACAACTACTTGGATCATCACAACTATGACACAACTACAAGTATATAAAATTTGATCTTCAATGGATCTTTGGTGGTGGACTCAACACTTCACTAGGATAGTGTTCTTCTCTTTGCACTTGGAGAGGAAGGGATGGAAGAACAAGATTTACTTCTTAAACAAGTAATAATCAAACAAATGATCAAAGATTTGAGTGATTAAAGAAGGGGTTTGAATCTGGAAATAAATGACAAAAGAGGTGAGGTGAAAAGCTGAGAATGGTCTACTATTTAAAGGATAAAGGAGCCAACGGCTATATCTGCCCGTGGTACCTTATCACAGCCCACGGTACCTTATCGATAAGGTACCGCCTAGGCGCTAAGGTACCGCCGGACTAGACTCCGCTCCTTTTTGTCCTTTAGTGGTGGAGGTCTTATCTGGGTATAAAAAATATCCTGAAAGGATATTCTTAACAGAATAAGAATATGCCATTTTCAAATTTCAAATAATTAATTTAATAAAACATTTTCTTAAAAATAAAGTTTAATAAAAACTTGTCACATTTAATAAAAAGTGAGACTTTTTAAGAAAAGATTAAATCACTTGATCACTTGATTAAGGTTAGTACTTGTTTATCCATACCTTAAGTGAAAATGGGTAAAATGAAAAATACTTGAACTCAAGAATTCGTTTTTCGTTGTTTTCGTAAATGCTTGTTTTTACATATTGTCGTAATCAAAACTAAGCGAGACCGAAAAATGAAAATAACGTTTTTAGTCATTATTGCATTAACAAATGCATTACATTACTTGAAAAAATGTTCAAAAAAATAAAAAACATAGTACGTTAAAAAATACAATTGATCCATTAAGGTTTCATAAATGCTCCATAATGTCTTGTCGGTGCTCGGTGTGCACTTTTCTATCTCGAAGTTGTTTAGTTTTTCTAACAGATAAATCACATCGTTCAATCAAAGTACGAACTACGTTCGGTTGTGGATTAATGAACATATCTCTTAAACTCCTTCCAAGTCTTCGCCTTCCAATATTATGCTATGTAATATGATACAACAATACAAATTTTTTCTCAACCCGTTGATTTTGTAAGCACGTGCCGGTCGTCTTTTAATTTTCCAATGACCTTGTAAAACTCCAAAAGCACGTTCAATGTCTTTTCTATCACATTCTTATACTCTTTTAAACTTGAAGGTTTTTTCATCCCTTGCAATAGCAAAATGTTTATACAAACGTAGACATTTGGATAAATACTGTTGGCTAAATAGTAACTCTTATTGTATGTTTTTCCTTTTACCACAAATGAAGCTTTCAGAGCTGTACCAGACAGTTCCTCTTCAATTAATGGTAAACCATATAATACATGAATGCCGAATCCACAAGCGTTGATCCTCCACCGATTCTAACATAAGAGTTGAGAATATATGATCCATTTTTTAAAGTTCCTTTGCACAACTTTTCTAATCCTATTGCATACAACCAATACCCTCGAGCATTTCCGTGAGTTCATATTTTTCGGAGACTTCTCATCGTGGCTAAAATAATCATCGTGTAGCCGTTGTTCCGACGCCTCTTCTCGTATACGAGGAATTTATCTCCTCGTCCTCTTAGGAGCCGATCCCAAACTCGCAGCCCTCTCTTGTTGACGACACATAGCTACAAATTGTTCTTACTTCGTATATGGCCAGATATATCGCTCTGCGACGTCTATAGAATCCATATCATAACTATAGTTTTTAAGAAATTCTATAAAAGTTATATAAACTTAATATGAGGTTTACAATCAGAAACTTTGAAATAAGCTATAACAAATAAGCTATTTTGAAAAGGCTTTAACTAAAACACAAACCACCCTTAGGACTACAAAGTCCCAAGAGCACAATGGTAAGAAGAGAGTGTGTGTGAACGAGGAGTTGTGGGTTCGAGTCCGAGACAATACATTTTTTTTACTTCTTTTTTATCTATTTGAAACATATAAGGATTTAATATTGAGCAACTTTTATGAAGCAAATAAGCTCAGTTCACTACAAATAAGCAAATGCAAACTTAAAATCTAAAAAGTGGCTATAATCTATACTAAAACAAGGTTGTTTTGCCACTGATGCTTACAATAGATTTCTAGATAAGCTTATAAGCAAACACAACTAAAACCTAAGTTGGGCTAATAAGATTAAGAGGATAAGCCGAAAATAACTAAAAACAACTAAAGAGTAAATTAAAAGCATGTTATAAGCATTAATGATAAATGGATTGACAAACGTAACAACTAATAAACAGCTAGATTCAGAGGACCTAAAAGCCTTTTTAATATCCTAATTATAAAAAAAATATGAAGCATATCACCCGATAAGCTATGCTAAGTTGAAAGAACCGAAAATCAGAAAACCATAAACTACTAGCAGCTTATGATAGAAAACTATCAAAATTGACTTGTTGCAAAATAGTATGAGTCTAAGAACCTCTAAATGATCTCAAAACTTTGTAAAACTTAACCTAAACTTTATCTTGAGCTAATGCTAAACTATTTTAGGTTTGAGGAAAACAAAAATGAGCTTTTGATATCTTTTGAGTCACATAATTTACTTGTAAAGTCTTAACCAAAACACCCATTTCAGATTTTCTAGAAGCTTTTTAGAACAAACTGAGACCTAAACAAAACTTGATTATTGAAAAAATAGTTTTACTACACAACTTACTTGAAACAAATAAGTACTAACTTGAACCTAATAAGGAGTTTCAACTATATCTAGATTGGCTAAAATGACTATTAAGCACAGTTAACCTTGAAATCTACTTTTACCCTTTTGAATTAAGCTAAAACTTATTAATCACTAGAAAATATATTTTGAGCATGTTGAGCTGAAAAACAAACCAATAAGCAGTCTAAATAAATAAAAGCTATATATTCTTGTTCATAGTTTTATGTCAGCCGAGTCATGGTTCAGCACACAAGATCACTTCAGACCATGTCCTTCTACATGAGTCAAAATTACAACTTTGTGAATATGATCAATCATGCTCACTGGTGCTCACGATGTTCAAACTAATCGTGACGGATACATGTCGTATACACTAAAACACACAGAAGAAAACCAAAATTAATCATTCATTAGTTGTAGATATCGTATTGACATAAATACATACACTCTGTTCCTTTTATTAATACTCGTAGTTAATATGAAGATCTAAGTAGTTACTAAGGTGTTTTGTGTTGTGGTCATATGGCTATTGTCCTTCTCGTGCTTACTATAACAAAATGGATTGGTTTCTGATATATATCATCCTTTTTCACTGCAAGGGAAACGTGATATTTAATTTACTAGTCGTACGTTCGAAGAATAAAGAAGTTTCATTTGCATTTACATGTGGTTTCTTGTTATTAGAAATTGGTATTATATTCCAAGAAACGTGCTATTCATATGGCTACTAATTATTTTCATGGATCTTATATCTTAAATCACACTGATTCTAATTATTTTCTGTGTTTTTGTCATTGTACTAAACAAACATTTATTTTATTAATTTGTAACAAAAACAAATATATGTTACACTTAAAGGTGATAAAACTAAGTATGTATTCAAAAAATAAAAGTTTGATATTCCAAATATAAAAATAATTTGTTATGAAATGGTAAAGCCATTTTGCATCTTTGTTTTGTGGTACATATCAAGGTACTAATTCTAAATCAAGGTACGAATTCTAAAGTTTTAAACATGATGAAAACTGTTTGTCACTTGTAATACTTCACTAGTGATATTTCACTAGTGATAAAAGTATTGAACTGATATTTTATGAACATAGTTACTATTTGATATCACCATTGATATTTCATTTCCTTATCACTATGATAGTTCATTCCTTTCACTAGTAAAATATCAGTAGTGATAAATGAGTACTTTGTCATATTTACAAATTTAACCCCTCCGCCCTTTCTATAACTTTTAGATATTTTGACAAAAATAATAATTCTTTCTTGTTGTTTTTAAATCTTATGTTAATACCCATCATTAGATAAAAAGGAAATGAAAAGTAAGAACTCATACCTTAATATAAAAAACAAAAAATGTAAAATAACTCATCTCATAAAGGGAATCCTACATTTATAGATCTGAAATCTTACATTGTGTAAATTTTTTATAGTATTGATGGTAAAATAACAGCAAGGTGAATTAGTTATCAGATGGTCAAAGAAAGTAAAATACGTTTCATGAATAATTAAGCAATGATAATACCCGAAGATCATCAGGTACTTAATGGTGTCATTATTGATGGTAAAAGAACAACAAGGTGAATTACTTATCAAATGTTTAAAGAAAGTAAAATAGGTTTCATGAATAACTAAGCAATGATAATACCCTAAGAGCACTAGGTACTTTATGGTGTCATGGCTATAGACAAAAAGTGCAGTTACGTTAGCGAAAGTTACTATGACACTTAAAGATTATGAGATAATAATTTTTAGCCTTCCTTCGTGACACCACAAAATGTGGTGTCGTAGAATAGTTTCTTATTCACTTTACAAAATTTAAAATTACTCAACATATCTTAAATAAACTTTGTCAAATTAAAAATACATTAGATTACTTGAAATGTTCATAAAAATAAAAAGCATAGTATGTTAAACAAAATACAATTTATTCATAAAGGTTTCATAAATACTCTACAATGTCTTGTCGAAGCTCGATGTACACTTTTCTAACATGTAAACCGCATCGTGCAACCCAAGTAGGAACTATATTCGGTTGTGAATTAACGAATATATCTCTTAAAATCACTTCGAAGTCTTCGTCTTCCAATATCATGTTGTGTGATATGATACAACAATGCATAATTCTTCTAAATACGATGATTTTGTAATCACATCGGGCGTATTTTAATTTCACAATGACCTTGTAAGACTCCAAAAGCAAGTTCAATATCTATTATATAGCACTTTCTTAAATTCTTTTAAAGTTTATTGCTTTTTTATCCCTTGTAATATAAAACGTTAAGACAAACATAGACCATTCTCGATAAATATGGTTGGCTAAATAGTAACCCTTATTGTATGTTTTTTCTTTGTCCATAAAATGGAGCTTCTGGAGCTGACCAGACAGTTCCTCATCAAATAACTGAAACCACAAATGTTGATCTTCCAAGGATTCTAACATAAAAGTTTGGAATCAATGATCCAGTCTTTATAGTAGAGCATGTAAATCTTTTAAACAACTTTTCCAATACCAGTGCATACAATAAATACTCCCGAGCATTCTCGAGAGTCCATGTTTATTGAAGACTTCTCATCATCGCGAAAATAATCATCGTGTAGCCGTTGTCCCACATATCTCCTCGCCCTATTAGGAGTCGATCCCAAACCCGAAGCACCCTCTTGTTGACGACACATAGCTACAAATTGTTCATACTTTGTATAAGCCCGGATATATCGCTCTGCCTCGTCTTGAGAATCCGTAACTACAGTTTTTAAGAAAATTTATTAAAATTCTAAATATCTAAACTGGGGTTTACAACTAAAAACTTTCAAATAAGCTATAACTAATAACATGAAAAAACATATATAGTGGCACGATGACTCGAAAAATACGATAGTTATAGTTTCTTTCGTTCTCTATAAACTAGGATCTTGATACCAATATGTAAAATCCCTGTTTTTGGATAAATTGGCGAAAGCTTAACTTAGGGTATTACTTCATAGCCAACACTCAAAATCATAGAAAAAAGCTCAAAAGAAATTTTTATTAAAATATAAGTAATCGTTCAATATGAGAGATATTTATTTATTATAAAACAAGGATCCCCGGATATATAACCTGAACAAAACTGTGAATGATAACAAGTTTTGGACGTCTTCATGTCCGATGCCACTTCGTGCCGACTTCCTAGTTTCCTGAGATATATGCTTAAAAGTCAACATAATGATTGAGTGAATCCATTGGTTTATTAAGCATTTTGAATAAAAGAATCATTTTGAGGGTGTTACGCCATGGATAGTGATAATTATCACAAATACAGTTATTGGATAACTAGTCTTATTTCATTATGCTCATGATACCAAAACTAACACAATCACCTAAGTGAAAGTAAGGAGGATCCGCGACCCTCAAATGGTAGGGCAACCGGCCAAGGCAACCCTAATAGAAGGACAGATAAAGTGCGACTGCTTACCCTTCTCAATAACAACAAATGGGAATATTTTACCTTCCTCTAGATCTATTCACAATACCCACTCTTATATCAAGATAATTAATGGTTCATGATATTCATATAATTGGATAATCATGCAATAATCTATATGTGTGGATAACATACATTTCATAAATCACTTGTATTCGGTTTTAAAAGCATATGAGCTCACATGGTTTAAGAGAAATCTGATTAAATTCAAAAGTGACTAAATTGGGACTCTACGGCTTTAACATACCACCTGAATTAACATGTCAAGTCGTAAGTTTTTATTGTTTATGATCTTAATGATTAAAGTATTTTACTTTTGTTTTATATGATGGTGATAATATTGCATCACTGTTCGGGTTATCATATTTCAAAGACCATTCAGTATACGCCTGAAGAGCCCGTCTGTGGAGCCATGGATCTTTAAATTATAAACCCAACAAACTTTGTCAGAACGTAATACCAATATGACACTTATCATATGAAACTTCCTAGTAATGTGATACTTTAATATGTTGTATTTCTTCAAAAGTTAGTGGATGATAAGTTATGTAAAAATAATTTATATGATTGAATATTATTTAATTAATGTATTTATTAATAAAATGACAGTATTACATTTAAACCTTCAAATATATCAAAATGACATTTTAAACCTTTTTAATAATTTTTATAAATTAGTAATCTTTATATTTGAGAATTTACAACAATAGTCCTTATAGTTATAAGACTTTACAATTTCAATCTTTTTTATATTAAATGTAATATTTATTCCTTGTAGTTTTAAACTTGTCAAAAAAACCCACTATAATTTATAATAGTCCGAATAAGACATTCTTCCGCTTGGATGTCATTGCACGACTCGACCCACTAACCACTAACATTTGCCGTTCTAAAAAAAAAGCCCACTATAATTTATAATTTTACAAAATGTCAATAATAGTCCTTAGAGTATTAGTTTTAATAATTTACATAATTAGTCCTTTTATTATCAAATGATTTGGTATGAATCCTTTAAGTTTAGTAAAAGAATAAACAACCCTAGAGTTTATATTTGTGAGATATTTACATATTTGGCACAAAACTTATATTGTTTTATAAATTTCACAATTTATACCCGTAGGTTATGAATATTTGCACTTTTAGTCCTTATACTTAGTATTTATGTTTTAAACCTCTAATTTAAGGATTTTAACAAAATGAACCCTTTAGTTTAACTCTGAGTTAACGAAAAACCAATCCTTTATGTTTTTAAGGTTAAAAAAGTTACATTATATACCCTTGCATAGGATTCGATTTACATAATTAGTCTTTTTATCCATGCAAGCTTATTTTAGGTTTCTAATCTATAATTGCAGGTTATAAATTATTATATTAAGAAAAAATAAGTTGATTGAACCTAAAAAATTCCTAAGAAACGTGTTCATATGTTTAAAAAGATGAAATGGGCTGTTTGGTGTAAAATGGGTAAAACTATCAGGTTTAAATATTTGATTCAAACTAAAGTGTTAATAGGTGATATTTTATGTCTTATTAACATATTAAAATCATTATAATGAAGATTTAACGTATAAAAAACTTACAATTAGGAAAATAGGCAAAACCTTTTCGTTAGGGTTCACGTAGGGTTTTTGCTTGATTATGATTTCTTACTTGATCTCTTTGTTTCGAACTTGGACGATAGATTGTTTTAAGTTATCTTGAGCTTTTAGGTTCAGAGATTATAAGTGATATTAAGTTGTGTGTGTGTGTATGTGTGTGTGTTTGAAATGAAGAAGAGGGGTATGGCACTTATAGGGCTTGTTTAGGATTGGAGGCCAAGTAAAGGTAGTGGTGACTCTTCCAAGATAGTATGAGAATTTTGTGAGCTATTTTGGTGTTTGTGACCATGTGATGGGGGTGGTATCCGTACGAAGGAGAAGAAGGGCATGAGGTTTTTCGTGGCCATGTGCTTATAATACTTATC
Source organism: Glebionis coronaria (assembly GCA_025667525.1). NCBI lineage: Eukaryota > Viridiplantae > Streptophyta > Magnoliopsida > Asterales > Asteraceae > Glebionis > Glebionis coronaria. Next base: position 164,581,861 of record CM046878.1, on the reverse strand, counting down.
ATAGAGCAGCTTAGGTTGACATAGTAAAGTGTTAGGATGTTTACAAAATGGGTAAGATTAGTTTAGGGTTTATTCAAATGGGTTTCAAACAGTATAAAAGCTTGGTCATTAGGGTTTCTAATTAAGGTTTACGTGTAAATTACGAGTAGATTAGTGTAAATAACGAGGATTAGTGATAGATTAAGTTATTAGTATTACGGAAGTTGTACTACGTGTTTGAATAGTTGTACATGAATTTGAATTCGAATAGTGCCAAGAAAAGCATATAAGTGTATTTCGTGCTTTACAGACTTATACCAAGGATTTAAGAGCATTAGGAAGTTATACTTAGGCTTTAGCAATAGTATTCAAGGTTTAGATGTTATGCTTTAAGTGTTTGTACTTTATTTGTATTCAATTTAGGAGGTAAAATAGATTATTTGAATTGTATGCATTAATACTTGTAGATTAGGCTTTATAGGGTTGCACATTCGTTTATAAGGGAAAATATATTCAAATGTTAAGTTATATGAATTTGTACATTGTTCCTGTGAATTTATACCCTTTTCAAATGAGTTTTAGAGGGAAAATGGATTAGATTTGAATATTGAGCATCATTGGGTTGTAAATTTTGTATTAGATGATAGTACATTAGATTTTGATGATAATATGTCCATATTATGTTATTGTGTCTTATAAACTTGCTTTGGAAACTTGTATATAAGTTTTAGATAGTAATAGTTCATGAAATTAGGGTTTTAAAGTGTTATTGTATGTAACAGGTTCATTTTATAGTAATCATGATATATGTGATGTTTATATTCATATCATATGGTAATAGGTACATCTTATATCATAGACTTGACATATTACAATGTGTGCTCAAAAGAAACATTGACATATGTAGAAACTAGAAGGGGGGTTGAATAGTTTCTTAAATTTACTTGTTAAAATATGGTTTCCAAAAATCCTTTTTCAAAAAACTTAGGCTTGAGGAAATATGTGAAATCTTCTTATGCACAAATATGAACAATGATAGTGTAGCTAAACTAATACTAACAAAAATATATCCACAAAGAATAAAGAATAATAGTGTAGCTAATCTAATATTAACACATGTATATGCAAAAAGTAATAATGAATGTAAAGAGTTAAGGGTAAAGAAAGATCAAACCGAACACCAAGGATTTATAGTGGTTCGGCAACGAAGCTCACTCCTCGTTCCTACTCCACTCCTCGAGTACTCCTTACTCGAGAGTTCACTACACAACAAGCTCCTTATGGTGGAGAAAATCGTACACGTCGCTTAACCAATTTCCTACTCTAAGCTAAAAGTCGAGCCCTAATAGTAGCTAGGACCAATCTACACAACTATACTTAGTACATACACAACTTCCAAATAGACACAACTACTTGGATCTTCACAACTATGACACAACTACAAGTATATAAAAATTGATCTTCAATGGATCTTTGATGGTGGACTCAACACTTCACTAGGATAGTGTTCTTCTCTTTGCACTTGGAGAGGAAGAGATGGAAGAGCAAGATTCACTTCTTAAACAAGTAATAATCAAACAAATGATCAAAGATTTGAGTGATTAAAGAAGGGGTTTGAATCTGGAAATGAATGTGCAAAAGAGGTGAGGTGAAAAGCTGAGAATGGCCAACTATTTAAAGGACAAAGGAGCCAACGGCTAGTTCTGCCCGCGGTACCTTATCACAGCCCGCGGTACCTTATCGATAAGGTACCGCCTAGGCGCTAAGGTACCGCCGGACTAGACTCCGCTCCTTTTTGTCCTTTAGTGGTGGAGGTCTTATCTGGGTATAAAAATATCCTGAAAGGATATTCTTAACAGAATAAGAATATGCCATTTTCAAATTTCAAATAATTAATTTAATAAAACATTTTCTTAAAAATAAAGTTTAATAAAAACTTGTCACTTTTAATAAAAAGTGAGTTTTAAGAAAAGATTAAATCAGTTGATCACTTGATTAAGGTTAGTACTTGTTTATCAATACCTTAAGTGAAAATGGGTAAAATGAAAAATACTTGAACTCAAGAATTTGTTTTTCGTTGTTTTCGTAAATGCTTGTTTTTACATATTGTCGTAATCAAAACTAAGCGAGACCGAAAAATGCAAGTAACGTTTTTAGTCATTATTGCATTAACAATCTCCCCCTTTTTGATTCCGACAATACATAAACTCAATCACACAAAAACAAGATTTTCGAAGACGAGTTTATTCATTTCTCCCCCTTTGTCGAAGCAAAAAGGTTGCGTAATCCGGTGTTGAAGAAACGGACTTTGCAAAGACTCCCCCTTGGTGCTTACTCCCCCTAGCTTGGGGCACCGAGGAATCGAGATATGGTGACAAGCTACATAGAAGGGTTAGTTGAACAAAAGAAACAACCAACAATATATAGCAATAGGTCACATAAAAAAATTAAAAGAGAAGAAAACACAAAGACAAAGATCCAAGATAGGTTACTAAAAGAACATCATACAAAGAAGTATGGAAAAAGAAACAAGCCAAAAGCATAAATCTAATCCTAGTTATTCTAGAATTCTAAGATTTGCTTGAATTTGGTGTCTTGTGGATAAGCAATCAATGCTTATATGAAAGACAAGGTAATAGCGGAGGGTGGTGGTGGTGGCTTGTTGGAGATCTCATAATCAAAGTGAAGAGGAGGCTTTATTAAGAGACTCTTGATGTAGCTCAACTCCTCATAGATGTGTGCCATAGCAAGATGTTGATATTGACAACAATGACAATATGTTCCATGGTGCATGACATTATCATGAGAAGGAGGAAGAACACTAAAGGGTGGTGGTGGAAGAAAAGAAGTTCCACAATCAATATTCTTGGTAGGAGAAATGTGATTAAGAGTGTTCTTGGGTGGGTTTGGATTGAAAGCAATTGGAGAAAATGGAGGAGATTCAAGGCTTTCATTGGGAGAATAAGACATTTTGGATGTGAAGTAATGCAAAATGGGATGGTCAAAGGGTTTGAAACAAAGATTCTCAAAAAGGTTGGAGCAAATCTGGAGTTTCAGACAAAAACCCGAAAAGGAAGGCCACTGTAGGCGGTTCCTTATCTATGATGGCGGTACCTTATCAATAAGGTACCGCGGCTCACTTATGGAACCGCCTGCAGAAGCAGGGTTTGGTGTTTGGAGAAAGATTTTTCAGCAAATCTTATTTTTCTAGTCTAACTTATCATAGGGATGTGCTTAAAAGCAAAGATAGACAAAGAAAATATATGAAAACTTACCAAATAGAGATTTGACCAAAATACATGGATTAAAAAATCAATGTAGGAGGTGTGTAAGACAAGACCTTAAGTCATGACACAATGATCCTCCATGATTCAATCTTGTTCTTGCTATGTTTGAGAGAATCATACATATGAATTATGTAAGCTCTATATTAATAGCGAGAATCTATGAAAAATCGTTTTTAGATTGAATTAACAATGTCAAACGAATTTCACAACCATTTTCGAAAGAGACTTTGAGAGTTTTGAAAAGGAGATGAGAAGATTTTTCAAAAGAATTTTAGAAGACTCAAGAACTCAAAGTGGTAATAGAAAACACATAATAAGAAAAGAATTTAAAGAAGATGTTCCATTAATCCTAGACCTAGACGCAAGTAATTAAAAGGTTCCCTCTTAAGTGGCTTAGTGAAGATATCGGCTAAGTTGTCCTCGGAGGGCACCTTTTCGATAGTAATGTTCCCCTTTTGAACATTATCCCTAAGGAAATGGTGTCTAATTTCTATGTGTTTGGTTCGCGAATGTTGCACGGGATTCTTGCTTAGGTCTATAGCACCTTTATTATCGCACATGATGGGAACATCATCAAGAGAAATCCCGTAATCAACAAGCGCTTGCTTCATCCATAGAGCTTGTTGGCATGCTTTACCGGCACTCACATACTCGGCTTCCGTGGTGGATATCGCAAGAGCGGTTTGTTTCTTGGAGAACCAAGAAGTTAAACAACAACCCATGAAGGTACAAACTCCACTAGTGCTTTTCCGGTCCACATAGTCTCCCGCATGATCCGAGTCCGCGTAGACAATGGTTTCTACGCCGGTCCCTTTAGGATACCATAATCCTAAATGTATAGTGCCTTTAATGTATCGGAAGATACGCTTAACCGCTTCAAAGTGAGAGGTTTTGGGAGCCTCTTGGAAGCGAGCACAAAGGAAAACACTAAACATGATATCCGGTCGACTTGCCGTTAGGTACAACAAACTACCAATCATACCTCTATATTTGGTGTTGTCTACCGACTCACAATCATCATCTACGGTGAGTTTAGTATCCGAGGCCATAGGGGTCTTCATTGGTCTAGATTCTTCTAATCCTAATTTCTTTAGCATTTCTTTAGCATACTTAGATTGACTAAAGAAAATACCATCGTCCATTTGTTTAATTTGGAGTCCTAAAAAGAAGTTAAGTTCTCCCATCATACTCATTTCAAACTCATCATGCATGATTTTGGCAAAGTCATCACACAATTCTTGACAAGCCGAGCCAAATATAATGTCATCAACATATATTTGTACGATTATGAGGTGAGGACCTTTCTTCTTTGTAAAGAGTGTATTGTCTACCATACCCATGGTATACTCATGTTTAACAAGAAACGCTTTAAGTCTATCATACCAAGCTTTAGGTGCTTGTTTGAGTCCATAAAGTGCTTTCTCAAGCTTGTAAACATGGTCCGGTTTCTCAAAATCAATGAAGCCGGGAGGTTGAGCCACATATACCTCCTCATTGATCAAAACGTTAAGAAATGCACTCTTTACATCCATTTGTTGAAGCTTAATATCTAAGGCACAAGCGTAGGCTAAAAGGATTCTAATTGATTCTAATCTAGCTACCGGTGCATATGTCTCGTCATAATAAATCCCTTCTTGTTGATTATAGCCTTGAGCTACAAGTCTAGCCTTGTTACGAGACACAACACCATTCTCATCTAGCTTATTCCTAAATACCCATTTGGTTCCTATAATGGTAGAACTTCTAGGTGGAGGAACAAGTTCCCAAACATCATTGGCAACGAATTGATTCAATTCTTCTTGCATCGCAATGACCCAACTCTCATCCGTCAAGGCTTCTTTAACATTCTTAGGTTCAATCAAGGAGACAAAACAAAAGAAGTTGCTTTGGTTTTGGACTTGAGATCTTAGGGCCTTTGATTTAAGTCACCAGTGACATTATTGAGAGTATGATCCCTAGACTCCTTAATGTTTACTTCCTTTTCATCACTAAGGTCTTCAACTCCTATTTTTCTAACCTCTTTGGCTTTAACTACTTCTAATTCATCCAAGTCATCATCAACCAATGGTGGTGTCTTGGGTGAAGGAGGGGTTTCATCAAAGGTTACGTTGAGTGATTCTTCAATAACCCCTGAGGTTCTATTTAGGACTATGTAGGCCTTACTAGTTTGGGAATAACCTAAAAGGATACCTTCGTAAGACTTTGGGTCAAACTTGGTAAGGTAGTCTTTGGTGTTGAGGATAAAGCAATTGCTTCCAAACACCCTAAAGTATTCTAATGAGGGTTTCTTACCTCTAAGAATCTCATAGGGGGTCTTTCCTAGGAAAGGTCAAATAAGAATTTGGTTGAGAATATAAGTCGATGTATCTACGGCATTGCACCAAAACTTTTGAGGCAACGATTGCTCGTTTAACATCGTCCTACTCATCTCTTGGAGAGTCCTATTCTTCCTTTCAACTACCCCATTTGATTGTGGAGTGCGAGGAGCCGAGAAGTTATGGGTAATACCATGAGCTTCACAAAAGGCACCAAATTGCACTTCATTATCAAATTCCCTACCATGATCCGTCCTAATAGAAACAATTGAACATCCTAGTTGATTTTGAATTCTTCGACTAAAGATTTTGAAGTGATCGAAAGCTTCATTCTTAGATGCCAAGAATCTAGTCCAAGTGAATCTAGAATAGTCGTCAACTATAACTAGGGTATAAAGGTTACCTCCATAACTCCGTATGGCGGAAGGTCCAAAGAGATCCATATGTAAGAGCTCTAAGCAACGAGAGGTCGAAACCAAATTCTTGGCTTTGTGACTTGTGTGAACTTGCTTTCCAACTTTGCAAGCACCACAAAAGTGACTATCAAACTTAATCTTGGGGAGGTGTCTTACCAACTCCTTAGAGACTAAAGATTGAATTAAACGCATATTAGCGTGACCTAATCTCCTATGCCAAAGAGTAGAACTATCATCTATAGTCGCAAGACATATGTTGTCTTTTGACTTCTTATTAACCTTCATGACATAAAGCCCATGCTTTCTAACACTTTTTCCAATGACTTTTCCATCTTTTACGATTTCACTGTCATGTTCCGAAAAGATGACCTTACACTTATTATCACAAATTTAACCTATACTTAAAAGGTTAAAATCTAAGTTATCTACGTGCTCAACATTTTCAATGGTCATGGAGTCAAGAGAAACCGTACCTTTGCCAATGATATTACCACGTAGACTACTAGCGAATGTGACGTTACCTCCATCATATGCTTTGTAATGCGAGAAAAAACTTCGATTACCCGTCATGTGTTTAGAACATCCACTATCCTTAATCCACTCATCGGGCTCCAAATCAATTCCCAAGCATATCTAGGTAACAATACACAAGATCAAACATTTGGTCCCCAATATCTCATGGGTCCAAAATTGTTAGTTCCAAACATCCCTTGCATTTGGTTGGGATGAATGAGTGAGGTGGGGATTCCCCATGGAGAACAAAATGGAGGAGGGTAGTAGTTCATGTAACCATTTTATTGTTTATTACTTCTCCTAGGTGTGTTTGATCTAGGTTTAGAGTTATTATTATTCTTTCTAGGTGTTGGAGTTTTACTTCTAGTTCGTGAGTTGTTTTGATTATCTCTTGTAGGCGTTGTCGTTCTACTTCTAGGCTTAGACTCATTCCGTACTCTAGGTGGAGTAGAAGATAATCTAGATAAACTTCTATTTCCCATGAGAGGTTTACTTAACGGCTTATAGAACTTACTAATAGCATTGTCGTCAAGTATGGGTAATTGAACCTTATTAACAGTAAGATGCTTTGGTTTTTCATTTAACTTAGATTTTTCAGAAAGTTCAGAGTTTTCAAAAAAATCAACTTCTGACCGCAAGCTTGTAATTGATATGAAATCTCGGAAGACTGTAAGTTGGACGAGGAGCTCATGTACCACAGAGTGGGCAAATGCTCCCCTCTTTCAAGAGACTGTTTCTGTTCTTGTTTCTTTAGTCTCTTTACCTGCGAACATGAATTCCTGAACCCAATACTAGGAAAGAGCTTCATACCCTATAGAACTGACAGATCGGCTAGCGAAGATGGCTCAGTCTCAGTAGATCCCTCACTCCTCACCGGCTTACGGAAAGAGAGCCCTTTACCTTATCTATGGCCGCGGTTCCATAGTGATAAGGAACCGCGCCATACAATGTGGAACCGCGTCCAGAAGGTGTTTTCTGTGAAAACCTGACTTGTTTTGGTTCACTAGTTGAGGCTTCATTTGAGTTAAAACCTAGACCAAATTTTTCCTTAGAATGAACTTGTTTGTTTAACATATCATCAAGAGCACTAGTACCTTTCATGAACTTTTCCAATTTAATGGAGATGCTCTTGAGATCATCATTCTCTAATCTAAGTTTCTCACAACTTAAGCAACCTAAATCAACCTCTTTGTTTTTCTCAAGTTTAGCCAATTTCTCCCTAAGTTCATTGATCTCATTTTCAAGCTTAGTTTTAGTTGATTTTAAGGTTTTATTATTTTCTATGAATTTAAGACTAAGTTTGTGTAAGCTATCATATTTGCCTTCAAATTCAATATCATCTAAAGTGGAACTATCATTGCTATATTATTCGGTTTCGGAATGTACCTCTTTAGAAGTGTGAGGCATAAGACATTTCTCCTCTTTGGGGTTGTCATCATCATCTTCACCGCTATCGCTCCAAGCGCCACTAACGAATGCCGTGTGGTTCTTATCACGAGCGGGCTTTGGACAATCACCTATGAAGTGATTTGGATCACCACATCTAAAGCAACTCCTATCACCTTTTTCGTTCTTGACAAACCGATTCTTTGACAATGGTTTCTTGTTATAGTTTGGTTGCCTAACGTGTTGGCCTCGTCTCTTGAAGAACTTCTTGAAATCTCTCACCGCCAATGCATACTCCTCGTCATCACTTTCCGAGGAACTATCATGGTCACTTTGTGCCTTCTTGGCCTTAAGTGCAAGAGATTTCTTTTCACTCTTGGTTTTTACTAATTCCGAGTCCTTCAAAATTATCATCTCATGAACCTTCAAGTTTCCTATGAGTTCATCGAGTGATAAAGTTGAGAGATCTTTCGACTCTTCAATAGCCGTGACTTTTGCTCTCCACTTTGGATGTAAGGCCCTTAGAAACTTCCTAACATTGTTCTTGCTAGAAAAACCTTCATCAAGTGCTTTTAGACTAGTAATAATGGTGTTAAACCTAGCAAATGCACTATAAATAGTTTCATCTTCTAAGATGACAAATTGTTCATACTGTTGGACAAGAAGATCAATTTTACTTTTTTTGACTTGGCTATAACCTTGGTGGGTTACTAAAAGAGTGTTCCAAATATCTTTAGCGGTTTCACACATAAAAATTCTTTCATACTCTTTCTTAGGCAAAGCATTATAAATCACCATTTTAGCCTCATTATTTTTTGAAAGTTTCTTTTTAGTATCATCATTAGCTTTGTCAAAAGTGACTAATTCTTTAGTTTTAGAAACTTCATTAAATCGAAAGGGTAAAAAATCACCATTGGTAATAACATGTCAAAGTTCTAAATCTTTTGATTTCACATAAGTTTCAAATATATTTTTCCAATAAATAAAACTATCGATTTCAAAAAGTGGTGGTCTTTGCATAGATTGCCCTTCTAGGTACTTGTTGGAATCCATAGATCGATTCAAGTTTTAAAATACAATATACTTTAAAAAGTCTTAAGCAACCCGCTCTGATACCAATTGTAGAAACTAGAAGGGGGGGTTGAATAGTTTCTTAAATTTACTTGTTAAAATATGGTTTCCAAAAATCCTTTTTCAAAAAACTTAGGCTTGAGGAAATATGTGAAATCTTCTTATGCACAAATATGAACAATGATAGTGTAGCTAAACTAATAGTAACAAAAATATATCCACAAAGAATAAAGAATAATAGTGTAGCTAATCTAATATTAGCACATGTATACGCAAAAAGTAATAATGAATGTAAAGAGTTAAGGGTAAAGAAAGATCAAACCGAACACCAAGGATTTATAGTGGTTCGGCAACGAAGCTCACTCCTCGTTCCTACTCCACTCCTCGAGTACTCCTTACTCGAGAGTTCACTACACAACAAGCTCCTTATGGTGGAGAAAACCGTACACGTCGCTTAACCAATTTCCGACTCTAAGCTAAAAGTCGAGCCCTAATCGTAGCTAGGACCAATCTACACAACTATACTTAGTACATACACAACTTCCAAATAGACACAACTACTTGGATCTTCACAACTATGACACAACTACAAGTATATAAAAATTGATCTTCAATGGATCTTTGGTGGTGGACTCAACACTTCACTAGGATAGTGTTCTTCTCTTTGCACTTGGAGAGGAAGAGATGGAAGAGCAAAATTCATTTCTTAAACAAGTAATAATCAAACAAATGATCAAAGATTTGAGTGATTAAAGAAGGGGTTTGAATTTGGAAATGAATGTGCAAAAGAGGTGAGGTGAAAAGCTGAGAATGGCCAACTATTTAAAGGACAAAGGAGGCAACGGCTAGTTCTGCCCGTGGTACCTTATCACAGCCCGCGGTACCTTATCGATAAGGTACCGCCTAGGCGCTAAGGTACCGCCGGACTAGACTCCGCTCCTTTTTGTCCTTTAGTGGTGGAGGTCTTATCTGGGTATAAAAATATCCTGAAAGGATATTCTTAACAGAATAAGAATATGCCATTTTCAAATTTCAAATAATTAATTTAATAAAACATTTTCTTAAAAATAAAGTTTAATAAAAACTTGTCACTTTTAATAAAAAGTGAGTTTTAAGAAAAGATTAAATCACTTGATCACTTGATTAAGGTTAGTACTTGTTTATCCATACCTTAAGTGAAAATGGGTAAAATGAAAAATACTTGAACTCAAAAATTCGTTTTTCGTTGTTTTCGTAAATGCTTGTTTTTACATATTGTCGTAATCAAAACTAAGCGAGACCGAAAAATGCAAGTAACGTTTTTAGTCATTATTGCATTAACAACATAAGTGGTTATGGTGGTAGTTTATGTCCGTTTACTTTTCTATGAAATTTATTTTACATAATTTGTCACAAATGATAAGGCAAAAATCTACCTTGCAAAATGGTTATTAAATCATAGCAATAAAACAAAATATGTAAAGTACATGGTTGTTATATAAGATCAATACCATTTTAATAAGAACATTATATTTCATCATGCATAACATTTTGACAATTTGGATAATTAAACACATCATTATACGACTTCGGTAAAGGACAGTGGACACATGAAAATGATATTTTGTATTAGGATGATTAGTCCTGACACGAAAACGTGTGACCATGCGATGAACCGTGGCAGGGTTCGGGTTTTGAGATGGGTCTGGTATTATAATAGAGGGCGAGGAATTGGTGTGATTCACTGGTAGATGATTGTCGTGGAAAGGTGGGTGGGCTGAGGTGTTAGTTTGGGCCACTGTGGTTAGGATAAAGTGGTGAAGGGTCCTTGTGGGCCATAGGCAAAGGATTATTAAGTTGATAGGCTATAGAGACAGGTCCGAATAAATGAGACGCATGTGTAAGATTAGGTTTTGTAGTTTTGGCATATTAGAAATAGGTAGAGTCGGGATATCAGGCGAGTCATCCAAAAAGGAATAGTTTGGTGGAGTAACGAGTGGTGTAGAGCCATACGGGAAGACGATTTCATCGAAAGCAACGCTACGAGATATATTGACATTGTGTTTTTTTTGTGTGTGTGTAAATCAAGGCATCGATATCCCCCTTGATTTGAGGCATGACCCTAAAAAATGGATTTAGTGTCTCGTAGATCAAGTTGTGGTTAGAATAAAGATGAGGTAACATAAACATCCAAAAGTGCATAAAAAGGTATAGTCCGGGTTGGTACCAAATAAGCGGGTATAAGGTGTGTCATTAAAATCTCTTTAGAAGGCAAAATATTGAGTACATGTTAAGGGATTCAACCCAAAAGATTGGTGGAATGTTTGCTTGAAATAGTAGGGTCCATATAAGATCGTAATCGTGCGAACCACATGTTTAGACTTGCCATTTTGTTGAGATGCTTTGGGGCATGAAAAGCAAAACTAAATGTCATTCTCTGCAAAAAAAAAATTATGTAAAGCAACCATCATGATCACATTGAAAAACCAAATTTCACACTTAAATTAAGTGTGAACATAATTTCGACAAATTTGAAACTTAGACAATACATCAGATCTGTGTAGGAAAGGATAAACCCGAACAAATTGTGAGTAGTGATCCAAACATAACACAGAATACTTAAAACCTAAAAGACTCAAAATAAGTAAAGTCCACACATCCATCTCGCTGAATTACTAATTCTCTAGTGAAAGAAAATTTTAGGGAACAATTTCCTTTTATGATTTGTAGCTAAACACGACTGTGTGATTAACAAGAATGGTATCAACAAATTCATTGTGCTACATCATTTTACTAAGAACCTAACGAGATCAAACTAATGTTATACATGAATATAATGAAACTAGATTGAAAAATATACTCCTGTTATATAAATAATATTTTCCAAAACTAGAATGGAAAACACCCTTAATCTAATGTTTTAAGAATTAGTAATCGGCAACAGAATTTTTGGTTAGGAAACCTGATATTATTCAAGAACACGCATTCTACATAGGTGTGCACATTGCATAACAATGGATGGAAGCTATGGTGCAACTTATATAGTCACCTTAACAAGGTATGAAGCCCGCGCTGTGTTGTTTGATGTGAATGTTCTGCAGTTAGCGATAATGGTTATAGGTGGCTGCCAAATATCATTCTAAAAGTAAGATCAGATGAGATTAACATCACAGGCAAGATCGTAAGTGGTTACAAAATATCATTCATAATAATACGTTGAGAACAGTTATTTTGGATACCTTACTTATCCTTGGATATGAGGGGACTCACCCCCACTATTTAACTCATTTCCATCTAATTGATAAAATTAAATATATTTTATTTTTCGCTTATTTTTTATAATTTAAATATCTCCTAAACCGTTAAGTGTTAAACAAAAATAATTATATCATCGCGTCGAGTATTTAATTATTTTTCTACCAATATGCAATATGATATACTTTCGAAGAAAAAAAATTCCTTTTTTCTTCTTGTTAAAATTTACGTGAAATATCATATATGATAATACTGTTTCATCATATATGATAACAATGTTAAATCATACGTATATGATATCCGTTTCTATCATATATGATAGGTTATATCATATATTTGTGATACATCATACATGAATTAGTATCATACATGATAATTTTCGAAACGTGAAAAAATGATTTTTTTGTCAAAAGTAAATCATATAGCATAATTATAAAATGATAATTAAATACTCTTCGTAACGGTATGTTTTTTCGTATAACGATTAACGGTTTAAAAGATATTGATTAAAAAAAAAAGAATAGAAATATATTTTGTGTTTAATCTTATTTATTAGATTAAAATAAATATAGATAATGAAAATTGGTCCCTACGTCTCAAGATCGTAAGATTTTGGTACTCTTCCAATAACCCATCTCTCAGCTCTATTGAATAGTTAAAAAAAAGCTCTATTGAATGTCGTACTTCCGTTTGTAGGTGCAAAAGCATATGCTAAATCTCTATCAGGCCCATCATGACGTTTAAAACTTATCTTTAGGTCAGCACGTTTTCTAACTCTTGAAAATGTGAAATCACGAGAAGCAGTGGCCCATTTTCTAAAATCTCTTGCTACAGGAGGCCTAAATCGGGTAGGGAAACATGGTCCAAAAACCATAGGTTAGACGTCTTTTTGACCCAGGCCATTTTGGGGTACCTGGAAAGAATGTATAATAAGAGACTACATGTAAGGGACCATTGATATGGACATATGGTGGTTGCCTTCCTTATCAGGAAACCCACAAGGAGGTATGACCATCTGGGAAAATGTTGGCGCATCAAGCGTCCGAGTGGCATTGAGATGGTAATAAACTTGGTACGACTTGAGTTCTTGTAGGGTTAGTATGGTAGGTTAGGTATCTGAAACGACGACTAAGATATAGTTTAAGGTCTTGTAAGCCTTTGACATCCTGGCCTTTTCGACACCCTTTCAAACCTTTGAGGAACCCAAAAGGTGACGAATTTGTACTATTAACCAATAACCCTTTTGGGTTCAAGTGAGGGTACGGTAAGGCGGGTAAAACTGAGAAAACCAGAAAGAAAAAGGATGATATAGGAAAAGAGAGTTTAAATGTCATTTGAAAGACTGTGAAATCTTCAAGTACAATTACAATCTTTGATAAGCTCTATTTATACTGAATTATATATAGATGGATAAATTTTTTTAAGTATATTATCAAATCCTTGTAAATGGATTTACAATTTCTTGTATAGTAGGTGATGCAAGTGTTGCAATACGATGCGAAGGAGCTAGTTATAAACGTAAAAATTCGTTGACATTAATTTGTGTCTAAATTATATTAGGACCAACATGAGCTCATGCATATCTAACAATTGGGCACGTATCATCTTCTCACCTGAACGGCATATTCACTAGAAAATGACCAGTCTAGTATAGTGTTAATGCACGTGAACATGGCTTCACAGAATAGATTGTACTTAGGATTCTTGCTCAGAGTTCTACCTCAGCTGTGTCATGGTTTGGCACGCAAGATCATTTCAGACCAGCTCTTGCTACATGAGTCAAAACTACAGCTTAGTGAAGATGATCAACCATGCTCACTGGTGCCCACGATGTTCAAGTTAACCGTGACGGATATGTTAGTTTTGGTGGGTGTGTGTATCAACAATCTTCATATATTCTCTGAATCGTGTAGATATCACTTTCAAATTGAAGTATTTTGACCCTATATGCTTCGGGTATCATGAAATCCTCAATTGAATAAGACAGAGAAAAACACTTAGTCTCTAAGGCACGAGAGATATAAGAAATACACATAAAGTTGTGATATTTGTCCTGTTATGGAAAAAGATCAATTCTGTGTGTTTCAACACCAAACCAATTGATAGTTACAAATTGGTTAGACGGTTGCAGCGAAAAGAAATAACTGTTACCAAAAGTTATGTCTGTTGGGAAAAGGGGAAATCCGGATTTTATGCAAAAGTTAAAAATCGCTTAGGTTCCCTAGCAAGGGGCTCTGCCCCTTGACCCCTGCATTTGTTCGTGGCGGCATCAAGTTAGCTAGAACGAGCGTGCACTCCGCACCCTACTGACTCGCCTGTAAGTTATACTTGATTAAGCCCTTGATCTCAAATATATCACAATTACACAAAATATATGTGATGACGCTAAAATCACTAACATGATACAAGTCATCTAAGCTAAAAGACACATACAAAAACCAAAATTAATCATTCGTAAGTTGTAGATATCGTACTGACATAAATACATACACTTAGTTCCATTTATTAATACTCGTAGTTAATATAAAGAAGGAGTTAATAAGGTTTTTTATGTTGCGGTCGTATGGCAATTGGCCTTCTCATGCATAGTATAATGAAATGGCTTGGTTTCTTATATATATCATCCATTTCGCTGCAAGGGAAACGTGACATTTAATTTACGAGTAGTACGTTCGAAGAAAAATTAACTTTTATTTGCGTTTGCATGTGTTTGTTTTTAAATTGCCATATTACAATCTAAGAAACGTGCTATTCATATGGCTACTAATTATGTTCCGGGATCTTTTATCTTAAATCACACTAATTCTAATATGTTCCATCACACTGATTCTAATATTGTAAAACCCGCATTAAAAACCTATGAACAGTACATGTGAACAGTAACTTACGAAAACGCGGTAAAATTTAAACTTTCCATTTATAATATTAATACACGTGTCACGACAATAAATAACGAACGATCATGAATATTATAAATGTGACACGATCACGAATACCAAAATCACGAATACTAAATCACGAACATGCATGCTAATTAATTTAACACTGAAAAGCTACGGGTTACTCGTTGGTGGGCCCCACATGCCGCGGCCAAGACAAAGAGAGAAGACCAAGTGGGCTTTTGGCCCAAGAACACTTTTTAATAAAACATCAGGAGATTCTTTTCTTCATTATTTTTAGGTTTACAAATTTTGTGCTCTCTCTCTCTCTTGTCTCTTGGTGCCGCCGGCTACAACAAAGAAAAGGGAAGAACCGGACGATTTTTGTTACTTGTTATTTGTTCGTGATCATCTATTCGTTCTACACACGTTGGTATAATCAAAACCCTTTTCGTCTTATTTATTTTTCTTATGAAATTCATGTTTTAAAATTAATTAATCATCAAGAACATGTAAGAACACATCTAAGATTAATTAATTTATGTCACGGGGTTTGGTTTGTGTGCGTTTGGTTCGGCCGAGACACCGAGACCCCAAGGGGGTGCTCTGCTTGCGTGTAACACCACCACCGAGACCACTTAAGGTCTCGGCTTGGTTTGGTTGTGGCTCGGACGCAACAAGGAACCCCGACCTAGGGTCGGGGTGGGTTTTTTATTCGGTTTGTGTGCACCGAGGCACCACCGAGACCCCCTATGGGGGCTCGGTTGGTTTTCTTGTTCGGACCCGAGACCAAAGGGACCCCGACTTTAGGTCGGGGTATGTTTACATGTTTGTTAGTTTAAGTAGTGTCAACCGAGACCCCTCTAAGGTTTCGGTGGGACTTTTATATAGCTTATTTGGTTTGGCTTATTTAGAACACGGGCTCGGGATTCGGGTTTTTATAAAAACTATTTTTATAAATCATGTCATATTAAACTTTAGGTTAATTAATTTATTAAATTAATTCATGTATAACCTAAGGTATTTATACTTGGTCATTTTAATTAAAACATGTACTTTAATTAAAATCATATAACGTATAGTTTAATTAGATTAACAAGTTATTTAATTATTAAGCTATAACCATGACTTGTGTTGTACTAATTTAATTTCACTTATTATTTATAAATCAGCTTAATTCTAATTATGGAAACTTACTATTTTTGGGAACTTTCTATTTTTGGAAACTTTCTATTTTTGGAAACTTTCTATTTATTGAAATCTGCTATTTTTAGAAAGTTACTTAGTATTAAAATACAAGTATTATAATACACTAATACATGAATAATACACAACAGAACATCAGAATAACTACAGTTAACACAGTAAACAGTAAAACATGACAAGCTATTAACACACGGAACCAGTAAAACACATGTAATTCAGACAACTCATACACGTCCATATTTCTTATGTAGTGTTATCCGTCGAGGCAGATTAGTCTTCATCGTTTTCCTTAGCTTCTACTGGACATAAGGTACGGATTTCCCGTCCTTCAGTAAGGACAATCTCTTCCTTCATTAGGATTTCCAGTATGCAGCCAACTGTTTTCCCCAGTAGTTACAGATTAAATGCTTATGTTTTATTAGTTACCTTAGACATATACCTGCATGACCAGTTTCACCTAGTTATGGAGGTACCATAACCATAACACTAGAGGCACTAGTGTTATGACTTCACCACGATGGAGTGATAGCTCGTGGCGTCCCTTTTCAGTTATTTGGCTACTATATCATTATATTATCATGTGGGGCGTATGGGTATATCCTAGTTACATGTTTCAGTTAGGATTCCTTGGTGAATGTGGTGTGTGCCTTGCATCCTTCACAAGGAGCTGATCCCTCCTACCCACTTACCAGTTAATTAGAGGCAACCCTCTAATTGCATGATGAGGCCTCCCCTCCAAGTATTCATGCACGTTGTTGACCTCATGAGCTATATTGGCTATTATGGTACATTAAATAATACAGATTTTCATAAGTAACATAAGCTATGTTTTTTAGAACTAAAACCAGTTAACATGACAGACAACTAGGTTTTCCAAGACTTATTCATTTCCGCTGCCATTCATGCTCTATATTGTTTATATTCTTCCATATTCTATGTTTTCCATGCTTTATTGTATATCCGTGCACTGAGCGTTATTCTCAGCCGTCTAATTTTCCATGTTCCCAAACGGCAGGTACCCAAGGACGCAAGTAGGAACTCCAGAGTATGTGCATTCAGATTGGAAGCTATCCGGCCTCTTTCACCCTATGCATTTATTCCTACTTTATCATACTTTAATTCTTTTGGACATTGTTTAGTCCTTCCCATTTACAGTACTTATATTGCTTGTGTGTGAGTTACTAGACTATCGATGTTTGATTCTGGTATTTCTATATATGGTCATGAATGTTTAGACATTTACCTTGCATGCTTTGATGATATGCCATAATTTACTGTAGCATCCTATCCTATTAAATGGGGTGTTACAATTATGGTATCAGAGCCAAGGTTTCGACCTGTAGCTCTGTAAAACATGACATGTGACTTACAGGTAGTCACTAGTGTCTTCCTAGAATTGACAGTTGGTTTTCATGCATTCATTCATTTTCATTTTTTTCATGCATTCATATCATTGTAGCAGGTTTATGACTAAGTAATGGTTGGTACAGGACTGACCCTATTTAGTTGCATGTGCTTTTATAGAAACTTTTAACTTTGGGACCGACCCATAGGCGTCCCCGCACCATGTCTTTTGTTTTGAGTGAACTGACCATAGGCGTTCACCCCCGTTCATATAAAAGTTTATAAACTGCATCATGCATTTTTACATTGTTTCATACATTATAAACTGCTTCTTTGATTTATACATTGTTCATGCATACTTATGTTATCTCATTTCAGATTTGTGATTTATGTTGCATTTTGTTGTTTTAAACTGTCAGATGGTGAACAATCGCAATACTCCAGATTTGACAGCAGCTGTCAATGCAGCTCTGCAAGCCCTCCTTCCCCAACTTCGCAATGAAATCATAGATGAAATTCAGGTGGAATTCCAGGCTCATGGTAATCACAACAACCCTCCTCCTCCTCCACATGTTACTCTTATGACATGGTTGGAGAGATTCAACAAACAGCGACCCCGTTCGTTTGAGCAGACTAACAGCCCCAACGAGGCTGAAGCTTGGATTTCTCACATCGAGAAGATTTTCGATGCAGTGGGTTGTGATGGTGTTTTTAAGGCAAGACTGGCTTGCTATAAGTTTGAAGGTGATGTGCTGCAGTGGTGGAAATCGGTCAAGCAGTCCAACGGTGGTGACAATTGGGTTGCACAGCTGACATGGGACCGGTTTAAGGGGATCTTCCTTAATCAGTACTTTCCACATGCTGAACAAGAGAAGCTCAAGAGGGACTACAACAACATTCGGCAGATTGCTGGTGAAAACAACAACAAATTCATGCAAAGGTTTCTCCGCTTAGAAGGATTTCTGGGTTCACTCGCAAGAACTACTTCGGAGCAGGCTGAAAAGTTTTGCTGGGCACTTCGCACTTCGGTTGCCAACAACTTGGTATGTGCTACTTTCACTACAGTGGCACAGGTGGCCGATGCAGCCCGTAAGCTCGAGATGCTTCAGGAACGAGAGGAGTTCGATGATGACAGAGCAGTGAAGAGGTATCTTCAATCACCAATTGTAAACAATTCATTTCCATCAGTATTATTCATTTCATATAACCCTCTGTTCAACATTATATTCCAGGCAGAAGACTGACAACCGTAAGCCTGCGGCCGCTCAGCAGCAAGCATCCAAGGGAAACGGTCAGACTAACGACCGTTCTGGTTCTGAGAGGCGTGGTGGTAACGATGGTTACCGTAACAACGCTAATAACTCGAACAACAGCAGGTCCCTACATTAACCTTCTTTCATGATTCAACTATTTTATGTTATGATATTCTGACACTCCAACAACTGTTAAACCAGGAACAATGGTATCGGCAGGGATTAGGACCGTAGGGTTAATAACCTAACTGTTCTACCTCATCTGGTAAATTTTACACCTTCTATGTAATCATGTTTATGTTCTACGATCATGTCTCATGCATGTAATCCTTAAACAGGCTCACAAATAACTAGGACGCTTGCTGGAGGATTCACGCATCCTGTCTGTCCTACTTGTTCACGCAGACACTCTGGTATTTGTCGCCTAGGTATTGGTGGTTGTTTCAAGTGTGGCCAACAAGTCCATCAGCAGAAGGACTGTCGCCAGGGTGAGATAGAAGGCACCTCTGGACACGCCGACACCAAGCCACCTCCTACTTCTGGTCGCGTGTTCACTACTACTAGAGATCAAGCGAATAAGACTTCAAGTACCATCACCGGGAATCTCTTTATGAATGGTTTGGCAGCATGTGTTCTATTTGATACTGTAGCGACGCATTCACTCGTGTCCACTACTTTTGTTGTACATGTTAGGATTTCCCCGATGCCATTAGATAATGCCTTATGCATTTCCACGCCACTTAGGGACTCTATACGAATCACTCAAGTGTACAGAGATCTTCCCCTAGAAATTGATGACAAGATCCGTAGAGTTGACGCACTTCCTTTGGACATGTGCGATTTTGACTTGATTTTGGGCATGGACTGGTTATCCAAACACCAGGCCACGATTGACTGCCACACTTATCGGGTTATCTTCGATGATGTTAAGTTTCTAGAGTACATACACCATGGTTTTCTGCCAGGGAGGTCAGTACAGATTATTTCATCCATGGAGGCGCGTGCAATGCTATCGCATGGCTGTCAGGGCTTCATAGCCAATATTCATGACATTACTACCAAGTCTCCATCAATCCAAGATCAGCCTATTTGTGTCAGATTTTCCTGACGTATTTCCAGATGAACTTCCGGGCATACCACCTGTTCGTGAAGTCGAGTTTGGAATCGAGCTCATACCAGGTGCAGAGCCGATTTCCAAAGCTCCTTACCGTATGGCTCCTATAGAGATTAAGGAACTAAAAGATCAGCTGCAGGAACTTCTGGAACGAGGTTTCATCCGTCCTAGTGCATCGCCATGGGGTGCACCGGTACTGTTCGTGAAGAAGAAAGACGGCAGCATGCGTTTATGTATAGACTATTGTGAGCTGAACAAGATCACGATCAGGAATCGTTATCCTTTGGCCCGAATTGATGATCTATTCGATCAACTTCAGGGCGCCATGCATTTCTCCAAGATCGATCTAAGGTCCGGTGACCATCAATTTCGGGTTAAAGAGCAGGATATCCCCAAGACTGCTTTTCGTACATGTTATGGGCACTACGAGTTCGTAGTCATGCCATTCGGACTCATTAATGCTCCAGCTGTCTTCATGGATTTGATGAACCGTGTCTTCCATGAGTTTCTGGACAAGTTCGTTATTGTGTTCATTGATGACATCCTGATATTCTCCAAATCCAAGGAGAAACATGAGGAACACCTTCGTACAGTCTTACAGATTCTTTGTCAGAAGAAGCTGTACGCCAAGTTCTCTAAGTGTGAGTTCTGGTTAACCAAGGTGGCATTTCTAGGCCATATTGTATCTGAAGAGGGGATCACCATGGATCCTACCATGGTCGAAGCTATCGCTAAATGGCCGAGACCTACATCTGCAACAGAAGTTAGAAGTTTTTTGGGTTTAGCTGGCTATTAGCGCAGGTTTGTAGAGAACTTTTCACGGTTATCCTTACCTTTGACTAAGCTGATGAGGAAAGGAGAGAAATTCGTCTGGATGGAAGAGCGAGAGAAGAGCTTTGAAGATCTGAAGCAGAAGTTAGTAACTGCACCTATTCTTACTCTCCCATCTGGCTCAGGTGGATTTCAGATATATAGTGATGCTTCAAGAAAGGGTTTAGGCTGCGTTCTCATGCAACATGGGAAGGTTATTGCATACGTATCACGACAGCTGAAACCTTATAAAGAAAACTATCCTACTCACAATTTAGAGCTTGCAGCAGTTGTTTTCGCGTTGAAGATCTGGAGACATTATTTGTATGGTGAAACATATGACATATTCACCGACCACAAGAGTCTCAAGTACATCTTCACCCAGAAGGAACTGAACATGAGACAGAGGAGATGGTTAGAGCTATTGAAGGATTACGACACCAACATTCAGTACCATCCTGGTAAGGCGAATGTGGTGGCAGATGCTCTAAGAAGAAGGTCGGGTATGATTGCTGGCATTTGGATTGCAAAGGAGATCATTCGTGACCTAAAGATGACTGACATTGTGTTTTGTGTACGAGGACAAAACGATTACTGGGCTAATCTTAGAGTGGAACCAAACTTACATTCTAAGATCAAGGAAGCTCAGAAGGACGATGGTGAGATTTGGGCTATCATTTAAAACCTTGATCAGCAGACGTAGTTTTGTGTTGACGACGACGGTATATTATGGCAGGGCACTAGACTAGTGGTTCCTGATGACTCTACTCTCAAGGAAGCTGTGTTGACTGAGGCTCACAGTTCTCCATTTACCATACATCTTGGTTCTACCAAGATGTACCACGACATCAAGCAAAGTTTTTGGTGGAGTGGTATGAAGCAGGATGTTGCCACCTTCGTTTCTAAGTGTATGATCTGCCAACAGGTGAAGATCGAACATCAGCGAGCTAGTAGGTTACTACAACCATTAGATATTCCAGCGTGGAAGTGGGATAAAATCTCCATGGGTTTTGTTACTGGTCTTCCGGTTACTCAGAAGAAGAATGACGCTATCTGTGTCATTATGGACAGGTTGACTAAATCTGCTCATTTTCTACCGATTCGCAAGGAGCATCCGGTCGGCAAATTAGCAGACACATTCCAGAGGGAGATCATGAGACTGCATGGTACTCCATCAGAAATCATCTCTGACAGAGATCCCCGTTTCACATCATGTTTCTAGCAGAGTCTGCAGAAAGCTTGGGGCACCAGACTTAAGCTCAGTACTGCCTTTCATCCTCAGACCGACGGACAGTCAGAACATATCATTCAGACATTGTAGGACATGCTGCGATCGTGTGCTCTAGAATGGTCAAGAAGCTGGGATGATTATATATTCCTAATAGAATTCGCATTCAACAACAGCTGGCACGCTAGCATCAAGTGTGCTCCCTTTGAGATGTTGTATGGTAGAAAGTGTCGCGCCACAATCTGCTGGGATCAGGTGGGCGAACGACTGCTTGAAGGTCCAGAGATGATTGAAGTAACAAATGAGAAGGTCGCTGTCGCCAAGGCAAAGCTTCAGGAAACTCGTGCTCGTCAGAAGAGCTATGCTGATAAACGTCGTAGATATGTGTCTTTCAACGTAGGTGATCACGTTTTCCTCAAGGTATCACCTGCACGAGGAGTTAGACGTTTGGAATCAGAGGGAAGCTCAGTCGTCGCTTCATCGGACCGTTCGACATCATAGAACGCTTTGGTGAAGTGTCATACCGTTTAGCGTTACCGCCTCAGCTATCACACGTTCACAACGTGTTCCATGTGTCCTTACTCAGAGGATACAACTAACATCCAGTTCATGTTGTCCAGTATCCACTTGATCAGATTCGAGAGGATCTTTCATATGTCGAAGAACCCGAGAGAGTTCTTGAGCGACAAGATCGTGTCATGCGGAGGAAGACGATCCCTTTCGTCAAAATCCTTTGGAGGGATCATCCTGAGCGAGAAGCCACTTGGGAGACGGAGGAGTCTATACGGACTTCTTTCCCTCATTTCCAGTTCTAATTCCGGTATGTTTTCTTTTAGTTTACGTTTCTCGAATTCGAGGACGGATTGTTCTTTTAGAGGGGAAGAGTTGTAAAACCCGCATTAAAAACCTATGAACAGTACATGTGAATAGTAACTTACGAAAACACGGTAAAATTTAAACTTTCCATTTATAATATTAATACACGTGTCACGAAAATAAATAACGAACGATCACGAATATTATAAATGTGACACGATCACGAATACCAAAATCACGAATACTAAATCACGAACATGCATGCTAATTATTTTAACACGAAAAAGCTGCGGGTTACCCCTTGGTGGGCCCCACATGCCGCGGCCAAGACAAACAGAGAAGGCCAAGTGGGCTTTTGGCCTAAGAACACTTTTTAATTAAACATCAGGAGATTCTTTTCTTCATGAATTTTAGGTTTATAAAATTTTGTGCTCTCTCTCTCTTGTCTCTTGGTGCCACCGGCTACAACAAAGAAAAGGGAAGAACCGGACGATTTTTGTTACTTGTTATTTGTTCGTGATCATCTATTCGTTCTACACACGTTGGTATAATCAAAACCTTTTTCATCTTATTTATTATTCTTATGAAATTCATGTTTTAAAATTAATTAATCATCAAGAACATGTAAGAACACATCTAAGATTAATTAATTCATGTCACGGGGTTTGGTTTGTGTGCGTTTGGTTCGGCCGAGACACCGAGACCCCAAGGGGGTGTTCGGCTTGCGTGTAACACCACCACCGAGACCACTTAAGGTCTCGGCTTGGTTTGGTTGTGGCTCGGACGCAACAAGGAATCCCGACCTAGGGTCGGGGTGGGTTTTGTTTTCGGTTTGTGAGCACCGAGGCACCACCGAGACCCCTTATAGGGGCTCGGTTGGTTTTGTTGTTCGGACCCAAGACCAAAGGGACCCCGACTTTAGGTCGATGTATGTTTACATGTTTGTTAGTTTATGTAGTGTCAACCGAGACCCCTCCAAGGTCTCGGTGTGACTTTTATATAGCTTATTTGGTTCGGCTTATTTAGAACACGGGCTTTGTTGATCCTAAACTTAGATCGATTTAGCTTTGTGTAAACGAGATTGAATCAAGTTAAACACTTAGAGAAACTTTGTTGTATATGAAACAATCTAAGTATTATGCGGAATTAATACTTGGAACAAGAACACACAAACAGAATAAACCAAACTTTCACTTTGATTTATTAACCGAACTTGCGTACAATGAAAGTGTAAAACATATATTGAACAAAAACCTAAAGGCCTCCTTCTATAGATTAAGGAACCTTGTACAAGAGTCTACGTATTAGCTATTTAAAGTAAAGATAAACATAAGAAATACATTGTTGAACATATCTTTACTAGAAACATAAAATGTGTAGACTAAGTATCCTATCAGTGCTTGACTTCTTCTCATCAACGCTTGACTTCTTCTTGTCAACGCTTGATCTGACAATGCTTGATTCTTCCTATCAACTTCCAATTTCCTCTTGTCAGCGTCTAAGTGTCTTGGCTTCATTTTATTCCCAACAATCGTCCCCTAAACTTGATATCTACTCTAGTAATCAAGTTTCTGAATAAAAGAACTAAGTACAAGGAGGATTCTTACAAATACAAATTACTTATTAAGTTGGAAATAAATAAATCTAATTAAATCTTTGCAAACATCACTTGTATAATCCATCTCCAGCTGTGTTGACACCATTTTCTTCAAAACTTTCTTGGACATGGGATATTCAGCATCCACAAGAAGATATTCAGAAAACTTTGTAGTACTCAAATGATACACACCAGCTGCTGAATGTAGACGCCATTGAAGTCCACTGACATCATCAAGATCCTTCCATACTGGATCTTCATCATTTGGCTCACACATTCTCTTGAATGTGGACCAAATCTTTATTCCATTGACTGAAGTAGGTGCTTCAGTCTCATACTTGGCCTGCATCAATCTCCAAAGATCTGCCAAGTCTTCCCTATCAAGGCTTTCAAACAAAGACATAAGAGTAGTAAAAGTATGTACCTTCTTCCCATATCTGCCAATCATCCAAAACCCACTTGCATCTTCCTCATAGTGAACTATAGGGTTTCTGGAATCATGAGGTAGCACTTCTACCATATATGAAACTTCCAAGGGTGAGAGCTTAATAATCCTTCTAATAACTGCTTCACTAGGATTCACTCTATCCAAATTCTCTGGGAACTCAAGTGAAACTCCCTTCTTCAAAGGCCTTGTTGCAAATAAAGCCTGTTGGATCTGCATCTCTTCTACAAGTTCTTCCTTTCTTTCATCTGAAAGAAGTCTGATAGTGTTATGCTCTTGAACACTTGCCCATATAGGATAAGCCCTAAACTCTAACTCATCAAAGGACAAACCCTGCAACTTCTTAAAAGTCCGACCTCCTTGATGACATCGGAGAAGCATGTAGTAGAGATCCCTTCTATCCTTCTTAGACTGTGAAAGAACTTTGCTAGCCTTATACTTCAAGATTACCTTGCAATCCCTTTGAACTCTTAATAGAATCTCCAAACCCCAAATTTGATCTGAAAGTTTCATGTCTGGATTCTTCATTACCTTATTCTCCCATGCAAAGTACATCTGAGCTACTTCAGTCATCTCATAATCTACCTAATTTTTCAACTCTGCAATCCTTTCCTTCGCCAAATCATCACCATATTCAAGCCTTTCTAGATCTTCAATAATCATCACTTGAATCAGTACTCTCATCATCACTACCTCCCTTATTGCTCTCAGAAGTAGCCACAAATGGTGACTCAATAGTATCAATCTTCTTCTCTTTTTCCTCAAGTTATGCAACCAACATAGAATCAAACTTTACTTGGGCTGCATCCTTGGGAACTTTTGTTTCTACCATAATCCCTTTACCCTTATCTAATACATCAATGGTAGGTAAAGGAATTGATGATGGTACCTGTGTAGACACATCCTTGATGATAGCTGATGACTGGGATACATCAACCACACCTACAGGTCTATCAGCGTCTAAAACCTGCTTGTCAACGCCTAACTTACTCCTATCAACGCTTAAACTCTGTGTGTCAACGCCTGGCTTAGAAACCTGTTCCAACATCTCCATAAATGATATCTTCGTTGGAGTAGCCAGTGAAACATAAATAATTGGCCTCTCCTTCAAACTTGTCAAAGCTTCAGCCATTTCCGCACCAATAGAACCACCTGAGCCTTTGTCACTTGTTAGCCTCAAAATATTGAGTCAAACAAGAATGTTTGGTCATAGGTTTCTATTGTAATATTTATTAGAACGTTGTAATAGGTAGTTAATTAGTCGTGGTTTACGGGCTTGGATTTAAACTAATTAAAGTTCAAAAGACAAGCCCGGCCCAATATATAGCCCATTAAAGCCCGCATGTGGGTGGACTATATATACTACCCTCCTAGCATGTTAGGAGGGTGGATGGTCATTTGTAACAAATCTTTTCCTAATCTAATATTCACCAAGTTAATCACCTCTCTCTCTACTTTCTCTCACTACTTTCTCTCTCTAGGAATCCATCTCTTTTCATCTTTTTTCTATCATTAATCATCTAAATAATATGGGACAACATTTGGTATCAATCGCCACGGGGTAGATTGTGTTTGGTTGTTTGGTTTGAATTTGATTCGGTTGATTTTTCCATATAAATCATCCCGGATTAAATTTTTGTTTAGTATTTTCGGGCTAGAAATCTTGATATAAATCATTTATATCGATTTGGTAGGGATTTGGTTTGGTTTTCGTGGTCAAAATCACAAGATTTTGAGGTGTTTGGATTATTTTTGGAGTTATGGTAACTTGGCTGCTTCAAGATCATTCCGAAAAAGGTTTTTCAGAAAAGGGTTTATTTTTCCGAAAATACAGATTTTCGGAAAAGGGTTTACTATTACGAAGAAGTGAATATTATGAAAAAGGGATTTTTCTGAAAACGTGGTTTTTCCGAAATTTTTTCTGAAATTATCATTATTCCGAAAAGCCTCTTTTCCGAAGAAACGTTTATTCCGAAGAAGGTAAGTTTCTCTGAATTTTTCATTTTCTCTAAATTTGGTATTATTCTGAAGATTATTCCGAAGATTTTTTCCGAAGATTATTCCGAAGATTTTTCCGAAGATTATGCCGAAGATTATTCCGAAGATTATTCCGAAAAGTCTCATTTTCTAACAAAGCACTTATTCCAAAGATTATTTCGAAAATCCTCGTTTTTATGAAAACATCACTATTCCGAAGAAGTTCATTTTTCTGAAAACATCTCTATTCCGAAAAAGCTCGTTTTTCTGAAAACCTCATTTTTCCGAAATACCCAATTTTTCTGAAATTGTTAGTTTTTCCGAAAAAACACAAAAGTGAAAATTTTTAACACGTGTGATTTTTCGCCTTCGATTTTTTGGTTTCTTGAGAAGACAATTTTTAGGGGATTTTAACATTTTTCATCGACAATAACAATCAACACACATCTACTTAAGATCCATTTACACTTAATCGATTTCTAGTTTCTAGATATGGATTCTACTCAAGAGTATTGTGTCACAAACAACAATATCATGGTGGCAGGGAATAAAGAGAGACCACCAATGCTTGTGTCTGGTAGGTATGCTCAATGGCAATCACGTTTCATACGATATCTTGATACAAGACCCAATGGTGATGCCTTGAGAAAATGTATTACTCATGGACCATATGTATTCAAGAAAATCTCAATTCCTCCAAGAGCAGCCACATATACTACTGATCCAATTCCTGCAAGTGAACGTGATGAAACAATAGCTGATCTCACACCTGAAGATTGTGCTTGGCATGATGCGAAAAAGGAAGCCATCTATATGGTTCTAAGTGGGATTGGAGATGACATTTATTCCACGGTTGATGCTTGTCCTACAGCACATGAAATGCGGACTGCTATTGAACGCTTGCAACAAGGAGAATCACTCAACAAACAAGATGTCAAAACAAACTTGTTTTGGAATTTTGGCAAGTTTACTTCAAGGGATGGAGAATCAATTGACTCTTACTACTCCAGGTTTTATAAGATGATGAATGACATGACAAGAAATAACCTGCAAGTCTCCACCATGCAAGTCAATGTTCAATTTCTTCAACAACTTCAACCCGAGTGGACACGGTTCGTCACTTTGGTGAAACAACAAGAAAAGTTAGATGAGGTCTCATATCATCGACTCTTTGATATCTTGAAGCAATTTCAGAATGAAGCAAATGAGATTCGAGCTGAACGTGTTGCAAAAACGGCTAATCCACTTGCTTTAGTGACTACCACTCAACATGTTCAAGATCCTCACTCTCGTGCTCCTAAGCCATACTCCACTACATCATCTTCACCACGATATTCCACTACACCATCTTCACCACGATATTTCACTTCATCTAAGTCTTCATCTTCCACAAAATCTCGAGGTAAAGTGCCAAGAGCACCATCACCACCATCTGAATCATCATTTGAAGAAAATAGTGATGAAGACCAAGCTCAAAAGAACCGAGAGATGAAACAACAAATTGCTTTCATAATGAAGACTTACAAGAAAATCTACAAACCCACCAACAACAATCTTCGCACATCATCTAACACAGAGAACCGATATGTTGAGAGTCCTCCAAGGTATGACACACGTCGACGTGGTGACAGTCCTTCTAGGTATGATCGACATAATCCAACACATGTTGAGGGTTCTGCAAGGTATGATCAACAAACTGCCAAGTATGATACTCAGAGGATTGCTGCTGCTACTGGGAATAGGGAAACGGTTGGAAGTCAAGTGGTTCAGCAGAGTGGGATTCAATGTTTTAATTGCCAAGGTTATGGGCATATGGCAAAGGAATGCAGGAAGCCGAAAAGGGTTAGAGACTCCAGCTATCACAAGGAAAATATGCTGCTATGCAAGAAAATGGAAGCAGGGGTTAAATTGTCAGCTGAGGAAGGAGCAATGCTTGATGATACTGATGATGAAGATTCTGATCAAGAGCTCGATGCACATTACTCGTACATGGCAAAGGTTGAAGAAGTTCTCAAAGTCACTGAAGATGACAATGGCCCTATCTTTGACACTGAGCCAATCGATAAGGTGATACAAATAATTCTCTTGATGCACGAAGCACATGACGGGGAATCTCAAGCTTCTAATTAACTTCGTGGAGACGTTCCTGGGTACGGTCCGATTCGGAAATGATCAATTTGCACCGATCCTAGGATATGGAGATTTGGTTCAGGGGAATATCACGATTAAAAGGGTAAACTACGTCGAAGGTCTCAATCACAATCTTTTCTCGGTTGGTCAATTCCGTGATGCGAATTTGGAAGTTGCTTTCAGAAAGAAGACATGTTTTGTTCGTGATTATGATGGGAATGACTTACTTACCGGTACACGGGGTACTGATCTTTACACAATTTCACTTCAAGACACAACTTCATCAACTCCAATTTGCTTCATGGCTAAAGCTTCAACGACTCAGGCATGGTTATGGCATCAACGTATTTCTCATCTCAACTTTGATACCATTAACTTGCTTTCCAAGAAAGACATTGTGAGAGGCCTTCCAAGCTTAAAATTCATCAATGATCATCTTTGTTCTTCTTGTGAACTTTGTAAAGCTAAACGAAGTAGCTTCAAAACAAAGACCACACCAAGCTCTAAAGG
The DNA here is from genome assembly GCA_025667525.1 of Glebionis coronaria. Classification (NCBI taxonomy): domain Eukaryota; kingdom Viridiplantae; phylum Streptophyta; class Magnoliopsida; order Asterales; family Asteraceae; genus Glebionis; species Glebionis coronaria. The sequence continues at coordinate 164,552,351 of CM046878.1, read as the reverse complement.
ACGGTTAGATCTTCTTCACATGGATCTATGTGGCCCCATGCGTGTTCAGAGTATCAATGGAAAGAAATATATTCTGGTAATAGTCGATGATTACTCAAGGCACACATGGACTCACTTCTTGAGGTCCAAGGATGAAACACCCGACGTTCTCATCAGCTTCCTTAAACTGATACAACGTGGTCTTCAAGCTCAAGTTAAAGTGGTTCGTACTGACAGAGTTACATAATTTTTGAATTCAAATCTGAGAAAGTATATTGAAGCCGAAGGAATTGAACATGAAACATCTATTGCTCGAACACCCGAACAAAACAGCGTTGTTGAAAGACAAAATCGTACTTTGGTTGAAGCTGCTCGAACATTATTATCCGCTTCAAAACTTCCACTATACTTTTGGGCCGAAGCCGTGTCAACCGCATGCTACACACAAAACCGCTCCTTAATTATCCCAAGACACGAAAAGACACCATATCACATAATTCATGATCGAAAACCTTCACTCAAACACCTTCATGTTTTTTGATGTACGTGTTACATTATTCGAGATGGTGAAAATCTGGACAAGATGAAAGAGAAAGGTAATGCATGTATTCTTGTGGGATATGCAACTCAGTCTAAGGGATATATAGTATACAACAAGAGAACAAAATTGATTGTCGAGACTATTCATATCCGATTTGATGAATTACAAGAAATGTCACTTGAAAAAAACAGTTTAAGTCCCGATCCACAACGACAAACGACTTCCGTTCACAACCGCACGGAACTCGAAACTCAAGACCACAGCAATGAACCGTCAAGTTCAACGCTGGTTCCAGAACATGTTCCTAGAGCTGATATGACAGTCGACACGACAATTGAAGAGTTGGAAATGTTATATGGACCAATGTATGATGAATACTTCACGGGGGAGAAACAAGTTGTATCGAAGTCTTCCACTGTCACTTGATAAGAATGATGATATCGATCATCGTCAACAACCGGATACAACTTCATCTACTTCAACACGGGTTGCCGCAGATTTACCTCCTCAGAATATCACTTCAACAATCGATCCTACAACATCCACAACTACTGTCATTGCTCCAGAGAACATAAATCAAGCAGACAATGCATTATCTGACGAAGACAAATTTATCAGCCCATTCGGTACACCGGTACACGAAACTAGAGAGTCTTCTACTCGCCATGTTGATCCGTCAAATATGCATACGTTCTATCAAAGATATCCTTCAACACATCATTGGACCCGAGATCATCCTTTGGTTTATGTCATTGGAAACCCTTCACAGCCCGTTCGCACAAGACGACAGCTTAATACCGATGCCGATGTTTGTATGTTCGCACTCGCCGTGAGTTCAGCTGAACCGAAAAACATCAAAGAAGCATTAGCTGATCATGCTTGGATTGAATCGATGACGGATGAACTTCAACAATTTGAAATACTTAAAGTATGGGAACTTGTTGACAGACCATACGATGTAACACCATTAAATCTTTGATGGATCTGGAAAAACAAGATGGATGAAGAGAACACGATCATCAAGAATAAATCTAGGCTTGTGGCTAAAGGGTATGGACAGAAAGAGGGTATTGATTTTGAAGAATCTTTTGCACCAGTAGCTCGAATGGAAGCGGTCAGGATTTTCCTTGCTTATGCTGCACGTAAGGGATTCATCGTTTATCAAATGGACGTAAAGACGACGTTTCTTAACGGTCCTTTGAAGGAAGAAGTTTATGTCACGCAACCGGAAGGATTCGTCAATCCTCATTATCCTGACAAGGTGTATCGTCTCCATAAAGCACTTTATGGACTCAAGCAAGCTCCAAGGGCGTGGTACGACGAGCTCTCGAAATTTCTGGTCTCCAAAGGTTTCTCAAAAGGTTCCATTGATTTAACTTTTTTTACTTATAAATATGGGGATGACATTTTGCTTGTGCAAATTTATGTTGATGACATTATTTTCGGGTCTACAAACCCAAAACTTTCAAAATGGTTTGAAAAAGTAATGCACAACAGATTTGAAATGTCTATGATGGGCGAACTAAAATTCTTTCTAGGAATTCAAGTTCACCAATCCCCAAGTGGTATATTCATTAACCAAGCTAAGTATTGTCAAGAGATAATCAAAAAGCATGGTATAACATCATGTGACCCCGTTGGGACACCATTATCAACCACATCCCTAGATGCTGATCTGGAGGGATTACCCATAGATCAAACGAGATATCGTTCCATGATCGGGTCCCTCATGTGTTGATCCCAAACTTAGATCGATTAAGCTTTGTGTATACGAGATTAGATCAAGTAATACACGTAGAGAAACCTTTGCTTATGAATAAAGTAACTAAGTGTTATGCGGAATTAACACTTAATCTAGAACACAAAGATGTTAAACAAACTTTCACTTGTATTAGAATAATCGAACTTGATTACAATGAAAGAGGTTTAACAGTCGAATACTTGTGAAAACTTATTATAACTGATGATTAACATTAACCTAAAAGATCTTCTTTTATAGATTAAGAAGTCTTGTACAAGAAGCTACGAATCAACTATTCTAGATAAAGATAATAATGGAAAATACAATGTCGAGTTTATCTTTACCATATACAAATAAAGAAACAAATAAACAAAAGATTCGTATGAGATAACTTCCATCAGTGCTTGTCTTCCAGGCTATCAGCGTTGACTTTCCTCACTGTCAACGCTTGGCTGTCAGCGTCCAATGTCATCTTATCAGCGCTTGAACTCTTCTTATCAGCGTCTAGTGAACTGACCCATAATTTATTCCCAACAATCCTCCCCTAAACTTGATATCCACTCTAATGATCAATTGTTCCATAGAGGAAAGCACTCTTCACATCCATTTGATAAACAGTGAAGTTCATACAAGAGGCATAAGCTAGGAAAATTCTTATAGCTTCAATTCTTGCAACAGGAGCAAAGACCTCTTCATAATCTATCCCTTCCTCTTGTGTATATCCCTGAGCTACCAAACGTGCCTTGTTTCTGACCACAATACCCCTTTCATCTTTCTTGTTCCTTAGAACCCATCTTGTCCCAATTGGTCTCACATATCTAGGACAATCAACCAGCTCCCAAACATCCTGTATAGCAAATTGGTGAAGCTCATCCTGCATTGCTTCCACCCAACTAGGTTCTTTGAGAGCATCAAAAATCTTCTTGGGTTTCTGTTGTGACAGAAAACAGGCAAACAAACATGCTTGTACAAGAGGGGTATCAACCTTCTTGTGGATATTAGCAATGAAGCTATCATGAGTCTGGTGAGATCTTCTAGTTTGAACAGGAGTCATGATATTCCCAATGATTTGAGAGGGAGGATGATTCTTCAAAGTAGATCTAGGAATTCCATTTTCAAGAATTCTGTTGTCTTCAATATAATCCTCCATGTTGCTAATATCTTCTTCAGACTCTCTTCCATCTTGAACCTCTTCATTTATTCTTGAAGGTTCACCTTGTTCAAAATTGGAAGATACGAAATGCTCATGAGTGTTGTCAACGTTGGAATTTTGCTTGTCAGTGCTGGAATTACTTTTGTCAGCGCCAGAATCATTGTTGTCAACGTTTGAGCCATCAGCGTCTGAATTGGTCTTGTCAGCGCTAGAATTGTGCTTGTCAGCGCCTGAATGACCATGCATGTTATCAACTGGTGGTATTGAAGAACCACCTTTATCCTTTCCAGCAGCAGCAGCAGCAGCATAATACTCATCTTTCCATATGGGAAATGTAACATATTCTTGTGTGGGAGATGACTCAACTGCTTGTGGTCCATCCTTCTTAGCAACCTGTGTACCTGAAACATTACCAATTCTCTTTTCCAAAACACTTGAAGTTACCTTCACAATGTCTGGATTAGTAACAGGCATATAATTTAAAGATCTAGATAAAGGTTCCAAGTCAAACAACCAATTTGGACCACTTTCAGGATCACTAGGTTTAGTCTCTAAAAACCTAACATGTACTTTTTCAAGTATACGTTTTTCCTTTTTAATGTAAACCCTATATCCTTTGCTCTGCACTGAATAACCCATGAAATAGCCTTCATCACCTTTTGCATCAAATTTACCTAGGTCATCACTAGTTTCTAAAACAACTACATGACAACCAAAAGGCTTGAGAAAGCCAATATTTGGCTTCCTTCCCCAAAGTAACTCATAAGGTGTCTTATTGTGTATTTTGTTGACCAATGCCCTATTTTGAACATAACAAGCTGTGTTAACAGCTTCAGCCCAAAAGGCTATAGGAAAGTGGGCATCAGCCAACATGGTTCTGGCTGCTTCAATTAGGGTTCTATTCTTTCTCTCAGCAACCCCATTTTGCTGTGGGGTTCTAGCTATGCTAAACTGCCTAGTAATCCCTTTCTTGGCACAAAAATCCTCTAGTAACTGATTTCTAAACTCACCCCCATTGTCACTTCTAAGAATTTTGACCTTATTACCACTCTTCTTTTCAATCTAGGTAATGAAATCAATCAAAATTTGGGCAGTTTCACTTTTCTTGGCTAAAAAGAAAGTCCATGTAAACCTGGAGAAATCATCAGTGATGACAAAACAATATGATTTACCCTTCAAACTTTCTATATTAGTTGGACCAAAGAGGTCCATATGCAATAAGTGAAGTGGTTTAGAACTAGAGTGCACCTGTTTAGATTTGAATGAGACCTTGTGCTGCTTGCCCTTAAGACATGCAACACAAGAGTGGTCATTGTGGAAAGCCTTTTCAGGCAAACCATCAACTAAACCAAGTCTCACAAGTCTATTGATATTTTTAAAGTTTATGTGCCCTAATCTCCTGTGCCAAAGATTACTTTCATCTACTGAAGCTTTAGCATAAAAACATGACATTTTATTATTCATCTTAATTCCATTAAGATTCACATTATATATGTCTTTATGCCTTGGTGTTCTAAATTCTATGTATTTCTCCTCAGGGAGCTTGTAATCTTTGCTTAACACCAAGCATTCATTATCAGTAAAAAGAACTTTATTCTTGTTATCACACACCTGTGATACACTAAAAAGATTATAGTCGAGTTCTTTTACCAGAAATACGTTTTCAAAACGTAAGTTGTTGGTGAGAAGAGTTCCTTTGCCTGTGATAGTTCCATATCCGCCCCCAAAGAGAACCTTATCACCATCTTCAATGGGAGTGAAGTTACTCAAGTAATCTTCTTTCCCAGTCATGTGCCTAGAGCATCCACTGTCCCAATATCCATAGTCATTAACCTGTTTTTGAATGCCCTGCACATAAGAAAAAAAATTAGTTTTCTTTGGGAACCCAAGCCTTGGAAGACTTGGATTCATCTGGTTGTTCAACAAGAACAGACTTGGTTCTCATAACAACCCCATTTTCATCCCTTTTTGGATGAAATGCCCAGTTAACCCCAATTGGTCTTGACATGACCTTTGAAATATAATGAAACCTGTTGCATGTCATAGAAAGACCAGTAGAATTAGGGTTTTGGTCTTGTTTTGGTCTCCATGTTAAGCTAGTAGAAGCTTTAGACCCCTTTCCCTGTGGTTGCAAATACCTAGGTTTGGCAGTGTGTCTGTCAGCGCTGTAATTGTTCTTGTCAGCGCCCCGATTGCCTTTATCAGCGTTGAACCTAGGGTTTGCTACAGGAACCCATTGCCTATTGGACCAAGTGTTTGTCTTTTGGAAAGGTCTTAGGCCATGTGTGTTAGACCCTCTAGAAAAGAATGGGGCTGGTCTAACAACTTGTGAACTTTTGATCACAAAGGTTTTGTGTCTGACAGTATTTGACCTATGTTGACTTTTGTCAGCGCTGAAATGGTTCTTGTCAGTGTTGACATTTGAAGCGTTGACACATTTGTATGCCAAATGTGAAAAGCTACCACAAGTGTAACAGGCTTTTCTAGACATAGTCTTAGGTCTAGAAGCAAAGAAGCATGTTCCATGGTTACTAACTTGGCTTTTTGGTGACCTAGTATTCCTATACATCTCTGCATACTTAACACTAGGTTTTCTAACAGTGTGTGAGCCAAGGTCAACAGCTTTGCCAGTGGTTGGGTGTGTGATTTTAATAGGTGTAGGATCATGGCTCGTGATTGGTGTGGGCTCATTTGGACTTTCACACAACAAACCTCCCTTAACAAACAAAGTGTGGTTAGCTTTCTTCCACTCATCTAGGTCAGTCAGTTTTTGTTTATACTCTTCAACTGGGGAAGTCACTCTAGGTGGAGGAATGAATTCCTTCTCTTGGAGCTCTGGCAAGCCAGTCCAAGATAAGTCCTTTGATTGGACACCATAGAAATCCCCAGCTGGTGGTGGAACACCAGTATAATCTTTCATCCCAATTCCACTCATGTCCTTAGAGTCTCTTTGTTTACTAACACACTCTCCTAGGGTTTGTGTGGCCTTATCAAATCTCTGGATTTTAAGACTCACATTATCTTTATTTTTGTTAGCCTCATCTAACTTAGCTATCAAATCAAGATTAACCCTGTTTGTGATATCTTGAATATCTTTACTTTGATGTAACTTATGTTTTAAGATATTTATTTTATCCTTTAAATCAAACTCCATTTTCTTATACTCAGCTACTGTCCTTTCTGTTTGGGTGAGAGCAATTTGATAATTAGATACTTTGCATCTTTCAGAACTTGCCTCATCTAATAATTTTACTATCTCCTTATTTAGTTTTTCAGTATTTAAACGACAACCCTTAGAACAGAAAGCATCATCATATACCTCATTATCTGATGAAGAGGAGGAGTGTGCCATGAGAGCATATTCAACATGCTCTTCTTTAACTTCAGCAACCAATGGTTTGTCCTCTTCCTCATCCTTAGCCAAAAAGTTCCAGCTCCAGTCCCATCCTCCAACACCATCAATTTGTTGAACAGCTACCATGGCCTTGGAATCTTGGCTCTTAACCATTTGACTTGAAGGCTTACCAGCATCAGATCTTCTTGGAGATCTACATTCCCTCATAAAGTGCCCCATACGATGACAATTGTAGCACTCAACTTTAGATTTGTCAAATCCAGCAACATCCTTAGCATCAAAGGTCATCTTTTTCTTGAACCTTCTATTAAACCTGTTTGCTCTTAAACTTACAAGAGCCATAGTCCACTTGATGTCCATCTCTTCCAATTGCTCATCACTTATTTGCTCAAGATCCTCATATGTAATCCTTGAATCACTGGGCAAAGAAGCAATGAATGCACACACAGTATCTAGATCTAAACCAGCAGGTTTAATTCCATCAGCGCCAAAACTGTAAGTGTCAGCGCTTGAGTGTGAGGCGTTGACAGGATGAAATCCAGCGCTGACAGGATGTGTTCCAAAGCTGATAGGATGTGATCCAGCGTTGACACATGCAGATCCAGTGACTGGATGTCCATAGGAGTTCATGGAATCAAATTGACCTTCACTTTGTGAGAAGAAGGCCATGTTGCTACTGGAAGGTTTATTATCACTCTCCAAAAGCCATTCATTCTCCAACAGTCTTAGTTTGTTGAAGATGTCATCAAACCTAGAGGTTTTGTGGGTGTTATTGACAAGAATGGATCTTGCCTCAATCTTCCATACCTCACCAAGGCTTTTGAGAAAAGTAGCATTCAAGTCAGGGTCATCAATCTGTGTGAAGGAAAGTTGACTTGTAATGTCAAGCAGTCTACTTCTCACACTGCTGAGATTCTCATTGGGTTGAGCCTTAAAGACAGCATACTCATGCATGAGTTGCTTCTTCTTTTCTTCTTTAGTGTCAGCATTGCCACCATGTGCTACTTCAAGAGCTTCCCAAAGCTCTTTTGCAGACTCAAAGCGTTTGTACTTGTGCTGATTCTCATGACCCAAGGCGTGTTTCATGATGTTCAAAATTTTCATGTCCACCCTTTTCTTGGCTATATCTTCAGCAGATACAGCTCTTCCATCTTCAGGCCTTTCCTTCTTATCAACTTCAGGACAATTAGGAACAGCTACCCTTGCGGCAATAGCATTAGCAATCTTTTGAGCTTTGTTGAATGTGTTCTCATATTCAACAATCTCCCAAAGAGTGTAGTCATGGATGGCTACATATTGCTCAAAATTGGACTTCCAAAGCTCGAAGTTCCTGGCATCAAACATGGGAATTTTGATACTAGGGTTTGTGGTGTTGCTTTGTAGCAAAACAGGAGCAGGAGGTTGTTCTGATCCAGACATGATGTTTTTAGGGTTTTGAGAAATTTAGGGTTTTATTATTTTAGGGTTTTTGGTGTTTTAGGGTTCTTGCGTTACTTAAAGATCAAAAGTTTCTCAACAAGCTCTGATACCACTTGTTGATCCCAAACTTAGATCGATTAAGCTTTGTGTATACGAGATTAGATCAAGTAATACACGTAGAGAAACCTTTGCTTATGAATAAAGTAACTAAGTGTTATGCGGAATTAACACTTAATCTAGAACACAAAGATGTTAAACAAACTTTCACTTGTATTAGAATAATCGAACTTGATTACAATGAAAGAGGTTTAACAGTCGAATACTTGTGAAAACTTATTATAACTGATGATTAACATTAACCTAAAAGATCTTCTTTTATAGATTAAGAAGTCTTGTACAAGAAGCTACGAATCAACTATTCTAGATAAAGATAATAATGGAAAATACAATGTCGAGTTTATCTTTACCATATACAAATAAAGAAACAAATAAACAAAAGATTCGTATAAGATAACTTCCATCAGTGCTTGTCTTCCAGGCTATCAGCGTTGACTTTCCTCACTGTCAACGCTTGGCTGTCAGCGTCCAATGTCATCTTATCAGCGCTTGAACTCTTCTTATCAGCGTCTAGTGAACTGACCCATAATTTATTCCCAACATCATGTACTTGACAGCCAGCAGACCTGATATTCATCATGCTACATGCTATTGTGCACGATATCAAGCACGACCCACTGAAAAGCACCTCAAGGAGGTTAAACGGATCTTTCGGTACGTTAAGAATACCATTCACATGGGACTCTGGTATCCGAGGGAAACCGGTTTCTTTCTAACAGCCTATTCAGATTCTGATCATGCAGGGTGTCTTGATACACGTAAAAGTACTTCTGGTGGTGCATAATTTCTAGGTCAAGACAAGCTTGTGGGATGGTCTTCCAAGAAGCAGGATTGCACGTCACTTTCATCAGCCGAAGCGGAGTATGTGTCTCTATCTGCGTGTTGTGCTCAAGTTCTTTGGATGAGAACACAACTCACGGATTATGGCTTCCATTTTGATAAAGTACCTATGTACTGTGACTCAAAGTCGGCCATAGCCATCTCCTGCAATCCGGTACAGCATTCCCGCACGAAACACATTGATGTCAGATATCACTTCATTAAGGAACAAGTTGAAAAGGGTATTGTTGAATTATACTTTGTTGGAACTGACTACCAATTAGCTGACTTTTTTACAAAAGCTCTTTCGAAAGAGAGGTTTGCGTATCTTGTTAGGAAAATTGGTATGAGATGTTTGACTCCAGCAGAACTAGAGATTCTTGCAAAGAAGCCTGCTTGATTAATCTATCGAACATCTTTCTTGTAAATATTAATGAAAAAGCAAAATACAAAATTAAAAAATCTTTGATAATCCTAAAATATTCTTCTCGACATGTCTTTCAGTATCGATAATATGGACGTACCTAGAAATGTCGCTCAATAACGACACGGGTGTGTACATAAAGCTCGAATGAAAGTTGTAAATATTTTTCAAAACATGTCATTTTTATCTTTTCAAAAGGAAATTGTCTATTTTGGACAATATTTCCAACAACGGGTAGATCAATCTATCACGGGTTGAGCTAGTCACAAAACATTCAACGTTTTGAGCTCAACACAATGGCTTGTAATCACTTTAAGATTGCAACCCGAAACTATATTCACGGGGGAGTGTACGATTTTGTGCCCTTACCCTTAGAAAAAGAAGTTAAATCTTCTTACACTTGAGTGGATTCGTCAAGACATTCAACGTCTATGAACTTAAGTTTATGCTTTAGAAAAACCTTTTCATAAAAAAGAATTGATTTTTCACAAAGCGTTGAACACAATTTTTTCAAGAATTTCTCAATGATATTCAAAATCTTTCAAAAATTGTGTGTTCAACAACTCCTATCCTCAAAAGTTTAATGTGGATCAAATCCTCGTAATGACAATTCCATTGGATCAATTTTTGAGGGGGAGCTCTCCAAAATTCATGCTAAGTTTGACACATCTTTCTCCCGAAGATTTACAAGACTATTTTTCAAAATATATTTTAATCAAATTTGATATCTCTAATATCAAAAGATTTTATATATTAGATATAGGGGGAGAAATTGTGATTAAAATGTGATCTAAAGACTCAAGCACTCATGGTTACGATCAAAAACCCACAACATCTTTAATTCACGACGTTATTGGTGTCAAAAGGGTGGTTAGGTTTAAGTCCTATGATCCAACCAGAACCGGAGGGATCTTCCCAGGGACAATCCAATAGATTATTAGAAGTCCTTAGGAAAGATGGAGTAGAATGTGAACGCAGCTGAATGCCGACTAAGTACTGATGATAGCACTAGAACAATCACAACAAGGTGCTATTAATGATGTCTTGGTAAGCATTGAAGGGGTTGAAGAATGAAAACGAAATGTAAGGATAAAGGGTGTAAAGAAAGAAGCCCTCCATACAACTTAGGCAGAAACCAGGTCAACACATCATGAAGACAAACTCATCATGGACCCAGTGATGTGAAGCACAACCATTTCCTAGCTACGCAGGCTTCTCTCAAAAGAAGTTTGTTTTATTGTCACGGAGATCAACACGACTTCTATTGACTTTCTCACACCGAGATAGTTGATATTGAATAGGTGGCATCTGCTCCAGCCTCCGACCACTAAAAGTGCACAAATCGAGTCTAGATCCAAGAGATCAATAAAATCTCGTTAGGACACACGGATGAAGATCAAGAGAGTCCTATGCTATATCCCTGTGATATGCTACAACACTCAGAGTGATACTACTTAGTATTCACAATGATGAGAGGAAATCCTTCCAGTGTTAAAATCAAACAGCACTGCGGTAGGTCATATGCAAGATTCTTTATGAATTGAACATGTGCAAAACTGAAAAGCTACAGTGGTTTGATTCTGAATTTATTCAAACTCGTTTAAGGTTTCTACGCAATATCTTTATGGTCTTGCCAGAACATTCAGAGTGATATTTATTAATACTCACAGTGATGAATAGAAACCCTTCTAGCGTCAACATCAAACAGCGCTACGGTAGGTGACTTGTGAGATTCTTATGAATCAAACTTGTGTCAACTGGAAAGCAACAATGGTAAGATTCTTAATGAATCAAACTTGTTCCAGGAATTTGAATTGACGACTTTAATCAAGCGAATATTTATCCAATTGATTCACTCTTTATGTTCGCAGTCTTGCTTTGAGACGGTCGAGTAAAGAGAACGGCTAGTACAGCCGCAAAACCCTGTCAAGGAGATTCTTAATTGAATCTACCTGATCACAGGTACGATATTTAATATCGTATAACGGTCTTCGCCGACCGGAGGTAAAACGCTACCGATTTAGGACGAATGTCAAAGCCATTCAGTCCGTGTCTATGTTTTATCTCGAGAAGGTGGCGTCACGGTGTACTCAGCAAAGTCAAAGATTCAAAACCACATGTTCATGCCCAAAGACTTATTCAACAATTAATAGTCTGAACATGTGGATAAAGACACAAGATCGCAAGATGGCAAAGACAAGTCAAGGATAATTTGAAGTTCTCAAGATAAAAGACAAAGTCGAAAGACAACGACAAAGGCTCAAAGATCATAGCATGAAGGAACAACACTACTATTACACGTTCAAGATTCATTTATGACGAAATTCATAAATCTCCATTGGACTCCAAATATCGAAGAGGAATGACCTCACATTGGGGGATATTGTTAGCCTCAAAATATTGTGTCAAACAAGAATGTTCGGTCATAGGTTTCTATTGTAATATTTATTAGAACGTTGTAATAGGTAGTTAATTAGTCGTGGTTTACGGGCTTGGATTTAAACTAATTAAAGTTCAAAAGACAAGCCCTGCCCAATATATAGCCCATTAAAGCCCGCATGTGGGTGGACTATATATACTACCCTCCTAGCATGTTAGGAGGGTGGATGGTCATTTGTAACAAATCTTTTCCTAATCTAATATTCACCAAGTTAATCACCTCTCTCTACTTTCTCTCACTACTTTCTCTCACTACTTTCTCTCTCTAGTAATCCATCTCTTTTCATCTATTTTCTATCACTAATCATCTAAATAATATGGGAAAACATCACTTAAATTAAATGGCTTAGTAGCAGCTTCCTCCCTTTTGTAAGAATCCTCCCCGGATGAAAGGACTCTTGTGTGTCGTCTCCTAACCTTAGCAGTTTCCAAAACAACAATCATCTCCCTCAATTGATTGAGTTTAAGGCCTTGTGTAGAGACAATATGTACAAGGTCTGCATTTTGTTTTTGCAAGCTAATGCAGACAACAGTCAATTCCAATAATGTGTAAGGTTCTAATCTGCCCTCATCGAGAATGGGAATTTGACCTCCCAAAGTAGAGTCATGGGGCATGGATGGGGTCTTAAGTATGTTAGGACTGGCTTGGCCTGCTTCTAAGCTAGAACCAATAGTCCCAGCCCCACCCAAGTCACCAACCTCACTTGTGGTGGTGGTTCTCTCTACAACATGGCTAGGACCACTAAAGGAGAACACTCTAGTAGTCCTTTGGCGTTTTTCCAACCTAAATTCAGGGGGTGTAGAAGATGATGTGGATTGGGTGTCTGTATGAAGGTTAATGGGTGTTTGGGTTTGTTGTAAAAGGGTGTCAGCGTTTGGATTTGGAGTGTCAATTCCAACATTTAACGTGTCAGCGTTGAAGGGTTCTTGGTCAACTTCCATTTGCTGGGGTGATGGTGGTTGTTTTGGCAATGGGTCTGGTTGTGGTAATGGGTCTGGTTGAGGCTGTGCTGTTGCAATAACAGCAAACATGGCTTGGGTAAGGGGTAAGTCTCTATGAGGTGGTGAATTCATCTTCCCAAAACTGCTTTCTTTTGAATAGGGATCGTATAAAAATCATTGTGATCCCTATTGCAGTATCTTTGTTCATCAAACACCATGTGTAAAAACCTTGGGTAAGCAAGAGTCATCTTGATACCCTTGTTATGACACATGCCATCAAAAACCATTTTTGAAAAATTATATATTTGCCCAGTAGCAATACACACAATGACACTCCCAATTGATCGGTTAATTTCATTATGTGCAGTACATTTGGGACTCAAACATTGAAGAATAACATGTATCAAGTACTTCCATGCTAGGGAAAATTCTTGTTTTGTATATTTGTTTAAATGGCCATCTTCTGGTAAAGGATAACCCAAATCTTGGAGTCCTTGTTCTAGCTCACCAATAGGTAGGGTGGTTATACCATCTGCATCATTAAGATGCAAAGCTTGGCGAACCAATGCTTGAGTAACCACCCATGGAAGCGCATGGACAGTAGCAGTTAATGTAGTCACATTATTAACTGTTGAGGAAGTGACGGTATTCTAAAACTATTTAATATGCATGACAGAGATAAGAGGAGCATGAGAAAGAGCATACCTAATAGGGGATGCATTCAGATACTCCACCATCTGAGTATATTAAGGAAACAGAGCATCATCAGCTTCTAAATAGGAAACCATGTTATGCTGACTTCTGAATCCCAATTCCAAATCTCTTAGTTTAAACTTAGGCGCCATTGATGTAGAAAGCTGTGATAAATGTTATGAAAGATGAAGGTTTGCGAAAATTTAGTTAGAAAAGAATAAGCAGTTACCCTGTTTAAAAGAAATGAGCCAAATTTATAGGAGAGGTGAAAACATGTGGTCAAAGCATGAGGCAGTTATATTCAAATTATAATGATGAAAATCTTGAAAAAGATATAACTTATCTCTTGTATTAATAAAAAGTTACCAACTCCTAAAATTACGGCCCATATTTTCGTCAAAAATAACAACTGGGTAGGACCCAATGTTTATCAACGGTCAAAAATAACTTATCAACGCCCAACGGCTATATTCTTGTCAATGTTGGATTTTGCCATGTCAACGTCAAAATTAGTCTTAACAAAGCTTGGAAAGAAAACTGTCAGCGTCCAAAAATAAAAATAATATAAAAGAAAAAGGACCTTAACAAAGTAATTTATACTAGTGAAGATAACTTATAGACTGAAAATCACCATAGGGTGGCAAGCACTGTCAAATCATGCACACTTGCTTAAGCAAGATAGACATAATTGTCCTCAAGTGTCCCTTGCTAACCAAAGTTCTTAAAAATGAAGTTATCTTATAAAATCCTTTGTAACTTCCCAGGTAAGCCCAATAAAAATCATACCCAAGTCTCCCAACAGACCACATCCAATTCTAGGTCAAAAAGTCTTGACAGCGTGTAAAGTATATCAACTTTGAATGCTACAGTTCCTCACGATTTAGTAAAGTAACTCGTACTCACCAGTGGACACAATCTAGAATTGTGATAAGAGTATTATATGAATACCCAAAAAGTCCTAAAGGTTTCCTAAACCTCCCCTTAAAATATGATATACAAGTTGCCAAACAAAATACATGCAATAAAAATTTATGTCAAGATAGGAATGTAAATATTCCAACCATCATCCATAAACTTGAACACACTCCAAGTAAGCTCCAAAGATCCATAAGCAACTCTGTATCCATTTGTACAGTGCTCATAATGCCTGCATAATTAGATCAAAAACCACAAAACTAACATATTGCTATCAACGTCATTTTAACACTTAACAGCGTTAAAATAACCTTTGTCAGCGTTAGACAAATAAAGTGGAAAACCTAATTTTGTACAAAGACCAATAACAATGCATATCCTGTACATACTTTTACAATAAGTTCCAAAAACACATATTTGGTAAGATTTATCATTCCAATACTTGTTACCAAGTATTGAAATCTCCCAGTATCAAAAGGTTTAGTTAATAAATCTGCCACATTTTCTTATGTGTCAACCCTATCTGGTTGTATTAAACCTCTTTCAAAACAATCTCTTATAAAATGATGTCTAATTTCTATGTGTTTTGTTTTAGAATGATGTACAGGATTCTTAATAATGCATAAAGTACGGTTATTGTCTACAAAAATCTTGGTATGCATAAAATTATACCCATAATCCAACAGCTGGTTCCGAATCCATAAAACTTGTCCACAACAAGCAGCTGCAGCTACATATTCTGCTTCAGTTGTACAGTTGGCCACCACTGTTTGTTTCTTGTATTTTCTAAGATATCAACCTGCTCCCAAGAAACTGGCATCCACCAGTTGTAGATTTTCTATCAAACTTGTCACCTCCATAATCACTGTCTGAATAAGCAATAAGCTCCAATGAAGAATCCTTTGGATACCATAATCCCAAGCCGGGATAACACCTAAGGTATCTAAAAATCCTCTTGACAGCTTGAAGATGACACTCTTTGGGAGTCACTTGATGGCGTGCACATGCACACACAGCAAACATAATGTCAGGTCTAGAAGTTGTAAGATACATCAATAATCCAATCATTGACCTATAATGCTTGACATCCACCTCTTTTCCATCTCCAAACTTTCCCCAAGGGTGTTCCCTATCCATGGGTGTGCTAGCCCGTTTTTCATGTGGAGAAAAGGCAAACTTCTTCAAGATCTCTGCTACATATTTGTCTGGAGAAATGAAGATACCATCTACTTTCTGCTGAACTTGTAAACCTAGAAAGAAGTTCATCTCTCCCATTGCACTCATCTTGAATTTGTTGGTTATGAGCTTGGAAAAGTCTTCACTCATCTTTGGACTTGAAGAGCCAAAGATGATATCATCCACATAGACCAGAACAAGTAAAAAGTCCTTACCAGTCTTCTTGGTAAACAAAGTCTGATCTATGGTGCCCCTCTTGAATCCATTTCCCACCAGATTGGTGGACAATGTGCCATACCATGCTCTTGGGGTTTGATGAAGTCCATACATTGTTTTCTTCACTCTATACACCTTGTCTGGATGTTCTGAATCTTCAAAACCAGGAGGCTGCATAACATAAACCTCCTCTGCAATTGTGTCATAAAGAAAAGCACTCTTCACATCCATTTGATAAACTATGAAGCCCATGCAAGAAGCATAGGCTAGGAAAATCCTTATTGCTTCAATCCTTACAACAGGTGCAAAAACCTCTTCATAGTCTATCCCTTCCTCTTGTGTATAGCTTTGAGCAACTAAACGTGCCTTGTTTCTGACCACAATGTTGGGAATAAAATGTAGCCAGTACACTTAGACGCTGACAAGAAGAAAACAAGCGTTGATAAGAAGAAAACAAGCGGTGACAGATCAAGCGTTGACAGGAAGAAGTCAAGTGTTGATAGGTTGAAGTCAAGCACTGATAGAAAGATATAGTCTACGCGTATTATGTTTCTAGTTTGTTTCTAGTAAAGATAAGATCAACAATGTATTTTCTATATTTATCTTTACCTAGAATAGTTGATACGTAGACTCTTGTACAAGGCTTCTTATGTCTATAAAAGAAGACCTTTAGGTTTTGTTTCATATAAGTTTTCATACGTTTAACACTTTCATGGTAAGCAAGTTGTTCTAATCAATCAAGTGAAAGTTTGTTTTATAATTGTTTGTGTGTTCTTGTTTGAGTATTAATTCCGCATAATACTTGAATTGTTTTATACACAACAATGTTTCTCTACGTGTTTAACTTGATTTAATCTCCTTTACACAAGCTTAATCGATCAAAGTTTGGGATCAACAAGTGGTATCAGAGCTTGTTGAGAAACTTTGATCTAAAGAACAAAAGAACCCTAAATTACCAAAAACCCTAATTTTTACAAAACCCTAAAAACATCATGTCTACCCCAGAAGTAAACTCCTCCTCCTCCTCCTCAAACCACAACATCAAGATTCCCATGCTAGACCCAAACAATTTTGAGCTGTGGAAGTTTAACTTTGAGCAATATCTATAAATCCATGACTACACTCTATGGGAAATTATTGAATATGGAAACACATTCAATAAGGCTCAAAAGATTGCAGCTGCCATTGCTGCAAGAACAACTATTCAAGGTTCTACTAAAGAGGAACGAAGAGAAAAACCTGAAGATGGTAGAGCTGTCTCAACTGAGGATATAGCAAAGAGAAGGGTTGATATGAAAACCCTAAGCATTCTGAAACTCTCTTTGGGACAAGAAAATCAGCACAAATATAGAAGCTATAAGTCTGCAAAAGATCTTTGGGCAGCCCTTGAAGTTGCCTATGGTGGTAATGCTGATACTGTGCAAGAGAAAAAGAAGAAACTCTTGCATGACTATGCTGTTTTTAAGGCTCAACCTAATGAGAAGCTAAGTAGTGTGAGAAGCAGACTTCTGTACATCACAAGAAAGCTATCCTTCATGGGAACAGTGCTTGGTGATGTTGATATCATCTCCACTTTCCTTAAAAGCCTTGGTGACGCATGGAAAATTAAAGCAAGGTCTATAATTACTAATAACACTCACAAATGTTCTACTTTTGATGATGTGTACAATAAACTGAGGCTGATAGAGAATGAAACTCTTTTGGATCATGGAAGCAAATCTACCAATGGAAACATGGCCTTCTTCTCACATAGTGAAGGTCAATTTGATCAGAAGGAGTCATACATGCATCCAGTTACTGGATCAACCTTTGTCAACGCTGGATCATATCCTGTCAACGCCTCACATTCAGACGCTGACACATACAAAACTGACTCACCAAGAGTTAAGCCTGCTGGTATTGATCTGGATACTGTGTGTGCATACATTGCTTCATTTCCCAATGGTTCAGTGATTACATATGAGGACCTTGAGCAAATTAGTGATGAGCATTTGGAGGAGATGGACATAAAGTGGAATATGGCTCTTGCAAGTATAAGAGCAAACAGATGGAATAGAAGATTCAAGAAGAAGATGACTTTTAATGCTAAGGACACTGCTGGATTTGATAAATCCAAGGTTGAGTGTTATAATTGTCATCGTATGGGACACTATATGAGAGAATACAGGTCTCCAAGAAGATCTGATGTTGGAAAACCCTCAAGCCAAATTGTTAAGGCTCAGGATCCCAAGGCCATGGTTGCAATGCAAGAAATTTATGGTGTTGGATGGGATTGGAGCTATTTGGCTAAGGATGAGGAAGAGAATAAAGCTTTGGTTGCTGAGATGGAAGAAGAAGAGCATGTTCACTATGCTCTCATGGCACACTCCTCATCTTCATCAGACAATGAGGTATATGATGATTCTTTTTGTAGTAAGGGTTGTCGTTTAAATACTGAAAGACTTAACAAAGTGGTTTTAAGATTGTCAACAGATGTGAGTAATGAGAGATGTAAGTTGTCTAACTATCAACTTGCTCTTACTCAAACTGAAAAGACTGTAACTGAGTATAAAAAAATGGAGCTTGACCTAAAAGATAAAATTAATATCTTAAAACATGATTTAAATGCTAGTACTGATATTAGAAACATCATGGAGAGGGTCAATGCTGAACTACAGGCTAAGTTAGATGAGGCTATCAAGAATAAGGATAATGTAGATCTTAAAATTCAGAGATTTGATAAAGCCTCACAAACCCTAGGAGAATGTGTTAGTAAACAAAGGGATTCTAGGGATATGACTGGGATTAGGATGAAAGAGTATGCTGGTGTTCCACCACCAGCTGGGGACTTCTATGGTGTCCAAAGAAAGGACTTATCTTGGATTGGTTTACCAGAACTCTAAGAAGAGGAATTTATTCCTCCACCAAGAGTTCTCATCCCAGTAGAAGAATATAGGCAGAAGTTAACTGACTTGGACCAATGGAAGAAAGCTAACCCTACCTTCTTTGTTAAGGGTGGCATGCTTAGTGACAGCCCAAATGAGTCTACACCTATCAAAGTAACAAAAACAATCACTGGCAAGACTGTTGACCTTGGCTCAAACGTTGTTAGAAAACCTAGCATTAAATATGCAGAAATGTATAGAAATACTAGGTCACCAAAAAGCCAAATTAGTGATAATGGAACACGTTTCTTTTCTTCTAGACCTAGAGTTATGTCTAGAAAAGCCTGTTATACTTGTGGTAGCTTTTCACATTTAGCCTATAAGTGTGTCAACGCTTCCAAGGTCAACGCTGACAAAAAGTCAAACACTGTCAAACCCAAACCTTTTGTTCAGCAAAGTCCACAAGTTGTTAGACCAGCTCCATTGTTTACTAAAGGGTCTAATACTTATGGACATAGACCTTTTCAAAAGACCAATACATGGTCTAATAGACAATGGGTTACTGTAGCAAACCCTAGTTTCAACGCTGATAAGGGTAATTTCAGCGTTGACAAGACCAAATCAAACGCTGACAGAAACGTTGACAGACCAAATAATGGTAAATATTTGCAACCACGGGGAAAGGGGTCTAAAGCTTCTTCTAGCTTGACATGGAGACCTAAGCAAGATCAAAACCCTAATTCAAATGGGATTTCTATGACCTGTAACAGATTTAATTATATTTCAAAGGTCATAACAAAACCAATTGGGGTTAACTGGGTGTTTAATCCAAAAAGGGATGAACAAGGGGTTCTTATGAGGACTAAGTATGTTCTTGTTGAACAACCAAATGAATCCAAGTCTGCTCAGGCTTGGGTTCCCAAAGAAAACTAATTTGTTTTCTTTATGTGCAGGGCATTCAAAAACAGGTTAATGATTATGGCTATTGGGATAGTGGATGCTCTAGGCACATGACTGGGAAGGAAGATTATCTCACAAACTTCACTCCCATTAAGGATGGTGATAAAGTTTATTTTAGAGGCGGATATGGAACTATCATAGGCAAAGGAACTCTTCTCACCAACAATTTACGTTTTGAAAACGTGTTTCTGGTAAAAGAACTTGACTATAATCTTTTTAGTGTATCACAAGTTTGTGATAACAAAAATAAGGTTCTTTTCACTAATGTTGAATGCTTGGTGTTGGGCAAGGATTTTAAAATACCAGATGAGAAATTCATTGATTATCGAACACCTAGGCATAAGGACATTTATAATGTGAATCTTAATGGGATTAGGATGAATAATAACTTGTCATGTCTTTATGCTAAGGCTTCAGTTGATGAGAGTAATCTATGGCACAGGAGACTAGGGCACATTAACTTTAAAAATATAAACAGGCTTGTGAGACATGGCTTGGTTGATGGTTTGCCTGAAAGGCTTTCCACAATGACCACTCTTGTGTTGCATGCCTTAAAGGTAAACAGCACAAGGTCTCATTTAAGTCTAAACAGGTGCACTCTAGTTCTAAACCACTTCACTTGCTGCATATGGACCTGTTTGGTCCAACTAATATAGAAAGCTTGAATGGTAAATCTTACTGTTTTGTCATCACTGATGTTTTTTCTAGGTTTACTTGGACTTTCTTTTTAGCTTTGAAAAGTGACACTTCTGATACTTTAATTAACTTTATTAACCAAATTGAGAAGAAGACTGGTAATGAAGTTAAGATGCTTATAAGTGATAATGGTGGTGAGTTTAGAAATAAGCTATTGGATGATTTTTGTGCCAAGAAAGGGATTACTAGATAGTTTAGTGTAGCCAAAACCCCACAGCAAAATGGGGTTGCTGAGAGAAAGAATAGAACCCTCATTGAAGCAGCCAAGACTATCTTGGCTGATGCTCACTTTCCCATTACTTTTTGGGCTGAGGCTGTGAATACAGCTTGTTATGTTCAGAATAGAGCATTAGTCAACAAGATTCATAACAAAACACCTTATGAGTTACTTTGGGGAAGGAAACCTAATATTGGTTTTCTTAAACTTTTTGGTTGTCATGTAGTTGTGTTGGATACTAGTGATGCCTTAGATAAATTTAGTGCTAAAGGTGATGAAGGCTACTTCATAGGTTATTCAGTGCAAAGTAAAGGATATAGGGTTTACATTAAGAAGGAAAAACATATACTTGAAAAAGTACATGTTAGGTTTTTAGAAAGTAAACCTAGTGATCCTGAAAGTGGTCCAAATTGGTTATTGACTTGGAACCTCTATCTAGGACTTTGAATTATATGCTTGTTACTAATCCAAACATTGTAAAGGTAACTTCAAGTGTTGTGGAAGAACCAGCTGTTGATGTTTCAGGTACACATGTTAATGAAGAGGTTGGATCACAAGCAGACAAGTCATCACCCATACTTGAGTATGTCACTATTCCCATATGGACAGATGCTTTTGCTGCTGTTGCTGGCTGCTGGAAAGGAAAATGATGGTCCCTAAGTATCACCAGTTAACAACATGCATGGTCTTTCAGGCGCTGACAAAGGAAAATCTGGCGCTGACAAGACAAATTCAGGCGTTGCTGGCTCAAACGTTGACAACTCTATTTCAGGCGTTGATGGCTCAAACGCTGACAACCTTGGTTCAGGCGTTGACAACTGTTTTGACCATATTTTCTCTTCCAATTTTGAACAAGGTGAACCTTCAAACAGAAATGGAGAGGTTCATACAGATATTGATGGAAGAGAGTCTGAAGAAGATATTGGTAACGTGGAAGATGAGATTGAAGACAACAGACTTTTTGAGGGAGGAGTTCTTACTTCTACAATGAAGGATCACCCCTCTTATCTAATTATTGGTGATGTGATGTCTCCTATCCAAACTAGAAGATCTCATCAGAATCTTGGAGGATTTATTGCCAATATTCACAAGAAGGTTGATACCCCTCTTGTTCAAGCATGTTTGTTTGCCTGTTTTTTGTCACAACAGGAACCCAAGAAGCTTTTTGATGCTCTCAAAGAACCAAGTTGTGTGGAAGCAATACAGGATGAGCTTCACCAATTTGCTATTCAGGATGTTTGGGAGTTAGTTGATTGTCCCAGACATGTCAGACATATTGGGACAAGATGGGTTCTTAAAAACAAAAAGGATGAAAGAGGCATTGTGGTCACAAACAAGACACATTTAGTGGCTCAAGGATATACACAAGAGGAAGGGATAGACTATGAGGAGGTCTTTACACCAGTTGCAAGGATTGAAGCTATAAGGATATTTCTAGCCTATGCTTCCTGCATGGGCTTTACTGTCTATCAAATGGATGTGAAGAGTGCTTTTCTTTATGGCACAATTATAGAGGAGGTTTATGTAATGCAGCCTCCTGGTTTTGAAGTTTCAGAGCATCCATACACGGTATATAGAGTCAAGAAAGCTATGTATGGACTTCATCAAGCCCCAAGAGCATGGTATGGCACATTGTCCACCTATCTGGTGGAAAATGGATTCAAAAGGGGCACCATAGACCATACCTTATTTACAAAGAAAACTGGTAAGGATGTCTTACTTGTTCAGGTTTATGTGGATGATATCATCTTTGGCTCATCAAACCCAAAGACGAGTGAAGACTTTTCCAAGCTTATGACAGAAAAGTTCAAGATGAGTGCAATGGGGGAGATGAACTTCTTTCTAGATTTACAAGTTCAGCAGAAAGAAGATGGTATCTTCATTCTCAAGATAAATATGTAGCAGAAATCTTGAAGAAGTTTGGCTTTTCTCCACATGAGAAAAGGGCTAGTACTCCTATGGATAGAGAACACCCTTGGGAAAAAGTTGGAGATGGAAAAGACATGGATGTCAGGTACTATAGATCAATGATTGGTTCATTGATGTATCTCACAGCCTCAAGACCGGACATTATGTTTGCTGTGTGTGCATGTGCACGCCACCAAGTAACTCCCAAAGAGTGTCATCTTCATGCTGTCAAGAGAATCTTTAGATACCTTAGATGTTATCTAGACTTGGGATTATGGTATCCAAAAGATTCACCATTGGAGCTTATTGCATATTCAGACAGTGATTATGGTGGTGACAAATTTGATAGAAAATCCACAACTAGTGGATGTCAGTTTCTTGGGAGTAGGTTGATATCTTGGCAATGCAAGAAACAAAAGTGGTGGCCAATTCTACAACTAAAGCAGAGTATGTTGCAGCAGCTGCTTGTTGTGGACAAGTCTTATGGATTCAGAACCAACTGTTGGATTAAGGGTATAATTTCATGCATACCAAGATTTTTGTAGACAATAACAATACTTTATGCATTATTAAAAAACATGTGCATTACCCTAAAACAAAACACATAGAAATTAGACATCATTTTATAAGAGATTGTTTTGAAAAGGGTTTAATACAACCAGATAGGGTTGACACCGAAGAAAATGTGTCTGATTTATTCACTAAACCTTTTGATACTGGAAGGTTTCAATACTTGGTAACAAGTATTGGAATGATCAATCTCACCTAATATGTGTTTTGGGGTCTTATTGTAAAAGTATGTACAGGATATGCATTGTTATTGGTCTTTTTGAGAAGTTAGATTTTCCACTAAATTTGTCTAACGTTGACAAAGGTTATCTTAACGCTGATAAGTGTTATCGTGACGTTGTCACTAATATGTTAGTTTTGTGGTTTTTGATATAAGTGTGCAGGCGTTGTTAGCATTGTACCATTAGATACAGAGTTGCTTATGGATCCTTGGAGAATCATTGGAGCATGTTTCAATTTATGGATGATGGTTGGAATATTTATATTCCTATCATGACATAAATTTTTATTTACATGCATATTATTTGGCAACTTGTGTATCACAGTTTAAAGGGAGGTTTTAGGAACCTTTAGGATTTTTGGGTATTCTTATAATACTCTTATCATAATTCTAGATTGTGTCCATAGGTGAGTATGAGTTAGTTTTCTATCTCATGAGGCACTGTAGCATGCAAAGTTGATATACTATGCATGCTGCCAAGACCTTTTTGGCTTAGAATTGGATGTGGTATGTTGGGAGACTTGGGAATGATTTATAATGGGTTTACCTAGGAGTTACAAAGTATTTTATGAGATATCTTAACTGTTAAGAATTTTGGTTAGCAAGGGACACTAGAGGACTGTTATGTCTATCTTGCATAAGAAAGTGTGCATAATTGGACAGTGCTTGCCGCCCTATAATAATTTTCAGTTTATAGGTTATCTTCACTAGGATAAATTACTTTGTTAAGGTCCTTTTTCTTTTTTATTACTTTTATTTTTGGACGCTGACAAATATTTTTCCAAGCGTTGTTGTGACCAATTTAGACGTTGACATGGCATTTTGCAAACGTTGACAAGAATATAGCCGTTGGGCGTTGATGGGTTATTTTTGATCGTTGACACTCATTAGGACCTACCCAGTTGTTATTTTTGACGAATTTTGGGGCCGTAATTTTGGGAGTAGATAACTTTTAATTAATGTACAAGATAACTTATTTTCTTTTCAATATTTTCATTATTATATTTTGAAAATACTTGCCTTATTTTTTACCAATCACATGTGCCTATCTCTCCTATATATTTGGCTCATATTTTTAAACAGGGTACTATCATATTCTTGTCTAACACTTTTTCTCCTATAATTCATCTTTCATCA
The DNA here is from genome assembly GCA_025667525.1 of Glebionis coronaria. NCBI lineage: Eukaryota > Viridiplantae > Streptophyta > Magnoliopsida > Asterales > Asteraceae > Glebionis > Glebionis coronaria. Next base: position 164,527,850 of record CM046878.1, on the reverse strand, counting down.
ATCTTTCACAAACAGCTTTCTTCAACAATGGCACCAAAGTTTAAACCAAGTGACTTGGTATTGGGATTCAGGAGTCAGCACAACATGATTGCTTATTTGGAGGCTGATGATACTTTGTTTCCACAATACACTCAGATGGTGGCGTATTTGAATGCATCTCCTCTTAGGTATGCACTTTCTCATGCTCCTCTTATCCCTGTCACTCATATTAAATAGTTTTGGAACACTGTTAGTTCCTCAACGCTTAATCATGTGACTACATTAACAGCTATTGTTCATGGGCGTACTTGGGTGGTTACTGAAGCCTTGGTTCGCCAGGCTTTGCATCTTAATGATGCAGATGGTATAACCACTCTCCCCATTAATGAGATAGAACAAGGACTTCGGGCTTTGGGGTATCCTTTCCCTGATGAGGGTACTTTAAATAAATATCATAAACAAGAATTTCCCCCAGCCTGGAAGTACCTCATACATGTCATCCTTCAATGTTTGAGTCCCAAATGTACTGCACATAATTAAATTAACAGATCAATTGCTTGTGCAATTGTGTGCCTTACAAATAGGCAAAAGTATAATTTTTCAAAACTAATTTTTGATGGCATGTGTAAAAACAAGGGGAATAAGATGACTTTGGCTTATCCCAGATTTTTACAAATGGTTTTTGATGAACAAAGGTACTGCATAAGGGATCATGATGATTTTTATGAGATCCTTGTGCAAAAGAAAGCTATTTTTAGTAAGATGAACTCACCCCCTCACCGTGAATTACCCCTCACCCAAGCTAAGCTTGCTGTTATTGCAGCAACACAACCTCAACCAGACCCACAACCACAACTTGACCCAATACCAGACCCTTCGCCTTCACCTCAACACATGGAAATTGACCAAGAATCCTTCAACGCTGACACATTAAATGTTGACGTTGACACTAGTAATCCAAACGTTGACACCTTTCCTTCACAGACCCAAACGCCCCTTAACCTTCAAACTACCACCCAATCCACATCATCTTCTACACCCCCTGAATATAGGTTGATTAAACGCCCAAGGACTACTGGATTGTTCTCCTCTAGTGGTCCTAGCCATGTTGTAGAGAGAACCACCACCACAAGTGTGGTTGGTGCTATGGATGAGGCTGGGACTATTGGTGCTAGCTTAGATGCAGGCCAAGCCAGTCCTAACATCTTTAAGACCTCATCCATGCCCCATGAATCTACTTTGGGAGGTCAAATACCCATTCTAGAAGAGGGCAGATTGGAACCATACACAATGATGGAATTGACGGTTGTCTGCATTAGCTTGCAAAAGCAAAATGCAGACCTGGTACAAATAGTCAGTACACAAGGCCTTGAACTCAAGCAATTGAGGGAGAGGATTGTCATTTTGGAGGATGCTAATACTAGGCGTGGTATGGAGGAATCTTCCAAAGGGGAGGATGAGCAGATCCATGTGAGTGACAAAGGCTCACATGATGGAGAATCTTTGGGTGTTGCTGAAGCCCTCACTGAATTGAAGAAGCAACCAGGTTTTGATACATCTTTGGTTACTCCTACAAACTTGAACTTGTCCTTTACAGCTATGATGGAGCAGTTCACAAGAGGCGCTGAGACAAGTAAGGTGAGCGTTGACAAGCAAACTTTGGACGCTGACACACCAAGCGCTGACAAGAGTAAGTTGGGCGCTGACACACAGAATTTGAGCGTTGACAGACCTGTAGATATGGTTGATGTATTCCAGTCATCAGCTATCATCAAAGAAGTGTCTTCACAGGTACCATTATCATCTTTACCCATCGTTGATCCATAAGATAAGGGTAAAGGAATCATGGTAGAAACAGAAGTTCCAAAGGATGCAGCACAAGTAGAGTTTTATTCAAGGTTGGCTGCACAACTTGTAGAACAAGAAATGAAGAAGGTTGGTGAATCACCATTTGTTGTTACTTCTGAGGAACAAGAAGGAAGTGATGAAGGGAGTTCAGATTCAAGTGTTATGATAATTGAACAACCAGAAAGACTTGAATATGGTGATGACTTGGCAAGAGAGAAGCTTAGAGAGTTAAAATTGCAAGTAGATTATGATATGCCAGAAGTTGCTCAGATGTACCATGCTTGGGAGAATAGGATTATGGAGAATCTAGATTTGACAATTTCAGACCAAATTTGGGGATTGGAGATTCTTCTAAGAGTTCAAAGAGACTACAAGGTAATTCTGAAGCATAAGGCTAGCAATGTCTTCTCATTGTTGAAGAGGGATAGAAGGGAGATTTACTACATGTTACTCAGATGTCATGGAACTGGATGGACCTTCAAGAAATTGCAGGGATTATCCTTTAAAGAATTGGATTATAAGGCTTATCCCATTTGGGCAAGAGTACATGAAATGAATACTATCAGACTTCTTTCAGATGAAAGGAAAGAAGAACTTGTAGAAGAGATGGAGATTCAAAAGGCAATGATTGTTCCAAGGCCTTTGAAGAAGGGAGTCCCACTTGAGTTTCCTAAAGATTTAAATAAAGTGGTTCCCAGTGAAGATGTTCTTAGAAGGAGCATTAATCTCTCACCCATGGAAGCTTCAAATATGATACAAGTGTTACCTCTTGATGCCAGAAACCCTATCATTAGCTATGAAGAAGATGCAAGTGGGTTTTGGATGATTGGCAGATATAGGAAAGAGGTACACACATTTACTACTCGTATGTCTCTCTTTGCAAGTATGGATAGGGAAGACTTGGCAGACCTTTGGAGGTTGTTGATGGCCAAGTATGAGACTGAAGCACCTACTTCAGTCAATGGAATAAAGCTTTGGTCAACATTCAAAAGAATGTGTGCACCAGAAGAAGAAGATCCTGTTTGGAAGGATCTTGAGGATGATATCAGTGAACTTCAATGGCGTTTGTATTCAGCTGCTGGTGTGTATTATTTGAGTTCTACAAAGTTTGCTGAGTATCTTCTTGTAGATGCTGAGTATCCCATGTCCAAAGAAGTTTTGGACAAGATGAAGACAACACAGCTGGAGATTGACTATTCAAGTGACGTGGCCAAAGATTTGATTAGGCATGTTTATTACCAATATGATAAGATTTGTAAGATTCCTCCTAGTTCTTAATTTTTATTCAGAAACTTGATTACTAGAGTAGATATCAAGTTTAGGGGAGGATTGTTGGGAATAAAATGTAGCCAGTACACTTGGACTCTGACAAGAAGAAAACAAGCGTTGATAAGAAGAAAACAAGCGTTGACAGATCAAGCGTTGATAAGAAGAAGTCAAGCGTTGATAGGTTGAAGTCAAGCACTGATAGAAAGATATAGTCTACGCGTATTATGTTTCTAGTTTGTTTCTAGTAAAGATAAGATCAACAATCTATTTTCTATATTTATCTTTACCTAGAATAGTTGATACGTAGACTCTTGTACAAGGCTTCTTATGTCTATAAAAGAAGACCTTTAGGTTTTATTTCATATAAGTTTTCATACGTTTAACACTTTCATGGTAAGCAAGTTTGTTCTAATCAATCAAGTAAAAGTTTGTTTTACAATTGTTTGTGTGTTCTTGTTTGAGTATTAATTCCGCATAATACTTGAATTGTTTTATACACAACAAAGTTTCTCTACGTGTTTAACTTGATTTAATCTCGTTTACACAAGTTAAATCGATCTAAGTTTGGGATCAACAAACAATTCCTCTTTCATCCTTTTTTTTCTAAGAACCCATCTTGTCCCTATAGGTCTGACATACCTGGGACAATCTACTAACTCCCAAACATCTTGAATAGCAAATTGGTGAAGCTCATCCTGCATTGCTTCCACCCAACTTGGTTCTTTGAGAGCATCAAATATCTTCTTGGGTTCCTGTTGTGACAGAAAACAAGCAAACAAACATGCCTGAACAAGAGGGGTATCAACCTTCTTGTGGATATTGGCAATAAAACCTCCTTGATTCTGATGAGATCTTCTTGTTTGAATAGGAGACGTCACATCACCAATGATTAGAGAAGAATGATGATTTTTGATAGTAGATGTAAGTATTCCTCCTTCAATAATTGTGTTGTCTTCAATATCAGTCTCCAAGTTGCCAATATCATATTCAAATTCTCTTCCATCATCACCTGAATGAACCTTTTATGTACTGTTGAAGGCTCACCTTGTTCAAAAACATTGGAAGAGAATAAATGGTCAAAAGAGTTGTCAACGCCTGAAATGGGTCTGTTAACGTTTCAGCTATCAACGCCTGAATTTGGCCTGTCAGCGCCAGATTTTCCTTTTTCAGCGCTTGAAGATTCATGTATGTTTTCATCAACTGGTTTTTCTGGTGGACCAGCTTTTTCCTTTCCAGCAGCAGCAGCAACAAATCCATTTATCCATTAGGTATGGTGACATACTCAAGTATGGGAGTTGATTTGACTACTTGTGATTCTACTTCCTTGTCAACCTGCATACCTGAAATTTCAACAACTAGTTCTTGCACAACATTTGAATTAACTTTCACAATGTCTGGATTAGTAACAGGCATATAATTCAAGGTTCTAGATAAAGGTTCTAAGTCAAAGAACTAATTTGGTCCACTCTCGGGATCACTAGGTTTACTTTCTAAAAACCTAACATGTACCTTTTCAAGTATACGTTTTTCTTTCTTAATTTAAACCCTATATCCTCTGCTCTGCACTGAATAGCCCATAAAATAGCCTTCATCACCTTTAGCACTAAACTTTCCTAAGTCATCACTAGTATCCAATATAACTACATGACATCCAAAGGGTTTAAAAAAACCAATATTAGGTTTCCTGTTCCAAAATAGCTCATAAGGTGTCTTATTGTGGATTTTGTTGATCAATGCCCTATTCTGAACATAGCAGGCTGTATTCACAGCCTCAACCCAAAATGCAATGGGAAAGTGAGCATCAGCCAACATTGTCCTAGCTGCTTCTATGAGTGTTCTATTCTTCCTTTCAGCCACCCCATTTTGTTGTGGGGTTCTAGCTACACTAAACTGCCTAGTAATCCCTTTATTAACACAGAAGTCATCTAACAACTTATTTCTAAACTCACCACCATTATCACTTCTAAGAATTTTAACCTTATTCCCAATTTTCTTTTCAATTTAGGTAATAAAGTTAATCAAAACAGTAGCAGTTTCACTTTTCAAAGCCAAAAAGAAAGTCCAAGTAAATCTAGAAAAATCATCAGTTATGACAAAATAAAAAGTTTTACCATTTAAACTTTCTATATTAGTTGGACCAAACAAGTTCATATGCAGCAAGTGAAGTGGTTTAGAACTAGAGTGCACAAGTTTAGACTTAAAAGAGACTTTGTGCTGTTTGCCTTTAAGGCATGCAACACAAGAGTGGTCATTATGGAAAGCCTTTTCAGGCAACCCATCAACTAAACCATGTCTCACAAGTCTATTTATGTTCTTAAAATTTATGTGCCCTAACCTTCTGTGCCAAAGATTACTTTCATCAATTGAAGCCTTAACATATAGACATGACAAATTATTATTCATCCTAATTCCATTAAGGATTCACATTATAAATGTCCTTGTGCCTAGGTGTTCTATAATCAATGAACTTCTCATCAGGTATTTTAAAATCTTTGCTTAACAACAAGCATTCAGTATTAGTGAAAAGAACCTTATTTTTGTTATCACAAACTTGTGATACACTAAACAGATTATAATAAAGTTCTTTTACCAGAAATACGTTTTCAAAACACAAATTGTTGGTGATAAGAGTGCCTTTGCAAGTAATGGTTCCATATCCTCCTCCAAAGTACACTTTGTCACCATCTTTAATGAGTGTAAAGTTTTTCAAATAATCTTCCTTCCCCTTCATGTGCCTAGAGCATCCACTATCCCAATAGCCATGATCATTTACCAGCTTTTGAATGCCATACACATAAAGAAAACAAATTAGCTTTCTTTGGGAACCCAAGCCTGAGCAGACTTGGATTCATTTGGTTGTTCAACAAGAACAGACTTAGTCCATATAACAACCCTTTTTTCATACCTTTTAGGATTGAACACCAAGTTAACCCCAATTGGTTTAGTTATGACCTTTGAAATATAATGAAATCTGTTACAGGTCATAGAAATCCCATTTGAATTAGGGTTTTGGTCTTGTTTGGGTCTCCAAGTTAAGCTAGAAGAAGCTTTAGACCCCTTTCCCTTTGGTTGCAAGTATTTGTTATTAGTTAGTCTAACAGTGTTGGAAGCATTCCTGTCAACGTTAAAATTGTTCTTGACAACGCTGAAATTGCACTTGTCAGCGCCAAAACTAGGGTTTGCTACAGGAACCCATTGTCTGTTAGACCAGGTATTTGTCTTTTCAAAAGGCCTTTGTCCATAAGTATTAGACCCTTTAGTAAAGAATGGAGCAGGTCTAATGACTTGTGGACTTTGTTGGACAAAAGGTCTAGGTTTGACCAAGGTTGACTTTCTATCAGCGTTGACTTTTGAAACATTGACACACTTATAAGACATATGTGAAAAACTCCCACAAGTATAACAGGCTTTTCTAGACATAACTCTAGGTCCAGATGGAAAGAAACCTGTCCCATTATCACTAACTTGATTTTTTGGTGACCTAGGTTTTCTATACATTTCTACATATTTAATAATAGGTTTTTTATCAACGTTTAAGCCAAGGTCAACAGTCTTTCCAGTAGTTGGGTTGGTTACTTTTATGGGTGTAGACTCATTTGGCCTTTCACTAAGCATGCCACCTTTAACAAACAAAGTAGGATTGGCTTTCTTCCATTGGTCCAAATCAGTCAATTTTTTCTTATATTCCTCTACTGGAGTAAGAACTCTTGGTGGAGGAATAAATTCCTTTTCTTGCAGTTTTGGTATACCAGTCCAAGACAAATCCTTTCTAAGGACACTATACAAGTTCCCAGCAGGTGGTGGAACACCAACATACTCTTTCATTCCAATCCAAGTCATATCCCTAGAGTCTCTTTGTTCACTAACACATTTTTCTAGGGTTTGAGAAGCTTTATCAAATCTTTGAATTTTAAGCCCTACGTTATCTTTGTTTTTAATGGTCTCATCCAACTCAGCTTGTATGACACCTTTGGATCTCTCCAAAACATCCCTGAGGTCAACACTATCTTTAAGGTCATGTGACAAAATGTTAATTTGATCTTTTAGGTCAAGCTCCATTTTCTTATATTCAGCCACAGCCTTTTCAGTTTGAGTAAGTGCAAGTTGATAATTAGATAACTTGTACCTTTCATAAAAAACATCTGATTTTAACTTTAAAATTTCTTTGTTAAGTTTTTCAGTGTTTAGACGACAACCTTTACTACAAAATGCATCATCATATGCCTCACTGTCTGATGAAGATGAAGAATGTGCCATGAGATCATAGTGAACATGCTCCTCTTCCTCCTTTTCTAAAGCTTTGTTCTCTTCCACATCTTTGGCCATAAAGCTCTAATCACAGCCAACACCATCAATTTGTTGCATGGCAACCATATTCTTTGTGTCTTCAACCTTGATGATTTGGCTTGAAGGCTTTCCAACATCAGATCTTATTGGAGATCTGCATTCTCTTATAAAGTGACCCAGTCTATGACAATTGTAACACTCAAACTTGGATTTATCAAACCCAGCAGTGTCTTTAGAATTAAAGGTCATCTTCTTCCCGAATCTCCTATTCCATCTATTTGCCCTTATGCTTGCAAGTGCCATATTCCACTTTATGTCCATCTCATCCAAATGCTCATCACTGATTTGCTCAAGGTCCTCAAATGTAATCACTGAACCATTGGGCAATGAAGCAATGTATGCACACACTGTATCTAGATCAATACAAGCATGCTTAATTCTTGGTGAGTCAACATTGTATGTGTTAGCGTTTGAATGTGTGGGGCTGACAAAGCTTGATTCAATGTTGATACAAGGTGATCCAGTAACAGGGTGCATGTATGACTCCCTGTGATCAAATTGACCTTCACTATGTGAGAAGAAGGCCACGTTTCCATTGGTAGATTTGCTTCCTTGATCCAAAAGGATTTCACTCTCTACAATCTTCAGTTTATTGTAGAAGTCATCAAAAGTGGAACTTTTGTGAGCATTGGTAGCAATAATAGACCTTGCTTCAATCTTCCATGCATCACCAAGACTTTTAAGGAAAGTGGTGATGATATAAACATCATTATACACTGTTCCCATAAAGGACAGTTTACTTGTGATGTCAAGAAGTCTGCTTCTCACCCCACTTAGCTTTTCATTGGGAAGGGCTTTGAACACGGCATACTCATGCAAGAGTTGCTTCTTCTTCTTTGAGACAGTATCATCATTACCACTATAATTGACTTGAAGGGCTACCCAAAGCTCTTTGGCAGACTCAAAACCTCTATACTTGTGCTGATTGGCTGGTACCAAAGAAAGTTTGAGAATGCTTAGAGTTTTCATGTCGTTCCTTCTCTTTGCAATGTCCTCAGTTGAGACAGCTCTCCCATCTGTAGGTTGTTCTTTTCGATCCTCTTCAGTTGAGCCAGGAATTGATATTAAAGTAATAGCATCTTGAATCTTGGCAGCCTTATCGAATGTGTTTCCATATTCAATAATTTCCCATAGGGTGTGGTCATGGATTTGGAGGTACTGCTTGAAATTGAACTTCCATAACTCAAAGTTGTCAGGGTCTAGCATGGGGATATTTAGGTTATGGCTTGAGGAGGAGGTCAACTCTGGAGTAGACATATTGTCTGGTTTTTAGGGTTTCTTGAAAAATTATGGTTTTTGGTGATTTAGGATTTTTAGTGTTTTGTGTTCTTTAGATCAAAGTTCCTCAACAAGCTCTGATACCACTTGTTGATCCCAAACTTAGATCGATTTAGCTTTGTGTAAACGAGAATATATCAAGTTAAACACTTAGAGAAACTTTGTTGTATATGAAACAGTCTAAGTATTATGCGGAATTAATACTTACAACAAGAAAACACAAACATAATAAACCAAACTTTCACTTTGATTGATTAATCGAACTTGTGTAAAATGAAAGTGTAAAACATATATTGAACTAAAACCTAAAGGCCTCCTTTTATAGATTAAGGAACCTTGTACAAAATTCTACGTATTAGCGATTTAAGGTAAAGATAAACATAAGAAATACATTGTTGAACATATCTTTACTAGAAACATAAAACGTGTAGACTAAGTATCCTATCAGTGCTTGACTTCTTCTCATCAACTGTGACAATCCATCAATTTACGATTGATATTTTATTCTCAAATATTACTTGAAAATATTATTTTAATGTTACAATATGAACTCACATATTTTTGGGAAGAAATTTGGATTTACGTCTTGGAGTAGCATCGACTACGTCTAAACCGGAGGATTCAACGTTACGTGCTTACGTTTACATACACCGTCCTTGGTGACAGTCCGACATTTTAGAAAATAAATTTATCCGTGAATATTATTTTGGAGTTTTAAATTTGTGTTGGTTCATAAACTCACAAATTTACGAGAAGAGATTAGGACTTACAATTTTATTTTAACGTCCTTTACGACTAAACCGGAAACCTTAGGATTACGTATTTACGTTTTCGAACTCCGTTTTTGATGAGACAATTTTTATTAGATTCGTTTTGTGCCATTGATTCATAATTTATAAAAACGTTTTTCGTGAAACGACCCGAGGGCACGCAAATCGAGGAAAATAGAATCGAGGAGTACCCGTAAATAAATGGGGATGAGACAAGTGGGACACTTGTCCCACCCCCATCAAAACTGGCCAACACAACATAACTTAACACTTGATGTGTCAAGTTTAGCTACCAAATCTTACACTTGTAAGTAAGCTTACAATGTAAGCTTTTACACAACAAAACCACAAACACAAACCACTACCTCTCATATCTTACATGCAATACCACACATTTCTCTCATCTCTCCCAAAAAGTGCCGTCCCATTCTTCACCCTAAAACACCACTTTGATCAAAAATTCACCATGGAATCTTATGTTATTTACACATAAGATGAAGCTCTTTTAAAGCCCTATTGATTGGTGCAAGTTATAACATCCATGGAGGAGTTTCCTTGGTGTCTTGAGGCTGATTTTCCACAAGGTTTCTATGAAGAATGGTGGTCATGAAGGTGGTCTTGGTGCATCATAAGTTTCTCCATCCAAAACCATGTCAAACTCATAACCTACATCAAGTTGGTGGTATAAAGATTGTCCTCCTCATCTTCTTAATATTTTGATTATGTAAACATGTATTTTATTTCCTATTGTATATATTTATGATGATTATATGATGATAAAAATGTTATGTGGGGATTTGTTGTTGATAATCATAGATAAAAAGGTGAAAAACTATAAGAAACAAGTCTAAAATCTTGTCTAAATATGTTGGCTGTGTAAAACAGTAAATAAACAGGTCATGGACTGATAATATGATGAAGTAGAATCTATTTACAGTAAGCTATGGGTCTTGTACACATGTGAGAGTTGGCCATACAATGGAATCATTGTAATGAGTGAGATATGATCAAAACAAGTTTAGGGTATAAATCTGGAGTTACTGTTTTGGACGATTTTTAGAAAATATTTCGAGGATGATTCAACAGTAGCTATAGAAGAGTTAAATGTAGAAAATATCATGTAGTTTATGTGATAAAAATTTGAGCTTCTATCTCCATATAGAACTCAAGATATGGCAGTTTTGGTGAAAGTGAAGTTAAAAATCAGATTTTTGGAAATAATGTTTATTACTATTATATAAGCACTCATAATTTAATAGTATAAAATGTAAAATAAAAACCCACTAACTTATGGATTTTATTTATATAAGTATGTAAAAGATTAAATAAGTGGACATTTTATAAAAAAATGGTAACTTGTTAAGTTTTATAAGTTATAAAACTATAAACATGATTTTTACGACTTTTTCAGCTATTGCCGTAGAATTAACGTTTTTGTTAAATAAAACTTAGATGGTTGGACCCGTCTAATGAAAACTTTATAAAACTTATATACTGATATATAGACATGTATAATAAGTAAAAACCGATAAAACCCGAACTATAGGGCATACGGACATTAACAAGTTAAATAAACCTATTGGACTAATAAATGGACTAAATAGGATAAAAACTTGTAAAAAGAATCTATTGGGCTAAACCCATTTAGGCCCAACTTGTAAAGTTTAAATACTGATAATATAAGTGTAAAAAGGATTAAAACAAGTTAAGAACTTATAATAGGCTTATTGAACCTAAAACACGTAAATGGGTAAAACGAGAAAACTAGTATAAAAATTATCGACACATAGCACAAAAATGAGTAAATGAGAATATGTAAACCCACTTGATCATCATATATATATATAATCATAATATGTATACATAATTGATATTTTTATAAAGTCATTGGACAAACGTCTAAGACCGATTATTATTTGTCTAGGTTTCCGTGATTGAAGCACGTACCGTACGTCCGAATTGCCGATAACCCGCCTTCCCACATCAACGTGAGTTCATAGCCTCGCACTCTTTTAAATGTTTTTATAAATGTTTTATAAACCCGCGAGGGAGATAACATGTTAGTTTTTATAAAATAGGACACCATTTGTCCTGATTGTTTGTTTATTGATTTGGACCCGAATGATTGAATGACCCGATTGTATGACCCGATAAATGATTAAAGGACCCGATAGATGAAATAAAATGGATTATTAAAGTTAGGTTATGTCACTAAAAGTTCCATTAGCATGAATTGTGAACTACCGGGATTTGGTAGACGCTTATGCATCTAATAGTACTATTTGGGGACGATCACCCCAGTTCGCGCCTTGACGGTTGATCCCCGTCGTGCCATATTGATTGGTAAGCGAATTTATGTATGAGAAGATTTCCATAGCGTGACCTTTGTGACGACACGCTACTTTAGATGGGCAAAATTGGTATCGGGTTAGCTACCCGTTGTTGGTTTAGCAAGGTAACAATGTCATGCGGCTTATAATAATCCAAAACTAACGAAATACTACTAGACGCTTCGAATTACGATGTATTGCCTGACTAGCAATACAGGGTCATACTAATGATATTATATTTGTGTTTTGGTTTTCATAACCATATTCATATAACGGTTTTTGTTTTCATACAACGTCATAAGACGTATTGTATGATGTTTTTACGACATTGGCTCGTATAATAATTTTTAAGGCAAATGCCTATATTATGATTTTCGATAAGGATTTGTATAAAATGATTTTGGCTATTTTATGGCCTATTACAAAGATTTGTATAAAATGATTTTGGCTATTTTATGGCCTATTACAATGATTTGTACGAATTGATTTTTGGTACTAATTTTATACCAAAGTTATATTGATGGAATTTATTAAACTCTATGAATTCACTCGGCGTTTTCGCTGACCTTTTCTTTTAACATGTTTTATCTCAGGTACTTGAAGGTAATTCTCGGGAAGACGACAAGAATTCATGGCCCGCACCTAAACTATATTTTCCATTCAAATACTTTGTAAAACTTTGTATGAAATAATATGACTTGGGACCGATGTAACTTTGATTTTTATGAATGGAAATGCTTTATTAATAAACGACGTGATTTTTATGCGTTGTCTATGATGTGAGTAATGTGCTATCCCGTAACATCAACTAGTCTTCCGCTGTACTAAGTTGTATAAATTTGGGGGTGTTACAGTTTGGTATTAGAGCTCTCGTTATAGAGAACGAAAGATTTTTAAAACCAAGGTTTTGAACAAAACATTTCAAAATCTTTTAACTATAAACATTTTTCTAAAAATGTCTAAAAAAAAATCTTTTGACTATAACGGTGCCGAAGAATTCCCGAGTTACCGACAAGGCCAAGACTAAGAAGTGTTATTTTAATATATATATATATATATATATATATATATATAACTTTGATTATATATATATGATGTAATTTTATTACATGATTGTTTGATGATTATTTCGATTTTTATACGAGGTATTTATACGACGTAGATTGTCACAAGTAACCCTAAATCCCCTAGTAAATTAATCGAAGCTATTCTCGTAGGAATTCTAGCTATCCTAGATCTAAACCAAGTTGTGGATATTTATGATCCCAACAAATGGTTGATATTCGTAGAAATGTAGATATTAGTTGATTGTGATATTGAAAAAGAATTGGCGAGATTAAATCTGATATCGATGTCATGACGATCTTTTCTTATAGAGTGGAGTTTGACAAAACGTTACCACCAAGAAAGATGTCATCTGATTCGTTATCATCCAATTCTTAAATTAAAATCGAAAGGGTGAATGTCGCACTTGAGGCTGTCATTGGAACCATTACCCAAAAGCCTCATGCCACTAATACCTTTCCGAGAGGTCTAGTTGAATGTATGAGTCATTTCATACTAAAGACCCATTTGATGATTGTTGTTGTAAGAGCTAATAGGATTGGAAATTAAGTGTTGATTCATATTGAGATTGTATTGCCTTTACAAGGCCGAAGAATAAGATTGAAAGTATTGGAATATGAGGTAGGATATTGAATTGAGTATAAAATTGGTTGAAACTTGAATAAAGTAAAATTTAACCCGTATGGAATATGAGATTGTTAATATAAGTCGTTAAGTTCTGTGATTGAATTATAAGGTTTTAATTGATTGTTGATTCGTGTTAAGGGTTGTTCCTAGGCCATTGTGCACTAATAAGGATGCCCAGTGTCCAAGAAATAAATTGAAGAAATCTTCTTCTTAATTGGGACCGATGGATCTTTCGGGACATGTGGAACACCTAATGACTCTTGTAGATTAGTATTCATTATGGTATCTTTTAAAAATCCCTAACTTAACTGAGATATCAGTTGGTATGATGAGTTCTGAGAATTGTACGACATAGTGACGCGTAATGTGTTACGGTACAATTTTGACTTGTTTGTGATTGATGAAAAGACTACCTTTGATTGCTAAATTCTACATGTATCGATGTTATCTATCTTTATTGCTTCGTCCTAGTGTTCGCATTAGTGATGCAACCATTGAGCAAGTACTCATCTCTATTTGAGTTACGTTGTGGATTATTCTTGTTGAGTGCCATCGAGATCATGAACCTCATGATTATTTGGCTAAAGCTCATTTCCTATCATATTGTAGTTAAGCTCATTTTCCTATCATATCATAGTTAATTCTTGGTGAACAAGCTTTCATCACTCTTTTGCAGATCACTCATTGTTTTTATAAAAGATAAAACAGTATGCCTTGAGAAAAATTGAATTTTCATCACTATAAGGATTATTGATAGTGAGATTTATAAGTGATTGTTATTGAAATGAAGTTGTTTGTAAAACACTTTGGAAAAACCTAATTGTTTTCATAATAAAGAAAATCTTTGTAAATTTATTTTTGATTCTTATTTAAGAATTAAGAATGAAAATGTTTTTATTATAAACATGATGATAAAATTTTGACGAACTGAGTATTGCATCGTTAATCTTGAAATTGTATATAGTTGCGCGCCTACATACAATTTGGAATGGACTATGCAAGACTGATTAGTAGTCACCATAAAACTAATGAATAAACACTACATTTTCATTGAAGATTGTGAAAAATTAAATTTTATGAGATCTGCAAGAAGTGAAAAATAGGGACATAGTGTTAGGGACACCTACATATGTGCCTGTAGCATCTATTCTTCTGAGTTAAATTTACTCATCTGTGGAAATTGTCTTATTTGACAATTGACAATTCTTTCCAATTCTCCCGTAGTGAGATTCTTAGGAAAAGTATTTGATTACCAAGTGTTGATACCCGACTGGATGTATCGACGTTCCTATCATTTCTTTTGATTTGATTTCATTTGAATGACCTGGGTAACGATCCGAGGAGCTTTCGAATGCGTACTCAAATTATGAAAACATGGGATATATTCATATTCGTTAAGTGTTTTCGTCTGTATCTGATTTGAAATTCTCTCGCATAGATTTTGCGTTGACCTTACTCTTTTAAGGTTAGTTATGTCTCCTGATATCCTTGAATTTGTGAAGGATTATGAGTTATTATTAGTCTTTTGAGAAGTTCACATCTTATCAACGGCAACGAAACTGGAAAGTGGGAAATGCCAGTAGAATGGATTGATTGATTATGACATGACGACATTGTCTTAATTGATGGGAACTCGAGTAGAATTCCCTAAATGATAAGATGTTGATTATCAAAAGTGATCTACATAATTCTTGATGGATGACCATATCCTGCATTTAAACTTGAAATTATACCGTGAATGGTTGTGAACTAGTTATAGATATTGTAATCTAGAAGAACCTAATATGAATGTATTAAAAGATAATTCTGTTATTTGAAACTTTAGGAGGTATTGTTGATGAATTACCTAGACTTTCGCCATTAAGGCAAGTAGAAATTGGTATTGATTATATTTCCGGTGCTGCACTTGTGGCTTGTGCACTGTACGTCAGCACCATCTAAATTAAAGGAATTACCGTACAACTGAGAGAGTTGTCGGAGAAAGATTTTATTCTACCTAGCCTGTCATCCTGAAGAGCTATGGTGTTATCATTCCTTATATTTATAGATTACTGTGAACTGAGTAAATTGACAATCGAAAACGATATCCATAACTCGAAATGGAAGATTTGTTCGATCATTTACAAGGTTTTTGATCCTCAGCATGGTTATCATCAACTTCGAATTCGCGAAGAAGATTATCTATTCCAATCACTACATACGGTGCTTGTAATGAACATTATGAGTTCCACGTGATGTCGTTTGGATTAATTAATGCACATGTAGCATTCATAAATTTGGTGAATCACGTGTGTAGGCTGTAATTTGATAAATTCATGCTCGTGATCATTAAGGACCATTTATTTGTTTATAAGAATAAGAATGAGTTAATAATTATTTATAGACTGCCCTGAATTGGCCGAACAGTGTAAACCTGAACCTTGAATAATTAACATGTGATTTAAGACTTAATACTTTACATGATTTGACTGTGTGATTAATAAAGATAATGAAATCTAAATTGACTCTTCAAAAATTAAGAGCCCTTTTAAGACTTTGGATTTTATCAAAAAGAAATGGAAATATGTTTTGACAAATATTTTAACAAAGGATTTTAAGGGATTATTCCCTTATACACAAACCATTTAACTAAACTTCTGTTTAGGGGTAAATGTTTGTGTATACCTCTAGATAACTTAAAAAGGATTGAGGAAAACCATTTAAATCATAACTTGAAATTTGAAACAACAAATTTTGCTTTTCAACTAAGAAAATTTTGACCAAAGTATAAACAAAGGTTTTTCGAACATTTACGAAATCTTATTAAATATTTTCGATAAATCAACAAAAATCTTGTTAATTAAATTCAAATTTATTTTGAACATTTTATATAATTGGTCTAACTAAGAAATTTAAAACTTTTACGCTTCATAAAAATTAACTAATAATTATTTAATTAATTATAATAATTATCGACGCTTTAGACATCGGATTGAGTAAAACGGATAAAAATGATAGTTGAGAAGAAACTAAAACTTAGAAAATAGGAAGAAAGTTGAACGTAAATACTGACGCATAATATAGAAAGAATATCTGAGTGAATTATGGACATGATAATTATATCATCATGAGAGATGAATATAAATACCGACGCATTATGTAGAAAAGATAAAGAACCAGTTAGGACATGTTCCTTATTAATGAAGGTGCAAATAAATTGCCGAACGATATAAAAATAAACAATGATTGTTAAAAGGATAATATAGATAATAAAAAGGGGTTCACGACTAATATGAACCATTAAAAATTGAGAAGCCGATAACGTTAAATATTTTAAAGACCACTTATGGTTGCCTAAATATGGAGATTGTGAGATATAGTTATGTTGGAATTTGTAAGTATAAGTATTATATGTATGTCATTTTTGACAAAAAGTATCTTTGTCTGAAGAAGTTGTACTAATGGCAATTATGAAGGCAGACATCGCCTCATACATTAGTTAACGTCTAGCTATTGCAAAGGTCATCATCTGAATTTGATTCGATTTGGGTCATCATCGACAGTCTGACCAAATCTGCTAATATCATTCCCGTTAATGATAAATGCAAAAGAGTTAGGTAAACATAGTGTGCTTGTATCAAACATCTTTATCAAGATCCTCGCTTCGCATTGAATTTCTAGAGGTTTGCTCAGAAATCATTGAGAACGAACCTTGATGAGAGTACTATGTACCACCCCAAATCGAAGGGACGAGGTAAAGTAACGATACAAAGTAATATAAGTGTTGTTTTATGTTTGAATGATTGACCTTTGGTAATAGACCGTATAATTGTTTTCCTTTGGAGAGATTATCCTTGATAACTATCGTGTTAGGATTGAGATCGAATCTTGTTAGGATCTAAATATTAGAGCATCTGTTGAGATAAAGACATCCGACATACACCCATTGTGAGTTGGACATGCCTTTTAGGTTTAAGGTTTCCTATGATGGCGAACCTAACCTTGCAAAATACCCAACCCGCGAGATCTGAAATGATTGCTGAAATTAGGATTTGATTACTGACTGCCGGTGGTGGGCAGGAGGTTATGTGAATGTGAAATGTAGATCTTGAAGTGCCAAATGGGTAGCGAAGGTATGCCACAAAATTTTAAACTTGGGAAAAAAATTCATGATCTGACAAATCATGGGATATAAGTCCCCGTTGTATGGGACCATTGAGATGATGTAAAAGTTGGGATTGAAAAGCATATCAGCTGGATCTACCCTAGGACTTCAAAGACTGCGTGAATTATGTTTCGTAAATCGAACTTGATAAAATATTTATCAAGTGAGAATCTGATTATTCTAAGTAGAGCTTAGATCGGCAAAAAGTTGCATTCATCAGAAACCCGTGAACATCATGGATAGAGAAAGTAAGTCAACATTTAGCCCGATCTTATTCCCGTAGTTATGTTTGATGAAACTCGCGTATTGTAATAAATTCCACTTGTGAGAAAAGACCGTATGTGGAGGAAATACCCACATGGCTTTAACTCTATAAGAAGCGAGTAGTAAGGTAAGATGATCTTTGAGGACAAAGATCCTGTTTAGGGGTAAATGCTGTGACAATCCATCAATTTACGATTGATATTTTATTCTCAAATATTACTTGAAAATATTATTTTAATGTTACAATATGAACTCACATATTTTTGGGAAGAAATTTGGATTTACGTCTTGGAGTAGCATCGACTACGTCTAAACCGGAGGATTCAACGTTACGTGCTTACGTTTACATACACCGTCCTTGGTGACAGTCCGACATTTCAGAAAATAAATTTATCCGTGAATATTATTTTGGAGTTTTAAATTTGTGTTGGTTCATAAACTCACAAATTTACGAGAAGAGATTAGGACTTACAATTTTATTTTAACGTCCTTTACGACTAAACCGGAAACCTTAGGATTACGTATTTACGTTTTCGAACTCCGTTTTTGATGAGACAATTTTTATTAGATTCGTTTTGTGCCGTTGATTCATAATTTATAAAAACGTTTTTCGTGAAACGACCCGAGGGCACGCAAATCGAGGAAACTAGAATCGAGGAGTACCCGTAAATAAATGGGGATGAGACAAGTGGGACACTTGTCCCACCCACATCAAAACCGGCCAACACAACATAACTTAACACTTGATGTGTCAAGTTTAGCTACCAAATCTTACACTTGTAAGTAAGCTTACAATGTAAGATTTTACACAACAAAACCACAAACACAAACCACTACCTCTCATATCTTACATGCAATACCACACATTTCTCTCATCTCTCCCAAAAAGTGCCGTCCCATTCTTCACCCTAAAACACCACTTTGATCAAAAATTCACCATGGAATCTTATGTTATTTACACATAAGATGAAGCTCTTTTAAAGCCCTATTGATTGGTGCAAGTTATAACATCCATGGAGGAGTTTCCTTGGTGTCTTGAGGCTGATTTTCCACAAGGTTTCTATGAAGAATGGTGGTCATAAAGGTGGTCTTGGTGCATCATAAGTTTCTCCATCCAAAACCATGTCAAACTCATAACCTACATCAAGTTAGTGGTATAAAGATTGTCCTCCTCATCTTCTTAATATTTTGATTATGTAAACATGTATTTTATTTCCTATTGTATATATTTATGATGATTATATGATGATAAAAATGTTATGTGGGGATTTGTTGTTGATAATCATGGATAAAAAGGTGAAAAACTATAAGAAACAAGTCTAAAATCTTGTCTAAATATGTTGGCTGTGTAAAACAGTAAATAAACAGGTCATGGAATGATAATATGATGAAGTAGAATCTATTTACAGTAAGCTATGGGTCTTGTACACATGTGAGAGTTGGCCATACAATGGAATCATTGTAATGAGTGAGATATGATCAAAACAAGTTTAGGGTATAAATCTGGAGTTACTGTTTTGGACGATTTTTAGAAAATATTTAGAAGATGATTCAACAGTAGCTATAGAAGAGTTAAATATAGCACATATCATGTAGTTTATGTGATAAAAATTGAGCTTCTATCTCCATATAGAACTCAAGATATGACAGTTTTGGTTAAAGTGAAGTTAAAAATCAGATTTTTGGAAATAATATTTATTACTATTATATAAGCACTCAAAATTTAATAGTATAAAATGTAAAATAAAAACCCACTAACTTATGTATTTTATTTATATAAGTATGTAAAGATTAAATAAGTGGACATTTTATAAAAAATGGTAACTTGTTAAGTTTTATAAGTTATAAAACTATAAACATGATTTTTACGACTTTTTCAGCTATTGCCGTAGAATTAACGTTTTTGTTAAATAAAACTTAGATGGTTGGACCCGTCTAATGAAAACTTTATAAAACTTATATACTGATATATAGACATGTATAATAAGTAAAAACCGATAAAACCCGAACTATAGGGCATACGGACATTAACAAGTTAAATAAACCTATTGGACTAATAAATGGACTAAATAGGATAAAAACTTGTAAAAAGAATCTATTGGGCTAAACCCATTTAGGCCCAACTTGTAAAGTTTAAATACTGATAATATAAGTGTAAAAAGGATTAAAACAAGTTAAGAACTTATAATAGGCTTATTGAACCTAAAACACGTAAATGGGTAAAACGAGAAAACTAGTATAAAAATTATCGACACATAGCACAAAAATGAGTAAATGAGAATATGTAAACCCACTTGATCATCATATATATATATAATCATCATATGTATACATAATTGATATTTTTATAAAGTCATTGGACAAACGTCTAAGACCGATTATTATTTGTCTAGGTTTCCGTGATTGAAGCACGTACCGTACGTCCGAATTGCCGATAACCCGCCTTCCCACATCAACGTGAGTTCATAGCCTCGCACTCTTTTAAATGTTTTTATAAATGTTTTATAAACCCGCGAGGGAGATAACATGTTAGTTTTTATAAAATAGGACACCATTTGTCCTGATTGTTTGTTTATTGATTTGGACCCGAATGATTGAATGACCCGATTGTATGACCCGATAAATGATTAAAGGACCCGATAGATGAAATAAAATGGATTATTAAAGTTAGGTTATGTCACTAAAAGTCCCATTAGCATGAATTGTGAACTACCGGGATTTGGTAGACGCTTATGCATTTAATAGTACTATTTGGGGACGATCACCCCAGTTCGCGCCTTGACGGTTGATCCCCGTCGTGCCACATTGATTGGTAAGCGAATTTATGTATGAGAAGATTTCCATAGCGTGACCTTTGTGACGACACGCTACTTTAGATGGGCAAAATTGGTATCGGGTTAGCTACCCGTTGTTGGTTTAGTAAGGTAACAATGTCATGCGGATTATAATAATCCAAAACTAACGAAATACTACTAGACGCTTCGAATTACGATGTATTGCCTGACTAGCAATACAGGGTCATACTAATGATATTATGTTTGTGTTTTGGTTTTCATAACCATATTCATATAACGGTTTTTGTTTTCATACAACGTCATAAGACGTATTGTATGATGTTTTTACGACATTGGCTCGTATAATAATTTTTAAGGCAAATGCCTATATTATGATTTTCGATAAGGATTTGTATAAAATGATTTTGGCTATTTTATGGCCTATTACAAAGATTTGTATAAAATGATTTTGGCTATTTTACGGCCTATTACAATGATTTGTACGAATTGATTTTTGGTACTAATTTTATACCAAAGTTATATTGATGGAATTTATTAAACTCTATGAATTCACTCGGCGTTATCGCTGACCTTTTCTTTTAACATGTTTTATCTCAGGTACTTGAAGGTAATTCTCGGGAAGACGACAAGAATTCATGGCCCGCACCTAAACTATATTTTCCATTCAAATACTTTGTAAAACTTTGTATGAAATAATATGACTTGGGACCGATGTAACTTTGATTTTTATGAATGGAAATGCTTTATTAATAAACGACGTGATTTTTATGCGTTGTCTATGATGTGAGTAACGTGCTATCCCGTAACACCAACTAGTCTTCCGCTGTACTAAGTTGTATAAATTTGGGGGTGTTACATCAACGCTTGACTTCTTCTTGTCAACGCTTGATCTGACAACGCTTGATTTCTTCCTATCAATTTCCAATTTTCTCTTGTCAATGTCTATGTGTCTTGGCTTCATTTTATTCCCAACAGGCTCGGGATTCAGGTTTTTATAAAAACTATTTTTATAAATCATGTCATATTAAACTTTAGTTTAATTAATTTATTAAATTAATCAAGTATAACCTAAGGTATTTATACTTAGTCATTTTAATTAAAACATGTACTTTAATTAAAATCATATAACGTATAGTTTAATTAAATTAACCAGTTATTTAATTATTAAGCTATAACCATGACTTGTATTGTACTAATTTAACTTCACTTATTATTTACAATTCAACTTAATTCTAATTATGGAAACTTACTATTTTTGGGAACTTTCTATTTTTGGAAACTTTCTATTCTTGGAAACTTACTATTTATGGAAACCTGGTATTTTTCGAAAGTTACTTAGTATTACAATACAAGTATTATAATACACTAATACATGAATAATACACAACAGAACATCAGAATAACTACAGTTAACACAGTAAACAGTAAAACATGACAAGCTATTAACACACAGAACCAGTAAAACACATGTAATTAAGACAACTCATACACGTCCATATTTCTTATGTAGTGTTATCCGTCGAGGCGGATTAGTCTTCATCATTTTCCTTAGCTTCTACTGGACATAAGGTACGGATTTCCCGTCCTTCAATAAGGACAATCTCTTCCTTCATTAGTATTTCCCGTATGTAGACAACTATTTTCCCCAGTAGTTACAGATTAAATGCTTATGTTTTATTAGTTACCTTAGCCATATACATGCATGACCAGTTTCACCTAGTTATGGAGGTACCATAACCATAACACTAGAGGCACTAGTGTTATGACTTCACCACGACGGAGTGATAGCTCGTGGCGTCCATTTTCAGTTATTTGGCCATTATATCATATATTATCATGTGGGGCGTATGGGTGCATCCTAGTTACATGTTTCAGTCAGGATTTCATGGTGAATGTGGTGTGTGCCTTGTATCCTTCACAAGGAGCTGATCCCTCCTACCCACTAACCAGTTAATTAGAGGCAACCCCTCTAATTGCATGATGAGGTCTCCCCTCCGAGTATTAATGCACGTTGTTGACCTCATGACCTATATTGGCTATTATGGTACATTAACTAATACAGATTTTCATAAGTAACATAAGCTATATTTTTCAGAATTAAAACCTGTTAACATGACAGACAACTAGGTTTTCCAGGACTTATTCATTTCCGCTGCCATTCATGCTTTATATTCTTTATATGCTTCCATATTCTATGTTTTCCATGCTTTATTGTATATCCGTGCACTGAGCGTTATGCTCAGCCGTCTACTTTTCCATGTTCCCAAATGGCAGGTACCCAAGGACGCGAGTAGGAACTCCAGAGTATGTGTATTCGGACTGGAAGCTATCCGGCCTCTTTTACCCTATGCATTTATTCCTACTTTATCAAACTTTACATCTTTTGGAAATTTTTTAGTCCTTTACATTTACAGTACTTATATTGCTTGTGTGTGAGTTACTAGACTACCGATGTTTGATTCCGATATTTCTATTTATGGTCATGAATGTTTAGATATTTACCTTGCATGCTTTGATGATATGCCATAATTTACTGTAGCATCCTATCCTATTAAATGGGGTGTTACAAATATGTTCCATGTTTTTGTCATTTTACTAAACAAACTTTTATTCTAATCATTTATAACAAAAACAAATATATGTTACACTTAAAGGTAATAAAATAAAGTATGTATTCCAAAAAATAAAAGTTTGTTATTCCAAATATTAATGTTTGTTATTTCAAATATACAAGTTAGTTATAAAAAAGATATAAAAAACAAAACTCATTTTTCATCCTTGTTTTTTACTACATACCAAGGTATCAATTATATTCATTCATTCCTTAAGATTAAAAAATACACGAAATGATTATTTTTGCCAAAATGTTTCAAAGTTGTAAAAAACAACGGATGGACTAAAGTTATAAACATGATGAAAACTAGTTATCTCTAGTGATAAAAATTATAAAATATCACTGCTGATATTTTATGAACATAGTTGTTATGTAATATTACTAGTGATATTTTATTTCTTTATCACAATGATATTTTATTTCTTTATCACTATTCCTTTCACTAGTGAAATATCAGTGGTGATAAACCAGTACTTCATCATAGTTACAAATTTAACCCCTCTGCTCTTTTTATAACTTTTAGACATTTTGACAAAAAAATGCTTCCGTTTTTTTGAATGTTAGGTTAATAACTATCAGTAGAAAAAGAAAATGAAAAGTAAGAATTGATACTAGGTATAAAATTTTTTTGTGAAATAACTCATCTCATAAAAGTAATCCTACATTTATAGATATGAAATCTTATATTATGTATAATTTTATAATATTGATGATAAAAGAACAGCAAGATGAATTACTTATCATATGTTCAAAGAAAATAAAATACGTTTCACGAATAATTAAGCAATGATAATACCCTGAATCTTATATCTTAACTCATAATGATTCTAATTATGTTCCATGTTTTTGTCATTGTATTAACAAAATTTTATTTTAATAATTTATAACAAAAAGAAATATATGTTATACTTAAAGGTAATAAAATAAAGTATGTATTTAAAAAATAAAAGTTTGTTTTTCCAAATATAAAAGTTAGTTATAAGAATGACATAAAAAAGAATAAAGTCATTTTATATTCTTAATTATTTTTAATACATACCAAGGTTTTAATCATATCTATTTATTACCTAAGATTAAAAAAAACACAAAAGAGTCATTTTTACAAAATGTCCAAAAGTTGTAAAAATAACGGAAGGACTAAAGTTATAAACATGAGGAAAACTAGTTATCACTAGTGATAAAAGCAATGAAATGAAACATCACTAGTGATATTTTATAAACAAGTTACTATGTAAATCACCAATGATTTTCATTCCTTTATCAATATGATGTTTCATTGCTTTCACTAGTGAAATATCACTAGTTTTAAACCCGTACCTTGTCATATTTATAACTTTAGCCCTTCTAATTTTTTTACAACTTGTGGACATTTTAGAAAAAATTGTCCTTCTGTGTTTTTTATTAATCTAGGTTGATACCTATCAGTTTCAAAAAGAGGTGGTTTTTATATAGATTTCCCTTCTAGGTACTTGTTGCAATCCATAGATCGATTCAAGTTTTGAAATATAATATATTTTCAAAACGCTTGAGCAACCACTCTCTGATACCAATTGTAGAAACGAGAGGGGGGGGGGGGGGGGGGGTTGAATAGTTTCTTAAATTTACTTGATTGAAGATGAGTTTTCAAAAATCTTTTTTCAAAAACTTAGACTTGAGTGATTATGTGAAATCTTCTTATGCACAATATGAACAATAGGTAGTGGATCTAAACTAATAATCACAAGTTTATGCATGTAAAGAATAATGAATGTAAAGATATAAGGAAAGGAAAGATCAAACCAAATGATATGAGGGAAAACACATATCAATAATGTACTATTTAACCCCTAAAGCACAAAAGAAATACCCATTTATACTTGTGAAAAGACGGAGTTAGCGGTGTTTTGAATGTTTTGTGTTTTGTAGGCAAGGAGGTACGTTTCAATTCAAAAACAGTTTTTCATGAACTAATTTTGAAGAGAAAGACAAAAGAAGGACTAAAAGTGAGCAAAGAATAAAGTCAAGGGACTAGTGTTGCTGCTTAATAAATACTAAGGGCTAAAGAGGGCATTTCTTCAAAGATAAATCACTCTTGTCACAATCTACCAAAGACCTAAAGTTCTAAGAGTTGATTTTGTCAATATTAGAAGATTGATGATCTATATGCTCTACTTTCAACCAATCAGAATTTAGCATGCACCATCACACGAATTGAGAATCTGCACATTTTTTATTCCAGCCATTAAATGGCACTGGTTAGCCATTATGACAAAATCATAACAGTTCATGCATTTAAAACCCACTAAACATCAACAGCCAATGAGAAGGCAGAACACACCTTCACACAGAATCAAGTTTATTAATCTGTGTAACACCTCAACAACCAATACCCAATCAACACGTCATCAAAGTTCTTTAGCAGAAGATTATGATCGAATGGAGCTATTTTAGAAGGAGCTATAAAGAGCAAAAGTGATTGTTTAAACCTCCTCTTCACATCCCACACACTCAACTAAACTCAAATCAACCCTAGAAAAATCCCCAATTTTGGAAATCAATATGAACTCTAACCTGTTTTTTCCACGTGGCACGATTTTATTGGATGCACCACGTCACCTCACCTCTCTTCTCACCTATAAATAACCTCTCACCCCTCTCATTCCATTTTGGTTAGAATTAGTTACAAAAATCATACATAGTTACTATAGCTGTTCAATTTTAGTTACAGTATTTTGTACTTAGTTTAGTTGATGTATTAGATAACACATTGTACTATCAATTCACCTTTATCAATACATAAGCATTATGTTCATTTCAAGTTTCACCTCAGTTCATTTATTTTGCCTAATTCTATCATTGGAATAACAGAATATTGTTGATACTTGGAGATACTTGTTTGTTCCAGAAGAGTTTCCTCATTTGCAAACTTATCAGTTAGTTGCTACATTTGCTGTTTCAGAAAGAAGACCTTTGATCATGATTTACAGTCAGATAGCAGTTTTGCTTCCAGTTAGAACCATTAAGATTTGTAATGGTAGTTGTAGAACCAGTGTAGATGTTCTTTGCATTTGAAAGCCATCTTTATCAGAGGACTCCCCTATGGAAGAAATGGTGAAGAATCATTTCTATTTTTGTATTTTAGCTAGAATTTGGGTGCTATGAGTTGTATATGCTTTGGTACTTGCTTAAAGTTTGTTTAGACTACTGGTTTTGATCTATGATTGTCCATAGTTAATCTGTTTAGCTGAGTATTTCATTAGATCTTGTGTTACTTTAGTTTCATTTGTTGTATTTGCTTTAACTGTTGTTTGAATCAACCAGTTTAGATCTTGTGGTTATAACTATCATATTCAGTTTGTTGTTAGACTAATTATTAGCCAAAATCAAGTCTAAAACAGTCAAACAAGTAGTAGAGAGTTAAGTCAATAAGGCAAATGGCATCATAAATAGTTTGGGTCATATTTTAGCTCAAACTGTCATTTTCAGTTCAACTAAACTTTGAGCTCATTGAGAGTTAAGAAATGAAGCTTATTGTTTTGAATAGCTTGGCCTAGTGCCTAGAAGTTGTTTTCCTGACTTTTGCTTATAGCTTATTGGATAACCAGTTAGACAATTTAGAAAGTAGCTTATCACAAGTGTCTTGATTGAGTATTTTTAATTCATTTTTTGTTTTTGCTTATTCTGATATTTCCATCTAGTTTCCCTTTACAAAAGTTGCTCAATATCCTTTCTAGAATCATAATAAGACACTGGTTTTCATTTTCATAAAAGTAAAAAAAAGTAAACATAGGGTCAATAAGCCAGGTTTTGATTATTTAGCTTTTACGACTTATTCTTTCAGTGGAATTAAGGATTTCTTGTTCAGGTGTTAATTTTTTCACCTTTTAGTGAATTCTAGAAGTTTGTAGCTAAATAGAGTAAGCCATAAGCTAGATCTTTTAAAAGTATATTTTGTGAAAATACGAATAAGCAGTTTTAGCTTATTAGAGCTTATCATTTTTATTTTCCTTAGACAAAATTTGATTTTAGAAAGATTAAAACAATTCTCAGCTTATTTGGTCCAGTAAAAATCCAAATACAGCTTATTAAGAAGTGTATGCCCGTTTTTGTGAAAAGTTGTATAAAAATTGCACTTTGATCCCTGGAAGTTGGCAGTTATTGTAGTTTATTATAATTAGCTAAGTTTTTGTTAAATTTTTAGTTACAGCCCTTGTTGTTAGATAGTTTGTTAATTTTCAGTTTTATTAGTTAAGTTTAGTTACATTTACATTTCCAGTCCTTATACTTTGGCAAATTCATGTTTTTAGCTTTAATTGTTTAAAAATACTTGATTACTTGTACTTTGTGTTAGAATACTTGGATGTGCAACTTGTTTTTAGTGTAGTATTATACGTATATAGATATTTTTACCTCTTTATGTGTTAATTGCAAGTAAAATAGATTCCAGTTTAGAAACCAATACAAAAAAACAATTAACCTTTGATTGTATTCTTGATATCAATTCGATAAGATACCGAGAAACAAATATACTAAAAACGAGACATTAAATGGCGCCGCTACCGGGGCTTATCGTGAAGATTGACGGTTTCTTTTGAGGCGTATTGGATTTTGAGATCCGTTCACTTTGTGAACGTAATTTTTTGTTGCAAATAAAAAACATAAAAAATATCAAAAATATAAGAATACAAAAAAATATCAAAAGTAATTTCTTTCCTAAGAATTACACCAAAAAAATTAAAAAAAATCCAAAAGTAACTCTTTCCTAAGAGTTACACCAAAAATACTACGTACATATTATTTGACATATTACTTTTCTACTTCGTTTTCTCTCACGGTTTTCTTGTGAATATATTCTCTTATAAAAAAAATAAAAATACAAAAATATTTTCTCTATTTTACTATAAGTAAATATTGATTATACGTAGATACGAACACCCAATAAACCTACTTCTATGTGTATTGCATTGCAATACACCTTTTGTGGCGGCGTCAGGGTGCCACTTACACGTATCGATCAAACATAATTAAGGCACAATAGATAAATACTGCAAGTTATTTGATCTAGAGAAAGAGTCCACTGTGTGTGGGGGGGGGGGGTATAAGGCGAGTGTATTTCACATTTTATAGAAGCAGGCTCTTAAGTAATACGCGCCGCCTCGTTTCTCCGCTCCTTTGTGGTTCTTTCAAAGGTGATACTAGTCAGTGGTGTGCCACCGAATTAGTACTACATAAATACTTTCTTGTGGATATTAATTATTGAACCTCTATTTGGTACTCAATCCCTCTCAAAGTCACCAAGGGCATTCGATTATTCCTCGATTTTAGTTATATGCGTACACGAGCACGTACACATATACCGCGTGGTGTACCTCGTCCTACCAAGAGGAAGAACAAAAATACCTTTCTTAAGCTGATCACGAGAATCACGCTTTCCATACTGCTAACGTAGCCATAGACAATAGACCTATGTGGGAGATCCTTCAGTCCCATGTCGATGAGAACGCGGATGCTATCGTTATACCTGACATACCAGCCAATAATTTTGAGCTTAAGACTGGGATCATTCTGATTGTATCTGCCTGTTAGAAGTATTTAAAGTGATGATCATATAATATACCGTTGCGAAGCTCATGGAAAATGCTATTCAACGGGGTCAAGAGTTCTAAGTTATTGTTATGTATTTTCGGAAATACGTTCTTAACGTATATTAGAAGTATAGGTAACTCCAACAATATTGTTAAATGTAATTAGCTCGTAGTTAGTTTAGAGAGAATTGCATAAATCGTCCTTTAAGTTTAGTCAGTTTGCATGTTTCGTCATAAATATTATATAAGTGCTGATATCGTCCTAAAATCAAACTATTTCGTAAATTTTCATCCTTAATGTTTTGTCATTTTGCAGGTTTCGTCCCAAAAGTTTTGGCTATTTTGTAGGTTTCGTCCTAATAATTTTTCTCATAAGGACGATGTTTGCATTAAAGTTTCCCCAAAGGGATCATCTTTGCACTTTTGTAATGTTTAGGACGAAACATGCAATTTAGCCAAACTTTAGGGACGATTTATGCAATTTACTCGTTAGTTTATTGTATCAAAGTTAGTAACAAACCAACCCATGGGCTTGTCCATGGGTTGAAGGCCTAAGCCCAGAAAGGCATGTGTATATAAACCCCTTTCCTTCATGGAAAGGGGTGTTGGTTGTTTATTCATTTTGTTACCTAAAGACCGGTTAATCCATTAATATCCAAAATATTGATGGTTAACATGTTGGATAAGGGGAGAAAATGGGATTAAGGAGACTTGTTAACATATGTGTCTAAAAAATGAAAAGAGCTCAATGATAAATCCAACTTGATATGTGTTATGCATATGTTAAGGGGGAGCATTTTCTTATCAAAAACACTGAAGGTACTAAACACTCTTGATATTTATATCACAAGTACCTCAGTGATTTTATGGAATTTTCATGAAGACGAATACTTACCCAAAACACACTTAACTCACGACGTATGTGGTGACAAAAGGGTGGTAGGATTAGGTGTTAGTCCAATGATTCTTCTAGAACCGGAGGAATCTTCCCAAGGACAATTCCACAGTTAGAAAATAGAAGTACTTAGGAAAGATGGAGAATGGATTGTGAATGTAGCTGAATGTCGACCAAGTACTGATGCTAGCACTGGAACAATCACAACTAGGTGCTAGTGATGATGTATTGGTAAGCATTGAAGGGGTTGAAGAATGAAAAAGAAATGTAAAGATAAAGGGTGTAAAGAAAGAAGCCCTCCTTACAACTTAGGCAGAAACCAGGTCAACTCATCTTGAAGACAAAGTATCATTAACCCAGTGATGCGATGCACAACCCCTCCCAACCAACTCAAATATCTCTAAAAAGATATTTGTTTTAATGTCACGGAGTTCAACACGTTATCTATCGGTTTAGTCACTCCGAATAAATTGATATTGAAAAGGTGGCAATCCTCTTCAGCCTCCGCTCACCAAAACAAAGTGTACCATTGAGTCTAGAGTCACGAGATCATCAAAAGTCTCAATAGGACACAATTTTAAAAACAAGAAAGATTTTTTATGAGTCCTACGCGATATTCTTGAAATATTTCCAGAACATCTAAGTGATACGAAAGTATTACTATGAAGATGGAAATCCTGCTTGAGCCAACATCAAACAAGCTCATGGTAGGGGACATGTGCGGTTCTTTAAGAACTAATCTTGTGATAACTAGAAAGAAACGATGGTTTGACTCTTAATTGAGATTAAACTTATTCTAGGGCCTCTACGCAAAATCCAAGTGATCTTTCCAGAACACTCAGAGTGGCACTCTTTAGTAATCATAGTGAAGAGTGGAAATCCTTCCAGTGTCAGCTTCAAACAGCACTGCAGTAGGTGACAAGCAAGATTCTATTAGAATCAAGCTCGTGACAACTGGAAAGCAACTATGGCGAAAATCTTAATTGAAATTCACTTGTTCCAGGTTCATGAATTGACGGTTTCAATAATAAGGATATCTATTATTAATGTTATGATTTTGCTAGGTTCAATTGTTCGTTTCTCGGTATCTTAACGAATTGATTTCCGGTTCAAAATGCGACTCAATTGTTTTTGGTGAGACAAATATTTTTTGGTTGTTTTTAAAATTAAATCACAAGACGTTAAAATAAATGACGTTAAAGTAAAGCTAAAACTAACTAAAACATAAATGGTGTAAAATTAAAGACGTTAAAAGTAAATTAATTAAATGACGAGAAATTAAAATTTGACGAAAAGTAATTTCGAAAATTAAATAAGACAAAACAAGTAAAAATAAATTGACGTAAAAATAAGACGAAACAATTAAAATAAAGTTAATTAAAAATGGCGGGAAAATAAGTTTAAAAATAAAATTTGACTAAAAACTAATAAAATTCGCAATTGTAAAAACTGAATTAAATTCGCAATTGTAAAAAAAACAAAAGATTTCGCAATTGAAATGAACAATTCTACAATTGTGAAATCAAAGATTTCGCAATTGCTAGAAAAAGTTCCTAAATCGAATCAGGAAGAAGATTTCGCAATAGAAGAAAAAGGCAAGATTTCGCAATAGCATAAAAAGTTCCTAAATCGAATCAGGAACAAGATTTCGCAATAGCAGAAAAAGTTCCTAAATCGAAT
The DNA here is from genome assembly GCA_025667525.1 of Glebionis coronaria. Lineage (NCBI taxonomy): Eukaryota > Viridiplantae > Streptophyta > Magnoliopsida > Asterales > Asteraceae > Glebionis > Glebionis coronaria. Next base: position 164,496,381 of record CM046878.1, on the reverse strand, counting down.
CAGGAACAAGATTTCGCAATAGTAGAAAAAGTTCCTAAATCGAATCAGGAAGAAGATTTCGCAATAGCAGAAAAAGTTCCTAAATCGAATCAGGAACAAGATTTCGCAATGGGGAGAAAGTACAAGATTTCGCAATTAATGAAAAAGTTCCTAAATCGAATCAGATTTCCTAAAAACTAGGAAAACACAAAAAGTACGAAAATAAGCTCAAAAATCTTAATTTTTGGAAGACAATAAGCAAAGTAAAACACCAATAAGCTAAATAAAAACACTAGATCAAAGATAAAACGTATGAAATCAACAAAAACAGGACATGAAAATTAAAAAGACTTAAACTTTATATAAAAATAAGATGAAAAAGGTTTAGATTGAAAACTTGAAATCAAAACAAACATAGATTAAGAAAAAGATTGACAATAAGCAAGAAGAGAAGATGAACAAGATGATTAAAAACTTAAAGATAAAAGATTAAAGAACACAAAATTAAAACTTACTTGAAAATTAAAGGTGCAAGACAAGGTAATTAAAGGTGCAATAAAGTAAATGACATGAATTTAAATGTGCAAAAATTAAAGTGGAAGAGCATAGTTTGTCAAACTAGCCAACAAGTGTAAAAATGAAATGCTAATGACTATATATAGGGGAGGATTAGGAAGCTTCCTCCCCTCCTTCATTTTCTCTTAATTGCATCATTAGGCCCTTCCTTCTTAATCTCTTTGTTAATTGCACCATTTGTCCTTAAGCCTTTAAATCTTCTTTAATCTTGGACTTTAATGACTTTTGGCTCGGGATTTCTTTGAACTCGTCTTTTAATTCTTCAATAAATTAGACTTGAGTTTTTCGGCTTTTGATAAACTTCCGTCTTTTGACTTTTTCTTCGATAAATCTTCAGAATTGGTCTTGGACTTCCGTTCTTTTTCCACTCTTGACTTTTCGACTTCATCTTTCATCTTTTTCTTCAATAAAAGCCCGTAAATGCCGTGTTTTCTCCACTTTTCACAATTTCGTCCTAAATCACAACAAAAACACAAACCACGCATAATTCCGACATAAAAGACATAAAATACACGTTTTGGTCCGGTTATTATTGTAATTAAGTGGTAAAAAGGATGGGTGTTTACACACCTATCAAATCCCCTACACTTGACCATTGCAATGTCCTCATGCAATGCATTAGTTACAAAGCACGTTTACATTTTTCATCATAATCAATCCACGTTGGACTTTATTAAAGAGATAGAAAATTATAAACATTAAAAGTAAAGAAATCAGAAAGCATATCTTGGGTTTTGGAAATGTTGTGAATGATCATCATCCTCAAGTTTTCACTTTCTCCAAACCAAGCTTAAAAACGAGATCATTGTTATTATAAGTTAGTAAACTAACACGAACTCATGTGGGCCAATTATTCACTTAGACTCCCTTATTCCTAGGGGTATCTCTTATATTTTATTATTGTCTTGAATGATCACGAGGATGCATTGTTGACTTATTTCGATAGTTTATTTAGTCCGAAAATAAAGTGAACGATTTAATCAATAGTTAGCTAAAGGACAAAATCTTTTAAAACTGCTTCTCGGGACCTCATAAAGTTCATATCTTGGCATAACTCGCTTCGCGATTTGAGACCTTTCTCGGACCGATATTTGGCAGCGACTTCATACTTCAAACCTTGAGAGACGCTCATGAAATAATGGTCTTCTCTTCACAATAGGAATTTCTTCACTTGAAGTTTTGAGAGATTCATACTTGGACCACGACTTCTTCATTTTTCTCCAATCTTTATTTTGGACTTTGATATACAACGATCCGCCTCCTTTTATGACTTGGATCTAATTATCCTCATACCTTGCTAGGGTCTTTTCGGATACACTTCTCCATGACTTTTGGGGAGTTTTTGCTTTTCGTCGTATGTCTCGATCCTTCATATTGATTTTCGATAAATGATTCTTCACATCACTTTGGATCTTTAGCAACAAAATATAGCCCTCATGTCTTGTTAGGACCTTTTTGGACTCGCCAATCTTCGCATCCACCTTCAATAAGTTATGCCTTGGCTATGAACTCTAATCCATACCGAGCAACTTTTAAACGATCTTGGGCTAGAAGCTAAGTAACTTTTCAAATCGTACAACCTTATTTATTGCAGATAAATTTATTAACAAGCGATGGGAGAATAGGCTTATAATTAACTCACATAAATTCACGAAAGAATACCGAACTTATAATTGGCTCTATCATCTCTCGTTCTCCACAGTTTAAAATCTCAAGGAATGAGACTCGTGGATGCTTAGCCTATTAAATCAATGTTTTGGGTTTTCGAGTCGCCTATAGGATCTTGCAAATTCTTAGACTTTTTCAAGTTTAGAAATCGCATTTTAAAGTTCCCTTGATAAACGACTCTCTAGGATCAATTATAGGAATTTGCGAAAAGTTCTTGTTCTTAACCCGTGAGAGTTAAGACTTTCGCGTTATAAAGCTCCCTATATAAAAGCCTAGCAAAACTTGACTTAAACACGTTAAGGATACTAGCTAGAGTAACTTAGATAAGTAAACTCGGGTTGAGTCAAAAGATTCATAACGTTTGAAAATTAAAACCACTTTATTAAAAATTTATTCTAGCAAGGAAAGGAAATAACTATACAAAGGGAAAAACTAATAGGCCAAAATAGATCAAAAATTTTGAAAAATGTCGAAAAAATTGATTTTACGGTTAAAATGAGGGCAAATACAAGGAAAAGACCACTTAACTTCGATAGAAGTCCCCCCTACACTTAACATAAACGTTGTCCTCAATGTTTAAGCATGTGGGAGTAAACTCCCCTACACTTAGGACATTGTGCACTTTGTTTAAATCTCGCTAAGGAAAAGACAACTAAAGATATTCCTATTTTAATATTGAGAAAATATAAAATAGTGAATCGAGAAGAGTTTAGGATAGAACCGGGATGAAGTGAACACGGAATCACGGGTCGTTAAAAATCATTAAGAGTGGATCATTGAGCGCTCGAATCCCTGATTAAGAGAGGAGAGGAAATAGCAAACCAAAGGGTCTCCCCTACACTTATGGTAAAAACAAAGAAAAAGATAGATAGATAATTGGGTTGCCTCCCAAAAAGCGCTTGTTTTTGTTATCCGAGTCACGAGCCTGACTCGTCCCCGAATTAAATGGTCCATGGGGAGGCCTCAAATGTAATACCGGGATCAAAGACCTTATCCTCATTCCCGGAGGAATATAACAAAGGAGAGACAGGAGGATAAGTCTTAAACGGTAGAAAGGTCCTTTCAACATACGAGAAGTATGTGAAATCATGATCCTCGGGAGGTGGGGTGGGTATAGGAATCACATTGTCATCCTCCAAAGACAATGGATGCGGACCAATTGGCAAAGCCGTAATGTTATCAATCATAGAATGGTCATTTTCACCTCCCGGGTCAAAGCACTCATCCTCATTTCCCGGAGAGGGAAATTGATACATCACCCGATTGGGCGTGCATTCAGTAGGATGAGGGGGCAATATAGTAGGACAAGTAAGAGAAGAATTACCTTCCACCTGCGATACCTTTCCAGTAGAATCAGAACTCTCCACCTCTGCGATAGAAGGGGGCATGGCTAACAAAGCATGCTCATTAATAGTAGGAGAATCAGAGCTAGCAATGTCCTCAATCCCTTCGTCAAAGAGAGCATTCACCTCACTAGATATGTAATCGTCATCAAAATCAAATAAAGGGTTCGAATAAATCTTGAAAGTTTCCTTCGGAACGTCTTCATCAGATAGTGACTCGTCATCACTAGAAGTAAAATCATCATCTTGATCAAAAAGAGGATTGGAGAAAGCCAATGAATCCTCTTCCAAAGTGTTGGTGGAAGGAACATCATCAGGAGAAAGTGCATCATACTCATCGTCACTGTCGGATGTCAACTCAGATTCACTTAGAATATGGACAAGGTTATCAGCACTAGACGTATTGAATTCGTCGGATTCCTTTGCAGGAATTGTACTAATATCCTCATCCCCTAGGATGGTTGAATCCTTAGGCTCCGGCAAGTCGGGAGAAGGAATAGCATTCTCATCGGTCCAAGAAATAGGACTCTCATCTTCATCACTGTCATAATAATATGGAGGCACAAGAGGAGGAGTATAAGCATTAAGGTTAGATACCTGCTCTCGTTGCTGATCCGCTTGACATTTTGCGTTGTATTTATGGAAAGCTTCTTCGAGGTTTTGAAATTGAGTAACAAGAGTAGCCCATTGTTCTTGGGTACACAATTGTTCGAAAGAAGGTTGATGATTGACGATGTGACGTGGGGGCTCAAAGTTAAATGCACTGGGATGATAGCACGGTGGTTTCTCAAAGATCTTCGATGGATCACAAGAAGAAACATCGTGAGGGCCCCCACAAATATAGCAACACGGGTATGGAGAAAAACCTGGTGCATGTTGAGGATAGGGATTGTCATAGACGGGAGAGGGTGGGAAAGTATTGTAAGAGTTGAAGTATGAATTTGTTGAATTGCAAAATGGACAAAATCCAAATTGTGTATCGTCGATATCAAAACCACACCGCTCACAAGTACACCATTAACATGTTTGAAAACCATGCCATGGTCTCCCACACCGGCCGCAAGATGAATCCATGAAGAATTATAGAGAAGAGGGGTAAAGAAAAGAATTAAACATAATAGAGGATAAAGAGGAATATTTTTGGTGCAAAACTTGTGAAAAAGAAATGCTTTTTATGATTTTTCAAATGTTTTTGGGGTTTTTGGAAAATTTTTGACACGAAAAATAACGTTCACAAGTGAACAGATCCCAAAAAGCAACGCGTCTCTCACAGAAAACCGTTAATCTTTACGAAAAGAGCCGGCAGCGGCGCCATTTTAATGTTATGATTTTGCTAGGTTCAATTGTTCGTTTCTCGGTATCTTAACGAATTGATTTCCGGTTCCAAAATACGACTCAATTGTTTTTGGTGAGACAAATATTTTTTGGTTGTTTTTAAAATTAAATCGCAAGACGTTAAAATAAATGACGTTAAAGTAAAGCTAAAACTAAATAAAACATAAATGGTGTAAAATTAAAGACGTTAAAAGTAAATTAATTAAATGACGAGAAATTAAAATTTGACGAAAAGTAAATTCGAAAATTAAATAAGACAAAACAAGTAAAAATAAATTGACGTAAAAATAAGACGAAACAATTAAAATAAAGTTAATTAAAAATGACGGGAAAATAAGTTTAAAAATAAAATTTGACTAAAAACTAATAAAATTCACAATTGTAAAAACTGAATTAAATTCGCAATTGTAAAAAAAAAACAAAAGATTTCGCAATTGAAATGAACAATTCTGCAATTGTGAAATCAAAGATTTCGCAATTGATAGAAAAAGTTCCTAAATCGAATCAGGAAGAAGATTTCGCAATAGCAGAAAAAGGCAAGATTTCGCAATAGCATAAAAAGTTCCTAAATCGAATCAGGAACAAGATTTCGCAATAGCAGAAAAAGTTCCTAAATCGAATCAGGAACAAGATTTCGCAATAGTAGAAAAAGTTCCTAAATCGAATCAGGAAGAAGATTTCGCAATAGCAGAAAAAGTTCCTAAATCGAACCAGGAACAAGATTTCGCAATGGGGAGAAAGTACAAGATTTCTCAATTAATAAAAAAGTTCCTAAATCGAATCAGATTTCCTAAAAACTAGGAAAACACAAAAAGTACGAAAATAAGCTCAAAAATCTTAACTTTTGGAAGACAATAAGCAAAGTAAAACACCAATAAGCTAAATAAAAACACTAGATCAAAGATAAAACGTATGAAATCAACAAAAACAAGACATGAAAATTAAAAAGACTTAAACTTTATATAAAAATAAGATGAAAAAGGTTTAGATTGAAAACTTGAAATCAAAACAAACATAGATTAAGAAAAAGATTGACAATAAGCAAGAAGAGAAGATGAACAAGATGATTAAAAACTTAAAGATAAAAGAATAAAGAACACAAAATTAAAACTTACTTGAAAATTAAAGGTGCAAGACAAGGTAATTAAAGGTGCAATAAAGTAAATGACATGAATTTAAATGTGCAAAAATTAAAGTGGAAGAGCATAGTTTGTCAAACTAGCCAACAAGTATAAAAATGAAATGCTAATGACTATATATAGGGGAGGATTAGGAAGCTTCCTCCCCTCCTTCATTTTCTCTTAATTGCATCATTAGGCCCTTCCTTCTTAATCTCTTTGTTAATTGCACCATTAGTCCTTAAGCCTTTAAATCTTCTTTAATCTTGGACTTTAATGACTTTTGGCTCGGGATTTCTTTGAACTCGTCTTTTAATTCTTCAATAAATTAGACTTGAGTTTTTCGGCTTTTGATAAACTTCCGTCTTTTGACTTTTTCTTCGATAAATCTTCAGAATTGGTCTTGGACTTCCGTTCTTTTTCCACTCTTGACTTTTCGACTTCATCTTTCATCTTTTTCTTCAGTAAAAGCCCGTAAATGCCGTGTTTTCTCCACTTTTCACAATTTCGTCCTAAATCACAACAAAAACACAAACCACGCATAATTCCGACATAAAAGACATAAAATACACGTTTTGGTCCGGTTATTATTATAATTAAGTGGTAAAAAGGATGGGTGTTTACACACCTATCAATTATCCAAGTGATTCACTCTTTATGTTCGCAGTCAGTTTTGGACGGTCGAATAATGTTTGTTATTCCAAATATACAAGTTAGTTATAAAAAAGATATAAAAAATAAAACTTATTTTACATCCTTGTTTTTTACTACATACCAAGGTATCAATTATATTCATTCATTCCTTAAGATTAAAGAATACACGAAATGATTATTTTTGCCAAAATGTTTCAAAGTTGTAAAAACAACGGATGGACTAAAGTTATAAACATGACAAAAACTGGTTATCTCTTGTTATAAAAATTATAAAATACCACTGCTGATATTTTATGAACATAGTTGTTATGTAATATTACTAGTGATATTTTATTTCTTTATCACTATGATATTTTATTTCTTTATCACTATGATATTTTATTCCTTTCACTAGTGAAATATCAGTGGTGATAAACCAGTACTTCATCATAGTTACAAATTTAACCGCTCTGCTCTTTTATAACTTTTAGACATTTTGACAAAAAAAATGCTTCCGTTTTTTTAAATGTTATGTTAATACCTATCAGTAGATAAAAAGAAAATGAAATGTGAGAATTGATACCTAGGTATAAAAACAAAATTGTAAAATAAGTCATCTCATAAAAGTAATCCTACATTTATAGATATGAAATCTTACATTGTGTACAGTTTTATAATATTGATGGTAAAAGAACAGCAAGATGAATTACTTATCATATGTTCAAAGAAAACAAAATACGTTTCACGAATAATTAAGCAATGATAATACCCTGAATCTTATATCTTAACTCATAATAATTCTAATTATGTTCCATGTTTTTGTCATTGTACTAGCGAACTTTTATTTTAATAATTTATAACAAAAAGAAATATATGTTATACTTAAAGGTAATAAAATAAAGTATGTATTTAAAAAATAAAAGTTTGTTTTTCCAAAATAAAAGTTAGTTATAAGAATGACATAAAAAAGAATAAAGTCATTTTATATTCTTAATTATTTTTACTACATACCAAGGTTTTAATCATATCTATTTATTACCTAAGGTTAAAAAAAACACAAAAGAGTCATTTTTACAAAATGTCCAAAAGTTGTATAAATAACGGAAGGAGTAAAGTTATAAACATGACGAAAAAGTTCTTTCGCTGTATCAACTCTGAAATTTTCAAGAATTCAACAAAGGATAGGTATGTGGGACATGAAGTCACAAAGAGGCAAACATCACAAGAAGGCATAGACTGCATGTGAAGATGATCTCAAGTTACAAGACAAGTTAAAGCCAAAAGAACATGTTGCAAGCCAATCTCAAAGATTATTACAACATATTCACAAGCCGAAAAAGTAAAAGAAGAAAAGAGAAACAACTACGAGCTCAAGAACGAAGACTTAGTATAGTATGCTAGGTTTAGAAATTTGTAAGTTGGAGTGACCTCCCTTTGGGGGAGATTGTTGGAAATACGTTTTTAACGTATATTAGAAGTATCGGTCACTCCAACAATATTATTAAATGTAATTAGCTTGTAGTTAGTTTATTTTATCAAAGTTAGTACAAACTTAGATCGATTTATCTTTTGTGTAAATGAGATTAAATCAAATTAAACACTTAGAGAAACTTTGTTGTGTAAACAATTCAAGTACTATGCGGAATTAATACTTGAATGTAGAACAAACAAAACAAATAAATCAAACTTTCACTTTGATTGATAATCGAACTTGTGTACAATGAAAGTGTAAAACGTGTATTGAACTAAAACCTAAAGGCCTCCTTTTATAGATTAAGGAACCTTGTACAAGAGTCTACGTATCAACTATTTTAGGTAAAGATAAACATAGAAAATACATTGTCGAACATATCTTTACTAGAAACATAAAACGTATAGACTAAGTATTCTATCCGTGCTTGGACTTCTTCTCATCAGTGCTTGATTTCTTCTTGTCAACGCTTAATCTGACAACGCTTGATTTCTTCCTATCAACGCCCAATTAACTCTTGTCGGCGTCTAAGTGTCTTGTCTCATTTTATTCCCAACAATCCTCCCCTAAACTTGATATCTACTCTAGTAATCAAGTTTCTGAATAAAAACTAAGTACAAGGAGGATTCTTACAAATACAAATCACTTGTTAATTAGGAAATAACAAAACCTCATTAAATCTTTGCCAACATCACTTATGTAATCCATCTCCAACTGTGTTGACACCATTTTCTTCAAAACTTCCTTGGACATGGGATATTCAGCATCCACAAGAAGATATTTATAAAACTTTGTAGTACTCAAATGATAAACACCAGCTGCTGAATGTAGACGCAACTGAAGTCCACTGATATCATCCAAATCCAATCATATTAGATCTTTATCATTTGGCTCACACATTCTCTTGAATGTGGACCAAATCTTTATTCCATTGACTGAAGTAGGTGCTTCAGCCTCATACTTGGTCTTCATCAATCCCCAAAGATCTATCAAGTCTTCCCTATCCAGGCTTACAAACAAAGAGATAAGAGTAGTAAAAGTATGTACCTCCTTTCCATATCTGCCAATCATCCAAAACCCACTTGCATCTTCTTCATAATGAACTATAGGGTTTCTGGAATCATAAGGTAATACCTCTACCATATGTGAAGCTTCCAAAGGTGAGAGCTTAATACTCCTTCTAATAACTGCTTCACTAGGATTCACTCTATCCAAATTCTCTGGGAACTCAGTAGGAAGTCCCTTCTTCAAAGGCCCTGGTGAAACTCTGAAAGAAGTCTGATAGTATTCTGCTCTTGAACACTTGCCGATATAGGATAAGCACGAAACTCTAATTCATCAAAGGACAAACCCTGCAACTTCTTTAAAGTCCAATCCCCTTGATGACACCTGAGAAGCATATTGTAGAGCTCCCTTCTATCCTTCTTAGACTGTGAAAGAACCTTTCTAGCCTTATACTTTAGAATTACCTTACAATCTCTTTGAACTCTTAGCAGAATCTCCAATCCCCAAATTTGATATGAAATTGTCATGTCTGGATTCTCCATAACCTTATTCTCCCATGCAAAGTACATCTGAGCTACTTCAGGCATCTCATAATGTACCTAATTTTTCAATTCCTCAAGCCTCTCCTTAGCCAACTCATCACCATATTCAATCCTTTCTGGATCTTCAATGATCATCACACTTGAATCAATACTCTCATCATCACTGCCTTCCTTACTCTCAATGGCAGTCTCTATCATCCTCTCCTCTTCCTCAAGTTGTGCAGCCAAAATAGAATCAAATTGCACTTGGGCTGCATCCTTGGGAACTTTTGTTTCTACCATAATCCCTTTATCTTTATCCATACATCAATAATGGGTAAAGAAGTTGATGGTACCTGTGTAGACACATCCTTGATGATAGCTGATGACTGGGATACATCAACCACACCTACAGGTTTATCAGCGTCCAAAACCTGAATGTCAACGATGAACTTATAATAACTAGATTTTACTTAGTTATGAAAGTTCGTTAAGCCGATCTTTTAGAATTGATTACTAGTTAAAAGTACGACTCAGTCATTCTTGGTGGAAAATAAATGGTTTGGTTATCTATTTTAAACTAAAAGTAAATATGAAAATGTCGTTGAGTAAAATAAAAACTTTAAAAAATAAACTAAAAATTACTAGAAAAAGTAATGATCGGAATACATGTAACTCAAAGCAATCGGAATATCAAAATAATTCCCATCGGAATCCAAATCGGAATCCAGATTGGAAAGTAAAACTCTATTCCGATCCTGTGATCGGAATAATAGTCATGCAGTCGGAATGCTGGTCTAATCGGAATACACAATCGGAAAGGGGTTTACCCTTTTCCGATGACTCTAAAATTCGTAATAAGCTTAAAAGCTACTTTTTAATAAGCTCAAACCAAACAACCAAATCTTTAAAGAAAATAACTAAATAAGTACAAATAAGAACCTTTTAAACTTTAAATAAGCAAAACTTTTAAATCAAACTTTAAAAGGATGAAACTTTTAATAAAAATGAAAAGTAAATAAGCTAAACACAAACTAAGACAATAAGCATGAAAAGCTAAAAACTTAATCCGTATTAAAACTTAAAGATGAATAAAAAGATAAACTTTTTAATCACATAAGCATCAAGGTGAAACAAAATCAAAGATTATAACGAATCAAAGTTAAATAAAATCAAGAAAGGTAGAAGAAGATTAAAGGTAAAAAGCTTAACTTGAATTTGTAGATTAAAGATTCAAAAATACAAGATTGAATTAAAGCTTAAAACATAAAAGAAAGAAAAGATGAATTTTTAGTGAGAGAAAGTTAAACACTTTCTCTCTCTAAAGATAAAACTAGAAAAATGAAAAGTGACTAAAAACTAATTAATTAACACCCTCCTAATGTGTAGGAGGGTATATATAGGAGGTGGGGAGGTGCATGTGTTGCTTCCTTTTTCTTTCTTCTCGTCTCGACTTTAAATTCTTTGTCTTTTTCTGACGTCGTCTCGGGATTTGTCGATATAAATTGAACTTGTCTTATAATTTTCTTCTTCTATTAGACTTGAGTTCTTCGACTTTATTAAACTTCCGTCTTTAGACTTTTCTTCGATAAATCTTTAGAATAGGCCTTGGACTTCCGTTCTTTTTACGCTCTTGATCTTTTGACTTCGTGTTTTGTCGTTTTCTTTGATAAAAGGCCGTGATAGCCCGTGTTTTCTTCCTTTTTCATATTTTTATCCTGAAACACAATAAGAACACAAACCACGCATAATTCTGACTTTTACGACATAAAATACACATTTTGGTCTTGTTATTATTGGAAATAAGTGGTAAAAGGATAAGTGTTTTCACACCTATTAAAACCCCTACACTTGACCATTGCAATGCCCTCATGCAATGCATTAATTTCAAAGCATGGATTACATTTCTCATCATAAATAACCCACCTTGGCCTTTATTAATTACTAAACTTCAAGGAAAGTAAAAAGATAGAAATCAAAGACTTACATTGGGGTTTTGGCTGTCATGAATGTTTATCATCCTCGAGTTTCACGTTCCCCATACCAAGCTTAAAAACGAGATCATTGTTATTATAAGTTAGCAAACTAACACGAACTCATGTGGCCCAATTATTTACTTAGACTCCCTTATTCCTAGGTGTATCTCTTATATTTTAATATTGTCTTGAATGATCACGAGGATGCATTGTTTGACTTATTTCGATAGTTATTTAGGTCGAAAATAAAGTGGGACGATTTAATCAATAGTTAGCTAAAGGACAAAATCTTTTAAAACTGCTTCTCGGGACCTCATAAAGTTCATATCTTGGCATAACTCGCTTCACGATTTGAGACCTTTCTTGGACCGATATTTGGCAGCGACTTCATACTTCAAATCTTGAGAGACATTCTTGAAATTATGGTCTTCTCTTCATAATAGGAATTTCTTCACTTGAGGTTTTTCAGAGATTCTTCATACTTGGACCACAACTTCTTCATTTTTCTCCAATCTTTATTTTGGATTTTGATATACAACGATCCGCCTCCTTTTAGGACTTGGATATATTTATCCTCATACCTTGTTAGGGTCTTTTTGGATAGATGAAAGTCCCTAATCAATGCAAGAAACCCTAATCTTAACTTAATCAACACAAGGTATTACTTTTCAAACGTAATCTTATTATTGTATAATAAAGAATTACAAGTGTTATGGATAACACCGTTTGATGACAATGTGTTGTGCACACTTTGAACAACAATAAACCTTAACTTATGAATACAGTCGTAGCTGTTTGATTCACTAAGTTATACGCACTAATGTTCTTAATATCTCAAAGTGTTAAACATTAATGCAAGGATACACATCCTATTTGTAGTGTTACGAGTTTGACTTGAACAGTGCTTGATGTCGACTACACAAGCTTTTACAAGTTCCCACATCAGTCACATGATGTCCTTCTATTCTTGGTAGTCTTCCATTATGCTTTAAGGAACAGTTGTCAAAAACAGTTTCCTTATTCTTCATATTCTCGAACACACAAATGGCATGTCCAAAGTGTGCTGAGAGTTATCAGGGTATTGCCACCCCTGTTAACTCTCAACCTCTCAGAGTCCCTAATACATCTTGGCTGTTATCCATCACAGCCAAGGAGTATGTCTTCAGGTAATCTTCGACTTCCCTGACAATGTCTCTGACATGGACTCCTCTGAGATTGCTCACAGAGACTCGGATCTCTGTGAGTCTTGCGAAACTTGCCTGCCTCCTAGGCACAGGCAAGGGACTATCTATCAGCCTAATTATGTTTAAATCAATGAACAGGGAATCTAACAAGTTTAGATTCCCAACAATCTCCCCCTATTTAAACATAAATAGTGCTAGATCTAACTATGTTAAGGTAAGTGAGTTTAACAGCTTCTTCTTACACATAACAGATCTAAACAAACATACCTCATGATTTTATTAAGACTTAAAGAAAAATTACAAGTTCATTACATAAGTTAAATAAAAGATGAAGGTAAAAGGGCTGACACTATCTTCAATAGTCATCATTTTTGATTCTTTCTTCAGCTTCGGCCATATCTAATCTGTTATCAATTTCATCCTGCAAAGTCTTTGCAAACTTCTTGGAATACTCTGAGTTGATCTTGAGACACTTCTTGTGACAGAGTAGCTGAATAGTTGAAGCTAGGCAAAGCTCATCTTCCCTCTGAAAAGCATATTGGCAGGCTTTGTTCATAAACGCCATTCCTCTTTCAGGCACTGAGTATGTCTGACCATCAAAAGGGCCAACTATACCATTAGGAAGGATCAGATCCCTGTGCATGCCATCCACACGAACATCTTCAGTAACAAAAGTTTCATCAATGATTTGGGAAATTCTTCTTCTTTTGTTGCCTGTCTTTGGGGGTCCTTGTTCGAAAAGCTGTGGTGGAGGATCAATCTTGAGTTTGGCAGCTGTTTCCTTGATCCAGTTAAACTTAGCCTTAAGAGTTTTAAGCAGAAGGAAATTTGCCTGTCCAGACTTTTTGGCAGCTAAGGCTTCAAGTTCAAACCATTCTGATAATCCAAGTGTTTTTAACCTGAAGTTGTCAAACACATCCATATTCCTCTGTTGATTATCCCTCCATAAGATCATCTGTGGGGTGTTTGTGGACTTGTGAATGGTGTATCTAAACTTGGTTATCTTGCTAGCAGCATACCTGTTGTTCACGCAGGCATCATAGTCAGCTTTGACTTTCTTTAAGGCCTCAGCGCGTTTAAGTTCCATTTCCCTCAACCTTTGTTTTTGTTTTTCTTTTTCAGGTGGTGTCATCTTCCTCAGAGTAGCTTCATTTAATTCTTTGGCTGCCTTGAGCTCACTTAGTCTTTTGAATTCTTCAGCCTGTTGCTCTATTTCTTCAGGCGTTAAAGGACTCTCATCGGAAGGTGTAAAGGTTGAAAAGTGGGAAAGGTCTGTTGTGGATCCTCCTGTCTCTAGCATCGCAGCTATCTTCTTAAGTTTGGTGTTAGTATCAACCAAAACTATCTCTTTACCTTTCTTTGAGACAGAGGACTCCACACTTATGTTTTTCAAATCATCAGCTCTTTTGAGGAACGCTGTCTGAGCCTGATTTTGAATAGATTTTGGTTGGGAGCTCACAGTGAATTTAAGTTTCTTGGCTGCTGGTTCATCATCATCCTCAGGCTTGCTGATGTTAACTAAGATCATGGACTTAGATGAGTCAACTCCATCTTGTGTTTGTTGCTCCCCCTGAGTCTGATCCTCATCATCAGGTACTATAACTGGTGTGATGACTTGAAGAGGAACAGGTGTTGTTGAAGGATTGGCTGAAGATGAGCCTTGTTCAGCAGATGCAAGGCTGAGTGTAATATTCTTCTCCACCTCACGTTCATCCTTACTTCTCTTATGCTTGGATGAACGTGCCTGAAATCTTCTTGCAATCTGCTCCACAGAGGCAGCCATGGCACGTTGTCTCTTCCTCGAAGCCCTGGCAATCTTCAGCAAGAGGTTGGCATTGGCATTGGTATTAGCTTGAACACGCCTGACAATAAAACCAGCATGGTTGTATTGCCTGTTGCGAACCGCATTGAAGTGCCTGTTCATGTTGTTTTCTTGTTCATGGAACATGGCTGGGACAACAGAGTCAATTGCATCCTTGATCCGTGTCGAGAGATGACTTAGTCCCTGAGACACACCTTTTCTGGCACCTTCCTGAATAGGTTCAGTGACAGCCTCAGTGACAGCCTTCTTTATAATGCCTGGAAAAGTGACAGTAAAATTGTGCATCTCTGACTTGATCACGTCCAGCTTTCTTGATAAGCGCTCAATATCAGACTGATGGTGTACAGGCTGAAGATTCTTGATATTGAGGCTTTGTTGAGCAAAATCATCCTCCCTTGGAATCAAGTCGAAGTTAGTCTGGGTAGGATGATCAAACAAGAGGAATTCAGCTGTTGAATCATATATTGGTCTTTGGAAGACTGTTGTTGCAGATGTAGCAGAGTTTTGTGTGTCAACAGCTTCCTTGAGAGGAGAAGTCTTGTCATCTTCTTTAGGAGGAGAGGCTGACAGCTGGTCATCCTCATCTTCTTCCTCCTCTTCATCAAACATTCCCTCAGGGAATTCATCTTCAGGCATTGGTTCAAACTCAGCGACATAATCTTCTACAGAGAGCATTTCTTCATCAGCATTGAGCACAAGTTCTTCTTCATTCGGAATGTCCTGAGTTATTGTTTCAGCCTCCTTGTCATGTACCTGAGGTTCTTGGACTGGCTGTACAATTTCAGCCTGCAAGTTTGTTGTAATTAGTAACAGGGGAAAATATAAAGTGAATGGTCGCCATTTCGCTGTCCCAGAGAGGCTGAGGGTGATTACTCAGCCACTCCAAAGGATAAATCCTTGGGATTCTTTTAAGTGTGAATGAAGTGTGGTTAATGGTCGCCATTCGCTGCCCCTAGGAAAGCTGAGTGTGATTATTCAGCCCCCCCAAAAGGTAAAAACCTTTGGGACTCTTTTAAGAGTGAAACATATGTTGTTGTAGGTCGCCTGTTACGCTGCCCCTAGGAAAGCTGAGGGTGATGATTCAGCTCCCCCTGAAAGGATAAATCCTTTGGGGTTCTTTTAATGAGGGAACCAAGAGGCTGTGTGAAGTACAGCCATCAAGGTTGAGACATTAATGTATTCAGGTTGTTGTTAGCCTGAATACTGTCTAGAGGGTTCAGGGTCATCGGGGTGCTTTATAAACACAAATGAATCACTCCCTGGTGCAAAGACAGAGTGTACAGAAGTCTTAAAGTATTCTAAGTGAAATGACAGACTTCTATGGGTCGAGGATTACCCTAACTTCACCACTCTCTCCTACAGACAAATGAGAGTGGTTGATTGTGAACCTCTAAAAATGTACACTGATTACCTGTGAGATATCAGCTAGGTTTGGCTGGTTTCCTGTAGTCTCTGCTGACCTAGAGACACTAGACGCCTGTTGTTTGTCAGCCAAAGATTCTGTATCCACAAGAGTATCTGGACCAGAGGCGGTGTCAATCTTCTTTACTTTGGCCTTACAAACAGCTTTAGGTTGGGAAGAAGAGGGGATTTTCTTCTTCTTTGGCTGTTGGCCAGATGAAGCCTTGGACTTAGTAGTGTGCTGCCCAGAGGTCAAAGACGTAGACTTGCCAGCGACACTAGAAGTATTCACCTTCACAGAGGAAGGGAGCAAGGGCTTCTCAGCGTTGGGTACCTGGTTGGCAACGTTCAGCATGTGTGCAGTGACAGGGATATCCTCAGCTCCTATCTCCTTGTAGATGGCGCCTGTGATGCGATAGGGCTTTAGAGCTGTCAAGGCCTTGTTATGGTAATTCTCTCCCAGCAAACTCTCAAAGATCAGGGACAGATAATGCACATAACAGATGTTCTTTTCCCTGACCTGATTCCGTCCTTTCAGTTGTTCTACCAGGTTTGAGAAAAGGATGCTTCCAAAATCAACATCAGCTCCCCAGATAAGTCCATATGCAATAGCCTGATGATTGGACGACATCTGATCCTGTGATCCCTGCATTCCTCCCAGGGACTTCACAATGTGGGTGAAGAGGACACGCCACATAGGAGTAAAGTACTTTATCTTCAGAGGGGCTTTGGCGAGGACCTCAGCTGGCGTAAGTGCAGGGTTAACATCATGGCAGGGTTTTAGTGTGGCTAAGGCTTCCTTGACAGCCTTTTTGTCAACCGTCTTCAAGCATTCATCTCCATGTTTGAGTCCGGCCACACTAGAAAAATCATTGAGGGAAAAGGCAAAAGGATGTTCATTGCAAGAAAGGCTAAAGGTAATGGTGTCTTCAACTACTTCAGCAGAATACCAGAATTCCCTAAGGTATTCTTGGTAAAAGGTGGATGGAGATTTGGTGAAGGCTTCGTTTAGGTCACAATTCTGCATGAAATTTACCAGATCTGAGTAGGTGTTGTTTGGTGCCTTGATCCATCCAATGGCGTTATTGGAGGCGATGATGCTCTCGTTGATCTCGAAGTTCACATTAGAGGCTTTTGGTACGGGAAACGCCATTGATTTAAGGTTGAAGGAGAATGAAAATGGCGGATGGTTGAGAGAGATAAGAGTTTAGAGAGAGAAGATGATTTTTAGAATGGTGGTGGGTGTGAAGAGAAAGAAGACAATATATATATTCAAACTTGAGTGAACAGTTATTCAACCGTATTAAATGCAAGAGCGAAAATGACTGCTCAAGTGGGTCCCCTTGACCTTTCAAAAAGTTTGTCTCCTCGTTATCCGAAACTTAAATGATTAAAAAATGTGAGAATGTTTTTTCGCATTTACTTGGAAAGTAACTACCTAGTTTCATGTGAAAAACATTTAATAAAACATTTAATATAGAATCAATCATTTAATGAACACATTTAATATCAAGCCACAGGCTTTGAGATATTGAGCATCCCTAGCTCAGCAACTAGCCTGTTGAACGTAGGTTCAGCCAAAGGCTTTGTAAAGATATCAGCTAGTTGCAGCTCTGTGGGAACAAAATGCAGCTCAATATCTCCCTTCATAATATGATCCCTGATAAAATGATACCTGATATCAATGTGTTTGGTACGAGAGTGAAGCACAGGGTTGTTGGATATGGCAATGGCGCTGGTGTTGTCACAAAAGATTGGAACTTTGTCATACAAGATTTCATAGTCAGCCAATTGACTTTTCATCCAGAGCACCTGAGCACAACAGCTGGCTGCAGCGACATATTCAGCTTCAGCTGAAGACATAGCCACAGAGTTTTGCTTCTTAGCACTCCATCCAACCAATTTTCCTCCTAGGATTTGACTGCTGCCTGAAGTACTTTTCCTGTCAATACAGCATCCAGCATAATCTGAATCTGAATAGGCCTTGAGATCAAAGCCTGATTCCTTTGGATACCATAGTCCTAGGGATGGTGTTCCTTTGAGATACCTGAAAATTCTCTTAACAGCCACTAGATGGGATTCTTTTGGGTTAGCTTGGTACCTTGCACAGAGACATGTGGAGAATTGGATATCTGGACGACTGGCTGTTAGATACATCAGTGACCCAATCATGCCTCTATATAAAGTCTCATTGACAGAGACCCCTGACTCATCAGGGCCCAAGTCGTTGGGTGGAAGCATGGGGCATTTCACTGATGCACAATCAGCTAAGTCATATTTTTTAAGTAAATCCTTAACATACTTTTCTTGACAAATAGAAATTCCCTTAGGACATTGTTTAATTTGAAAACCCAAAAAGTAAGTTAATTCACCCATCATACTCATCTCATATTTCTTGGTCATTAATTTAGCAAAACGTTTACTAAGATTGACATTTGTTGACCCAAAGATGATATCATCCACATATATCTGCACAATGATGAAATCACTCTTGTCCTTGAAGGTAAAGAGTGTTTTATCAATAGAACCCCTGATAAATTTGTTTTCATATAGGAAATTTGAAAGAGTTTCATACCATGCTCTTGGAGCTTGTTTCAGACCATACATTGCCTTGTAGAGTCTGTACACATGGTTGGGAAACTCGCTGTTCTCAAATCCTTCAGGTTGAGCAACATAGACTTCCTCAGCCAAATCACCATTGAGGAAGGCACTCTTTACATCCATTTGATAGACAGTGATGTTCATATAGGCAGCATAAGCAAGAAAGATTCTGATGGCTTCAAGTCTAGCAACAGGTGCAAAAGTTTCATCATAATCAATTCCTTCAGTCTGAGAGTATCCCTGTGCTACCAATCTTGCCTTGTTCCTGATGATGTTCCCAATTTCATCCATCTTGTTTCTATAGATCCATCTAGTGCCTGTGATATTCTTTCCAGGTGGAGCTGGCACTAGTGTCCATACTTTGTTCCTTTTGAACTGATTGATTTCTTCTTGCATAGCAGCTACCCATCCATCTTCTACCAGAGCCTCAGCAACTCTTTTAGGTTCAATTTGAGAGAGAAATTCAGCAAATAGACATTCATTGGCTGAGGCAGACTCTGAGTCTTGGATTCGCTGTCTGGTTGTGACCCCTGCATTTGGTTCCCCAATAATGTTGACAAGAAGAATGTGTTGATCTCTTGACCACTTATTTTGAGGAGCTGGAGTTTCAAGAACAGGGGTACATGAGGGCACAGCTGGTACAATTTGAGTCTCATCCTGCTGACTAGGAGGGCTTTCTTCAAAGACGACTTCAGTGTCTGAGCCTTCTTCAGCCACATTAAGGGATGCAATTTCATTATCAGCAGGAGAAACTTCAGAGGATTGAAGAATTGGTGAGTCATTCATATCATGAGAAGGACCATCAGAGATTTGAGGTTCTTCTTCATCAAGTTCCTGAGAGGTAGGAACTTCTATGTTGTGAGTAGACAGAGGGTCAAAAGCAGGAACATAAGGAGTGAGAGTGTTGGAGTGGTGATGACTGGTATGTCTGGGTTCTGTGAACTCATCACTTGGGAAAGAAATATTTTCATTAAAATCTACTTCATCACCCTCTGTTCCTATCCTCTGTATGACTTCATCATCTTCATTAAATCTGACATGGAAGGTTTCTTCTACTTCTTGTCTTCTGATGTTGAATACTCTGAAGGCTTTGGCTGTTGGAGAGTATCCCAAAAAGAATCCATCATCAGCCTTTTCATCAAACTTTCCAAGTTTATCCCTGTAGTTATAAATAAACACAGGGCATCCAAACACATGAAAATAGCTGACGTCTGGAGATCTTTTTCTGAAAACTTCATAGGAGGTTTTGCCATGTCTTTTGACAATGATTGATCTGTTTTGAGTATAGCAGGCAGTGTGTACAGCTTCTCCCCAAAATTGCTTTGGTAAGGCTGCACCATTTAACATAGTTCTTGCTGCTTCAATCAGAGTCCTGTTTCTTCTCTCAGCCACACCATTTTGTTCAGGAGTGCCAGCTGAAGAGAAGTTCTGTGAAATCCCTTTTTCATCACAAAATGATTCAAGTTGATGATTCTTGAATTCTGTACCATTATCACTTCTTAGAGCTTTTACTCTAACATCATTCATATTTTCTACCTGTCTGATGAAGGAAATGATGGTATCAGCTGCATCACTTTTTCTGAGGAAAAACACCCATGTATATCTTGAAAATTCATCAACTATGACCAAGGTGTATTTGTTGTGATTAATGGTTTGATGTTTGACAGGCCCAAACAAGTCCATGTGAAGGAGATGTAAGCACTTGTCAATAGAGAATGATTGCCTAGTCTTGAATGAAGACCTGTGATGTTTTCCTTTGACACAGGCAGAACAAGTTTTGTCTTTGGAAAACATCACTGAAGGTAGACCAGCAACCAAGTTTTGAGTGGCTATCTTATTGATGTTCTTGAAGTTGAGATGAGACAGTCTCTTGTGCCAAGCCAGTTGACACTTTCAGAGGCTTTGGCAAGAAAACAATTTGAGCTGTCTTCAGAGCACACAGCCATGTTGATGACATAAACATCTCTCCTTCTAGGTGCAACCAGCACAACATCATTATTTTTGTTGAATATGGTTCCCTGAGTCTTAGTAAACAAAACCTTATAATCAGCATCACATAATTGGCTGATGCTAATAAGATTGTGCTTAAGACCATTCACATATGCAACCCTGGTAAATGTGATCCCATTGCAATTCACTGAGCCATATCCTTTTGTGTCACCTGAAGAGTTATCTCCAAATACCACTTTGGGACCTGGCTCCTTTGAGTATCTGTGCAGGTATTGTTGAATCCCTGTCATGTGTCTAGAACAGCCACTATCTAGATACCATACCGATTCCTTGAGATATTTCTACACAGATACATAGAAACAGATTAGTTCCTATGGTGAACCCACTTTCCAGTGGGTTCCCTGAATTGCTTATTAGCAACTCTTGTGTTCCTGAAAAACTTTTGGCGTTGGGATGGACAGTTCATAGTTTCATGGTTATAACTCCCACAGATATCACACCCAGGGAAGTCACCACACTCGTCTGAGTGATGGTCTGTGAACCCACAGAATTTACAGGGAGGATAAGAATTGTAATTTCCCTGTTGTCTTTTGGAACTCTGTGGTCTGTCCCTAGAGGGTGTCTGAGCTCTTTTAGCTGCCATGTGTCTGTCATGATCTAAGGTCGAGTGGTGAGAATTTTTACAAATATTGCAATAAGGTTTGATTAACCTTTCCCCTTTGGGTTCACCTAGGACAGACTTAGGTTCATGAGAAGTAGAGCATTCAGCGGAAGGCTTAATGTGTTGTTTCAAGAGTTCTACTTCTTTCATAAGAGACAACAGGCGATCTTCAGTGGTGGGGTCAACCTTATTCACAGCTTTAGTAGAAACAGGCTTAAAAGCTACTTGTTTACCAGTTGGTTTAGCAGGCACACGAAAAACTTTGGCTGGAGGATTCTCAATATCTGTCTTAAGTTCATCCTTGACAGATCTAGAAGAACTGCTAGGTTCAACTCTAGAGAGTTTGGGCAATGGTGGTAGCTCAGTCACATCTTCAGAGACAGGGTCATTAGTCAAAGAAGTATCTGACATATGAATAGTCTCTGTAGATTTAAAGACAATGTCTTTGGGTTTGGTGAGAATCCTCAACTTTTTATTCTTAGCAGTTATATCCCTGTTTAAGTCAGCAGGCACTTCATCCCTAAGCAATTCATCAATAGTAAACCTAGCACACAGCCATTTTTCAATAATCTTGTTCAATTCAGTGACTTGATCATTTAAAGCTATGTTTTTCAAGGTTAATCTAGCTACTTCATTTTGCAGGGATATTTTCTCTAAGTTAACCCGCCTGAGAGTTTCACATTCAGCCTTAGTATTTATCATTTCAGTTTTAACAGAGTGAAACTTATCAAGTAGGTTCTTTCTTTGTTCCTCAACAAAGTGCAAATCAACAATGGTGTAATCAAGGACATGCTTTCGTTCATCACTATCAGACATAGATAGAAGTCTGTGTACCTTTTTCATTGTGATGTCAACCCATTGTCCTGATCTTGCATCACCTTTTCCAACAGCTGGTTCATCCTCAGCTATTGCCATAAAAGCCCTGACTCTTGTGGTGTCTTCTTCATCTGAAGTCAAAGGTTCATCATTCCAATCATAGGTTTCAGCAACCAACCCTTTCTCAGCCTTTTTCTCACCACCTTTCTTTTTGGACATAGCTTCAATCTTCAAGTTCATCTGTTCGAACTCAGCTTTAAGTGCCTTGTACTTATTTTTGTAATCTTTCTTCTCAGTGTCTGAAGAATTGGATTGAGATGAGTTGTTATGTTGTTTGAACTTGTAGGGTTTGGATGAAGATGATGGATAAGAGGGTGAGGATGTTTTGGTGGAAGGACATTCTTTTTGAAAATGTCCAAGCTTTCCACAGGCAAAACATGTTTCTTTTGACCTGTCAGTTGGTTTGCTAGCTGATCCTACTCTTCCAGATCTTTTGTAGTATCTTCTTTGATTGGCTAGCAGTGCTCTTTCATGAAATTCTGCATTGAGGTCTGACAAGAACTCTTGGCTGCTACGGGTATCTTCTTCAATATCAGAATCGCTGTCAAGAGGATGTGTTGCAGAGATCAAAGCTTTGGAAGATGCTCCTTGGACTACAAATCTTTCAGTCTCTGATTTGTAGATAGTATCGATCAGCCCTTCTTCATAATTGTACTTACCATAGAGCTGAGCAAGGGTATCATTTTTGATTGAGTTGTTAGCTCTCTGAGTCTGATTCATGCTCAGCCACTTTCTTGGAAGGCTGTTGACAAAAGTGGCATTGATCTCAGCTTGACCAATAGTGACATCATTCATAGCGAGGTCATTTAGAAGAATCTTCAGCCTAGTATAGGTTTGCTGAACTTTTTCACCTTCAAGAGACTTAAAGGCATTAAACTGAAGTCTGAGTGCCTGAATCTTTGTCTCTCTTGTTTCAGAGGGTCCTTCATGGCCAAGAATGAGGTCTGTCCACATTTGTTTAGCTGTGGGACACTGAATGACAGGCTTCATGATATGCTTTGGAAGACAGGAAATTATGATGCTTTTGAGACGTTTATCTTGGTTTGCTAATTTCCTATCAGCTGCGGTCCATTGTTTGACAGGCTTGGGAAGAGGGTTTTCTTCAGTAGAAGTAAGCGCCATGGGAATATATGGACCATTTTCTAAAATTTCTAAGAGAAAAGGTTCAAGTCCATCAAGGTATACAAGAAATTGACTCTTCCAACTGGCAAAGTCTTCTTCATCAAAGACTGGTACACTGGTTACGTGTGATCCACCTCTTGAGTCAAGAAGTTGGGGTAGATCATCGTCATTTGTTGGGGGGTTAAGTCTTGGTGAAGATGGGTTTGTGGAAGGTGAGTGTGGGCTAGAGGTTTCCGGCATGGTGGATCTTGATTATAAAACGGAGAACGATGTTTCTTGAAGGTTTTAATATCAAACACCGCTCTGATACCAATTGAAAGTCCCTAATCAATGCAAGAAACCCTAATCTTAACTTAATCAACACAAGGTATTACTTTTCAAACGTAATCTTATTATTGTATAATAAAGAATTACAAGTGTTATGGATAACACCGTTTGATGACAATGTGTTGTGCACACTTTGAACAACAATAAACCTTAACTTATGAATACAGTCGTAGCTGTTTGATTCACTAAGTTATACGCACTAATGTTCTTAATATCTCAAAGTGTTAAACATTAATGCAAGGATACACATCCTATTTATAGTGTTACGAGTTTGACTTGAACAGTGCTTGATGTCGACTACACAAGCTTTTACAAGTTCCCACATCAGTCACATGATGTCCTTCTATTCTTGGTAGTCTTCCATTATGCTTTAAGGAACAGTTGTCAAAAACAGTTTCCTTATTCTTCATATTCTCGAACACACAAATGGCATGTCCAAAGTGTGCTGAGAGTTATCAGGGTATTGCCACCCCTGTTAACTCTCAACCTCTCAGAGTCCCTAATACATCTTGGCTGTTATCCATCACAGCCAAGGAGTATGTCTTCAGGTAATCTTCGACTTCCCTGACAATGTCTCTGACATGGACTCCTCTGAGGTTGCTCACAGAGACTCGGATCTCTGTGAGTCTTGCGAAACTTGCCTGCCTCCTAGGCACAGGCAAGGGACTATCTATCAGCCTAATTATGTTTAAATCAATGAACAGGGAATCTAACAAGTTTAGATTCCCAACAATAGACTTCTCCATGATCTTTAGGGGAGTATTTGCTTTTCGTCGTGTGTCTCGATCCTTCATATTGATTTTTGATAAATGATTCTTCACATCCCTTGGGATCTTTAGCAAAAATGTAGCCCTCATGTCTTGTTAGGACCTTTTTGGACTCGCCAATCTTCGCATCCCGCTTCAATAAGTTATGCCTTGGCTATGAACTCTAATTAATACCGAGCAACTTTTAAACGATCTTGTGCTAGAAGCTAAGTAAATTTTCAAATCGTACAACCTTATTTATTGCAAATATATTTATTAACAAGCGATGGGAGAAAAAGCTTATAATCAACTCACATAAATTCACGAAAGAATACCAAACTTATAATTGACTCTATCATCTCTCGTTCTCCACAATTTAAAATCTCAAGGAATGAGACTCGTGGATGCTTAGTCAATTAAATCAAAGTTTTGGGTTTTCAAGTCATCTATAGGATCTTGCAAACTCTTAGACTTTTTCAAGTTTAGAAATCGCATTTTAAAGTTCCCTTGATAAACGACTCTCTAGGATCAATTATAGGAACTTGCGAAAAGTTCTTGTTCTTAACCCGTGAGAGTTAAGACTTTCGCGTTTTAAAGTTCCCTATATAAAAGCCTAGCAAAATTTGACTTAAACACGTTAAGGATACTAGCTAGAGTAAACTTGGATAAGTAAACTCGGGTTGAGTCAAAAGATTCACAACATTTGAAAATTAAAACCACTTTATTAAAAAATTTATTCTAACACAGAAAGTAAATAACGGTAACAAAGGAAAATACTACTAGAATAATAGGCCAAAATAGATTAAATTTTTTTGAAAAATGTCGAAAAATCAAATTTTCTGGTTAAAATGAGGACAAATTTATGGAAAAGCCCACTTACTTCAATAGAAGTCCCCCCTACACTTGATATAAACATTGTCCTCAATGTTTAAGCATGTAGGAGTAAACTCCCCTACACTTAGGACATTGTGCACGCTGTTTAAATCTTGCTAAGGAAAGGACAACTATAGTGATTTCAATGTGAACATATAAGATATGAAATTTTGAATCACGACAGTTTAGGATAGAACCAGGAAGACGGGTACACGGGATCACGGTTCATCAAAAGTCATCGAGAATGGATCTTTGAAGCTTTAATCCCTGCACATCATAAGAAACAAGACAACAAACACATACGGGGCTCCCCCTACACTTATTATGAAAACGGTAAAGGATAGATCAACAGGCTGCCTCCCGAGAAGCGCTTGTTTTTGTTAACCGAGTCACGAGCCTGACTTGACCCACAACTAATTCAAGGGAAACGTGGTGAGGGATGGAATCATCTCATGAGAGATGTCCTCACCAAAGTACAGCTTCACACGCTGGCCATTCATTTTGAAATTGGGCCCATTTGGCTGAGAAAGCTCAATGGTGCCATAAGGAAAGACTTTAGCGACGGTGAATGGACCAGAACAACGGCTCTTCAGCTTGCCCGAGAAGATCTTCAACCGAGAGTTAAAGAGTAAGACTTGATCACCAACGTGGAACTCTCGGTTCTTAATCCTTGAATCATGAATGATCTTGGTCTTCTCTTTGTAGATCAATGAATTCTCATAAGCTTCATTCCTCATTTCATTGAGCTCGTTGAGTTGAATCTTCCGAAGATCACCAGCTTTGTTGATGTCAAAATTCGCCCACTACAAGGCCCAGTATGCCTTATGTTCCAGCTCAATAGGGAGGTGGCATGCCTTCCCGTACACAAGACGATATGGAGTGCAACCAATCAGAGTCTTATATGCGGTACGGAAATCCCACAAAGCATCGTCTAACTTATCGGCCCACGAGGCACGATGCTCTCCCACAGTACGTTCAAGAATTTGCTTCAATCCACGGTTAGATATCTCGGCTTGACCATTAGTTTGGGGATGATAAGCGGTGGAAAGATGGTGATTGACACCGTACTTAGCCATGACTCGAGCAAATCGATCATTGCAAAAATGAGTCCCGCGGTCACTGATGATAGCACGAGGAACACCGAATCGAGCAAAAAGTTGCTTTAAAAAGTTCACAACCACCCTCGCATCGTTTGTAGGGAGAGCCTTTGCTTCAACCCATTTAGATACGTAGTCAATGGCTACGAGGATGTACTTGTTCCCTTTAGATGATGGAAATGGCCCCATAAAGTCGATGCCCCATACATCAAATATTTCACATTCTTATATGAAATTTTGAGGCATCTCATCTTTATGTGTGATCTTGCCTTGTCGTTGGCAAGCATCACAATGCTTAACCATTTCGTGAGCGTCACGATAAATGGTGGGCCAATAAAATCTAGAGTTAAACAATTTCTTCGCGGTGTAGTTCGGACCAAAGTGACCACCGGTGGGTCCT
This sequence comes from Glebionis coronaria, assembly GCA_025667525.1. Taxonomy (NCBI): domain Eukaryota; kingdom Viridiplantae; phylum Streptophyta; class Magnoliopsida; order Asterales; family Asteraceae; genus Glebionis; species Glebionis coronaria. The sequence goes on along the minus strand of CM046878.1, from coordinate 164,469,696 downwards.
TTATGGCAAGCTTCGAGAATGTCTAAAGCTGCGGGTCCATCAACACATCGACGAATAATCAGATCAGCACATTGTTTGAAAAGGTAAGGGTCATCCCAAAAATAGTGTTCAATGTCTTTAAAGAACTTTTTCTTTTGTTGGGACGTTGACCCTTCCTTGAGAATTCCACCCGCCAAGTAGTTTACAATGTCCGCAAACCACGGGGTGTCATCGAGATTCGAATTGATAGACATTAAGGCATCAAGGGGAAAAGAGTCATTGATCTCTTGATTCGGATGATCCCCTTGATAAGGATCCTCAAGTCTACTTAGATGATCCGCGGCTAGGTTTTCCGCTCCCTTCTTGTCACGAATTTCGATTTTAAATTCTTGAAGGAGCAAGACCCAACGAAGAAGTCTTGGCTTAGAATCTTGTTTAGTTAACAAGTACTTCAACGCGGAATGGTCGGTATAGAAAATGGTGGTGGAAAGAACAAGATAGGGGCAGAACTTCTCAAAAGCATACACTACAGCTAAAAGCTCTTTTTCGGTAGTGGTATAATGCAATTGAGCCCCCGTCATTGTCTTGCTAGCGTAATGGATTGGTTAGAAGTGTTTGTTCACTCTTTGGCCCAAAACCGCTCCAATAGCAAAGTCGCTAGCATCACACATCAATTCAAAAGGTAGCTCCCAATTAGGGGTAACCAAGACCGGTGCCTTAGTTAGCTTATCCTTAAGAAGATTGAAGGATTCAAGACACTCTTTAGAAAAGATAAAGGGAGTACCTTTTTCCAAGAGGTGGGTCATCGGGCGAGCGATTTTAGAAAAATCTTGGATGAATCAACGATAGCAGCCCGCATGACCAAGGAAACTTCTCACACCCTTCATGGTTGAAGGTGGAGGCAATTTAGCAATAACATCGACTTTAGCACGGTCCACTTCAAGACCGGCTTTATAGATTTTGTGTCCAAGAACAATGCCTTCTTTTACCATGAAATGGCATTTTTCCCAATTTAGAACAAGGCGAGTGTCTTCACACCGCTTAAGCATGCGTTCCAAATTGGCAAGGCAAGAAGAGAAGGAGTCACCATAGACCGATAAATCATCCATGAAGACTTCCATAGTTTCTTCAACCATGTCATGGAAGATAGCCATCATACACCTTTGGAAAGTCCCATGAGCATTGCATAAGCTGAAAGTCATTCTTTTGTAAGCATATGTTCCATAAGGACAAGTGAATGTGGTTTTCTCTTGGTCTTTAGGATCGATGGGAATTTGAAAATACCCGAAGAAGCTGTCTAAGAGGCAATAATAGTCATTACCCGCTAGACGTTCAAGCATTTGGTCCATAAAAGGGAGGGGAAAATGATCCTTTCTCGTAGCATCATTAAGTTGGCGATAGTCTATACAAACTCTCCACCCTGTAACGAGACGAGTAGGAATCAACTCGTTGTTTTCATTGGGCACAACGGTGATTCCGCCTTTCTTAGGCACACAATTGACCGGACTAACCCATGGTGAATCCGATATAGGGTAGATCATTCCCGCATCAAGAAGTTTGATAACCTATTTTTTGATAATGTCATGGAACTTGGGATTCACCCTTCTTTGGTTTTGAATAGTGGGTTTAAAGTCGTCCTCCATGAGAATTTTATGTGTGCAAAAGTGAGGATCAATTCCACGAATATCGGAGATTTTCCAAGCAATCGCTTTCTTATGATTCTTCAGCACGGCGATAAGTCGAGATTTTTCGTCTTCTTTCGAATCCTTTGCGATGATGACGGGTAACTTCTTATTGTCTTCAAGGAAAACGTACTCGAGGTGAGACCGCAGATCCTTAAGCTCCGGAGGATTTTTGATGGAAGGCGTAGTCAAATTCGGATCATCGATAGAGATTTCTTTAGGAGATGGTGGAGAAATATGATCCTCATTGAGAAGTTTCTCAATGGTACGAATGTCTTCATCCCAATTGGAGGGAGAATCGTCATATTGTAAATCCACATCTCCCAAAGTTGCTTCAAATTCTTTCAAAAGGAAATCACTTTCTCCAAATGGAGTTAGTGAGAGAGAAATAGAGGCAACGGTCTCAACAATAGGTAGAGAAGAGAACCACTTTTACAAGCGTCTTTGAAATGTTCTTCACAAACCTCATCAAGAACGTCAATGAAATAAACACTCTCGTTTTCAGAAGGCTGCTTAGAAAGTTTACCCATGTTGAAGACGATTTTATCGTCACCAACTCTCATGATTAATTCTCCTGCGGCTACATCAATGAGAGTGCGGCCGGTCCTCAAGAATGGACGTCCAACGATTAATGGAACACGGGAATCCATCTCATAGTCAACGATAACAAAATCCGCCGGAAAGGTGAATTTGTTGACACCGACGAAGACATCTTCGTCTATCCCCACCGGATAAGCAACCGTACGGTTAGCTAATTCCAAAGTCATTCGTGTAGGGACTAGATCGGGTAGAGATAATTGTTTCCAAACACTTAATGGCATTAAGTTTATACTAGCACCTAGATCGGCTAGGGCCATATAATTCTCTACCCCGGGGAAGTAGCAAGGAATGAGAAAACGACCCGGATCACCAAGTTTGGTTGGTAATTTCCTTAATAGCACTGCGGAGCAATTCTCGTTAAGTTGGGTCTGAGCGATATCAAGGAGTTTATCCTTATCACTGAGAATATCTTTAAACAGTTTCGCATACTTCGGCATGTGAGCGAGAGCCTCGGCAAAGGAGATGTTGAAATTCAGTTGTTTAAACATTTTAAGAAAGTTAGAAACCTGAATATCATCCTTGTGCTTCAACTTCTCTTTCCTCAACCTTGAGGGATAAGGTATATTGGGTTGAGATGAAGGCTTTGGAATGGAAGTCTCACTCACATCCTTGGGTGGTGGAGGGGTGGAAGTAGGAGGTGGAGGAATTGGTGAAGGGGACTCGTTTTCCTTTGTCACAATCACCGGTGTAGGTGTAGGAAGATCGGGTTCCTTTAAACCTTTTCCACTTCGAGTGGTGATTGCTTTCATCTCCCCTCTTGGATTAGCAACAGTGTTACTCGGAAGAGAACCCGAACCAGAGGCTAGATTACTTTGGAAAAAACTAGCCATCATATCCCTTAAGTCATTCGTTTGACTGGTCAAAGAGTTTCGCATATCGGCTCGAAGATCATTCCCTTGTTTCACCATATCTCCTTTCAAGTTGCTGAGTTGTCGCTGAAGATTCTGCACTATCGCATCATTAGTCCTCATGTAAGTGTCAACCTCTTGATTAAATGCGGTGGGTTGGGTGGGAGGAAGAGCATGGTAGGCAGGTGGTTGATAAGCGGGTGGTTGCTGAATTTGATTGTTTCCTTGAGGTGGATATGGGTTTCTTTGGGTTTGATATTGATTTGGAGCTCGAGGTTGGTTTTGATTGTTGCGATTGAGGTTGTTTGGGTTTTGTGGGGGAAAACAGGGTGGTGAAAGGAAGTTGTTTGAACGATAACTGAGCAAATTACGGTCACCTTGAGGACGTTCTTGATAGCCTCCCGTAGAAAAGTTACCGTTGGCGGCATACACATTTTCCGGATTGTCATGAGTCGAATGACAATCGGTGTATGAATGAGATCCCCCGCATATTTCAGATGACTGACTCAAAGCATTAACTTGTTCATTGATGGCTTTGGTATTGTTAGCGGTTTGTAGAGCAATTGTTTCAACAAGCAAAGTAAGCTTATCAATTCTCTTGTTGCTATTTAGTGAATCTTGGTCATTCATGCTTAAACCATTGTAAAAAGTATTAATTTGATGTACTTTTATGAAACAATTGGTGTGGACACTTTCTTAAAAGTTCCTTAAAACGGTCCCCAAGATTCATTAAATGTCTCACCGTACTTTTGTTCAAAGGTAATGATTTTATTCCGCAAAGCGGTAGTACGTGAGGGTGGAAAAAAGTAGTTGATGAATTTGGTCTCTAAATCCGTCCACGTAAGAATACTTTGTGGCGGTTCCTTATCAAGTCAATTCCGGGCCTGTCCCTCTAAGGAGAAAGGAAAAAGTTGCAAGCGAATCACTTCTTGTGAAACCCCATTATACTTAACCGTATTGGTGAGTTGAAGAAACCTTTTTATATGGTCATGAGGATCATCAAGCGAACGCCCCAAGAAAGTTTGAGCAGAGACCATTTGAATAAAGCCGGATTTAAGCTCTCCAATCTCGGGTATGACAATAGCATCGGTGTTGTCCTCTATGTGCGATTCCAAAAGTTCGATCATTGGTTGATTGTCCATGGTGACAATAGGTGGAGTAATGACTTTGGCCTGAGCTACTTTCTTCTTACGAGCACGGGTACGCATACACACCTACAAAAAGAAAAGAAAGATAAACAAGAAATATTTTTGGTTTTTTATGGTTTTCTAGTTTTTTGGATTTTTTTGAAAATTTTATATTTTTTTAGGATTTTTGAAAATTTTAAGCAAGAAAAATAACGTTCAAAAGTGAACGGATCCCAAAATCCAACACGTCTCTCACTAAAAACCGTTAATCTTAACAAAAAGAGCCGGCAGCGGCGCCATTTAATAACTAGATTTTACTTAGTTATGAAAGTTCGTTAAACCGATCTTTTCGAATTGATTACTAGTTAAAAGTGCGACTCAGTCGTTCTTGGTGGAAAAATAAATGGTTTGGTTATCTATTTTAAACTAAAAGTAAATATGAAAATGTCGTTGAGTAAAATAAAAACTTTAAAAAATAAACTAAAAATTACTAGAAAAATACTTGGTAAAAACAGAGATTTCGGGAAGCGTGCAATTTTTGGAAATTAAGCTTAATAAAAATAAACAAATAATCCCAATCGTAATCCCCGTCGGAATGCTTGTCATCGGAATGTGATCAGAATATCAAAGGAAATCTTATCGGAATACAAGAGTCGGAATGTTATCGGAATGTGGCCAAAAGGAATGATGTCAGAACAATGGCAAGGCTATCGGAATACTGGAAAACAAGTCCAATCGGAATGTCTGAAAAAGTAATGATCGGAATACATGTAATTCAAAGCAATCGGAATATCAAAATAATTCCCATCGGAATCCAAATCGGAATCCAGATCGGAAAGTAAAACCCTATTCTGATCCTATGATCGGAATAATAGTCATGCAGTCGGAATGCTGGTCTAATCGGAATACACAATCGGAAAGGGGTTTACCCTTTTCCGATGACTCTAAAATTCGTAATAAGCTAAGTTTAAAAGATACTTTTTAATAAGCTCAAACCAAACTTAACCGAATCTTTAAAGAAAATAACTAAATAAGCACAAATAAGAACTTTTTAAACTTTAAATAAGCAAAACTTTTAAATCAAACTTTAAAAAGATGAAACTTTTAATAAAAATGAAAAGTAAATAAGCTAAACACAAACTAAGACAATAAGCATGAAAAACTCAAAACTTAATCCGTATTAAAACTTAGAGATGAATAAAAAGATAAACTTTTTAATCACATAAGCATCAAGTTGAAACAAAATCAAAGATTATAATGAATCAAAGTTAAATAAAATCAAGAAAGGTAGAAGAAGATTAAAGATAAAAAGCTTAACTTGAACTTGTAGATTAAAGATTCAAAAATACAAGATTGAATTAAATCTTAAAACATGAAAGAAAGAAAAGATGAAGTTTTAGTGAGAGAAAGTTAAACACTTTCTCTCTCTAAAGATAAAACTAGAAAAATGAAAAGTGACTAAAACTAATTAATTAACACCCTCCTAATGTGTTATTAGGAGGGTATATATAGGAGGTGGGGAGGTGCATGTGTTGCTTGCTTTTTCTTTCTTCTCGTCTCGACTTTAAATTCTTTGTCTTTTTCTGACGTCGTCTCGGGATTTGTCGATATAAATTGAACTTGTCTTATAATTTTCTTTTTCTATTAGACTTGAGTTCTTCGACTTCATTAAACTTCCGTCTTTAGACTTTTTCTTTGATAAATCTTCAGAATAGGCCTTGGACTTCCGTTCTTTTTACACTCTTGATCTTTTGACTTCGTCTTTTGTCGTTCTTCTTCGATAAAAGCCCGTGATAGCCCGTCTTTTCTTCCTTTTTCATATTTTTATCCTAAAACACAATAAAAACACAAATCACGCATAATTCCGACTTTTACGACATAAAATACACGTTTTGGTCTTGTTATTATTAGAAATAAGTGGTAAAAGGATAATTGTTTTCACACTTATTAACTTACTCTTATCAGCGCTTGGCTTTGTGAAATGCTCCAACATCTCAGTAAAAGACAAAATTTATTTTTTATGAGTAAACAATGAAGCATCAAAACTTGGTTGCCTCTTCAAATCTGTTAGAGCCTTAGCTATACCCAAAGAATCACATTCATGCGAGCCTTTGTCACTCATATGTACCCGTTCATCCTCCCCTTTCGAAGAATCCTCCTCTCTACGCCTAGGGTTAGCACATTCCAAAATATCAATCCTCTCCCTCAATTGCTTGAGTTCAAGGCCTTGTGTGTTGACACTATGTACAAGGTCTGCATTTTCCTTTTGCAAGCTAATGTAGACAGCCGTCAATTCCAAAAGAGTGTAAGGTTCCAATCTGCCCTCCTCTAGAATGGGAATTTGACGTCCCAAAGTAGATTCATGGGGCATGGATGGGGTCTTAATGATGTTAGGGGGCTGTTTGATAAAATTATGTGATTTAGCGCTGAATGATTCTAAACTCTGGATAATTCATTGCCTCTGTATCAATTTGGCTCTGAATGAAAGTGATACGTTTGGTAATTGTTACATATACTGAATAAAACGTTATAGAATTACATATTTAACCTTGTATTGTATATGATAACTTTTCATTGTTTTACCTTTAGAAAACACGTTACGAAGTCTTTTAATTAATTTACGTCCTTCGTTCAAGATTTTTGGCTATCATTTTTATAGGGTACGAAAAATCAAAGTATTTGCGGCCTAGTTAAAAAAATTCGACTAAAGTAAAATACAAGTAATTATTTATTCATTAAAAAAACAACACCAAAATTTGTGAATTAAACACAAATAGAAGACATCGTAAAAGAAAGTTGCTAGATAATGACAAATCAATATATGAAAGAGACGTGACCAAAGTTTTATATTATATTGGAAGATAAGTATACGAAGTAGTAATTTTTTAAGAAGTTGAAATTAAAACAAAAGGGCCCCATTGAGAAAATGTTGACTACTGAATGGCTTAGGAACTTTCACGCACATTATCACTCAGTAGTTAATTGAACAATTCAGTGGTGATAATTTTTGCATCAAACACGCAAGACCCTGACCGATTAGGTAATCGTTTCTGAATTGACTCATTAAGAAGCAATCAAACAACCCCTAGGACTGGCTTGGCCTGCATCTAAGCTAGAACCAATAGTCCCAGCCCCACCCATGTCACCAACCACACTTGTGGTGGTGGTTCTCTCTGCAACATGGCTAGGACCACTAGAGGAGAACACTCTAGTAGTCCTTTGGCGTTTTACCAACCTAAATTCTGGGGGTGTAGAAGATGGTGTGGATTGAGTGTCTATTTGAAGGTTATTGGGTGTTTGAGTTTGTGGTAAAAGAGTGTTCTTGGTCAACTTCCATTTGAAGGGGTAAAGGTGGTTGTTCAGGCAATGGGTCTGGTTGTGGTTGTGTGTTTGGTTGAGGTTGTGCTACTACAATAACAACAAGCATGGCTTGGGTGAGGGTAGGTCTCTATAAGGTTCAGAATTCATCTTCCCAAAAATTTCTTTCTTTTGAACAGGGATCGTATAAAAATCATTGTGATCCCTATTGCAGTATCTTTGTAAATCAAACACCATTTGTAAAAATCTTGGGTAAGCAAGAGTCATCTTGTTACCCTTGTTATGACACATGCCATCAAAAATCATTTTTGAAAAATTATATTTTTACCCAGTTGCAATACAAACAATGACACTCCCAATAGATCGGTTGATTTCATTGTGTGCAGTACACTTGGGACTCAAACATTGAAGAATGACATGTATCAAGTACTTCCAAGCTGGGAGAAATTCCTATTTTGTATATTTGTTTAAATGGCCATCTTCAGTGTAAAACCCGTAAAAATAAGGTCATAATTTAATTCTATTTTCAATTATTTTGAAGTATTTTATAACATTAAATATTATTATGTTTAACGGTTTAAGTTGAAACCGATATTAAATATTATATTTTAATATTTTGACGAGTAACGAGGACTACTAGTGATCGCGATACCGACGGATGCCTAAAATTTTATATTTTATTATCGATCGTTTCGATATTTAATATTTTCGACGATATCATTTTAATTACGTATCGAGTCGTTATATTATTATTTTTCATGTGCGTTTAAACTTTTAAGTATTTTTACGAAACCCGAGTCCCGTAAATATTTGTAAAATTGACTTTTAGTCATTTCCCGCTTTTTAACTAATATTTACATTTTGGACCAAAACTATCACAAATTGGCAAAAACTACCCTAACTCCACACTATATATAACATTTCCACTTACACTTTTACACATATAACAATTTTTAAAATAAAAACACAACCACTACACCTCTCTTTCTCTTCTTTGCCATACAACACCAAGAACACCACACTAAATCTTTCAATTTTCATGATTATCTTGTTTGAATCTTCCAAAACAAATCAAAGTCCCATCCTTAGAATTCAAAGGGCTACATTTTGGTACAAAATTTAGCTACATGCATCAAGTTTTATTTTTTTGATTTGTTAGGTGGAGATTTTGATCATGCATGTGTAAGTAGTGATGATCAAATAGTGTTTATGCTATGTTTTTGTTAAAAAGTTGATTTTTAATTTTTGGGTTTTTGATTTTCATGATGATGCAAGTGTTAGGAATGGTGTATGATTATATTAGAGTATAGGAATGACCATTTCTATGGTTGGTTTTGGTCAAAAAGTTTATTTTGTACAAGATTTTGGTACCCATTTTATAGCAGTAGGTAAACTGAAAAATCCGAAATTTTATGTTTTGAAAATGACTTAACTTATAGCCTATGGTTGTAGATAATTTTCTTAGCTTCGATTTGATATAAGGTAGAGCTTGTAGCTCAAAACGAGCGCGAAGTTATGATGTTTTGATTTTCGTGTACAGGGAGACGAGTGTCGACACAATCCGAAAATTGTTGTCGATATTTGGATCGAATCTCGGGGACTATAAAATGAGTTTCAAAATTATTCAAGGGCTGTTCTCAGGCTCCAAGTTTAGCATTTTGAGTCTATTTTTAGAATCAAGTGGCGGTTTTACAAATGGAGTTGTTTAGAATGGTCAAAATGGTTTCGTAAGTCAAGGTCGCTAAACTGTCCGGATTTTGTGATTCAAAGATGAGTCGGGCAGGGAACTTTAAAAGTAAAATCTTTTGATGGGCTCTTGGGAGGACTTTATGCATATAGTAAGTAGGTTCTCTGAGTAGTATCATAAAAAGTTGATGTGTCTAAGTATGGGAAAACGGCTTGGACATTTGGTATGTTCCGGCAGATTTTTGATTAAAGGCATAGAACAATAAAATGTATATATAGGAGAGTGTAATAGTATCACTTGTATCGTTTTCTCTCGAGTTTGTCGTGATTTTATGAGTCGAGTTTTATATTCTTATGTATGGTTTATTTCTCGAGTCTATTATTAATGAACGCACCTCATTTGATAGGTTGCGGTTCTCGTGTTTGAAAGGCATCATCTATCCTCGGTAATCGTCTCATTACCACTATCGGCTAAGGTGAGTCTATAGCCTCGCTTTATACTAGTTATTAAATGATTTTAAACCCGCGAGGGGGAATACATGTTTTTATAAACTTAGAACACAAGATTTTTATGGTATGCTTTGTCCCTCTATGAATGGACCCGTGGTTGCCTTTAAATTGCATTAAGTGATTGCCTTTGTTAAAACCTCAATTATGGACCGTTAATTAACCTATGATGGGTTAACCGCTAGTACAATTAATAGATCTATGGGGGAAGCCGCCCCGGTTCAGTTTTTGTAGACTTGTCATAGAAGCTTAGGCCCGACCTCCACACTGTTTGAGCATATTGTATTAAGAAGTCAGGTATACGGCAATGTACCAATAATCCGGAGGTAACGACAATTAATAAATCTCTCGTCTTATTAGACTGATATGAGAGTGTCTAAGGGCTCGGTTCCATGAGCTTATTGCAATTTATGCTATATACAATTATCATTGTTGATGCAAATTATTATTTGATGCTTATAAGCATGCCACAAACTTATAATCTTTGCTTGTGTTCAAATTGATTTCATAAACCTATAGATTCACTCGGCATTTTTGCTGATTGTTTTACTCACATGTATTTCAGGTAATCAAGAAGTGGAAGCTTGGAGGTCACGGGAATGAAGTTGTGCACTGCTTTTGTTGTTCAAACTCTTTGATTTATTTATCGTTCCATTTTTAAAACAAACCAATATGTTGTTTTAACTTATCTTTTGGTAACGATTACTTGGGACTACGCTACTCTGACAAATGTTTTAGGAACGATAAATCTAAAACGTCTCTTTTCGAGTCGTTCTTTATAAATTATGTGTTGTTGTAACATTGTTTAGCACCCAAAGATGTATTCCGCTACGTGTAAATTTGGGGGTGTTAAAGATTGGTACCAGAGCCATGAGTTATAGAGAACTAGGTCTTTATTTTAAAAACCAAAACTATAACTGTCAGTTTTTATTTTTCAAAGAGTCGGTGCACATGATTTCGCGTGACTTCAGGTTCAAGCTACTTCTGAGATTACAATTTTAGTATGCGTTATTACGTATACCTTATTGGCAAGTATTTATAAATAAATACTATGATCCATTTATGGATATATATTTATATCTAGGATCCCTTTATCGATATATATTTATGTCGTTAAACTTTTCCATAAAAGTTTGTCATTTATTAATGATTAACTTAAATAAATACAATGAATTTCAAGATCTTTCTGTATTTATTTTTGAAGTATTTAAATTGCCTTTATTGCAAAATTTTTATATTATGACCTTACATACCTTCATCTGCGCGCGTTACTTTTATTATTTAACCCTTTGTGATATCTATATAGATATCCAAATCGCTTTCCGGCTGTTTGTGCTTGGACGTCTTGAAACGTAATCTCTAGACCATTGTGTAGCTCAATGTGTCCTTGGAATAGACTAACCGCTATTTATTGACATTTATATGTATCGACTCCGAAGTCTATTGTTCACTTATATCTCGGTAATGTCATCGTCATTTTATAAATCATCGTCTAGATTATGGCGCTAGATTGGAATACGATTTTACTTCCATAAAATTGTATCATTTGTTTTTTTTCATTAACTTTCTTGCTCCCGGAGTGCAAACCAGTTAATGTTCCATTCTTTTCTTTTTATGTTTTGTGTTTTTGGACAATCGTGGCACCAAGGAGGTTTGCCTACATTGCACCTTGAAACTTAAATTATGAACGTCATTCACCGTTTTGCTTCCTAAATTTTGTGTTGGATACCTTGAAGCATCTTTTGTCATTTATTATACTATATTTTTATTTAATGCTCATATTGAGATTTATTTTTCATTGTTGTAAAATCCACAAGACATGTGGGTATATATATATATATATATTTTGAGCCGTTAGGAAGTGTCGAAAAATATATTTAATGGAGAAACTCCTGGGGCAGTATAAACAGGTCAAAACTTAAAAGAAAAACCTGTGTTTTTAAAATAAAATAGTCAAACCGTCACAGAAGTTGCAGGGGTATTTTAGTCATTTTACATTGGGTTTCAGGTCTCGGGCAAAATTAGAAAGTTGTCTGAAACGTCGTTTTGTATCAAAATGCTTTAGAATCCGAGTCTTGGAGATGTCGTTTATCGGGTCAATTAATCGGCTTATATTAAAAAGTTAAATCTGATAAAAAAAAATAAAAAAAAAATCAGAACATGAGTTTTAAACGTTTCTTAGAAGATTTGAGTTCACTTGAGATCGTAAAATTTTAACGAATATTATTTTACAACTAACTAATACTAGTTGCATGTGAAAATGTTTAAAAATAGAAACATTCCAGGATTAGCAATTACCGGATTAATGGTGTAATTTGAAAATAAATAATATACTTTCTTAAAAGCATGTTGTGTCGAGTATCTTACATAGAATACACATATGGATTGATTTATTCTTTTTATATATGACTCATTTGTCATTCGATGTTATATTATTTTTATTTTCTTCTAACCTTCCACTGATTTGGGTTGAGTTTCGAAGTTTGTCTTCACATTCTTCGTCGACATTCTTATCACGTGTCTCATGGCGTTTCCGTCTAACCTTATAACCTTTTGAAACCTTATTAACTTGTAACCATTTCATTGGTTGTTTTATGAGCTATTATTTGCCACTTTTTGCAAAACTTTGACTACTTTATACGTTGTCATAATGTCATATTATAAATAAATCTGATATTGTTTTACGATTATTTTCACCAATTGTTTTTACTTTGGTCTTAATACTTTTCGTAACATTAAAAGTTGCGTATTGATTATCTCACAAATTACTTGTATCCTCTAAATTTATAAACCATTTTTAAATTCCATTTTACAAATGGCATGGTTTATATAAAGATAAGAAACGTAATACTTTTCGACGAAACGGAGCACTGCATTGCTAGCCCTAAATTATACATGGCCTGATCACCTATGTCTAATTTAGAAGGAGCCATGCTAGGCTGAATAGTAGTCACCTTAAAATTTTTGATAATAATCAACTTTTTACTTGTATTTATGATAAAGATAAATAAAATGAAATAAAATGGAAAGAAGTTTTGAAAACCTTTATATTTTATGCAAGTAGCGCAATTTCTATGCATCCGCATACGTTTCTTACCTTTGACTTGAATGAATTACGCGCTTACGAATACGTTTTTACTCGACGATCGTTTTTCAACTTGTTACTTTATTTTATCTTATAACTGATTTCTTTTGACCGTTCGTCTAATTACTGACTGTTGATAAATGACTTGAAAGTCTGGATGTTTTATCCTTCCTTCTCGTCCAATCTTCTTTATGCGATTTTATAGATCTTTGGAATGTCTCCGCACGTGAATAATGAATTATCATTAGAGTGATTTCCGTATATCCGGGATGACGTCCGTCACTCTCGTTTTTCTCGAAACCCACTCTTGTGAACCGTGCTTTGACTTCTCTCTTTAAACACTAACATCGTTCATTTGACTTATTTTAATTACAAGTGATTATTATTTTTGTATGGATCTTCTTTCCGATCATGTATCGACCACCGCTAAGTTAATGAGCTGATATTGGTGAACCATCAATCGCACTAACAAAATTGACAACTTGTTTAATCTATTATTTCTTATCGTCTTACCATCGACGCCTTTATTTTATTGTTCTCTTTAAGAATTCATACGACATTTGCTTCGTCCTCTTTTGCACTGTTGATTTCGTACTAATTGTTGACTATTAATTCCATTCGTATTCGTTTATTATCTTGTCACATTTTGAAACCGAATATATCCCATGTTTATTTTGAAATAATAAACACCTTTATGTATTTCTACAACGTATTATAAAATTTTTATGGAACTTTTATACTTTTTCCAATGATATTCAATTATCGAAATAACCATTACAAGTAAAAGGTCAAATTTATACATCATATTTTATATAACTAAAACTAATTTTTAAAATGAAATTATGCTCTGTCTTTTGAATTAATTGACTTATCATACTTTACTTTTAATGTAATGAAATTACCGGTTTAATTTATATTCCTAATAATGATTTAATTTGGAAATTATATTTTCTAATTGTAACCATCAATACGAGTTTAATTAATAAATTCATGTCATTCTTTCAAAGTTTCTTAAGACAACCAAAATAAATTATGAAGCTATTTAACTCCTATTTTGATATATCATCTTTATCAAGAAAGTACCTCAATTGCGTTTTAAGGTAATACCAAAACCGGGATGGATAATTGTGACAAATGTTAATTTAATATTAATATTTAATTCTTTCTTCGCTCTCATTTTTTTTTCTAAGTATTGTGATTTATTATGTTTTACGGTTACGTGATTCGAGATCCCTCGACGATCGTCAATCTTAAATCATTTTACCACATCTTGTTCGTTTATGCGTTTATTGAATTCATTTTTATCTCGTTCTGTTCCTTGTATTGAAGATCACTATTTTATTCTGAGTTTAAAATGAATCTCGGGAAGCAGTGTATAAGAAGAAACGATAAGTGTCACTAGGATTTATGCGTGTACTTGTGGAATGATTGAGGACCGAATCTCTTAATGAATGAGAGTTAATAAATTCGTTACAACCTCGGAGTATGTTGAAGCCGACACCGCAAGTGGAAAGACTCTTGAGATCAAGTGGTTATTATCAAGGGTTCGTTCAAGGTTTTCTCGATGATTAACGGTGAAGATCTATACTCGATGTTTATGTTCGACCTTTTATTTTATGTACTTATATGGGGTGTGATCTAGTCGAATGATCGTAAGTTGTGAGAACTTGAGACGGAATCATCCGATGACGTCCGATCATGTAGATCACATATTATGTAATATCTTTTTGACTTTCAACGACGATGTTTATTGAGACTGTAATGCGCGTTGGCGAAAGTGAGATGGTGTCTTTGTATTATCTTTTGAGTAGGGCCCCGCGTGTGAGCACCCTCCGATGACGAAAATGTTTTTCTTGTTAGTTCTTTTTTATGTGTGTCCATAGCTATCCGGCCGATGGATATCCTTTAATTCGCAACATTCCTTTTAACTGGAATTACCCGAAAATCCTGTCATCTATTCTTGTTGTCGAATGAGCTTCGTGTGATCCATAAAATTTTGATGTGTCGAGCTTGCCGGATGACTGGTGGATAAGGATTATTTATTCCTTTTTGGTGAGATACAACTTGACGACAAGTTGCGTTTTGTAAAAGAACCAGTGGAGATCGTGGATCGAGATTCACATGGAAACGTGAAGACTTCTTTATAAGGAATGCCCTCATCCTTCCGGGTAGTGATCAACTCGTGTATGAGGTGAGTTGAGCGCCGGGACGTCGCTCCCTTAAGCTGGTGAGGATGTAAAACCCGTAAAAATAAGGTCATAATTTAATTCTATTTTCAATTATTTTGAAGTATTTTATAACATTAAATATTATTATGTTTAACGGTTTAAGTTGAAACCGATATTAAATATTATATTTTAATATTTTGACGAGTAACGAGGACTACTAGTGATCGCGATACCGACGGATGCCTAAAATTTTATATTTTATTATCGATCGTTTCGATATTTAATATTTTCGACGATATCATTTTAATTACGTATCGAGTCGTTATATTATTATTTTTCATGTGCGTTTAAACTTTTAAGTATTTTTACGAAACCCGAGTCCCGTAAATATTTGTAAAATTGACTTTTAGTCATTTCCCGCTTTTTAACTAATATTTACATTTTGGACCAAAACTATCACAAATTGGCAAAAACTACCCTAACTCCACACTATATATAACATTTCCACTTACAGTTTTACACATATAACAATTTTTAAAATAAAAACACAACCACTACACCTCTCTTTCTCTTCTTTGCCATACAACACCAAGAACACCACACTAAATCTTTCAATTTTCATGATTATCTTGTTTGAATCTTCCAAAACAAATCAAAGTCCCATCCTTAGAAATCAAAGGGCTACATTTTGGTACAAAATTTAGCTACATGCATCAAGTTTTATTTTTTTGATTTGTTAGGTGGAGATTTTGATCATGCATGTGTAAGTAGTGATGATCAAATAGTGTTTATGCTATGTTTTTGTTAAAAAGTTGATTTTTAATTTTTGGGTTTTTGATTTTCATGATGATGCAAGTGTTAGGAATGGTGTATGATTATATTAGAGTATAGGAATGACCATTTCTATGGTTGGTTTTGGTCAAAAAGTTGATTTTGTACAAGATTTTGGTACCCATTTTATAGCAGTAGGTAAACTGAAAAATCCGAAATTTTATGTTTTGAAAATGACTTAACTTATAGCCTATGGTTGTAGATAATTTCCTTAGCTTCGATTTGATATAAGGTAGAGCTTGTAGCTCAAAACGAGCGCGAAGTTATGATGTTTTGATTTTTGTGTACAGGGAGACGAGTGTCGACACAATCCGAAAATTGTTGTCGATATTTGGATCGAATCTCGGGGACTATAAAATGAGTTTCAAAATGATTCAAGGGCTGTTCCCAGGCTCCAAGTTTAGCATTTTGAGTCTATTTTTAGAATCAAGTGGCGGTTTTACAAATGGAGTTGTTTAGAATGGTCAAAATGGTTTCGTAAGTCAAGGTCGCTAAACTGTCCGGATTTTGTGATTCAAAGATGAGTCGGGCAGGGAACTTTAAAAGTAAAATCTTTTGATGGGCTCTTGGGAGGACTTTATGCATATAGTAAGTAAGTTCTCTGAGTAGTATCATAAAAAGTTGATGTGTCTAAGTATGGGAAAACGGCTTGGACATTTGGTATGTTCCGGCAGATTTTTGATTAAAGGCATAGAACAATAAAATGTATATATAGGAGAGTGTAATAGTATCACTTGTATCGTTTTCTCTCGAGTTTGTCGTGATTTTATGAGTCGAGTTTTATATTCTTATGTATGGTTTATTTCTCGAGTCTATTATTAATGAACGCACCTCATTTGATAGGTTGCGGTTCTCGTGTTTGAAAGGCATCATCTATCGTCGGTAATCGTCTCATTACCACTATCGGCTAAGGTGAGTCTATAGCCTCGCTTTATACTAGTTATTAAATGATTTTAAACCCGCGAGGGGGAATACATGTTTTTATAAACTTAGAACACAAGATTTTTATGGTATGCTTTGTCCCTCTATGAATGGACCCGTGGTTGCCTTTAAATTGCATTAAGTGATTGCCTTTGTTAAAACCTCAATTATGGACCATTAATTAACCTATGATGGGTTAACCGCTAGTACAATTAATAGATCTATGGGGGAAGCCGCCCCGGTTCAGTTTTTGTAGACTTGTCATAGAAGCTTAGGCCCGACCTCCACACTGTTTGAGCATATTGTATTAAGAAGTCAGGTATACGGCAATGTACCAATAATCTGGAGGTAACGACAATTAATAAATCTCTCGTCTTATTAGACTAATATGGGAGTGTCTAAGGGCTCGGTTCCATGAGCTTATTGCAATTTATGCTATATACAATTATCATTGTTGATGCAAATTATTATTTGATGCTTATAAGCATGCCACAAACTTATAATCTTTGCTTGTGTTCAAATTGATTTCATAAACCTATAGATTCACTCGGCATTTTTGCTGATTGTTTTACTCACATGTATTTCAGGTAATCAAGAAGTGGAAGCTTGGAGGTCACGGGAATGAAGTTGTGCACTGCTTTTGTTGTTCAAACTCTTTGATTTATTTATCGTTCCATTTTTAAAAACAAACCAATATGTTGTTTTAACTTATCTTTTGGTAACGATTACTTGGGACTACGCAACTCTGACAAATGTTTTAGGAACGATAAATCTAAAACGTCTCTTTTCGAGTCGTTCTTTATAAATTATGTGTTGTTGTAACATTGTTTAGCACCCAAAGATGTATTCCGCTGCGTGTAAATTTGGGGGTGTTAAATTCAGGCAAAGGATAACCCAAAGCTTGGAGTTCTTGTTCTAGCTCTGCAATGGGTAGGGTGGTTATACCATCTGCATCATTAAGATGCAAAGATTGGCGAACCAGAGCTTAAATAACCACCCATGGAACCCTATGGACAATAGCAGTCAATGTAGTCACATCATTAACTGTTGAGGAAGTGACAGTATTCCAAAACTGTTTAATGTGTGTGACAGGGATAAGAGGAGCATGAGAAAGTGCATACCTTAAAGGGGGTGCATTCAAATACTCAACCATCGGAGTATATTGGGGAAACAAAGCATTATCAGCTTGTAAATAAGCAACCATGTTATGCTGACTCTTGAAACCTAATTCCAAATCTCTAGGTTTAAGCTTAGGCGCCATTGATGTAGAAAGCTATGATAAAAGTTATTGAAGATGAAGGTCTGAGAAAATTTAGTTAGACAAGAATAAGTAGTTACCCTGTTTCAAAGAAATGAGCCAAATATATAGGAGAGGTGAAAACATGTGATTGGTCAAAACATGAGGCAGTTATATTCAAAATATAATCATGAAAATCTTGAAAATATATAACTTATTTCTAGCATTAATAAAAAGTTACCTACCCCTAAAATTACGGCCTATATTTTTGTCAAAAATAACAACTGGGTAGGACCCAATGTTTATCAACGGTAAAAAATAACTTATCAGCGCCCAACGGCTATATTCTTGTCAACGTTGGATTTTGCCATGTCAACGTCAAAATTGGTCTTAACAACGTTTGGAAAGAAACCTGTCAGCATCCAAAAATAAAAATAATTTAAAAGAAAAAGGACCTTAACAAAGTAATTTATCCTAGTGAAGATAACTTATAGACTGAAAATCACCATAGGGTGGCAGGCACTGTCCAGTCATGCACACTTGCTTAAGCAAGATAGACATAATTGTCCTCAAGTGTCCCTTGCTAACCAAAGTTCTTAACAATGAAGTTATCTCATAAAATCCTTTGTAACTTCCCATGTAAGCCCAATAAAAATCATCCCCAAGTCTCCCAACCGACCACATCCAAATCTAGGTCAAAAAGTCTTGGCAGCGTGCAAAGTATATCAACTTTGCATGCTACAATGCCTCATGATTTAGTAAACTAACTCGTACTCACCAGTGGACACAATCTAGAATTGTGATAATAGTATTATATGAATACCCAAAAAGTCTTAAAGGTTTCCTAAACCTCCCCTTAAAATATGATATAAAAGTTGCCAAACATAAAATATGCAATAAAAATTTATGTCAAGATAGGAATATAAACATTCCAACCATCATCCATAAACTTGAACATACTCCAAGTAAGCTCCAAAGGTCAATAAGCAACTTTGTATCCATTTGTACAATGCTCATAATGCCTGCATAATTAGACCAAAAACCACAAAACTAACATGTTGCTGTCAACGTCCATTTTAACACTTATCAGCGTTAAATAACCTTTGTCAGTGTTAGACAAATAAAGTGGAAAACCTAATTTTGTACAAAGACCAATAACAGTGCCTATCCTGTACATACTTTTACAAAAAGTTCCAAAAACACATATTAGGTAAGATTAATCATTCCAATACTTGTTACCAAGTATTGAAATCTCCGAGCATCAAAAGGTTTAGTTAATAAATCTGCCACATTTTCTTCTGTGTCAACCCTATCTGGTTGTATTAAACCTTTTTCAAAACAGTCTCTTATAAAACGATGTATAATTTCTATGTGTTTTATTTTAGAATGATGTACAGGATTCTTAATAATGCATAAAGTACTTTTATTGTCTACAAAGATCTTGGTATGCATAAAATTGTACCCATAATCCAACAGTTGGTTCTGAATCCATAAGACTTATCCACAACAAGCAGCTGCAGCTACATATTCTGCTTCAGTTGTAGAGTTGGCCACCACTGTTTGTTTCTTGCATTGCCAAGATATTAATTTGCTCCCAAGAAATTGGCATCCACCAGTTGTGGATTTTCTATCAAACTTGTCACCTCCATAAACACTATCTCAGTATCCAATAAGCTCCAATGGAGAATACTTTGGATACCATAATCACAAGGTGGGATAGAACCTAGGATATCTAAAGATCCTCTTGACAGCATGAAGATGACACTCTTTGGGAGTCACTTTATGGCGTGCACATGCACACACAACAAACATAATGTCAGGTCTAGAAGATGTAAGATACATCAATGAACCAATCATTGACCTATTATGCCTGACATCCACCTATTTTCCATCTCCAATCTTTCCCCAAGGGTGTTCCCTATCCATGGGTGTGCTATCCCGTTTTTCATGTTGAAAAAAGCCAAACTTCTTCAAGATTTTTGCTACATATTTGTCTTGAGAGATGAAGATAAAATCTTCTTTCTGTTGAACTTGTAAACCTAGAAAGAAGTTCATCTCTCCCATTGCAATCATCTTGAATTTGTCTATCATGAGCTTGGAAAAGTCTTCACTCATCTTTGTCCTTGAAGAGCCAAAGATGATACCATCCACATAGACCTGAACAAGTAAAAAGTCCTTACCAATCTTCTTGGTAAATAAAGTCTGATCTATGGTGCCCCTCTTTAATCCATTTTCCACCAGATAGGTGGACAATATGCCATACCATGCTCTTAGGGCTTGATGAAGTCTTTACATTGCTTTCTTCACCCTATACACCTTGTCTAGATGTTCCGAATCTTCAAAACCAGGAGGCTACATTACATAAACCTCCTCTGCAATTGTGCCATAAAGAAAAGCACTCTTCACATCCATTTCATAAACTGTGAAGCCCATGCTAGAAGCATAGGCTAGGAAAATTCTTATTGCTTCAATCCTTGCAACAGGTGCAAAAACCTCTTCATAGTCTATCCCTTCCTCTTGTGTATAGCCTTGAGAAACTAAACGTGACTTGTTTCTGATCACAATTCCTCTTTCATCCTTCTTGTTTCTAAGAACCCGTCTTATCCCAATAGGTCTGACATATCCGGGACAATCCACTAACTACCAAACATCTTGAATAGCAAATTGGTGAAGCTCATCCTGCATTGCTTCCACCCAACTTTTTTCTTTGAGAGCATCAAAAATATTCTTGGGTTCCTGTTGTGACAGAAAACAAGCAAACAAACATGCCTGAACAAGAGGGGTATTAACCTTCTTGTGGATATTGGCAATAAAACCTGAGGAGACCTTCTTGTTTGAACAGGAGACAACACATCACCAATGATTAGTGAAGGAGGATGATTTTTGATAGTAGATGTAAGTATCCCTCCTTCAAGAATAGTGTTGTCTTTAATTTCAGTCTCCATGTTGCTAATATCATCTTCAAATTCTCCTCCATCATCACCTGAATGAACCTCTTCATGTACTGTTGAAGGTTCACCTTGTTCAAAAACATTGGAAGAGAATAAATGGTCAAAAGGGTTGTCAACGCCTGAAGTAGGCCTGTCAACGTTTGAGCCATCAACGCCTAAATTTGTCCTATCAGCGTCAGAATCTCCTTTGTCAGTGCTTGAAGATTCATGCATGTTTTCATCAATTGGTTTTTCTTCTGGACCATCTTTTTATTTTCCAGCAGTAGGAGCAGCAGCAAATCCATATGTCCATATGGGAATGGTGACATACTCAAGTATGGGAGCTGATTTTATTGTATGTGATCCTACTTCCTTATCAACTTGTATACCTGAAATTTCAAAAACTGGTTCTTCCACAACATTTGAATCCACTTTCACAATGTCTAGATTAGTAACAAGTATATAATTCAAGGTTCTAGATAAAGGTTCTAAATCAAAGAACCAATTTGGTCAACTCTCAAGATCACTAGGTTTACTTTCTAAAAACCTAACATGTACTTTTTCAAGTATACGTTTTTCTTTCTTAATGTAAACCCTATATCCTCTACTCTGCACTGAATAGCCCATAAAATAGCCTTCATCACCTTTAGCACTAAACTTTCCTAAGGCATCACTAGTATCAAGTACAACTACATGACATCCAAAGGGTTTAAGAAAATCAATATTAGGTTTCCTATTCCAAAATAGCTCATAAGGTGTCTTATTGTGGATTTTGTTGATCAATGCCCTATTCTGAACATAGCAGTCTGTATTCACAACTTCAGCCCAAAAAGCAATGGGAAAATGAGCATCAACCAACATTTCCCTAGCTGCTTCTATGAGTGTTCTATTCTTCCTTTCAGCCACCCCATTTTGTTATGGGGTTCTAGCTACACTAAAGTGCCTAGTAATCCCTTTATTGACATAGAAGTCATCTAACAACTTATTTATAAACTCACCACCATTATCACTTCTAAGAATTTTAACCTCATTCCCAGTCTTTTTCTCAATCTGGTTAATAAAATTAATCAAAACAGTGGCAGTTTCACTTTTCAAAGCCAAAAAGAAAGTCTAAGTAAATCTAGAAAAATCATCAGTTATGACAAAACAAAAAGATTTACCATTTAAGCTTTCTATACTAGTTGGACCAAACAAGTCCATATGCAGCAATTGAAGTGGTTTAGAACTAGAGTGCACAAGTTTAGACTTAAAGGAGACTTTGTCTTGTTTGCCTTTAAGGCATGCAACACAAGAATGATCATTGTGGAAAGCCTTTTCAGGCAAACCATCAACTAAACCATGTCTCACAAGTCTGTTTATGTTCTTAAAGTTTATCTGCCCTAACCTTCTGTGCCAAAGATTACTTTCATCAACTGAAGCCTTAACATATAGACATGACAAATTATTATTCATCCTAATTCCATTAAGATTCATGTTATGAATGTCCTTATGCCTAGGTTTTCTATAATCAATAAACTTCTAATAAGGAATTTTAAAGTCTTTGTTTAACACCAAGCATTCAGTATCAGTGAAAAGAACCTTATTTTTGTTATCACAAACTTGTGATACACTAAACAGATTATAATCAAGTTCTTTTACCAGAAATACGTTTTCAAAACGCAAGTTATTGGTGATAAGAGTGCCTTTGCCAATGATAGTTCTATATCCTCCTCCAAAGTACACTTTGTCACCATCTTTAATAGGGGTAAAGTTGGTCAAATAATCTTCCTTCCCCGTCATGTGCCTAGAGCATCCACTATCCCAATAGCCATAATCATTTACCTTCTTTTGAATGCCCTGCACATAAAGAAAACAAATTATTTTTCTTTGGGAACCCAAACCTGAGCAGTCTTGTATTCATTTGGTTGTTCAACAAGAACAGACTTAGTCCTTATAACAACCCTTTGTTCATCCCTTTTAGGATTGAACACCAACTTAACCCCAGTTGGTTTAGTTATGACCTTTGAAATATAATGAATTCTATTATAGGTCATAGAAATCCCATCTGAATTAGGATTTTGGTCTTGTTTGGGTATCCATGTCAAGCTAGATGAAGCTTTATACCCCTTTCCCTTTGGCTGCAAGTATTTTTTATTACATGGTCTAACAACGTTGGAAACATTCCTGTCAACGTTAAAATTGTTCTTGACAATGCTGAAATTACCCTTATCAGCGTCAAGACTAAGGTTTGCTACAGGAACCCATTGTCTGTTAGACCATGTATTAGTCTTTTGAAAATGCCTTTGTCCATAAGTATTAGACCCTTTAGTAAAGAATGGAGCTGGTCTAGTAACTTGTGGACTTTGCTGGACAAAAGGTCTGTGTTTGACCATGGTTGACTTTTTATCAGCGTTGACTTTTGAAGCACTGACACACTTATACGCCAAATGTGAAAAACTCCCACAACAATAACAAGATTTTCTAGACATAACACTAGGTCTAGAAGAAAAGAAACTTGTCCCATTATCACTAACTTGACTTTTTGGTGACCTAGTTTTTCTATACATTTTTGCATACCTAACACTAGGTTTTCTATCAACATTTAAGCCAAGGTCAACATGTTTTCCAGTAGAAGGGTTGGTCACCTTTATGGGTGTAGACTCATTTGGGCTTTCACTAAGCATGCCACCTTTAACAAACAAAGTAGGATTGGCTTTCTTCCATTGTTCCAAATCACTTAATTCTGCTTATATTCCTCTACTGGAGTAAGAACTCTTGGTGTAGGAATGAATTCCTTTTCTTGGAGTTCTGGTATACCAGTCCAAGAAAAATCCTTTCTAAGGACACCATAGAAGTTCCCAGCAGGTGGTGGAACATCAGCATACTCTTTCATCTCAATCCCAATCATATCCCTAGAGTCTCTTTGTTCACTAACACATTTTTCTACGGTTTGAGAAGCTTTATCAAATCTTTAAATTTTAAGCCCTTCATTATCTTTGTTTTTAATGGCCTCATCTAACTCAGCTTGTATGACACCTTTGGATCTCTCCAAAATATCCCTAAGGTCAACACCAACTTTAAGGTCGTGAGACAAAACGTTAATTTGATCTTTTAAGTCAAGCTCTATTTTCTTATATTCAGCCACAGTTTTTTCAGTTTGAGCAAGTGTAAGTTGATAATTAGATAACTTGCATTTTTCATCAAAAACATCTGATTTTAACATTAGAATTTCTTTGTTAAGTTTTTCAGTGTTTAAACGACAACCTTTACTACATAAAGCATCATCATATACCTCATTATCTGATGAAGATGAGTAATGCTCTTCTTCTTCCTTTTCTGCAATCAAGGCTTTGTTCTCTTCCACTTCCTTGGCCATAAAGCTCCAATCCTAGCTAACACCATTAATTTCTTGCATGGAAACCATAGCCTTTGTATCTTCAACCTTGATGATTTGGCTTGAAGGTTTTCCAGCATCAGATCTTCTTGGAGATCTGCATTCTCCCATAAAATGACCCATTCTATGGCAATTGTAACACTCAACCTTGGATTTATCAAATTCAGCAGTGTCTTTAGCATTAAATGTCATCTTTTTCTTGAATCTCCTATTCCATCTATTGGCCCTTATGCTTGCAAGTGCCATATTCCACTTTATGTCCATCTCCTCCAAATTCTCATCACTGATTTGCTCAAGGTCCTCATATGTAATCACTGAACCATTGGGCAATGCAGCAATGTATGTACACACTGTATCTAGATCAATACCAGCAGGTTTAATCCTTGTTGAGTCAACATTGAATGTGTCAGCGTATGAATGTGGGGCGCTGACAAAGGTTGATCCAACACTGACACAAGGTGATCCAGTAACGGGGTGCACGTATGACTCCCTCTGATCAAATTGACCTTCACTATGTGAGAAGAAATCCATGTTTCCAGAGGTAGATTTGCTTCCTTGATCCAAAAGGATTTCACTCTCCACAATCTTCAGTTTATTGTAGACGTCATCAAAAGTAGAACTTTTGTGAGCATTGGTAGCAATAATAGACCTTGCTTCAATCTTCCACGCATCACCAAGAATTTTAAGGAAAGTGGTAATGATATCATCATCATCATACACTGTTCCCATAAAGGACAATTTGCTTGTGATGTCAATTAATCTGCTTCTTACCCCACTTAGCTTTTCATTGGGAAGAGCTTTGAACACATCATACTCATGCAAGAGTTGCTTCTTCTTCTTTGAGGCAGTATCATCATTACCACCATAGTTGACTTGAAGGGCTGCCCAAAACTCTTTGGCAGACTCAAAACCTCTATTTTTGTGTTGATTTGCTGGTCTCAAGGAAAGTTGAGAATGCTTAGAGTTTTCATGTCATTCCTTCTCTTTGCAATGTCCTTAGTTGAGACAGCTCTTCCATCTGAAGGTCTTTCTTTTCGATCCTCTTCAGTTGATCTTGAATTGATCTTTTAGCAATAGCAGCAGTAATCCTAGTAGCCTTATCGAATGAGTTTCCATATTCAATAATTTTCCATAGAGTGTGATCATGAATTTGAAGATACTGCTCAAAATTGAACTTCCATAGCTCAAAGTTGTCAGGGTCTAGCATGGGAATTTTTAGATTGTGACTAGAGGAGGAGGTCATCTCTGGAGTAGACATCTTGTCTGGTTTTTAGGGTTTCTTGAAAAATTAGGGTTTCTGGCGATGTAGGGTTTTTAGGGTTTTGTGTTCTTTAGATCAAAGTTCCTCAACGAGCTCTGATACCACTTATTGATCCCAAACTTAGATCGATTTAGCGTTTGTGTAAATGAGATTATATTAAATTAAACACTTAGAGAAACTTTGTTGTGTAAACAATTCAAGTACTATGCGGAATTAATACTTGAATGAAGAACAAACAAAACAAATAAATCAAACTTTCACTTTGATTGATAATCGAACTTGTGTACAATGAAAGTGTAAAACGTGTATTGAACAACAACCTAAAGGCCTCCTTTTATAGATTAAGGAACCTTGTACAAGAGTCTACATATCAGCTATTTTAGGTAAAGATAAACATAGAAAATACATTATCGAACATATCTTTACTAGGAACATAAAACGTATAGACTAAGTATTCTATCAGTTCTTGGAATACTTCTCATCAGCGTTTGATTTCTTCTTGTCAACGCTTGATCTGACAATGTTTGATTTCTTCCAATCAACGCCCAATTAACTCTTTTCCGCGTCTAAGTGTCTTGGCTCATTTTAATCCCAACAGTAACAAACCAACTCATGGTCTTGTCCATGGGTTGAAGGCCCAAGCCCACAAAGGCTTGTGTATATAAACCCCTTTCCTTCATGGAAAGGGATGTTGGTTGTTTATTCATTTTCAATATTAAAGATAGTTTCTCTCCATCTTTCTCTCTCTAGTTTCTCTCTCTAGAAAAAACAACCCTCTTGATAGGATCGTAGATTATCATACTTTTACATGTATGTAACGGGAATTAGTCCCGAACACACAAATGAGGAAAGCCTTTTTCAAGTTTCCTTCTTAGTATAAAAGGAAACAACCTCCTCATTTGTGTGTGCCTTTCCATTTTTCTAGTATGTTAGAGAGAGAAACTCTCCTTAGTTTCTCTCACTAGGATTACACACTCTATGTATCTTTCTTCCTTCTTATTCTATCTAATCTAATATTCCCTTCTTAGTTTTAATCTTGTTCTTCATCATCTTTATTTCTTGTTCTATAAGTCGTGTGTTATTTTCCAACAAGTGGTATCATTCGCCAAAGGATTCGTGGATAGCTCTTTGGTGTTGTTTTATTCTTCTTGTTTTTTGTGAGTTTTTGATTAAAAAAAACCCAAGATTCCAAATTTTTCCGTGTTTTTGTTTTCCAAGTGATCCACATATCTTCTACATAGTTATGATAGATATTTGGGTGCTTTGGATTGGTTAAAATCACGGATTTCTAAAAAAAATCTCATTTTTATTTCAAGATATGGAACAGTACCTACATTGCGACACATTTGCTTGAATTTCCATCGCAAAGGGCAAGGGTTTCTGGATTGCGACACTTATTGCGATACTTATTGCGATAGGCTTTCTGATTGTGATACATATTGCGATAGGGTCTCAGTTAGGTATTGCGATCGATTAGTCTTTGTATTATTGCGATACGCATTGCGAAAGAATCATTTGTGTTATTGCGGTACACATTGTGACAGACTCACTTGTGTGCATTGCGACAGACTCATTTGTGTGCATTGCGACATAATCATTTGTGTGCATTGCGACATAATCACTTGTGTGCATTACGACAGATTATTTGTGTGTATTACGACAGAGAAGGTTTTTGGGTATTGCGAAGGATTTGCAGGAGAGACATTGCGATGGTTTTTTAAACATTGCGAAGCTTGATTTGAGACATTGCGAAATCTTCCGAACTATTCGTGAGTTTTTTGTTGGTATTGAAGAATTTTTGGTGTCTCGAGATCACATTCTAAGGGGAATTACTCATTTTAGGGGATTTTAACTACAACACTCTTAATCCTGCTTTCTACGAATTGAGATCTTGTTTTTCACACGACTTCTATTATGACATATCAAGAAGACATTCATGGTACGGGTACTGAGAACCGTGATCGCACTGCCAAAAAGAAGAGGGATACTGCCTATCTCTAGACTTTGCTTCTTATAGCACAAAAGGAAGAAGTAGGAATTCCACTCCTAGCTGAAGAGTTTGATCTCATGGCATCTACATCAGAATATGACGAGGAAGAAGCGGTGAATACCAACTTCATCTTGATGGCTAATTCACAGCAAGCATCACCATCGCGAATTCAGGCTGACAAAGCTCCTGTGTATGATTCAAACAGTTTATCTAAGGTACATCCACGTCTCAATGATAATGAGTTATATAATATGTCTAATCAGGAGGAAGAGTATACTGAGTCACTTGAGCCCTACACTGAGACACACGGGGATCAAACGAATAATAGTAATATTATTTCTAATGAGCCCAGTGTGGACCTTAGTGGAGATTAAGTAGCCCAGCCTACCACCCTTCCTGACGAGGCGCATGCGTATTATAAATCATTATTTGATAAGATTGCCAAGTATGTTGCTCAAGAGAATGTGCTTAATAATAAGTTTAGAGAAACTAATGCCAAATTGACCACTGAGCTTGTGGGTTACAAGGAAAGGGAGAAAAACTTTGAAATTCATCATGCTAGAATTAAGGAACTTGAACAAGTTCATGCTACATCAGTTTATCAAGAAAAATGCACCACTAAGAAATTAAATGCCTTACATTTAAGTAGTAGTAAAAATATAAGCGAACTGAATGATGAAATCACCTCTCTTAATAAACAGCTTTTAAATGAAAAATCTATTATTTCAGATCTAAAAGAAGAATGGAAAAAGCTGAAACATGATTTCCAAATTCGAGAAGATGGGCTTCTTGAGGATTTTTGTAACGCTCAGGATAGGATCATAGAACTATACAACCTTTTGGTAAAAGGTGGCCAATCTATGCAGACGATAAACATGCTCGCACCTACAATGAATGATATAAATTACACCCGATACAAATTGGCTTTAGGTTGTCCTCTTCCTCCCAATCCCGAATATCTTAAGCATGCTCAGACCACCAACAAAGTCTATATAAATGTAATGTGTTACTTGATAACCATGATCCTCCTAGTGTGCATGATTCTGAGGAAACTACTGAACTTGCTGTAGAGACTCGTTTAAGAATGCAAAATCTTAATAAAGAAGTCACACCCCTTTATTATCCAAAAGTTAATCCTCCAACAGTTTTTGTTCGGTCTAAAACGAGTACTGAAATGCTTTTGACACTGAGTAAAGAATTGTTGGATGACCCTCCTAAACCGAGTGTTGTACGAAGGAATCTAAACAAGCTCAAGGATATTTTTGTAATTCTTAAACGTGTTGTTAATTCCAAAATTACTAGAGGAAACTTTACTTCACCCGTTCAGACTGAAGTTCAAAAAATTCTTCACAACCATATAAATCAGCTTATTAATCAAGTTGATGCTAGGATGAGCAATCTTGAAAACGCTTTTCTAATCTTTGGCAAAGGAGGCTGATGAATCTCTTGATAAAAATAAAGTTTTGGAAAGCGATCTTGCACGTCTCTTGAATGCAAGTGACAGTGGTGGTTGTGTTGATAGTAACCCCGTTGCGGTTAATATCTCTGTGTCGGATAATGAAACCCTCCAAAATGAGCTTGATCGTACGAAAGAGTAAATGGAGTCTTATGTAATCAAAAAGGACAACAAATTCACCGATCTATGGAATAAATATGTCAAAAAATGTGATGACTACAAATATGACAAAATTTCGTACGATAAAGCTTACAGTTAAATGAAACAAACAATCGAACGGTTGCAAGCTCAGTTAGGAGGTGAATGTCGTGACAGTGAGCCTTCAACAAATGTTAATCAAAAAGAGTTCACCATTCTTCAACACCGATATGATTTCCTTCAAAAACATTGTCACACTCTTGAACTTGCTTTGCAAAATAAAGTTGGAAAACATCTAGATGATAGTAATTTGCATGTAAAACTCTCGGAATCATTTCGCGAAATAAATGAAAAGAGCATGGAAATTACTGATTTGAAAGCACATTTGCAAGACAAAGACATCGCAATATCTGAGTTGAAGAAACTAGTTGGAAAGATGGGTGGAAACCCTGTGGAACCTAAGGTTGTAAAATCTATTGTTAGACAACCAAATTCGTCCAAAGTTCCAAAGCCATCTATCATAGGAAAACCGCCTTCTAATGTATCTAGGTTACCTCCTAATATCGATGTGCCACAAACTGTACCAAAACCAACCTGAAATTAGAGATTTGTTATGGTTCAGATGAAGTCTCGGTATCTTCTCAAATTGATGACGGTTCATAGTGGAATAGTTGTTCTTGGTTAAAAATGGGTTGGTTTGTTTGTTTATCGAATTTTTAAACTAAATGCAAGTAATTAAAATTGTCGTTGAGTAAAATAGAAGTCGTAAAATTAAACTACAAATAAGAGCATGCAATCTTTGGAAATTAAAACTTAACAATTCAAAAACTTAAAAACATGTTTAAAATAAACTAAGTAAAAGAGCGGGAAAAACTAGATTTGAAAGCAAAAACAAAACAATGACTTGAGTCTGATCGTAATGCGATCGTACTCAAACAGTAATCCAGATCGCAACGCGATCGTACCCAAAATAATACGATGGATCGTGTTCACCGATCGCACTCGATGCGATCGCAAAAAGTAGAACAGATCGCACTCAACGCGATGATAACAAAAGAGATGGATCGTACTCTCCAGTACGATGGGAGGGGGCGATCTTACTACCAGATCACAACAACGATCGCAACTAGTGATCGTGGTCTTTGATCGTGGTTCCGAATCGTAACAAACCGATCGCACTCAATGCGATCGAAGCAGGGACAAGAGACCCGATCGCACCCCAGATCGCAATGCGTGATCGTGGGCATGGATCGTACCAGGGAAAGGACCCAGATCGCAGTCAATGCGATCGTAGCAAGTAAAACCCTCATGCGATGGAAAAGATGTCCAACAAGGAAAATAAGCTTAAGCCAATAAGCAGTAACCAATAAGCATTCTCAAACTTCTAAACAAAGATAAATAAGCACATTTTCAAAAACTTTTGAATCTAACCGTGAAACTTAATAAACCGAATATAAAATGATAAATAGTTTAGGAATACGTAAAAGTAAATAAGCCAAAACAATCGAATAAGCCAATAAGCATCAAGGGCTTATAGCTTATACGTGTATGAGCTTAAATAGGAACAAGAAAGATTAACCTTTAATCACAAACTCATCCAATCACCCAAACCGTATGAAATGAAACAATCGGATCAAAGATTAAGGTAAACTAAGAAATGTAGAAGGAGATTAAAGAACTTAAAAGCTTAACTTAAATTAGATTAATGAAATCGAAAATACAAAAAGCTTAAAACTTGAAAGATAAAAATGGAGAAAAGAAAAATCTTAGTGAGAGAAAGTTGAGAACTTTCTCTCTCTAAAACTAGAAAAATGAAAAATGAAAAACTAGCTAACTCCCAAAATTGTGAGGAGAAGGCCTATTTATAGGTGTTTGATTATGGGCTTGTACATGGGCTTCTCTTCTTCTTTCATCTTTGGTCTTTACGTTTCTTTAAATAAACGTTTCCGACTTTGGATTTTGAGAAGTGTCGGTGAATAATTCCAACTCGTCTTATAATCTTTTGTTTAATAGACTTGAGTTTCTTCGACATATGTAAATCTTCCATCTTTGGTCCTTTTCTTCGATAAATCTTCAAATAGGCCCATTGACTTCAAATCTTTTGCATCTCTTGGACAATAGACTTCATCTTGAGTCTTTTTCTTCGATAAAACTAGTGCAATCCCATGTTTTCTTCAATATTCATCCGGTTGACTCTGAAAACACAATAAACACATAAACCACGCATAATTCCAAACAAATGATATTAAACACGCGTTTTGGTCTTGTTTTAGCCAGTTATAAGTGGTCGAAGGATGAGTGTTTTCACACCTATCAAATCCCCTACACTTAACCATTGCCATGCCCTCATGCAATGCTTAGTGACAAAGAAAATTTACACTTTTCTCATAATCAATCAACCTTGGCCTTATTAACATACTAAACAAAAATTAAAGTACTACGAGAAATTAAAACTTTAAAGTAAACAAAAGGATAGAAAACCATTTTCACTCGAAAATAGCTACGTGGAAATAACTTGCAAAGAGATCTAAGACTTACATTAGGGATTCGGTGCTGCGACGATTCATCACCCTCAAGTTTCACGTTCCCCAAACTAAGCTTAAAAACGAGATCATTGTTATTATAAGTTAGCAAAACAAACACTTACACACATGGCTTAATTATATGCTTAAACTCCCTTATTCCTAGGTGTATCTCTTATATTTTATTTTTGTCTTAGAATGATCATGAAGATGCATTTTTGGACTTATTGCGATAGTTTATTTAAGCTGAAAGCAGAGTAGGACGATTTGATCAATAGTTAGCTAAAGGACAAAATCTCTTAAAACTGCTTCTCGGGATATCAAAAAGTTCATATCTTGGCATAACTCGCTTCACGATTTGAGACCTTTCTCGGGACGATATTTGGCATGTACTTCATACTTCATATCTTGAGAGACGTGCTTAAGATAATGGTCTTCTCATCGTTAATAGAGTTTCTTCACTTGGAGACTTTTGAGGGGTACTCCAACTTTGTTGACCACGACTTCATGATTATTTCTTCAATCGCTGCTTGGGAGTTTGAGATACAACGATCCGCCTCCTTTTCGGACTTGGATCTATTTATCCTCATACCTTGTTAGGGTCTTTTCGGATAGACTTCTCCATGATCTTTATGGGAGTTGATTGCTTTTCGTCGTGAGTCTTGATCCTTCATATCGATTTTCGGAATAATTCTTTTCACATCACCTTGGATCTTTAGCAATAATATTGAATCCTCATGCCTTGTTAGGGCCTTTTCGGACTCGCCAATCTTCGCGCCTCGCTTCATAAGTTATGCCTTGGCTATGAACTCTTATCCTTACCGAGCAACTTTTAAACGATCTTGGGCTAGAAGCTAAGTAACTTTTCAAATCGTATGACCTTACTTATTGCAGATAAATTATTAGCAAGTGATGGGAGAATAGGCAAATAATTACACCAAGTGAGCTTGTGCAAGAATACCGACTTATAATTGACTCTATCATTTCTCGTTCTCCACAATTTAAAATCTCAAGTAATGAGACTCGTGGATGTTTAGCCTAATAAACCAACTAAGGTCTACATGGTTAAGGATACTAGCTAGAATAAACTTGGACAAGTCTATTCGGGTTGAGTCAAAATAATCGCAACGGGCCTAATATGTCAAAGATTTCAAAACTAGCTACACCACTTATTTAATATTTTTGACTTTATTGCGGGATATATATACATACGAAAGCAACGATATAAATTTAAAAATTACGACTAAATGGCCAAAGTTAATTAAAAATTTGAAAAATGTTGAAAAAGATGATTTTCCGGTTAAATGAAGGCATTTTCATGGAAAAGTCCACTTAAAACTTCGATAGAAGTCCCCCTACACTTAAGATAAACATTGTCCTCAATGTTTAAGCATCTGGGAAAAGTCTCCCCTACACTTATGACATTGTGCACGTTGGTTAAATCAAGCTAAGGAAGAGACGACTAAAGTGATCAATTTCAAATGTGATTATGAAGAAAACTGAATCACGATAGTTGAGAGATAGAACCGGATTTCGGATAACACGGGAGCACGGTTCTTCAAAGGTTACAAAAGTGCAGTCATCCCTGTAATTACATCACCACACAAACACAAACAACCTATAGAGGTCCCCACACACATAGGAGGTTAAAACGGAAAAGGATAGATACTCGGGCTGCCTCCCGAGGAGCGCTTGTTTTTGATAACCGAGTCACGAGCCTGACTCGACCCAAATATAGTTCATGGGAAACGTGGTGAGGGATGGAATCATCTCATGAGAGATGTCCTCACCAAAGTACAATTTCACTCGTTGGCTATTCACCTTAAAATTAGGTCCATTAGGTTGAGCGAGCTCGAGAGTACCATATGGAAAAATTTGGGCAATGGTGAATGGGCCGGACCAACGAGATTTCAGCTTGCCCGAAAAGATTTTCAACCGAGAGTTAAAGAGTAAAACTTTGTCTCCAACTTGGAACTCTCGGTTTTTAATCTTAGAGTCGTGAATAAGCTTAGTCTTTTCCTTATAGATCAAAGAATTTTCATAAGCCTCATTCCAGAGTTCATTCAGCTGATTGAGTTGGATCTTGCGTAGGTCACCGGCTTTGTTGATATCGAAATTAGCCCACTTCAAGGCCTAGTAAGCCTTGTGCTCCAACTCAATGGGGAGGTGGCATGCTTTCCCGTACACGAGACGATATGGTGTACAACCAATCGGAGTCTTGTATGCGGTACGAAAAGCCCACAAAGCATCATCAAGTTTATCGGCCCATGAGGCACGATGCTCTCCCACGGTTCTTTCAAGAATTCGCTTTAACCCTGGGTTAGATATTTCAGCCTGGCCATTAGTTTGTGGGTGGTAAGCGGTGGAAAGACGATGATTTACACCATACTTAGCCATGACTCTTGCGAATTGGTCATTGCAAAAATGAGTCCCGCGATCACTAATAATGGCACGAGGCACACCGAATCTAGCTAATAGCGATTTCAAAAAGTTACAAACCACCCTTGCGTCATTAGTGGGTAAAGCTTTGGCTTCAACCCATTTAGAAACGTAGTCAACGGCTACAAGGATGTATTTGTTTCCTTTAGATTAAGGGAATGGCCCCATAAAGTCGATACCCCAAACATCAAAGATTTCACATTCTTGTATGAAATTTTGAGGCATCTCATCTTTATGTGTGATCTTGCCTTGTTTTTGGCAAGCATCACAATGTTTAACCATCTCGTGAGCATCACGATAAATGGTGGGCCAATAAAATCCCGAGTCAAACACTTTTTTGGCGGTGTAGTTGGGACCAAACTGACCACCGGTGGGTCCTTTGTGGCAAGCTTCGAGAATGTCTAAAGCTGCCGGTCCATCAGCACATCAGCGAATAATCAAATCAGCACATTGTTTGAATAGATACGGGTCATCCCAAAAGTAAGTCTTAATGTCTTTGAAGAACTTTTTCTTTTGCTGGGATGTTAACCCGTCGATGAGAACTCCAGCCGCCAAGTAGTTTGCAATGTCCGCAAACCACGGGGCTTCATCATTACTCGAGTTGATAGACATTAAGGTCTCCAGGGGAAAAGAGTCATTGATCTCTTTGTTTGGATGATCCCCTTGATAAGGATCCTCAAGTCTACTGAGATGATCCGCGGCTAGGTTTTTAGCTCCTTTCTTATCGCGAATTTCGATTTTAAATTCTTGAAGTAGCAAAACCCAACGAAGAAGTCTTGGTTTGGAATCTTGTTTAGTTAACAAGTACTTCAACGCGGAATGATCGGTATAAACGATTGTGGTGGAAAGGACAAGATAGGGGCGGAATGCAATTGAGCCCCTGTCATTGTCTTGCTAGCGTAATGGATCGGTTGGAAGTGTTTGTTCACTCTTTGGCCCAAAGCCTCTACAATAGCAAAGTCGCTAGCATCGCACATCAACTCAAAGGGAAGCTCCCAATTAGGGGTAACCAAGACCGGTGCCTTAGTTAGCTTATCCTTAAGCAAGTTGAAGGCTTCAAGACACTTTGTGGAAAAGATAAAAGGAGTATCTTTTTCCAAGAGGTGGGTCATCGGGCGAGCGATTTTAGAAAAATCTTTGATAAAGCGACGGTAGAAGCCCGCATGACCCAGGAAACTTCTCACACCCTTCACGGTTGAAGGTGGGGGCAACTTAGAAATAACATCAACTTTAGCACGGTCCACTTCAAGACCGGCTTTGGAGATCTTGTGTCCTAGCACGATGCCCTCTATTACCATGAAATGGCATTTTTCCCAATTAAGAACAAGGAGAGTGTCTTCACACCGCTTAAGCATACGTTCTAAATTGGCAAGGCAAGCAGAGAAAGAATCGCCATAAACCGAGAAATCATCCATGAATACTTCCATAGTTTCTTCAACCATGTCATGGAAGATAGCCATCATACACCTTTGGAACGTCCCAGGAGCATTGCATAAACCAAAAGGCATGCGTTTGTAAGCAAATGTTCCGTAGGGACATGTGAATGTGGTCTTCTCTTGGTCTTTGGGATCGATGGGAATTTGAAAATACCCGGAGAAACCGTCTAAGAAGCAGTAATAGTCATTACCAGCTAGACGCTCGAGCATTTGATCCATGAAGGGAAGAGGAAAGTGATCTTTTCTCGTGGCATAATTGAGTTTGCGATAGTCGATACAAACTCTCCACCTAGTAACGAGACGAGTGGGAATCAACTCGTTGTGTTCATTGGGAACAACGGTTATTCCGCCCTTCTTGGGCACACAATGGACGGGACTTACCCATGGCGAATCCGAAATAGGGTAAATCAAGCCGGCATCAAGAAGTTTGATAACCTCTTGTTTGATGACGTCATGAATTCGAGGATTAACCCTTCTTTGGCTCTGGATTGCGGGTTTAAAGTCATCTTCCATGAGAATCTTGTGAGTACAAAAGTGTGGATCAATTCCGCGGATATCGGAAATTTGCCAAGCAATTGCCTTCTTATGATCTTTAAGCACGGCGAGGCGAGATTTTTCTTCTTCTTTCAAGTCCTTCGCGATGGTGACAGGCGACTTGTTGTTGTCTTCAAGGAACACGTACTCGAGATGGGACGGCAACTCCTTAAGCTCTAAATCCGGAGGATTTTCAATGGTAGGCGTATTCAAAGTCGGTTCATCGATAACAATAGCCTTGGGAGATGGTGGAGAAATATGGTCCTCTTTGAGAAGTTTCTCAATGAGACGAATGTCTTCATCCCAATCGGTGGGAGAATCGTCATTTTCTAAGTTCACATCTCCCATGGTTACTTCAAAATCTTTCCAAAGGAAATCACTTTCTCCAAATAGAGATAGTGATGAATCGATAGAGGAAACGGTCTCAACATTGGGAGGAGAGGTAGGAATACTTTTACAAGCATCTTTGAAGTGTTCTTCACAAGCCTCATCAAGAACATCGATACAATTAACACTCTCGTATGAATAAGGCTGTTTAGAAAGCTTTCCCATGTTGAAGACGATTTTATCGTCACCCACTCTCATGATAAGCTCACCCGCTTCAACATCGATGAGAGTGCGACCGGTCCTCAAGAATGGACGACCAACAATTAATGGCACACGAGGGTCCATATCGTAGTCGACGACGACGAAATCGGCAGGAAAAGTGAATTTGTCGACTCCTACAAAAACGTCTTCGGCTATCCCCACTGGATAAGCAACCGTACGGTTAGCTAATTCCAAAGTCATTTTGGTGGGGACTAGCTCAGGGAGAGATAATTGCTTCCAAACACTTAAAGGCATTAAGTTAATACTGGCACCTAGATCGGCTAGGGCCATGCAATTCTCTACTCCCGGGAAGTTGCAAGGGATTAAGAAACGACCTGGATCACCAAGCTTGGTTGGCAATTTCCTTAAGAGCACTACAGAGCAATTCTCATTAAGTTGGGTGTTAGCGATATCAAGAAGCTTCTCCTTGTCGCTAAGAAGATCTTTGAACATTTTCGCATATTTAGGCATGTGAGCGAGAGCCTCAGCGAAGGAGATATTGAAATTCAATTGTTTGAACATTTTGAGAAAGTTCGAAACTTGAATATCATCCTTGCTTTTAAGCTTCTCTTTCCTCAACCTAGATGGATAAGGTATATCGGAAGAAGAGGAAGTCTTTGGGAGAATAGGATCACTCACATCCTTGGGTGGAGGAGGGGTAGAAGTAAGAGGTGGAGGAATTGGGGAAGTAGAAGGTTGAGGAATAGGAGCAGGTGACTCGTTTTCCTTAGTCACAATCACCAGTGGAGGTATAGGAAGCTCGGGTTCCTTGGTACCTTTGCCACTGCGAGTGGTGATTTCTTTCATCTCCCCTCTTGGATTCGCAACGGTGTTAATCGGAAGAGTACCCGAAGAAGAGGGTTGATTACCTTGGAAGAAACTAGCCATCATGTTCCTTAAGTCATTCGTTTGACTTGCCAAAGTGTTTCTCATATCAGCTCGAAGATCGTTCCCTTGTTTCACCATGTCTGCTTTCAAGTTGAGCACTTCCCGCTAGAGATTGTCCACGATCACATCATGAGTCCTCATGTAGGTTCCAATATCTTGGTGTAATGCGGTGGGTTGGTTGGGAGGAGCATTATAGGCGGGTGGTTGATAAACAGGTTGTTGGTGAACTTGGTTGTTTCTTTGAGGTGGATATGGTTGTTTGTGAGGTGGTTGGTATGGTGCACGAGGTTGTTGTTGTTGTTGAGGAAGGCGATTGAGGTTTTGTTGTTGGTTTGGGTTGTTAGGAGGAAAACCGGGCGGGGAAAGAAAGTTGTTTGAGCGGTAGCTAAGAAAGTTGCGGTCACCTTGAGGACGAGCTTGATAAGCGGCCGGAGGATAGGTACCATATGTTGCATTAACATTCTCAGAAGGATAGTCTTGGGTGGCGGTACAAGCAGTGTAAGAGTGAGGACCCCCGCATATTTCAGATGGTTGGCTAACAGCATTGAATTGAGCGTCTTAAGCGTTTTTAGCGTTGATGCTGTTGGTATTGTTAGCGGTGTGGGTAACAAGCGATTCAAGAAGCGTGGTAATTTTGTCAAGTCGCTTGTCGTTGTCACTAGTACTAGCACTAGCGGCAGTGGTCCGAACACTCTTGGTTTACACACGAGACTTATTTTCAATAATATCCCAAGCGGCATTAGAAGTCTTAACCAAAA
This sequence comes from Glebionis coronaria, assembly GCA_025667525.1. Lineage (NCBI taxonomy): Eukaryota > Viridiplantae > Streptophyta > Magnoliopsida > Asterales > Asteraceae > Glebionis > Glebionis coronaria. The sequence goes on along the minus strand of CM046878.1, from coordinate 164,431,394 downwards.
TATTACCCCCCGAGGCACTATTTAGTGAATCTTGGTCCGTCATGCTTAAACCATTGTAAAAAGTATTAATTTGTTGCACTTTGGTAAAACCATGTTGTGGGCACTTTCTTAAAAGTTCTTTAAAACGGTCCTAAGATTCACTAAAAGTCTCATCATACTTTTGTTCAAAATTAATGATTTCATTCCGCAAAGCGGTAGTACGAGAGGGTGGGAAAAAGTAGTTTATGAACTTGGTCTCCAAATCCGTCCACGTAAGAATACTTTGTGACGGTTCCTTTGCAAGCCAATGTCGGGCTTGTCCCTCTAAGGAGAAACGAAAAAGTTGTAAACGGATTACCTCTTGTGGAACACCATTGAATTTGACCGTATTCGTGAGTTGCAGGAACCTTTTGATGTGGTCATGAGGATCATCAATGGTACGCCCCAAGAATGGTTGAGCAGAGACCATCTGGATAAACCCGGATTTGAGCTCAAAGTTGTTGGCTGCAATCGCGGGTATGACAATTGGATCATTGTTGCCCTCCACATGTGCTTGTAATAGTTCAATCATAGGGCGATTTTCCGGTAAAGGTTCATTGTTATTGTTATTATTGTTGTTGAGAGGTGGATTGTTATTGTTGTTATTGTTTTGAGGTGGGTTATTGTTGTTGTAGTGTACACCGGCCATGTCTAAGTCTTCGAGAGGCTCAGGCTCTTGATAAGACGTTGATCGTGTACGCATGCACCTACAAAAGAACTAACAAAGCAAACAAGAAATATTTTTGTCTTTTTTTAATGTTTTTTTACTTTTTAGGATTTTTGAAAATTTTATATTTTTTTGGGTTTTGGAAAGTTTTTATGAAAAAGTAACGTTCACGGTGAACGGATCCCAAAATCCAAGTTCTCACAAAAAAACTGTTAATCTTAACAAGAAGATCCGGCAGCGGCGCCATTTGAAATTAGAGATTTGTTATGGTTTAGATTAAGTCTCGGTATCTTCTCGAATTGATCACGGTTCAAAGTGGAATAGTTGTTCTTGGTTAAAAATGGGTTGGTTTGTTTGTTTATCGAATTTTTAAACTAAATGCAAGTAATTAAAACTGTCGTTGAGTAAAATAGAAGTCGTAAAATTAAACTACAAATAAGAGCATGCAATCTTTGGAAATTAAAACTTAACAATTCAAAAACTTAAAAACATGTTTAAATAAACTAAGTAAAAGAGCGGGAAAAACTAGATTTTGAAAATTAAGCAAAAACAAAACAAAGACTTGAGTCCGATCGTAATGTGATCGTACTCAAACAGTAATCCAGATCGCAACGCGATCGTACCCAAAATTATACGATGGATCGTGTTCACCGATCGCACTCGATGCGATCGCAAAAAGTAGAACAGATCGCACTCAATGCGATGATAAAAAAAGAGATAGATCGTACTCTCCAGTACGATGGGAGGGGGCGATCTTACTACCAGATCTCAACTAGTGATCGTGGTCTTTGATCGTGGTTCCGGATCGTAACAAACCGATCGCACTCAATGCGATCGAAGCAGGGACAAGAGACCCGATCGCACCCCAGATCGCAATGCGTGATCGTGGGCGTGGATCGTACCAGGTAAAGGACCCAGATCGCAGTCAATGCGATCGTAGCAAGTAAAACCCTCCTGCGATGGAAAAGATGTCCAACAAGGAAAATAAGCTTAAGCCAATAAGCAGTAACCAATAAGCATTCTCAAACTTCTAAACAAAGATAAATAAGCACATTTTCAAAGACTTTTGAATCTAACCGTGAAACTTAATAAACCGAATATAAAATGATAAATAGTTTAGGAAAACGTAAAAGTAAATAAGCCAAAACAATCGAATAAGCCAATAAGCATCAAGGGCTTATAGCTTATACGTGTATGAGCTTAAATAGGAACAAGAAAGATTAACCTTTAATCACGAACTCATCCAATCACCCAAACCGTATGAAATGAAACAATCGGATCAAAGATTAAGGTAAACTAAGAAATGTAGAAGGAGATTAAAGAACTTAAAAGCTTAACTTGAATTAGATTAATGAAATCCAAAATACAAAAAGCTTAAAACTTGAAAGATAAAAATGGAGAAAAGAAAAATCTTAGTGAGAGAAAGTTGAGAACTTTCTCTCTCTAAAACTAGAAAAATGAAAAATGAAAAACTAGTTAACTCCCAAAATTGTGAGGAGAAGGCCTATTTATAGGTGTTTGATTATGGGCTTGTACATGGGCTTCTCTTCTTCTTTCATCTTTGGTCTTTACGTTTCTTTAAATAAACGTTTCCGACTTTGGATTTTGAGAAGTGTCGGTGAATAATTCCAACTCGTCTTATAATCTTTTGTTTAATAGACTTGAGTTTCTTCGACATATGTAAATCTTCCATCTTTGGTCCTTTTCTTCGATAAATCTTCAAATAGGCCCATTGACTTCAAATCTTTTGCATCTCTTGGACAATAGACTTCATCTTGAGTCTTTTTCTTCGATAAAACCCGTGCAATCCCATGTTTTCTTCAATATTCATCCGGTTGACTCTGAAAACACAATAAAATCAAAAACCACGCATAATTCCAAACAAATGATATTAAACACGCATTTTGGTCTCGGTTTAGCCAGTTATAAGTGGTCGAAGGATGGGTGTTTTCACACCTATCACAACCATATCACCCTATGTTCCTGTAACACCCCACTTGGATAAGTGGACCGTTACGTGTATTTATGGCGTGTTATCAAAGCATAAGGTAAAGGTCCTAAAACATTAACTGACCATAACGGAATTACCAGAATCAAACATCGGTAATCCAACATAAGCTCAAAACAAGAAAAGTAAAATACTGAAAGAAAAGACTGAACAATGTCCAACATGCAATATAAAAATGAAGTGCATAAAGTAAAGAAGTCTGGATTGCTTCCATCCAATGCACATGCTCTCAGAATCTTAAGAGTGTCCTGGTGTACCTGCCGTTAGAATATGAAAGAACTACGGCTGAGTATAACGCTCAGTGAACGGATATAATGCATGATAAGAATATACTAAACTTGAAATAATTAATAATTACTGAAGCTGAAAGACTGATATGCGGAGTGTGATGAAAACTGTAGAAAAATCTGATAAGTCTGATTTATAAATAATAAAACTAAAATGTTATCTGTTAAATCTGAAAACATGCATTTACTGTATTTTAATTGCCAAGAGCTTATATAGGTCATGTGCTGTAACAACTATTGCATGAATAATTGGAGGGGTGATCTCGTCATGCTGTAGAGGGGTGACCTCTAATTACTATGCTGGGTGGAGGGATCAGCTCCAATGTGAAGGATGTAGAGCATACACCACATTCACCTGATAACTGTAAATTGATAAGCCTAGGATGCATCCATACGCCCCACTAATAATATACTGATAAAATAGCCAAGCTGAACTGAGTAGAACGCTGTGGAATATATGTGACAACCCTAGATTTTGGATTTGTCACTTTTGACTCTTTGACTTTGATTATGTGTTGAGTGTACGTTTATGTGTTATATGTTTGTGTTTGAGACTTTGACTTGGGTTCGGACATCGTTTATTTGGTACGGGGCCGATATATGATGATTCGATGGGAATAGTTCGTGCTCATGAGTTCGCATGGATGTGATATGGCATGTTTGAGGTCATTTTATGTGTATGTAAATAGCTATGGTTATTATGGTGCTATTTTACTTTTCGAGAGTACGTATGTAATATTGTGTACGTAATATTATTATGTAATTATATAAGTAAGCATTTAGTGGTTTAGTTTATTAGCTTCGGGTTAGTCTAGAAGTGTTCATAGATTTATTTAGGAGTCGTGGATAATAAAATTTATAGAATAAAATTTTATATTGATTTAGTTTTTATAATAAAAATTAAGATGTACACTTCCTTTTAAATAACTTTAAAAGTCCAGGGTTTTAATAATAAATAGGGGTTTTATAAATAAGGAAGTATTTGGACAAAACAAAGTTTAGACAAAAAAAATATAAAAAAATATACGGTAGTTAAAAAAAAATAACCGACGGTTGAAAAAAAAGAAGGGATTTTTGATTTGGTCTTGGACTAGAACTTGTTTTTATGTTATATATTACCTTAACCAAACAAAACACAAAAGAAACAAAAAAAAAACGGACGCAGCAAGAAAGAAAAAAAAGGGAAGAAAAACTTAGGGTTTTCAAAATCTTGATCTTTGATCAATTAAGGTATAGTATGTTTTAATCTTTGTTTTTATTTAATCAGTTATGTTTAAATCATGTAATTAATCATGTGATGGAATATGGTTTTTAATTTTCTGAAATTAATATAATTTAGGGCTTGAATTTGGTAATTAATGAAGGGTTTTTAGGGTTTAAAATCGTTCTTTAGGGTTTAAATCGGATTAGTCTGGAACTGTCGCTAATCTGTCAAAATCCGTCACTAAACTGTCTCAGAAACTGTCGCTATTGTCTGGGCAGATTTTAGGTAAAATCGTTTTGGTCATAACTTATTCGTTTTTAAAGCTTTTTGGGTGATTCAAAAGCCTAAAATTATGTACTCAGAACGTACTTTTCAAATTATCAGAATGTATAGCCTATGGAGGTCAGTAGCTTGGTCGAATTATTTGTACAAGTGTCGAGTTCAAGATTAATGTTTGTACGACAAAGCTTAAAATCATATTTTGGGTATTTTAGGTTAATGGTCAATTAGAGGGCTAACATGGGGCTGACTTGGGATAGGATTTGAGATGTATCCATCATAAGGATTGTTACATTGATGAAGGATTAGAGTTCCGGAGTCAATGTTGACGTGTGTATTATTGTATTATGTGTTTTAGGTAATTGGTTGTTCGTGAGGAGACTTTGGATTGCTTTCGCAAGGTGAGTTCATAGTCCCATTTTCGCTGAGTTTTTAAATGTTTTCTTCTAGTATGGGATGGAGATGACACTTGTGGTGTTCTTAAAATCTTTTTGTACTATATTTTTATAAACGTTTGGACATAGATGTGTTATTATGTGACATGCGTGCTTATGTGTTCTCATATGTGCTTTGATATGTGTTTTGATATGTGAATCTTGTTTGTGTTGTGATTGGCTTTGGAACATAGATGTATGGGCGTCTATGGGACCAGTTGTGATGTGTGTGGAGCATGGGGCACGATCCATCCTGAGTACTTGTGCATCGTCTCTTTGGAGGCAAGATATCTCGACGGGATATGGTTCATCTTCCACTAGTGGTGTGGGAAAGATCCGCATAGTGTGGTGCATTGTTCTTGTGTGTTTGACGGGATACTTCTTGATTGTTATAGTGTGGTGCATTGTTCTAATTGTGTGTTCTTGACTGATATAATTGTGCTTTGTTTGTAGTTGTATGTAACATGATTATCACATTACGGTCCATTGCTTTAACTTGTTTTCTGCAACTTATTTACAACGGTTGACCAGGTTTCTTAAGATGTTTTGATAACTTAAACCTATGTTCTCACCAACTTTATGTTGACACATTTTAGTGTCATTTTCAGGTGGGATAGTTGAGAAGGATGATGTTAGAAGTGGCTAGAGTCTAGAGGCTGCTAGGATTGCATTAGGAGGAATCCATTTCCTCTTAGTCTTTGTTTAATGTTTGGATAAGTGATACTTTGTAGACACCTATATGTTTGATGTGTTTTATTTGAATGTCTTTGGGAAGAGGTAGGACTTTTACCTACTTACCTAGACTCCTGCATTTTGTTGAGATATTGTCACGACATTTGTGTCACCATTTATGACATTTCTTTTGCATTTAGTTTTCTCTATAGACACGCTATTGTTATGATGATATCCATACGTCGCGCCCCATATTCTGCCATGGTGGGGTGTGACAATATCACTCTCCCGCAGGTGAGTCATGACACCGGTGCCTCAAGTGTCATAGTTACGGTACCTCCGTAACTAGTACTACTGACTGGTCATGCTTGTATATAAGGCTCAGGCAATATCTTAGTTATTAAAATAATTTCAGATAATTTATAACATGTACTGGGGAAAACATTTGGTTGTAGACGGGAAATCCTAATCATGCATAGAAAGGAAGTCCTTACTGAAAGGACGGAAAATCCGTACCTCTTGTCCAGTAACTGACTGAAGGAAGACTGAACGAACACTACTCGGGCTTCACGGAAGCTACAATAATGAAGCGAATAAGTTATCTGTTCTTTATTTAATTTACTGATCTTATCGGCTTCTCATTTATTTATTTATTTCTGAACTTCTTTACGTGTTAACTGATAAATCTGATCTTTCTTATAATTCTTTTTAATGTATTATCGATCTACTATTAATTACGGTACAAACGTATTCTGACGTGATATTAATCTATAATTGGTAACCCTGCTAAAAATAGAAAGTTTCCTAAATTAGAAAGTTTTCAAAATCATTTATAATTTCTATAATAAAATTATACACTTTTAAATATTATAAAACTACTTTAATTTAACTCATTTAAATATACAATTAAAACATTTATAAAAGTAAGTAATAAAAGGTATAATTTAAAATCTTCATTTTTAATGTTTAAACTATATCCCGAGCCTACCGAGATACCCCTTCTCGGTCGCACTAAAAGAATTAAACAATATATATATAAAATCCGCCTGTATGAATTAACGACAGAAAAACTGTCACTAAAAACTGTGTGACTAAAGCTGATATTTAAAAAATTGTTTATAACAATTCTGCGACGGAAATTTGTGCCACTAAACCGTCGCTAACCTTATTTTAAACTTGTTATTTTTCTGTCCAAAACCTTTTCCACTGCCCTTTATTATTCTCCCACTAATCTTGTATGTTTCCCACTGTTTAGACAGTCCCAAACACCCCTTTACTGTCTGGTAAACCCAAGCACACCCTACAGTCCATCTAACACACCCCTGTAACTAAATCCAACAACCCCAAATGGTCTGTAGGGTTGCGGATCAAACCCAACCTACACGCACCCACTGGTGGGTAGCGATTTGCTCCAGACAACCACACCGAGACCCCTGTTGGTCTCGGTCCGCGAATCTAAGTTAACCCGACACCCCAAATTTCGTTTACCCCCTGTTTTGGGGTTGTTTGCTCTCGGCTGGCCAAAGAACACCACACCGAGACCTTTTAGGTCTCGGTTTTCACGTGAATCAACAGAACTCGCGACCTCTTTGTTTGATTTCTTGATTACCCATTTGTTTTTCGTTTTCAAAATCTTTCATCTATTTTAAAACGTGATATAATAAAAATTAAGGGATGAAGGTGTTACCGTTAGAATAGTTTAGGAAAATGGATGGTTACACACGAATCCACGATGAATAATCGAACCCGGAATCTCTCCTTTCTTCCTCTCTGCCGGCGGCCCCCATTGTGAAAACCTAGTTCTTTTTTTTTGTTTCCTGCGTCTGATTAACACCAAAGGGGGGTATGCCCCTTTTTTTTCTTTCTACACTACTAGGCCGGGCCTAGAGCCCATTTCCTTATGTTGTCTTAAAAACATTCGCCCCCCTTATAGTATATATTTCTTTTTTTTCTTTAAACCCTCGACATTTTTATATTTAGTTCACGAACAATCGTATTTAAATCTCGCGTTTTTAGTTTTTTGAAACGTAACTATCTTCCTGTATAACAAATAACACATACATATTATTTCCTGAAACATAATAATTATTTTTTGAATAGTTATATATATATATATATATATATATATATATATATATATATATATATATATATATATAAATATATATATATATATAAATATATATATATATATATATATATATATATATATATATATATATATATATATATATATATATATATATATATATATATATATATATATATATATATATATATATATATATATATATATATAGAGGAGCGTTATTGTGGTGACCACTCTTAAAATAAAAACAATAAGAACCATTGTAAACCACTCGATCGATCATTATAGATGAGATTTGATATTAATTTAGTAATTAATTATTAATGGCAATTTAGTAAATAAGTAAAACACAATGGCCTTTTTACACAACGCATAATCTATGATCTGCCGTTTCAAGTTTTGAATAGAATTCTAATTTGGTTTTTAAGTTTAATATTCATGCATTCTCCTTTTTAACGTTAATCAATAGCCAAAAATCTCTCGGTGTATAATAATATGTTGCCATTCTTAGGTTCTTAATGACACACATTTTTAACGACACATTCGTAGTGACACGCAAACTGTGACACTTCTTTAGTGACAAATTCAAGTTTTTAATACACATAGTTTCCTAATATATTTCTTGCGACACGTAAAATTTTTTGATACATTTTTGTGACACATTTAATCTTTTAGTACATTTGTCGTGACACATTAATTTTTTAATCACATTTAGTTGACAATCTAATTTTATAACACTTGATTTATGATACATTTAGTGACACACTATTATTTGCGTATATTATTAGTGACACGTTTATGACACATGTTTGCAGTGACACACATATTTTGTGACACATTATTAGTCACAATTTAAGTTTTTTTAGTTTTGTAATATTTTTAGTGACACCTTTTGCTTTTAGATACATTTTTTATGGCACGTCTATTTTTTTACTCCGTAATACATTGACAATAGTTCTTTAACCAATTTATTTAAGTATCTAACTTTATTAAACCTAATTTTATGATGCATTTATATTAACATTCTTAATTTGTAACATTAATATAAAAAATAATAACAAAAACATTGATATGAAAAAAAATCACACAACGAAAACTTATCCGATGGTTTATCACATCAGTACAAAATTTGACATACTATTAATACAACTTAAAAACTTAGATCGATCACATTTTTCATTGTAGATAAATCATTTAGTAAAGTTTTTGTACACATGGTGATGCATATTACAAAAGTAATACTTCAACCACTAACTTTGAAACAACCCTTAAAAACTTAGATTAAAATTACTTATATAACAAAGTTTCTATAACTAAACATAAAATTAAAATGAACTAATGCTTCATCTTATGAAAGAAAGAAACAGATCTATCTTGAATAAAGAAACTAAAAATAGATGATAAACCAACTATCGAGTCATGAATCACTCGAAACCTCGCCAAGTCACCAGTTAGAATCATGTTATCTTTTTTTAAACAAATGAATCACATAATCTGGTATGGTGAATGGTGGCGATAAGTTCGCTGAAGTTGTCAACATGATGCTATTGGTTGACGAACAGATCTTGTAAAAACATCTATAAATGTGAATTTATTCGACAATTTAGGCAGCGTATAAAAGACCGAAACAAAAACCGTCAACTCGTAATAAAAATGGAGGAATAGAGGCACAATAGAATTGTTAAAATAATTGTAGACCATCATCTTGCACATGAAACTATGGAGGCTGTGTTTTCTTCGTAGATAAGAGAGAAATTTCATCTAGTGTTATAACTTATAATGAATGACTATTTAATGTTAAGAGAAAACAAGAATGATATAAATCCCAATAATACCCTTTTTGGTTAATTAAACTTTTATGATTTATTTAATTGCTTTTTCCACATGTCTTACAACTACTGGTTCCTATTGTTTTTATTTTAAGGTTGGTTCTCACAAGAACGCAAATCTATATATATATATATATATATATATATATATATATATATATATATATATATATATATATATATATATATATATATATATATATATATAGTTTATTAAAATCAAAACTGCGTATTTAATATTCTAATTTTAAATACGGGTTTTACAATTCTTCCCATCTAAAAAGGAAAATCCGTCCTCGAATTATAGGTAACTGAAAAATGAGATTTTGCAATCCTATTTTTAAGCAATTAATGTTCGTTATTCCTCGAATCGACTCGAATTGAAATCCAATTTTAACGTTTCGACTTAACTTTGTTTTTGGTAAATAATATTTTTTTGGAAATTTTAATCTAATTAAAAACTATTTAATTAAAAGAAAACTATTTAATTAACTAATTTAAAACTTAAATAAATTTGAAATTTAATTTAAATTAATTAAAAATTTAAAACTATTTAAATTTTAAACAAAATTAACTTTTAAATCTAATAAATTTAAAACTAAAACTTTTTAATTGAAATCTATTTTTTTTAAAGTAAAACTTAAATCTAAATTGAAAAATAATTAATTTAAACTAAAGATACAATACAATGACTAAAATAAAGACTTTTAAATAAAAACTATTTTTAAATAAAGAAAATAAAATGAAAACAAATTTAAAGTTATAAAAATATTTTTTTATCTTTTTATATATTTTTTAAAACAAAACTGAATTAAAGAAAATTAAAATAAATCTTTCTAATTAAAAATAATTAAAACTAAAAGAAAGTGTATTAAAACTAAGTAACTAAAACTGCCAAAACTTAAAGTCCTATATTAATTTAATAAAGCAGAAATAAACACAAATATAGTACTAGAACAGTTGGTTGGGGCGTTTGGCTTGCAAACGAGAGGTCCAGGGGTCGAACCCCTCTATGGACGAAATTTATGCTATATTATTTTTATGACTTATTTTTTTTTGGAATTTTATTCAACTCAAACCAATTGTGTCTGCAGCAAAAATATAAAACCAATTAAGAAAGACAGTTAAAATGAATAAGCAAATAAAAGGCTAATAAGCATTTATAAACTAAATAAGCTAATAAAAAAACAGATAAGCAAGAATTAAAATAAGCAAGACTATTAAGCAAATTTAAATAAAACAAATTCCTATGGAACTAATAGCAGATCTAAACATCCAAATAAGCAGTGAACCAAATACTTCCTAAATACTACCTAAATAAGCAGTGAACCAAAGCAAGCAGATATCAATTTAAACAAAATAAACAAAAGCAGATCCAAATAATAAACTTAAACTCAATTAACCAAGAACAGATTTAAACCAATAAATTCAAAACTTAAATAAACTAGCAGTAAACTAAAACAAGCAGAATAACTATATAAAGAAAAATAAAAGGAAGAAGAACCTTGAGACGAAACCTTTGCGACGAAGATCGGCGCTGAGCCGTCTTAAGGACTAACCGAACACCACCTTAAATCATCAAATACTCGCACCTCTCACGATCCTTCGAACCATCAACTATTTCGAACCAAACTATCCCCTTCGAACCAATTTTCTTATATCTTTCCAGTGGGGAAAGATTGATACACTTTCTTTATTTTTTTATTTTTTTTATCCGAATAATGTCACGAGAACAGTAAATATAAATATAAAAATAGACTGAATTAAACTTTGTGAATAAAACAGATCTGGAAATAAAAAGTGAGACGAAATTAAAATTAAATATTAACTTTTCATTAATTTAAAATAAAGATTACAAGTGCTAAAAAAAATACAAGATTAAAACTAATCTAATTTACTGAAAATAAAATTAAAGAAAAGCTATCAAATACATGTGAATGGGGGTTTTTATAGGAGAAACCCTCAAACCTTGGTGCCCAAGTTCTTCAATCCTAGCCATCCATTCTTCTCTATCTTAATCTTCACTTGATCAATGGATGAAAATCTCCTTCATTCACATGGATTGCCAAAGTGGCAGAAGTTGTGTTTCTTGTGTTTCTTCCATGATGATGTGGAGGCATCTTATTGGTGGATTGGTGGAATTTGGCTGTCATAACCAATCAAATGAGAGTGTGAAGGCCACGTTAGATTTAGAGATGAGGACCACTTGGGTGCTTGATGCGATTTTCTTGGGGATTTATTTTCTCTTGATGTGACTTAAACATATATGTAAAAACTCCCAATTTTTACTGAGTATTTTTGGTGTATATGGATTAGGGTTTATGGGAAAAAAGGGTAAAGATGGGAGGCTGTGTGTTTTGGGGAAGGGAAGAAAGAATAACAGTAAATGGGAAAAATTTGGTAACATCGAAAGTTTAAGTGGGGAGTGGGTAATGTTGGGAATAGATTAAGGCCAGAATCACTTGAGCGCTGACAAGAACAATTCAAGCGTTGACAAGAGCAAAGCAAGCGCTGACAGCTCAAGCTTTGACAAGTTAAAGTCAAGCGTTGACACATTGAAGACAAGCACTGATGGAAGATATAATCTACACGTTTATTATATTCTAGAATACTTCTAGTAAGGATAGAAACGACAATGTATTTTCTATGTTTATCTTTACCTAGAATAATTGATACGTAGCTTATTGTACAAGGCTTCTTGTATCTATAAAAGAAGGCCTTTAGGTTAATGTTCATTATTAAGTTTCATATATGTTTTCGTTCGTAAACATCTTTCATTGTAAGCAAGTTCGACATTCATAATCAAAGTGAAAGTTTTGTTTACATCTTGTGTTCTTGTTTAAGTGTTAAATTCCGCATAACACTTAGATTCATAAAGCATATACAAAGGTTTCTCTACGTGTATTACTTGATCTAATCTCGTATACACAAAGCTAATCGATCTAAGTTTGGGATCAACAAGTGGTATCAGAGCTTGTTGAGGAACTTTTGATCTTTGAAGAACACCAGAACCCTAAAAACACCAAAACCCTAATTTTCTCAGAAACCCTAAAAAAAAAACATCATGTCTGATGCAATAACCACCTCCTCTTCACCCTTACCAAACATCAGGATTCCCATGCTTGATGCAACCAACTTTGACTTATGGAAGTTCAACTTTGAACAATATCTGGGGATCTATGACTACACACTCTGGGAGATTATTGAATATGGAAACTCATTCAATAAGGCTCAAAAGATTCAGGATGCCATTACTCAAAGATCAGCTGTTGAAGGATGCCCTGATGAAGATAAGAGAGAAAAACCTGGAGATGGTAGAGCTGTAGGTGCTGAAGATATTGCAAAGAAAAGGGTTGACATGAAAGCCCTAAATATTCTGAAAGTCTCTTTGGGACAAGAAAACCAGCACAAATATAGAGGCTATGAATCTGCTAAGGATCTTTGGGAAGCACTTGAAGTTGCATATGGTGGCAATGCAGACACTAAGGAAGAAAAGAAAAAGCAACTTCTGCATGATTATGTTGTTTTCAAAGCTCAGCCCAATGAGAAACTGAGTAGTGTGAGAAGCAGATTGCTTGACATCACAAGCAAGTTGTCCTTCATGGGGACACAAGTTGGTGATGTTGACACCAATGCTACCTTTCTTAAAAGTCTTGGTGAGGCATGGAAGATTGAGGAAAGATCTATTCTTGCCAATAATACTTACAAGAGCTCCTCGTTTGATGACATCTACAACAAACTAAGACTGTTGGAGGATGAAACTCTTTCAGAGCATGGAAGCAAATCTAGCACCAGCAACATGGCCTTCTTCTCTCATAGTGAAGGTCAATTCAATCAGAAGGACTCTTATATGCATCCAGTTACTGGATCATCATATGTCAGCGCTGGAACTAGTCCTGTCAACGTCTCTTTTTCAGACGCTGACACATTCAAGAATGACTCCCCAAGAGTTAAACCTGCTGGTTTGGATTTGGATACTGTGTGTGCTTACATTGCTTCTTTGCCCAATGGTTCAGTGATTACATATGAGGACCTTGAGCAGATAAGTGATGAGCACTTGGAAGAGATGGACATCAAGTGGAACATGGCCCTTGCTAGTATAAGAGTAAATAGGTGGAACAGAAGGTTTAAAAAGAAGATGACCTTCAATGCTAAAGACACAGCTGGATTTGATAAATCCAAAGTTGAATGCTACAATTGCCATCGTATGGGGCACTTCATGAGGGAATGTAGATCTCCTAGAAGATCTGATGCTGGTAAACCCTCAAGTCAGGTTGTTAAAGCTCAGGATTCCAAAGCCATGGTTGCAGTTCAAGGAATTGATGGCACAGGATGGGATTGGAGCTATCTGGCTAAGAATGCTGAAGAGGATACAGCTTTGGTTGCTGATATTGAAGAAGAAGAGCATGTTGAATATGCTCTCATGGCACACTCCTCCTCTTCATCTGATAATGAGGTATATGATGATGCTTTTTGTAGCAAAGGTTGTAGGTTAAACACTGAAAGACTTAACAAAGAGGTGTTAAAACTAAAAGATGATATGAGCACTGAAAGGTGTAAATTGTCTAATTACCAACTAGCTCTTACTGAAACTGAGAAAACCGTTTCTGAATATAAAAAAATGGAATTTGACTTAAAAGATAAGATCAATATCTTAAAACGTGAGCTAGAGGGTAGTATGGATGTTAGAAACATCATGACAAAGGTTAATAGAGATCTACAGGCTAAGTTAGATGAGGCCATTAAGAATAAAGATAATGTTGACCTCAAGATTCAAAGATTTGATAGAGCCACCCAAACCCTAGGAGACTGTGTAGCTAAACAAAGGGATCCTAAGAACATGACTGGGATTGGGATGAATGATTACTCTCTGGTTCCACCACCAGCTGGTGACTTCTATGGTGTCCTAGAAAGGACTTGTCTTGGACTGGTATACCAGAATGCCAAGAGGAGGAATTCATTCCTCCACCAAGAGTTGTCACTCCAGTGGAAGAGTATCAACAAAAATTGACTGATCTAAATGAGTGGAAGAAAGCTAACCCTAATTTATTTGTTAAGGGAGGTTTGCTATGTGAAAGTCCCAATGAATCACCACCCATTAAGGTTACTCACCCAATCACTGGTAAAGTTGTTGACCTAGGCTCAAACACTGTTAGAAGACCTACCATTAAATATGCAGAGATGTATAGGAATAATAGGTCACCCAAGAGCCAAGTTAGCAAACATGGAACAGGTTTCTTCTCTTCTAGACCTAAGGGTGTGTCTAAGAAAGCCTGTTACACTTGTGGTAGCTTTTCATATTTGGCATACAAGTGTGTCAACGCTCCCAAAGCCAGCGCTGACAGGAACAATTTCAGCGCTGATAGGAAGAAAGTCAACGTTGTTAGGAAGTCAAACGTTGTCAGACCCAAACCTTGTGTGCAGTAACGTCCACAAGTGATTAGACCTGCCCCATTCTTTTCCAGAAGGTCTAACACTCATGGACAAAGACCTTTTCAAAAGACAAACACCTGGTCAAATAGGCAATGGGTTCCTGTAGCAAACCCTAGGTTCAATGCTGACAAGGGTAATTTCAGCGTTGACAGGACAAAATCCAACGCTGACAGAAACGTGACCAGACCTAAATATTTGCAGCCACAAGGTAAGGGGTCTAAAGCTTCTTCAAGCTTAACATGGAGACCCAAGAAAGATCAAAACCCTAATGATAATGGGATTTCAATGACTTGCAACAGATTTAATTACATTTCAAAGGTCATTACAAAACCTATTGGGGTTAACTGGGTATTTCATCCTAAAAAGGATGAGAATGGGGTTGTTGTGAGAACTAAGTCTGTTCTTATTGAACAAACAGATGAATCCAAGTCTTCTGAGACTTGGGTTCCCAAAGAAAACTAATTTGTTTTCTTTATGTGCAGGGCATTCAAAGACAGATCGATGATTATGGATATTGGGATAGTGGATGCTCAAGGCACATGACAGGGAAGGAAGACTATCTGACGAATTTCACCCCTATTAAAGATGGTGACAAGGTATACTTTGGAGGTGGTTTTGGGACTATCACAGGCAAAGGAACCCTTCTCACCAATAATCTGCGTTTTGAGAACGTCTTCCTGGTAAAAGAACTTGATTATAATTTGTTTAGTGTATCACAAGTTTGTGATAACAAAAATAAGGTTCTTTTTACTGATACTGAGTGCTTGGTGTTAAGCAAGGATTTTAAGATCCCTGATGAGAAATATATTGAGTTTAGAACCCCTTGGCATAAGGACATATATAATGTGAATTTAAATGGGATTAAAATGAATGCAAATATGTCTTGTTTTTATGCTAAGGCCTCAGTAGATGAGAGTAATTTGTGGCACAGGAGACTAGGGCACATAAATTTTAAAAATATAAATAGGCTTGTGAGGCTTGGTTTAGTTGATGGTTTGCCTGAGAAGGCCTTCCACAATGACCACTCTTGTGTTGCATGTCTTAAAGGCAAGCAGCACAAGGTCTCATTCAAGTCCAAACAGGTGCACACTAGTTCCAGACCTCTTCATATGCTTCATATGGACCTCTTTGGTCCAACAAATATAGAGAGTTTGAATGGTAAGTCATATTACTTTGTTGTCACAGATGACTTTTCTAGGTTTACTTGGACATTCTTTCTAGCTATGAAGAGTGACACAGCTGATGTTCTTATTGATTTTATCACTCAGATTGAGAAAAGGTCTGGCTATGAGGTTAAAATGCTTAGGAGTGATAATGGTGGAGAATTTAGGAACAAGAAGCTAGATGATTTTTGTGCCAGGAAAGGAATTACTAGGCAATTTAGTATTGCTAGAACCCCACAACAAAATAGGGTTGCTGAGAGGAAAAATAGAACCCTAATTGAAGCAGCCAGAACAATGTTGGTTGATGCTCACTTTCCAATAGCCTTTTGGGCTGAGGCTGTTAATACAGCATGCTATGTGCAAAATAGAGCATTGGTTAACAAAATTCAGAACAAAACACCTTATGAGTTACTTTGGGGAAGAAAACCTAATATTGGTTTTCTCAAACCTTTTGGATGTCATGTAGTGGTATTAGATACTAGTGATGCCTTAGGGAAATTTAGTGCAAAAGGTGATGAGGGCTATTTCATGGGGTATTCAGTCCAGAGCAAGGGTTATAGGGTTTATCTTAAAGAGGACAAACGTATAGTTGAGAGAGTACATGTTAGGTTCTTAGAGAATAAACCTAGTGATCCTGAAAGTGCTCCTAATCGGTTGTTTGATTTGGAACCCTTATCTAGAACTTTAAA
Source organism: Glebionis coronaria (assembly GCA_025667525.1). NCBI lineage: Eukaryota > Viridiplantae > Streptophyta > Magnoliopsida > Asterales > Asteraceae > Glebionis > Glebionis coronaria. Next base: position 164,414,622 of record CM046878.1, on the reverse strand, counting down.
TTATATGCCTGTCACTAATCCAGACATTGTGAAGGTAACTTCAAATGTTGTGGAGGAACAAGTTGTTAATGTTTCAGGTACACAGGTTCATGAGAAGGTTGGATCACAAGCAGAAAAGGCATCTCCTACATTTGAATATGTCACAATTCCCATTTGGACAGATGCTTTTGCTGCTGCTGCTGCTGGACAAGATAATGGTGGTTTTCAAATACCACCAGATACAAACATGCATGGTTCTTCAGGCGCTGACAAAGGCAAATCTAGCGCTGACAAGACCAATTCAGACGTTGATGGCTCAGACGTTGACAACAACATTTCAAGCGCTGTTAGCCCAAACGCTGACAACCAAGATTCAGACGTTGACAACACTTATGGGCATCTTTTCTCTTCCAGTTTTGAACAAGGTGGACCTTCCAATGTTCATGAAGAGATTCCTGTTGATCAAAGAGAGTCTGATGAAGAAGATATTGGCAACATGGAGCGTGAAGTTGAGGACACCATACTTTTTGAAAGAGGGGTTCTCACTTCCACAATGAAGAATCACCCCACATCTCAGATCATTGGTGATATTATGACTCCAGTTCAGACTAGAAGATCTCATCAAGGTCTTGGTGGATTTATTGCCAATATACACAAGAAGGTTGATACCCCTCTTGTACAAGCATGTTTGTTTGCATGTTTTCTGTCACAAGAAGAACCCAAGAAGATATTTGATGCTCTCAAAGAACCAAGTTGGGTGGAAGCAATGCAGGATGAGCTTCATCAATTTGCAATTCAGGATGTTTGGGAGCTGGTTGGTTGTCCTAGATATGTCAGACCTATAGGGACAAGATGGGTTCTAAGGAACAAAAGAGATGAAAGAGGTATTGTGGTCAGAAACAAGGCAAGGTTAGTGGCTCAAGGTTATACACAAGAGGAGGGGATAGACTATGAGGAGGTCTTTGCACCAGTTGCAAGGATTGAAGCTATTAGGATTTTTCTAGCCTATGCTTCCTGCATGGGCTTCACAATCTATCAAATGGATGTCAAGAGTGCTTTCTTGTATGGCACCATTGTTGAGGAAGTATATGTCATGCAACCTCCTGGTTTTGAGGATACAGAGCATCCAGATAAAGTGTATAGAGTCAAAAAGGCTATGTATGGCCTTCATCAAGCCCCTAGAGCATGGTATGGTACTTTTCTACCTATTTGGTGGACAATGGATTCAAAAGGGGCACCATAGATCAGACACTATTTACAAAGAAGAAAGGCAAGGATGTGTTGCTTGTTCAGGTCTATGTTGATGATATCATTTTTGGGTCTACTGATCCAAAGATGAGTGAGGATTTCTCCAAGCTTATGACAGACAAATTCAAGATGAGTGCTATGGGGGAGATGAACTTCTTTCTTGATTTACAAGTTCAGCAGAAAGAAGATGGTATCTTCATCTCCCAGGACAAATATGTTGCTGAGATCTTGAAGAAGTTTGGCTTTTCTCCACATGAAAAGAGGGCTACTACTCCTATGGATAGAGAACACCCTTGGGGAAAGATTGGAGATGGGAAATATGTTGATGTCAGGCACTATAGATCCATGATTGGATCCTTGATGTATCTTACTGCCTCCAGACCTGACATTATGTTTGATGTGTGTGCTTGTGCACACCATCAAGTGACTCCCAAAGAATGTCACCTTTATGCTGTGAAGAGGATCTTTAGGTACCTAAGATGTTATCCCAGTCTTGGTTTGTGGTACCCAAAGGATTCACCATTGGAGCTGATTGCATATTCAGATAGTGATTATGGAGGTGATAAGTTTGATAGGAAATCCACAACTGGTGGATGTCAGTTTCTTGGGAGTAGGTTAATATCTTGGCAATGCAAGAAATAAACAGTGGTGGCTAATTCTACAACTGAAGCAGAGTATGTGGCTGCAGCAGCATGTTGTGGTCAAGTGTTGTGGATTCAGAACCAGCTGTTGGACTATGGGTATAACTTCATGCATACTAAGATATTTGTTGACAATAATAGTACTTTATGCATCATTAAGAATCCTGTACATCATTCTAAAACTAAACACATAGAAATTAGACACCATTTTATAAGAGATTGCTTTGAAAAAGGTTTAATACAACCAGATAGGGTTGACACTGAGGAAAATGTGTCAGATTTATTAACTAAACCTTTTGATGCTGGGAGATTTCAATACTTGGTAACAAGTATTGGAATGGTTAATCTCACTTAATATGTGTTTTGGATTCTTTTTGTAAAAGTATGTACAGGATGATGCATTATTATTATTGGTCTTATTGATGGTTTAGATTTTCCACTATATTTTTCTAACACTGACAAAGGTTGCTTGAACGCTGATAAGTGTTTTTGCAACGTTGTCAGCAATATAATTGTCTAACGCTGACAAAGCTTCCCTCAACGCTGTTATGTGTTATCGGGGCGTTGTCAGCAACAATGTTAGTTTTGTGGTTTTCAATCTAAATGTGCAGATGGTGTTAGCAGTATACCATTGGATACAGAGTTGCTTATGGATCAATTGAGAAGCATTTGGACAAGTTTTTATTTATGGATGATGGTTGGAATGTTTCATTCCTATCTTGACATAAATTTTTTATGTTCATGCATGATTTTAGCAAACTTTTTGTATCATAGTTTAAGGGGAGGTTTTAGGAACCTTTAGGATTTTTGGGTATCCATATGATACTCTTATCACAATTCTAGATTGTGTCCACAGGTGAGTATGAGTTAGTTTTACTAAATCATGAGGCACTGTAGCATGCATAGTATATCAACTTTGCATGCTGCCAAGACATTTTTGGCCTAGAATTGGTTGTGGTCTGTTGGGAGACTTGGGAATGATTTTGATATGGGATTTACCTGGGAGTAACAAGGATTTTATAAGGTAACTTTGTTGTTAAGAATTTTTGTTAGCAAGGGACACTGTTATGTCTATCTTGCTTATGCAAGTGTGCATAACTGGACAGTGCTTATGCAAGTATCCTTGATAATTATCATAAGCAGGAATTTCCCCCAGCCTGGAAGTACCTCATACACGTCCTCCTTCAATGTTTGAGTCCCAAATGTACTGCACACAATGAGATCAATAGATCCATTGCAAGTGCTATTGTGTGCATTGCAACAGGGCAAAAATATAACTATTCTAAAATGATTTTTGAGGGGATGTGTAAAAACAAGGGGACAAAAATGACTTTAGCTTATCCCCGTTTTTTGCAAATGGTTTTTGATGATCAAGGATACTGCTCAAGGGATCACAATGATTTTTATAAGATCCCTGAGCAAAAGAAAGCTATTTTTATGAAGATGGATTCACCACCCCATAGAGACTTACCTTTAACCCAAGCCATGCTTGCTGTTATTGCAGCAGCACAACCCCAACCAGACCCCCAACCTCAAATTGACCCTCAACCACAACTTGAACCTATTCCTGAAGCTTTACCTTCACCTGAACACATGCACCTTGACCAAGAACCCTTCAACGCTGATACATTAAATGTTGGCGTTGATGTGCCTATTTCCCACGCTGACACCCAACCTTCACAATCCCAAACACCCCTTAACCAACCCACATCTACTCATTCTTCCACACCATCTTCCACACCCCCTGAATATAGGTTGATGAAACGCCAAAGGACTGCTGGAGTGTTCTCCTCTGGTGGTCCTAGCCATGTAGCAGAGAGAACCACCACCACAAGTGTGGCTGGTGACCTGGATGAGGCTGGGACTATTGGTTATGGCTTAGATGCTGGCCACGGCAGTCCCACCATAATTAAGTCCTCATCCATGCCCAATGAATCTGACTTGGGAGGTCAAATCCCCATTTTAGAAGAGGGCAAACTGGAACCAATGACTCTTTTGGAATTGACGGCAGTCTGCATTCGCTTGCAAAAGCAAAATGCAGACTTAGTACAAATTGTCAGCTCACAAGGCCTTGAACTCACGCAATTGAGGGAGAGGATTGTTGTTTTGGAAAGTGATAATGCTAGGAGGGGTATGGAGGAGTCTTCCAAAGGAGAGGAAGATCAAATAAATCTGAGTGATAAGGGCAGCCAAGATGGTCAATCAATGGATGTTGCTGAAGCCCTTACAACTTTGAAGAAACAACCAGGTTTTGATACGTCCTTAATCTCTCCCACCAACCTAAATTTATCATTTACAGCTATGTTAAGAGAGGTTACACAAGGCGCTGAGGGAAAATATTTGAGCGTTGACAAGGCAAATTTGGACGCTGATAGAAGTATTTTGGGCGTTGATAGGATAAATTTGGGCGTTGACAGACCTGCACATGAAGGTGATGTATCCCAGTCATCATCTATCATCAAGGAAGTTTCTACTCAGGTATTACCATCTACCTTACCAACCATTGCATCATCAGATAAGGGTAAGGGTAAATTGGTAGAAGAAATTGTTCCAAAGGATGCAGCCTAAGTTGAATTTGATAGAAGATTGGCTGAACAAATGCTGGAACAAGATGAAAAGGAGAAGTCACCATTTGTTGTGACTTCAGAAGAAGAAAGTGATGGAGCTAGCTCAGATTCAAGTGTGATGATTATAGAACCTGAAAGGCTTGAGTATGGTGATGAGCTTGCTAGGGAAAAGTTGAGAGAGTTGAAGTTGCAGGTTGACTTTGACATGCCAGAGGTGGTTCAAATGTACAATTCTTGGGAAGAAAGCTGCATGGATAATCCAGACTTAACCATTTCAGATCAAATATGGGGTTTGGAGCTTCTTCTTAGAGTTCAGAAGGATTGTAAGGTAATATTGAAACACAAGGCAAGCAACATTCTCTCAGAGTTGAAAAGGGATAGAAGGGAGCTCTACTTTATGTTGCTTAGATGTCATGGAGTTGGATGGACACATCAGAAGTTGAAAGCTTTGACATTTGATGAGTTGGAACATAGGGCTTATCCCATTTGGGTGAGAGTGCAGGAAGCAAACACTCTCAGACTTCTTTCAGATGAAAGAAAGGAGCAACTTGCAGAAGAAATGGAAATCAAGAAAGCTATGATGATTCCCAGGCCAGTAAAGAAGGGATTTAAATTTGAGTTTCCAAAAGATATGGATCCACTATATCCAAGTGAAGCAGTTATAAGAAAGAGCCTCAAGCTCTCCCCATTAGAAGCTTCAGATATGGTGCAAGTGTTACCATTAGATTCCAGGAATCCAATTGTGAGCTATGAAGAAGATGAATGTGGATTCTGGAAGATTGGCAGATTTGGCAAGGAGGTACACACTTTTACCACTCTCATATCTTTATTTGCAAGTTGTGATAGAGAAGACTTGGTGGACCTTTGGAGGTTGCTGGAGACCAAGTATGAGGCTGAAGCACCAACTTCAGCTAATGGAATAAAACTTTGGACCACATTCAAAAGAATGTGTGGGACAAAAGAGGAAGATCCTGCAATATGGAAGGATCTTGAAGATGACCTCAGTGGTCTTCAATGGAGGTTATATTCAGCTGCTGGTGTATACCATTTGAGTTCTATAAAGTTTGTTGAGTATCTACTTGTGGATGCTCAATATTTCATATCCAAGGCTATTTTGGAAAAGATGAAGGACACTCAGCTGGAGATAGATTATTCAAGTGACGTGGCAAAAGATTTGATCAGATTTATTCATTAAAATATGAGAAGGTTTGTCAGACTCCTCCAAGTCCTTAATGTTTATTCAGAAACTTGATCATAAGAGTGGATATCAAGTTTAGGTGAGGATTGTTGGGAATAAATTAAGGCTAGAATCACTTGAGCGCTGACAAGAACAATTCAAGCGTTGACAAGAGCAAAGCAAGCGCTGACAGCTCAAGCGTTGACAAGTTAAAGTCAAGCGTTGACACATTGAAGACAAGCATTGATGGAAGATATAATCTACACGTTTATTATATTCTAGAATACTTCTAGTAAGGATAGAAACGACAATGTATTTTCTATGTTTATCTTTACCTAGAATAATTGATACGTAGCTTATTGTACAAGGCTTCTTGTATCTATAAAAGAAGGCCTTTAGGTTAATGTTCATTATTAAGTTTCATATATGTTTTCGTTCGTAAACATCTTTCATTGTAAGCAAGTTCGACATTCATAATCAAAGTGAAAGTTTTGTTTACATCTTGTGTTCTTGTTTAAGTGTTAAATTCCGCATAACACTTAGATTCATAAAGCATATACAAAGGTTTCTCTACGTGTATTACTTGATCTTATCTCGTATACACAAAGCTAATCGATCTAAGTTTGGGATCAACAGGTAAAGATAAAATAAAAAAAAACGTTTTATTTATTAAATGGGGAATTGGTGGGTGAATTAAACGTGTAGGGTGTTTGTTTATTTATTGGGTAAATTTGGTTGGGATAAATGTGAAGGGAGTATTCATGTGTGTGTGAGATGCAGGGTAAGAAGTGAGTTGTGGGATAAATGTTCCTGTGTGGGGTGGAGTACAGTAACGTGTGGGTGAGGTGTAGGGTGAGTAAAGGGATTATTAATTGTGAGTGGTTTGTGAATAAGGTAAGTACACGTGGGGAGTGATTTATTTTTTTGTTACTCGTTTGTGTGTTTATGACCATGAAGGTTGACTTCACAAAACAAAATTACCTCCCCTTTGTGTAACTAGCAGAACGCCCCACAATTTTTCATCAAAAATGGGCTTTAGCCCATTTTACTCATCCGTATGTGTTTAACTTGGGCTTTTAACTTCCAAGTGGGGTTTTGAGCCCATATTTTAAAGAACTTAGAAATCTTAATGGCCTTTTGGGCCCAATACCCGAATGTGGGACCCACTTGCCCGTTTTATCTCCATAAATATTAAATCCGCTAAAAACGAGATTGACTTCGGCTTTCTTGTTCATTTTCTTCAAAATCGTGTCGGTTTAGCCGGTTTTCGTGAACTTGGACACACTTTTGGTCTTTTGACTTTGTCTTCGTCTCTTTTTAGACTTTTCTTCAACATTTGACCGTGAAATCCCGTGTTTTTCTTTTCTTTTGATCTTTTGTACCTATTTTACACAAAAACACAAAACCACGCGTAATTCCGACTTTTATGATATAAAACACATGATTAGGTCTTGTTTTTCCTTGATTTTAGTGGCAAAAGGATAAGTGTTTACACACTTATTAAATCCCCTACACTTGACCATTGCAATGACCCCATGCAATGCATAGTTTTAAAGCATTACATTTTTCTCATAATCAATCCATCTCGGTCTTTATTACTATTACTTACTACTACTACGACGAAAAGATAAAACTTAAGAAAGAGACAAATGTTATAATCATTTATTAACTTGGAAATTATTCGATGGAAGAAACTCGTAAAGAAATCTAAGACTTGAATTAGGGCTTTGGTGTCATGATTATAAATCACCCTCAAGTTTCACGTTCCCCATACCAAGCATAAAAACGAGATCATTGTTAATACAAGTTAGCACAACTAACACTTACTCATGTGGTTTAGTTAATCACTTATACCCCCTTATTCCTACGGTGTATCTCTTGTATTTTATTTTTGTCTTGAATGATCACGAGGATACATTTTTGAGTTATTTCGATAATTTATTAAGGCCGAAAATAAAGTGGGACGATTTAATCAATAGTTAGCTAAAGGACAAAATCTTTTAAAACTGCTTCTCGAAACCTCATAAAGTTCATATCTTGGCATAACTCGTTTCACGATTTGAGACCTTTCTCGGACCGATATTTGGCTTGTACTTCAAACTTCAAATCTTGAGAGACGATCTTGAAATTATGGTCTTCTCTTCATTTTGGTATACATCTTCATAAGGAGTGAAATATGCTTCAAATGTTGACCACGACTTCTTCATTTATCCTCTTCTTTATTTAGGATTTCGATATACAACGATCCGCCTCCTTTTCGGACTTGGATCTATCTATCCTCATACCTTGTTAGGGTCTTTTTGGATAGACTTCTCCATGATCTTTAGGGGAGTAATTGCTTTTCGTCGTGTGTCTTGATCCATCATATTGATTTGGATTAATGATCTTCACGTCATCTTTGGATCTTTAGCAAAAAAAGTGAATCCTCATGCCTTGTGAGGGCCTTTTTGGACTCGGGTATCCTCATGCCTTGTTAGGGCCTTTTTGGATAAGCCAATTTTCACGTCCCGCTTCAATAAGTTATGCCTTGGCTATGAACTCTAATTAATACCGAGCAACTTTTAAACGATCGTGTACTAGAAGCTAAGTAACTTTTCAAATCGTACAACCTTATTTATTGCAAATATATTTATTAACAAGTGATGGGAGAAAAAGCTCATAACTAACTCACATAAGTTAATGAAAGAATACCAAACTTATAGTTAACTCTATCATCTCTCGTTCTCCACAATTTAAAATCTCAAGGAATGAGACTCGTGGATGCTTAGCCTAATAAACCAATTAAGGTCCATATGGTTAAGGATACTAGCTAGAGTAAACTTGGATAAGTAAACTCGGGTTGAGTCAAAATATTCATGACGGGCCTAATATATCAAAGACATCTAAACTTGTTAAAACCATTTTATTTATTTATTTTATTTTTGACTTTATTCTGGAAATGGAGAATATAACTGGGATGCAAAAAGGAAAGAAAATAAATGAAAATTACTACAAGGCCAAAGTAGATCAAAAATTTGAAAAACGTTGAAAAATTTTAAATTTTCCGGTTAAAATGGGGTCAAATTCATGGAAAAGGCCACTAAAATTTCGATAGAAATCCCCCTACACTTAATATAAACATTGTCCTCAATGTTTAAGAATGTGGGAGAATAAACTCCCCTACACTTTAGGACATTGAGTACGTTGTTTAAAATCGAGCTAAGGAAAGGACAACTAAAGTGATTACATTTATTCGTTTTATTTATATACAAGATAGAATCACAATAGCAAAAACTTATCGAAGGAACCGGGTACACAGGTAACACGGGAACACGGGTCTCGTCAAAAATACCAAAAGTGGATCATTAAAGCACATGTCCCTGCACACAACATCACAACACAAACAACCTACTTGGTTCCCCCTACACTTATTGGTAAAAATGGGTGAAAAAGGGTAAAAATCTAACCTAGTTAAACGATGCTTGATTTTTAATCACGAGTCTCTAGCTCGACTCGAATTCCCGAATGTCATCATTCAAATGGGAAAATCATGGAAAACCGAGATTTCCAAGGGAGGAAAATCTCTCCATGATAAAGGGTGAAACAAAGTCATATAAGGCATACCCCATGAAAATCCACCCGGGTCAAACACATAATTTCCATCACAAAAGAAAATAAATCCCGAGGTGGTACGCAAGTCATAGAAAAGTGGGGTATCCTTAGGCAAAAGTCTCTTACAAGGAAAGATAAGGTGGTATGGCAAAGAAAGCACAAAAGTGTCTATTCCCGGATCAAACAACGGTTCCATAATGGGAAAATAGCAAGAGGTGTTGACATTTAAGCTCAAAATATCATCAAAATCCATAGTGGGAAAGTCATCCTCTTCCAAACTTGATGTGAAACATAAGTATCGTCGGAGTCATAGGAAAACTCTTCCTCATGAGGAAAATAGGTATTTAGAAAGATATCTAAATCCTCCTCAAATGGAATAACCTCTAAAGTAGGTATGATCTCTAAGAGTGGAGGATCCTCCTTAATAGTCATGACTTCTAAAATTGGAGTATAAAAGTCAAAAGGAGTCTCCATGGAAGAATCACTCATGGAGATATGAGGTGCATTAAGCTCATGGGGTGGGTCATCAAAATTAATGAGATCACTTAAAGAAGTGTCATCATCGTAGGTATCAAAGATTGGGGTATCATAAATGGGTGGGTCGAAAGTGGGTGGGTCAAAAGTCGAGTCGTCTAAGCCGAAGATAGTGTGATCACTTGAAGAAGTGTCATCACTATAGGTATCATAAATAGGAGTTTCAAGAATTTGAGGCTCTAAGGGAAAGGATGAGTTTATCACAAAATCATTTTGATTAGACGTTTCAATTTCACAAGGATTAATAAAAATCTCTTCATTGTCATAATTAAGAACATCAATCATATTGACCGACTCTTTTCCATTTGATTTTGTTGTGATTTTCCCCATTTTAAAAACTTGTTGTTCATCCCGAACCCTAAGAATTAACTCCCCTTCGGCTACATCAACTAAGGCTCTTCCGGACCTTAAGAATGGTCTACCAAGTATTAACGGAATACGAGGATCCATCTCATAGTCGACGACGACAAAGTCCACGGGAAAAGTGAATGTACCGACTCGAACAAAAACATCTTCGGCAATACCAGCGGGGTATGCGAGAGTTCGATTAGCTAACTCTAAAGTCATACGAGTCGGTACAAGGTCGGGTAATGACAATTGTTTCCAAACCGAAAGTGGCATAAGATTGATGCTAGCACCGAGATCCGCTAAAGCCATACAATCATCGATTTGAGGAAACGAGCAAGGTAACATGAATCGTCCGGGATCTCCTAGCTTTTCGGGAAGCTCTTTGAGAAGAACCGCGGAACAATTCTCATTTAAACGGGTGTTCACGAGCTCAACCATTTTTTCTTTCTTATTAAGCAAATCTTTAAACATTTTGACAAATTTTGGCATTTGAGCAAGTGCTTCAATAAGGCTTACGTTAACATTCACATTGGAAATCATTTTCAAAAAATTAGAGACATGAATGTCATCTTTGGTGAGCACTTTAGTCTTGCCTAACCTAGATGGATAAGGAATATTAGGCTTAGGTTGAGAAGGAGAAGGACTCGCTTCTTGAACAACCGTAGGAATAGGCTCTTTCGGCAATGGAGGACTAGAACTAGGAGTAGTAGTGGGGGGAATCACCGGAGGGGGAGTAGGATTACTCATTATGACCTCCGGGCCTTGTCTCTCCTTTATGGGCGAAGAGATGGAAGGTCCCACTAAATTGGCTCCACTTCGAGTATTGATAGCACTCACATTAGCACGAGGGTTAATCTCGGTATTGGATGGTAAGGCACCTTGGGGTCTAAGGGTTTGCAACATAGTCAAAAATCTCTTATCGTTGGACTCTTGCATTTGTCTAGTAGACTCTTGCATAGCTTTCATGATTTTCTCATGTTCGGTCAATTTTTGTAGAACCAAGTCCATTTGAGGGTTTTGCATATTCATTTGATTGAACCCTTGATTATTAACCCCTTGATTAGGAAAACTTTGATTTTGATATTGAGTTTGAAAATCGTTGTTATTGTAAAAACCTTGATTATTTTGAAACCCTTGATTTTGACCATTAAAAATCCCTTGATTTGCATTCCCTTGAAAATTACCCATTTGAGGACCTTGGTTCCTATTTTGGTATTGGGTATTTTGGGCGGGTGGGGGTGGTCTTTGAGGTGCTACAGAACCCGGGGAGCCAAATAATTAGTACTCTTGTAGGACAAATGGTTAACATCAACATTAGGTTTAAATGGAACCCTCTCATTAGCATTAAAAGCACAAACTTGTTGTTGTTGATTATTGTAAACCTTGTCACAATTGAAATATGAATGTGGTCCACCACAAGTCTCACACGTTTCACTATTATCTTTCACGGCATGCACATGTGTAGTGAGGGCGTCGGTTTTTAGAGCAAGTGTTTCAACAAGCGAAGTGAGTTTATCGATTCTCTTGTCACTCTCACTAGAACTAGCACTTGCCATAGTGGCCCTAACACTCTTGGTTTGCACTTTTGCCTTGTTCTCAATAATGGCCCAAGCCTCGTTCATGGTTTTCACAAGAATATTGCCCCCCGCGGCACTATTAAGTGAGTCTTGGTCATTTAGAGTTAAACCATTGTAAAACGTATTTATTTGATGCACTTTAGTGAAACCGTGTTGTGGACATTTTCTCAAAAGCTCTTTATATCGATCCCAAGACTCACTAAAAGTTTCCCCATATTTTTGCTCAAAATTAATAATTTCATTCCTTAAAGAGGTGGTCCGTGATGGTGGAAAAAAATAGTTAATGAACTTGGTCTCTAAATCAATCCATGTAGTAATACTTTGGGGTGGTTCCTTATCAAGCCAAATCCGGGCTTGTCCCTCGAGGGAAAAAGGAAAGAGTTGTAGGCGAACGGCCTCTTGTGACATCCCATTGTATTTCACCGTATTAGAAAATTGGATAAATTTCTTGATATGATCATGAGGGTCATCTTGGGAACGACCCAAAAATGGGATAGCGGAAACCATTTTAATTAAATCCGATTTGAGTTCAAAATTATTTGCTCCAATTGCGGGGACAACGATAGCGTCATCGTTTCCTTCAACGTGAGATTGCAAAATCTCGAGCATAGGTCGGTTATCTTCCATTGTATTGTCGAAAGCACGATTCTCGGGATCGGCTTGAATGACGGTTTTTTTGTTTTTCTTCTTCTTCTTCTTTTTTGAAGAATTGGAAGAATTTGGTACACCACTCGGTATGTATGTATGCGCGCGAGTGCGCATACAATTAAAACTTTGGAATGAGGTAGGTGACCTCGGTCGACTTTGAGAGGAAAAGGATTTTCCCTCTCGAGGAGCAATAGTAAAAAGCTACAAAAATATATACTTAAATACTAATTGAGTCGGCAAACCAATAATCGGTCGTCCCTCTCAATATACGCACAAGCAAGCGGGGAAACGAGGTGGCACGAAGCACTTAAAAACCTTTTTCCTTAAACGGCCTATTATAGCGCGTCGCCTTATACCCACCTTATAGTTTGTATATTTTGAGTTCAAACGTCTTACTAGTATTTATCTATTTTGCCTCTTTTTTCGTTATGGATACGACTACAATAGTTAGGTGATGAAATCCCAACTAAGGCTTATTTGAAAAGTAGGTAATTTTATTGTGCTACGTAATATATTATAGTAAAAGAAAAAATCTTTTTGTATTTTTTAGAAAAATATATATTCACAAGAAAAATCGAAAGAATTCGAACTAAAAATTAACACTAATACGTAATATTTTTGGTGTAATACTTTTAGGAAAAAGTATTACTTTTGATTTTTTTTTTAATTTTTTTGGTGCAATTCTTAGGAAAGAAATTGCTTTTGTGATTTTTTTAATTTTTTTTTTTTGTATTTTTAAGTTTTTGATTTTTTTAGATTTTTGATTTTGATTTTGTTAACAAGAAACGTAACGTTCAAAAAGAACGGATCCCAAAATCCAAAATCCCCGGCAGCGGCGCCATTTTGAAAAATGAGATTTTGCAATCCAATTTTTAAGCAATTAATGTTCGTTATTCCTCGACTCGACTCGAATTGAAATCCAATTTTAACGTTTCGACTTAACTTTGTTTTTGGTAAATAATATTTTTTTGGAAATTTTAATCTAATTAAAAACTATTTAATTAACTAATTTAAAACATAAATAAATTTGAAATTTAATTTAAACTAATTAAAAATTTAAAACTATTTACATCTTAAACAAAATTAACTTTTAAATCTAATAAATATAAAACTAAAACTTTTTAATTGAAATCTATTTTTTTTAAAGTAAAACTTAAATCTAAATTAAAAAATAATTAATTTAAACTAAAGATATAATACAATGACTAAAATAGAGACTTTAAAATAAAAACTATTTTTAAATAAGCAAAATAAAATGAAAAAAATTTAAAGTTATAAAAATATTTTTTTTATCTTTTTATATATTTTTTAAAACAAAACTGAATTAAAGAAAATTAAAATAAATCTTTCTAATTAAAATTAGTTAAAACTAAAAGAAAGTGTATTAAAACTAATTAACTAAAACTGCCAAAACTTAAAGTCCTATATTAATTTAATAAAGCAGAAATAAACACAAATATAGTACTAGAACAGTTGGTTGGGGAGTTTGGCTTGCAAACGAGAGGTCCAGGGGTTGAACCCCTCTATGGACGAAATTTATGCTATATTATTTTTATGACTTATTTTTTTTGGAATTTTATTCAACTCAAACCAATTGTGTCTGAGTGTATAGCAGCAAAAATATAAAACCAATTAAGCAAGACAGTTAAAATGAATAAGCAAATAAAAGGCTAATAAGCATTTATAAACTAAATAAGCTAATAAAAAAACAGATAAGCAAGAATTAAAATAAGCAAGACTATTAAGCAAATTTAAATAAAACAAATTCCTATAGAACTAATAGCAGATCTAAACATCCAAATAAGCAGTGAACCAAATACTTCCTAAATACTACCTAAATAAGCAGTGAACCAAAGCAAGCAGATATCAATTTAAACAAAATAAACAAAAGCAGATCCAAATAATAAACTTAAACTCAATTAACCAAGAACAGATTTAAACCAATAAATTCAAAACTTAAATAAACTAGCAGTAAACTTAAACAAGCAGAATAACTATATAAAGAAAAATAAAAGGAAGAAGAACCTTGAGACGAAACCTATGCGACGAAGATCGGCGCTGAGCCGTCTTAAGGACTAACCGAACACCGCCTTAAATCATCAGGTACTCGCACCTCTCACGATCGTTCGAACCATCAACTATTTCGAACCAAACTATCCCCTTCGAACCAATTTTCTTATATCTTTCCTGTGGGGAAAGATTGATACACTTTCTTTATTTTTTTTATTTTTTTTATCCGAATAATGTCACGAGAACAGTAAATATAAATATAAAAATAGATTGAATTAAACTTTGTGAATAAAACAGATCTGGAAATAAAAAGTGAGACGAAATTAAAATTAAATATTAACTTTTCATTAATTTAAAATAAAGATTACAAGTGCTAAAAAAAATACAAGATTAAAACTAATCTAATTTACTGAAAATAAAATTAAAGAAAAGCTATCAAATACATGTGAATGGGGGTTTTTATAGGAGAAACCCTCAAACCTTGGTGCCCAAGTTCTTCAATCCTAGCCATCCATTTTTCTCTCTCTTAATCATCACTTGATCAATGGCTGAAAATCTCCTTCATTCACATGGATTGCCAAAGTGGCAGAAGTTATGTTTCTTGTGTTTCTTGCATGATGATGTGGAGGCATCTTATTGGTGGATTGGTGGAATTTGGCTGTCATAACCAATCAAATGAGAGTGTGAAGGCCACGTTGGATTTAGAGATGAGGACCACTTGGGTGCTTGATGCGATTTTCTTGGGGATTTATTTTCTCTTGATGTGAATTAACATATATGTAAAAACTCCCAATTTTTACTGAGTATTTTTGGTGTATATGGATTAGGGTTTGTGGGTAAAAAGGGTGAAGATGGGAGGCTGTGTGTTTTGGGGAAGGGAAGAAAGAATAACAGTAAATGGGAAAACTTTGGTAACATCGAAAGTTTAAGTGGGGAGTGGGTAAAGATAAAATAAAAAAAACGTTTTATTTATTAAATGGGGAATTGGTGGGTGAATTAAACGTGTAGGGTGTTTGTTTATTTATTGGGTAAATTTGGTTGGGATAAATGTGAAGGGAGTATTCGTGTGTGTGTGAGATGCAGGGTAAGAAGTGAGTTGTGGGATAAATGTTCCTGTGTGGGCGGGAGTACAGTAACGTGTGGGTGAGGTGTAGGGTGATTAAGGGATTATTAATTGTGAGTGGTTTGTGAATAAGGTAAGTACACGTGGGGAGTGATTTATTTTTTTGTTACTCGTTTGTGTGTTTATGACCATGAAGGTTGACTTCACAAAACAAAATTACCTCCCCTTTGTGTAACTAGCAGAACGCCCCACAATTTTTCATCAAAAATGGGCTTTAGCCCATTTTACTCATCCGTATGTGTTTAACTTGGGCTTTTAACTTCCAAGTGGGGTTTTGAGCCCATATTTTAAAGAACTTAGAAATCTTAATGGCCTTTTGGGCCCAATACCCGAATGTGGGACCCACTTGCCCGTTTTATCTCCATAAATATTAAATCTGCTAAAAACGAGATTGACTTCGGCTTTCTTGTTCATTTTCTTCAAACTCGTGTCGGTTTAGCCGGTTTTCGTGAACTTGGACACACTTTTGGTCTTTTGACTTTGTCTTCGTCTCTTTTTGGACTTTTCTTCAACATTTGACCGTGAAATCCCGTGTTTTTCTTTTCTTTTGATCTTTTGTACCTATTTTACACAAAAACACAAAACCACACGTAATTCCGACTTTTATGATATAAAACACATGATTAGGTCTTGTTTTTCCTTGATTTTAGTGGCAAAAGGATAAGTGTTTACACACTTATTAGTAACTTAAGCTGGTCGAAGTAAAGCTGAAAGTATACGTAAGCTGAAAGAACACATAGGCTGAAAGAACATGAAAGTTGGACATATAAGCTGAAGGAACATTCGTCCTAGATCTAGAACATAACGACGCTGAAAAGGTATAAACATGGCATGACTGAAGTGATCATGTACTTGACATGGCTGAAGAGGATATGGAACGTAACATGACTGGAGAACTTAAATGGATTAATTGAAGGAAAAGGGATGAGAGGTCCGGATGGAATCCTCCATTTCAAGTGGCTTCTCACTTGAACTAGTTCCTTCAAATATCTTGATACAATGCAATTCTTGGTCTTAATGACCCTGTCCTGATAATGCGGAGGAGTTTCTGGTTCCATACATAAGATGGATTATTTAAGTCCGATATAATGAATAAACTATAGTATGTAGAGTACCTGAAACGGTTCGTACGATTATCCCGAAAAGATAATAATTATCTCTCTAAGCAAGCTGATGAGAATATAAAGGAATGAACTACGTGAACATATGTGAACGTGTTACGTGAGCAATTTTGAACGTGGTTCGCGATCATCTGATGAACGCTGACATGGAATATGCCGGGAACTTGATACTAAACATATCATGAATGTATGCTGACTGAAGAAATAATGCCAACGATACGGCCTGAGACGTGAAACGTCTGTCTGGTTATGGAGAAACTATGCTATACTTAAGCCTGGTTTCTCAAACTGCCTGTAACCGTATTCGGTAATAACCTGTGAAACGTGTATCTCGAAATGGCACACGAGCTTGAACGTGAATAATGTTAGAATGCTAACGTGAGCTTAAATCATGAGATAATACGAAACATGAACTGAAACAGCATCATACTGCAAATGAGACGTAAACGTGAAAGTGAAAGTAAACGTAAACGTGAATGTAAACGTACACGTGATCGTGAACATGAACGTGAGCGCGATTCGCGAACACAAATTTCCATCTGACAAGATTGTTGATGGAATACCTTGGAATCATACGATCTATTGCTGAATTTCCTGCGGATTTGTTACTGCGTAATCATCTCGGATAAAAGAAGACGTGTCGGCTGGGTTAACTGGTTAACAACGACTTAGATAACAGCATGCTTCATCTGAGTCTGTGGTAACTGACAATAACCTCCATGGAATCTTATCTCATTTATGTTAAGAAATTTCAAATGGTTGTAATAACTCATTAGCATGTTGGTGTCCTATCTTGAACCTGCTGGGATGGCAGGCATTAGATATGAACATAGTTGCCTCAACGTGTTATAATGGTTCAATCAAAATCCTGTCTGAAATTTTGGTACATTATGATGGAATCTGAGTGAATATTCACCAAAAGGTATGAGCCCCGGTAACTAGACCTTTACTAGCGTAGGGTCTTGTGGAATACATAATTCGGTGTAGGTTCCCTTCTTTATGCGTAATCTTAGTCATGGAAGGCTGATCGTAAGAACTGTCAGGAATTTCTGCGGTAGTAGTTTTCTGAGTTCTGGAAATTTTGTATGTTTGTCACCGACGTCTATCTTGACCATTTGGTGATGGCCTTCACCTTCACAGCATTGTCTGAAATCCCTTCCTGCTGAAGTAGGATGGCTCAGAAACTCCACTTTGTTCAATTGAAATTTATATCTGGAAAGTTGTGTATAAAAATTACTCCTATTGAATGTACAACTGTGAGAAGATGATTCTTGTGTTCTTCTCTAGAATTTAGCAGATCATAATATGATCAATGAATATACTGACGATTTTGTCTGAGAGTCATGGAAAAATTTATTTCATAATTTCATAATATAGCTGGAGCATTAGGTAGCTCAGAAGTATAAAATCAAAATTTTTAGAGAGTCTGTAATATGTGCAACAACAGTCTAGAAACGTCATGTTCTTTCTCTCATCACTGATGGTAGCATGATCGGAAATTTGTTCTGGAAAATTTTTAAGACATCGTAGCAGATAAGATAAACCTGCTACTTATGGAATGAACATTGATTAAGAATGGTGATCTTGTCAAAAATTTTAGGTGTCGATACATGATCTCATGTACCGTCCTTCTTCCTGATAGACATAAATAGTGCACTTTCTGGTGGTGTGCTAGGGCGAATAAAGCCTCTTTCTATAATTCGTGCAGCAAATGTTGCAACTCTTTTAAACTCAGCTGAAGCCCGACGATAAGGAGTTCTGAAAACAGGTTCTGTACTTGAGACAAGCTCTATGTTAAACCCTGTCTTGTGGTTAGGGAGGAATTTCTGGGAAAACCTTCTGAAATTTTTATCTGTAAAACTCTGGAATAACCTGCTGATCATGAATTTAAGGAACTTTAGAAGTGGATTTATATCTGATAGCTATAAAGGTCTTAGTAGCTTTGGAATGATAAGTCACTTGCCGTAAAGCATAACAACTTGTACTGATTTTATGGCAGAAAATAACATTGCTATCTTTGGGAGTTAGTAAGACGGATCTTGTCTTCAACTGGACGGAAAAAATAGTCTATAAATATGGGTGATACCGTGGAGTCTTTTATGGCTGGGAGGTAGGTACTACCTGAATTAAGATAAAGCTGACATATGATCAACGTGAAGTAAACGTGACAACTTTCACTGGTTGTGTTCATCTTTAACCTCACAGAATGAACACTGCGTGTCTAATCTGAATAATACTCTAGTGGTGGTGAATGAACTTTTAATGATCTGATTCATGTGTGGCATAATATAACGGGTATACCCCTTTCTGAAGGGTACCCTGAATTACTGAGGGCCTGGTTTAGAAACATACTGGAGTTATGAGTTTTGACTCGTATTTTGAGAAAAGATTTGTACGACGTATACCACGATTGGTGTCCTGATATGTGTCTTCCGAAATGATACATGAGACCTATGTCTTGACTGATGTCTTGATATGTGTTTTAGTGGATGAATCTGGACAAGGCTGAAAATTTTTGGTAACTGCTAGGATTGGCAGACCGGTTAGATTACCGACCTCTGTATTTCTGGTCACGTCTATACCAAAGTTCCGATGGTTACTGACTGTTTAATTATAAGCACGGTGGTTGTCACTACTTCTTTGTCTGTCAATTATGACGGTCATTTTCATGACCGTGATTCATGTAACTATTCTGCTGAGTAGCCGGCTGGGTTCTGGTTCCCACTCTTTTGAATGAAAGGTTAGTTGAGTGAAGTGTGACACCTAGCTGAGAAGGTAAAAGTATGGAATGAAATGGTAGTGTCTGATGGTTGAAGTTTTGTCAGAATTTCAAATTTATAGTTTTCGTCCTTGTTCTGCAGAGTCTTTATAGTATAAACAGCACCAGCATCTTGAGAAATCTCCAAAGTATGAGCAGCATCAGCATTTGTGAGGTCTTCAAAGTGTTATCAACATCAGCATCTTGTAAAATCTTCAACTAACGAGCAGCATCAACATCTGGTCGAATATCGACAAGTGGAAACGCCTGAGATACTTGAGGATCGATTAGCAATATCCATGGAGTAGGGACCTAGAGTACACTTGGACTACCGTACATGAAGTACGAAATGAATACTGCACATGGAGCATATCTGAGACACTATACGTGGAGTACACATGAAATACTGTACATGGAGTATAACTGAGACATTGTACATGGGGTACAGATGGAATACTGTACATTGCACTGGTGGAAATTCTATAGGATGATCGATACTGGTGTCGCTTGTGTGACATGATCAAAGAAATGAATTTCTTTAAACGGTACTAAACTGAACTGAATGAGTAACATGATAGCCTGGTACTTCCTGCGTGGACTTAAAGCTGGTTGTATAAAGTTTCAAGAATATGATTAAACCGAATTTCAACAATGGTCAGCATGAAGACATGACCGTTGAAGATCAAACATGATCATTATGAAAACATGATTTTTACTATAACCCTTATGTATCTTAGCATGAAGACATCATCACCTTGCTGAAAACATAATCCTCATAAGGAGACATGAACTTAGTCAGCATAAAAAGGACATTCACGTGAGAGTATAACTTGACAAATACAAATAACATAGAAGAATAATCAACTGAGTTTTAACATCAATTGATGTGGATAGTTATGGTTCAATCTACAGTATTCATAGTAGGACGCATGTGACTAAGTATGGGCGATTCTGTTTCGATCCATACTTGTCAAATTTTTCTGAGAACCGTCATGTATAGAAATGTACAATCTGGGACTAAATATTGTTGGTTGTTGTCCAATTCATATTTGTCAAGATTTTATGAAATGTCATGATATGAGCAAAGGTGAACGTCTATGGTTCAGTTCACAAAACAATATTCGACTGAAAGCATGAAAATTTGACCTGAATAATGGTGACAGTTTATGGCTGGTTCACCAAGTAATATTTGACTGAAAACATGAATCTGACATGAGTAAGGGTAAACGTCTATGGTTCGGTTTACCAATACAAAATCTTAACGGGCAAGGGTGAACGCCTATGGGTCGGTTCACCAAAACAAACTTCGAATGAAAAGCACATGCGACTAAATATGGTCAGTCCTGTACCAACCTTTTTACTTAGTCAAAAAAACTTGAGAAAACTGACTGATAAATGAAGAAAACTGGCTGATAAATGCATGAGAAACATGAAAGCTAACAACGTAAAAATCTGGGAAGTTCCTGGTGACTACCCACTAGTCACAGGTCAAGTTTTAGAGCCTACAGGTCGAACCTATATCTCTGATACCATAATTGTAACACCCCACTTGGATAAGTGGACCGTTACGTGTATTTATGGCGTGTCATCAAAGCATAAGGTAAATTTCCTAAAACATTAACTAACCATAACGGAAATACCAGAATCAAACATCGGTAATCCAACTTAAGCTCAAAACATGAAAAGTAAAATACTGAAAGAAAGGATTAAACAATGCCCAACAGGTAATATAAAAATGAAGTGCATAAAGTAAAGAAGTCTGGATTGCTTCCATCCAATGCACATGCTCTCAGAATCTTAAGATTGTCCTGGTGTATCTGTCGTTAGAACATGAAAGAACTACGGCTGAGCATAACGCTCAGTGAACGGATATAATGCATGATAAGAATATACTAAACTTGAAATAATTAATAATTACTGAAGCTGAAAGACTGATATGCGGAGTGTGATGAAAACTGAAGAAAAATCTGATAAGTCTAATTTATAAATAATAAAACTGAACTGTTATCTGTTAAATCTGAAAACATGCATTTACTGTATTTTAATTGCCAAGAGCTTATATCGGTCATGTGTTGTAACAACTATTGCATGAATAACTGGAAGGGTGACCTCGTCATGTTGTAGAGGGTTGACCTCTAAATATTGTGTTGGGTGGAGGGATCAGCTCAAATGTGAAGGATGTAGAGCACACACCACATTCACCTGATAACTGTAAGCTGATAAGCCTAGGATGCATCCATACGCCCCACTAATAATATACTGATAAAATGGCCAAGCTGAACTGAGTGGAATGCTGCGGGAAATCACTCTCCCGCAGGTGAGTCATGACAACGGTGCTTCAAGTGTCATAGTTACGGTACCTCCGTAACTAGTACTACTGACTGGTCATACTTGTATATAAGGCTCAGGCAATATCTTAGTTATTAAAATAATTTCAGATAAATTATAACATGTACTGGGGAAAACATTTGGTTGCAGACGGGAAATCCTAATCATACATAGAAAAGGAAGTCCTTACTGAAACGACGGAAAATCCGTACCTCTTGTCCAGTAACTGACTGAAGGAAGACTGAACGAACACTGCTCGGGCTTCACGAAAGCTACAATAATAATAGACGCGAATAAGTTATATGTTCTTTATTTAATTTACTGATCTTATCGGCTTCTCATTTATTTATTTATTTCTGAACTTCTTTACGTATGTTAACGGATAAATCTGATCTTTCTTATAATTATTTTTAATGTATTATCGATCTACTATTAATTACGGTACAAACGTATTCTTACGTGATATAAATACTATAATCGGTAAACCTGCTAAAAATAGAAAGTTTCCTAAATTAGAATGTTTTCAAAATCGTTTATAATTTCTATAATAAAATTATACCTTTTTAAATATTATAAAACTATTTTAATTTAACTCATTTAAATATACAATTAAAACATTTATAAAAGTAAGTAATAAAAGGTATAATTTAAAATCTTCATTTTTAATGTTTAAACTATATCCCGAGCCTACCGAGATACCCCTTCTCCGTCGCACTAAAACAATTAAACAATATATATAAAATCTGCCTATATGAATTAACGACATAAAAACTGTCACTAAAAACTGTGTGACTAAAAGCTGACATTTAAAAAACCAATCAATAATAATTCTGCGACGGAATTTGTGCCACTAAACCGTCGCTAACCTTATTTTAAACTTGTTATTTTTCTGTCCAAAACCTTTCCCACTGCCTTTTATTATTCTCCCACTGATCTTGTGTGTTTCCTACTTTTTAGATAGTCCCAAACACCCCTTTACTATCTGGTAAACTCAAAAACACCCTACAGTCCATCCAAACACCCCTGTAACTAAAACCAACACCCCCTAATGGTCTATAGGGCTGCGGATCAACCCCAACCCACACGCACCCACTGGTGGGTCGCAATTTGCTCTAGACAACCACACCGAGACCCCTGTTGGTTTCGGTTCGCGAATCCAAGTTAACCCGACACCCCAAATTTCGTTTACCCCCTGTTTTGGGGTTGTTTGCTCTCGGCTGGCCAAAGAACACCACACCGAGACCATTTAGGTCTCGGTTTTCACGTGAATCAACAGAACCCGCGACCTCTTTGTTTGATTTCTTGATTACCCATTTGTTTTTTCGTTTTTAAAATCTTTCATCTATATAAAAACATGATATAATAAAAATTAAGGGATGAAGGTGTTACAGCTAGAATAGTTTAGGAAAATGGATGGTTACACACGAATCCACGATGAATAATCGGACCCGGAATCTCTCCTTTCTTCCTCTCTGCCGGCGGCCCCCATGGTGAAACCCTAGTTCTTTTTATTTTGTTTCCTGCGTCTGATTAACACAAAAGGGGGGTATGCCCCTTTTTTTTCTTTCTACACTACTAGGCCGGGCCTAGAGCCCATTTCCTTATGTTGTCTTAAAAACATTCGGCCCCCTTATAGTATATATTTCTTTTTTTTTTCTTTAAACCCTCGACATTTTTATATTTAGTTCACGAACAATCGTACTTAAATCTCGCGTTTTTAGTTTTATGAAATGTAACTATCTTCCTATATAACAAATAACACACACGTATTATTTCCTGAAACATAATAATTATTTTTTGAATAGTTATATATATACTTTATTAAAATCAAAACTGTGTATTTAATATTCAAATTTTAAATACGGGTTTTACAGTTCCTCTATCTGAAAACCCACTTTTGCTAAACACAACCATGTGAATGCACCTTCCACTACTCGTAAGAGTACTCCCAAGCATGTGACTCTTACGCCCATAAAGGAATCTAGAGGGTCAAATGACGTTGTTCAAACCAACAATCTAGGGAAGTGTATGCCAAAAGGGAACATTCAGAGAGAAAACCCTGTGTATTCACCACCTAGTACACAAACAACTGCTAGAGTTCAACACACTCCTCAGGGTAGTCAACCAAAACCTAGGATCCCTTACCAGCAACCTTGGAATTGGCAACCACCAATGAGTAGTCATGTATCGAACAAGGTGCCTGAACGGTTAACAAAACCTAGGTACACAAGGACTTTCGAGAATCCCAAACTCCCTGTATGCCCCACGTGCAAAAGGGGCATTCACCATGGAAACCATGCACATTAAATTGCAATACCTCTATGAGGTAAACTCTCGTGCCTTCGCACAGAGAAAGAATGCAGAATCCCATAAGACAACACGGAAATTCACACCCGTCACAAAGAAAAACAATGACAAGAAATCTTCAAGCCGGATTTATGCAGGACCTAGTTTCTCTCCAAAGAAGTCTTCCGCTGCTCAAGAGAACACTACTCCTAGATATAGTCTTCAGTGGAAACCAACGGGTAGGATCTTCAAGGAAGTTGTTCTTAAGTGGATTCCCATCGAGAAGAGTGATGACACCTGCTCCAGCACTAATGCGAGTGTTATGAATGTAGAAAATGCATTTGTTACTCCTAACACTAGTATTTGTGCAAACTCTTCTTCTGTCATTACACGTACAACAACGGATTCTGAACCCACTTCTTCATCAAAGGGTCCAATTCTGTACATTCGACATCACCTTCTTCTGCTGTACAAAAGTCTATTTTTGATTATTTTCGAAAAAGTTAAAAAAAATTCAAAATATCATAAAATGTAAATATCCATATAAAAACAAAATTAAAAATTAAAAAAATCTTTCAAAGAATTCCAAAAATATTCTTCTCGACATGTCTTTCAGTATCGATAATATGGACGCGCCTAAAAATGTCGCTCAATAACGACACGGGTGTGTACATAAAGCTCGAATGAATGTTCAAATGTTTTCAAATCGTGTCATTTTTTTTTTCTTCAGATGATTTGCAATTTCTTCAGATTGTGACTCGTGTCTCAAAGAAAGGAAAGACTATCTCGAATGGTAACTTATCCTTAACAACGAGAAAATCAAATTTTCTCGGTCATGAGCTTTCAATAAAAACCTTCCATGTTTTTAAGCTCATGAAAACGACTTACAGTTAAATGTCAGACTGTAACTCGAACTTCAAATAAAGGAGAGTGTATCTTTAAAGATAACTTATCCTACTAACGGATAGAGCAATCTATCACGGGCTGAGCTTGTCACAAAACATTCAAAGTTTTGAGCTCAACATAATGGCTTATAGTCAAATGTCAGACTATAACCCGGTCCCCAAAGAAAGGAAAGTCTATGACTTATCCTTAACTTTTCTCGGTCATGAGCTTATATTAAAACATTCAAAGTTTTAAGCTCCTGAACTCAAGGAAAATGTTCATTTATGTACATTTTTCCTCAACAACGGGAAATTCAGTTTTCTCGGTTTTGAGCACAATTTTTCAAGATATTTTCAAAAGATATTCTTTAATGTCTTTCAAATTGTGTGCTCATATACTCCACTATTTTTATCAGATTCTTTTTTCGAGGGGGAGTATAAAAATCTCATAACATATAGTTCCAAATTTTCATGAAACATTATTCTCTCCATGTTACATCACTAGTATTTCAAAAATTTCATAAACACATGCAATTTTTAGGGGGAGACTAGTGATTAAGATGTGATCAAAATGTTTCATTTTTTATAAGATCTTTGATTTAAGTGCTTTCTCGTCCTAACATGTGCAAAATGTTTACTTAAATGCTTTCTCATTTTGAAGCAGATTTGTAGGGGGAGCGTTTTTGGTGATATAGAAAACTATCAAGATGTAAACATTGATTTCATCAACATCTTGATAGCTTTTTCAAATGTTGTTCTGGTTACGATATATATACCATTCAACACAATCATTCACGACGATATTGGTGTCAAAAGGTGGTTAGATATTCGTCCTATGATCCAACCAGAACCAGAGGGATCTTCCCAGGGACAATCCATTTAGAAATTAGAAGTCCTTAGGAAAGATGGAGTAGTTAAGTGTATGGGAAAAATGCCGACAAAGTACTTAAGCTAGCACTGGAACAATCACAACAAGGTGCTAGTTATGACGTCTTGGTAAGCATTGAAGGGGTTGAAGAATGAAAAAGAAATGTAAGGATAAAGGGTGAAAAGAAAATAGCCTTCCATACAACTTAGGCAGAAACCGGGTCAACACATCTATTATCATAATCACTTAGTTGATTTCTAATATTAAAGACAAAGTATCATGAACCCAGTGATGCAATGCACAACCCTTCCCAGCCTACTCAAACGTCTCTCAAAAGAATTTTGTTTTATTGTCACGGAGTTCAACTCATTTCTATCAACTTTCTCACTCCGAGATAGTAGATATTGAAAGGGCGGCAGTCTGCTCCAGCCTCCGATCACCAAATAAACGTGCACTTTTGGAGTGTAGAGCCAACGAGATTCATCAAAAATCTCACTAGGACACTTATTTCGTATATTAATTGTTGCTCATCATTAGAACACAAGTGATAATTTGTAAAGTCCTACGCTCTATCCTTGTGATATTGCCAGATGATTCAGAGTGATACTCTTTAGTATTCACAGTGATGAATGGAAAATCCTTCCAGTGTTAACATCAAACAGCACTACGGTAGGTGATATGTAAGATTCACTTCAATTGAACATATCCTAACTGAAAATAAACAGTGGTTTGATTCTTTCTTGATTCAAAATCGTTCCAGGTCTCGACGCAATATCTTTATGATCTTGCCAGAACATTCAGAGTAATACTCTTTAGTATTTATAGTGACGAATGGAAATCCTTCCAGTGTCATCATCAAAGAGAACTGTGGTAGGTAACATGTGAGATTCTATACGAATCAAACTTGTGTCAACTGGAAAGTGATTGTAATGTTTTTGTACCCTTTAGGAAAAGGAGAGCAAAATAGTGGTAAGCGTTAAGCGTACGTTTAGGAAAACGTAAACACTTATGACCCTTTGTGTGGGATCGTTCTCGAGGAGGCACGTGTGTTGTGTAATGAATTGATTAATGATGATTTTATTGTTATGAGAAGAAAAGAAAAGATAAATACGAAAGAAATGACGGTTACGAAGACAGATTAAACTAAGACGAAAAAGGCGATCACGTAAAGTCGTAAATAGTGCAAAAATTAAAATTTTAACCTAAAAATTCCTAAAAATTACTAAAAATCCACAATATTATTCTAAGGGTTTACAAAAAATCCAAACTTGCTAAAACCTTTTAATTAATTAGATAATGACTTTTTAATGCTAATTAAAGCCCTAAAAATCACAATTAATTATTAAAAAGTCCCAAGCAAGATTTTAAAGTTTGTAAACCTCAAAAATGACCTAATTACGCTAAAAAGTATTTTTTAAAATTTTAAAACCAAATAAAACTATTTTTAAACACTTAAAAACTATTAAAATCAATTAAAACTTAAATTAATTCTAGAAAATAATTTAAAAGCCCTTAAAATATTTGGAAAGTTACAAAATTTCTAATTTAGTGACTACAATCTAGGAAAAATGAAAAAAGTAGAAAAAACAAACTTTCAATTTTTAATAATAAAATAATCAAAAAAATTCAAAGTTTACTAAAAAATTATAAAAAATTACCAAAAATCTTAAATAATGTAACTAAGACAGAAATGCAATTAAAAGTTTCTAAAACCTATTTAATAATTTTATATTAAATTTTAAAGTTGGATAAAAACCCTAAAATCCTATAAAATCAAAAATAAGACTTTTTGAAAACTTAAATGGCTGTAAACATCAAGAATATAAATAAAAACCTAAAAACTATTTTTTCAGATTTTTAAAACTACTTTTGCTATTTTTTATTCACTTTCTAAAATTTAAACTAAAAATAATCCTAAAAACTTAATTACTACGGGAAAAATAATCTTTTTGCACCAAAAAGTCCTAAAACCTAATAAAAACCAAAGAAAAATGCTAATTGGTAAAAAGCCCTAAGGAATAAGCTGAAATCAGCTTATAAATAAGCTGCCTAGTTATAAAAGCTAAAAACAAAGACCCCTTATATATTCAACTAACCAAGTGATAATCAGTCAAAGACCCTAGGGCAACTGGTTATCACGTTGGTGTGTGGGAGGAGTGGCGCAGGTTCGAGTCCTGGCCACGTCCTTTTTGAAAAAACTTTTTTTTTTCTTTTTTAAATTTTAAATACACAAACACAGTGCTTAACTTTGCTTTAAAACACACTTTTATAACAATCAAACAAGAATTAGAGATACTGAAATCAAAACAAGTGCCCAGATATGATTTTAACTGATGAACACTTAGAGTGAAATCTTCACTTGTGAAGACTGATCAAGAGGACTTGATTTTGGATGCTTGATGTGTTTTTGATGGACAAAAGGGCACCCCTATACTCAGTTGAGTATAGGGAGTCAATGCAAACACAAAACAAGCACAAGTATCACACAAATCAAGCAAAATAGCCAATGCAAGTTTCTGATAAAGCCTAGCACAAGTGTGGGGTGTTTATGCAGATTTTATAAGCACACAAGTGAGATTCAATGGTTCATAACTTGCTCAATAATCAACCAATCAGCATATAATCAGTTCAAAATCCTTAAACAACCTATTATCAAGCAACTTATCAAGATTTCAGGCACAAAATTACACAAAAATTGGCAGAAAATGCACTTTCTGATTTTGACAACTTAAACCAATTTTTATGCATGCAAACTTGTTCAAAAACCTACCAAACTGAAATCTACCACTTATATCACCTAATAACTAACTAATGAGTGTATCTAACCAGATTATACCCCAAAAATATTTCAACAGCCTTGATTAATATGCAAATCTAAACAACACTTTATATCTGAAATCCAATTTTTTCAAAGCAAATGCATACAACACTCAACCAAACTGATTCAAACCACTACTAACATACATGTCATACCAAATAAACTCAAATCAAACCACATAAACAACATATAAGCAACTTTCAAAATCAAATCACATAAATCACATATAGAGCATAAAACTGAAAAACAAAAAATGGAAACAAGGGACTACCTTGTTGGGCCTACATCCAGGCCCAACCAAGGCTGCTTTGCCTTCTCCAACAGACCCGGGTCTGTGCTGAGCCTCTTGGACAAACAAGCTTCTACTTGAACCTGCCAAGAACAAATGAACAAGCATAAAGTACAAATTCTGATTTTGAAACTTCTTTTAAACCTTTTTCAAAACTTTCCAAATACTTCTCAAACGTTTATATTTCAGGATATTTAGACCAAACAACTTACAAACCTGAAAAATCAACCTTGAAACAAGATTTCACCAAGTGAAATCAATATTTCAGAAACTTGAAAATAATTTTGAAAACTCAAAATTACTTCAACAATGTTAATGGAACTTAGTATTCTAGCTTAAAAACATTTACCAACTTTTAACAAATCATAAAAGGAATTACTTTGAACATCAAACACCAAACTTTATATTGATTAAAAAGGGATTACAAAATTTTTTGCTAGAAAAACTGGAACCAAGAATAGGGACACATTTTGTCTCCTATTTATACAACTAGATAGAAGGTCCTAGAATGCTTAAACCCTAATGCATTAAAGCCCTAAAATGCCCTTGGTCTTCTCTTGAAAATTTGGTCAAAATTCTGCCCATGTGATTGATGAAGAGATGCCAGCTGTTGTAGTATGATCTTGGCCGTTTAACACGTATTAGGGACCAAGGAATCAATGTGAGTCGTTTGTTTGGTCGGGTTTAGGGTTTTGTGTGAAAGAGACGGGGCAGGGGAGGGGCCTACAAGACACATGGGTGTGTCTTGGTCACGGTTTTGGTGTGGGATGGGGTGAGGTTGGGTTAAATTAACAATCTGGAGGGTTGTGCTTAAAACCCCTTTGATTTGGGTATGATTAGGATTTAGGGTTCATGGGATTAGAATGTTAAACAGGTGGGGTTTAATCTTAAAATGGGAAAGATTAATTTAAATATGTGTTAAGGGGGGAAAAGTGGGGGTTGACTGTTTGACCAGGTTTAATAAATAAACCTGGTTGGGTGTGGGCTTGGGTTACGGGTTTGGATGGGTATTGGGTTTGGGTAATGGGTAGGGTCGGGTTTGTGATGAGGTGTCAAGCACTGAGTGGTGGGGGAAGGTTTGATGTCTGGCAGTTTTGGCCCTTGTACTCTCTTCCTTCATTCATTTTGTTTTAAATGGCAATAAACTTCATTTCTTTGAAAACAAGTTTGGGCAGTTGACAATTTTGGCACAAAATGTTTTGTAACTTGTATCAAGGACTTCAAATGTAGTTTCTTCTATTTCCAAGGGATCAACTTGTACAATCTTCATTCCTCAAGGACCATTCTTGCATAACTTGATTTCTTCAAGGTCTTAACTTGCCAAGTCTTCAAAAGTGAGGGACTAAAGTTGCCAATATTCAATTCTTCAAGGACCATTTTGTAAATTCCATATTTGGGCCCGGTTCATTGTGCGGCTTCGTTTTCCGTGTTCGTTTTTGATTGATTCTTGTGATCTTTTGCCATTTCCTTAATATCCGTACCTAAAATACACAAGCAACAAACACGAGCATATATTTGGCAGTTTTAATGATATTTTATGAATTTTAAGCCCGATTTGGACGATGAGACTATGTATAAGAGCAGTCTCATCACTTCCCCATACTAAACCATTGCCGTGCCCTCACGCAATGCTAGAATAAAGTATCATAGCACCTCCAAAATTCATTTTTATTTACTTTATTGAATGATAAACTAGCTATACTACTACTATTACTACTACTTGCGTTTTAGACATAATGTATTATTTTCATCGCAAAATGGGACGTTTAGGTTCATAGAATAAGAACACGTGAATGCTTCGTTAGAAATAATTTCATCATCCTAGATTTTCACCCTAATTCCATGCCAAGCGTGCAACGAGATCATTGTCATTATAAGTTAGTAATGCTAACACTACTCATATGCCCTAATCGCGTACTTATCCTCCCATTATTCCTAAGTTGTATCTCTTATATTTTATTTTGTCTTGAATGTTTCACGAGGATACATTATTTGACTTATGCGATAATAGAGATTTAGGTCTAAAAATAGAGTCCTAACGGTGTAATCAAAACCATCAAATCAATAACCCCTCCTAATAGACAACGATGTCAAAAAATTAAGTTGACAAGAAGAATCGATAAACACGGTTTTATAACGGTTTTAAACATGAGACTTATTACCAAGACTTTTATACGCCCCCTAACGGAAGGGCCTTATTATCTTTGTTTTACCTCCATCTTATATTCAACTTCGCCATGAAGCTTTTATTATGACTTCGGTCTTGCCTTGCCTTTTATTATCCGCCTCATCGGTGGTTTTATTAGCCAAAGACGTATATCCTCACACTAAGGCGAATTTTGGATCTTTAAAGCTTCGAAGATTAAGGCTTGATTCACTTTCAATTTTGCATAGATTTTTCGGCCTTGTGGGGCTTCAAATTGTTTGCTAGATTTAGGTGAGCACTTGAAATCTTATTATTGGGTGAAGCTTTTGATTATTCGGGTGCCAATACTTTAAAACCGTGACGCTGGCGATACCTTAATGTCTTCCCAATTTAATTACATGGAAGCTACTAGAAAAGACTAGAAACCCAACAATCCTAACTAAACCGCTAAGTCAATATTTATTAAGCAAAAAATATTTACATGCGAAGGGAGAATAAGCAAACAACGAGAACACATGAGTTTTTGAAAGAATACGAGTACTCTACGTTTAGCATAGTAACTTATAATTAACTCTATCATTTCTCGTCCTCATTTAAGAGACTTAGCCTAATGTGTAGTTAAGGAATCAAAGCTAAGTGCTCAACACGCACGGTCGAGTCAAAAATTACTCTTATTCTCGCCATCGGAAAATCTACATTCGTGTCTTCAAATACTTATAAAACATGAGAAATTTTTTAAAATTTGGCCATTTTTACCCTTATTTTGCAACAAAAACGATAACAAAAAGATAAACTTTGGAAAGCGTGAAGGTTTGGCAAGGCAAGTATCTATTCACCCCCCCCATACTAAAGTTAAACATTGTCCTCAATGTTTCGAGTCTAGGGGTGCAAACACCCCCATACTAGAGACGTAGTCGAATGCCTAATCTAGCATGGAAAGGGTGTAACCAATAAGTAATAGCCGTTTATGAAGTGTGCTAAAAACCTAAGGTTAGAACAACAAAGGATATATCATTTGGATATTCAGAAAGTCTCCAAAGCAAACGATCGAGTGCTCCTATAAAACGAACACGAGAGGCTCCAATCGTGAAGATCATGATCTAAAAACCACAATGCACAAACAACCACGGAACAAAGGTTGGAAGGGCACAAATCCCCTCACATTAAACTACATTAGAAAGCAATAATATGTACATGGATAAGCATGGTTCTCCCCCACGAGGCACCTTGTTTTTGATAACCGAGTCAAAAGCTCGACTCGAATCCCCATAAATGTGATCATTTAGGGATAATCTTGGTGTGGTCAATTTTTGGTGGGGCTTATATGATAAACAAGGCCCAAAAACAACCGGTATTAAGGACTAAGTCCTTTGATGGTGCAAAATACCGGGATCGAAGATGGCGTTCTCGTTTTCATTGGAAAAACAAATCAACGCCACTTCATCATGTGTCAACAAAAACCCAAAGGGTTTCAAGAAAGTAGGTGAGAAGAAATAGAAGGGTGGGACAATGGGTAAGTCATAGAAACATTGAGCTACTCGAGGTAGACTCGCACCAATCAAATGAAAAGATTTTCCATTTATTGCATCGGTGGAAGACCGAGATTTCCCTTTATAAGCAATTCCAGGATCAAATATCTCGTCCTCGGTGGAGAAAGGGGAGGGAACATAAGGGGATTCCCCCACACTAAGTCCACACAAAGCATCGTCAAAAGGAGAAGACGAGCTTGTAGTACTCAAAACACGCGGTGATGACGGAGTTAGAATTGTAGAAAAATCTTTTAAATTCAATTCAAAATCTTTTCCTTTTTCATCTTTTAAACTCTCCTTGTGAAAACCCGATTTAATTATGTCAAAAATATTTGGTGTATCTAAAGCAATGTTAGTCACACTAAAAATTCTCACATTTGAAAAGCGTTTTGGTAAAGGTGGTGGTAAGTTTTCAAAACATTTAACGACAAAGAAAACTCCCCCATCGGGATCAACATATTCATCATCCGGAGAATCATTCGAGATTGGAACCGTAGGCTTAACACTCTTCACCTCCACCGGCGGAGGGAACGGAACTTCATTTTTATCAACAACTCCCAAAAATCTATTTGAAATCTTTTTGCAAATGTTTTTGATGGGATTGACATTGTACAAAGACGTGATAGAATACACATGAGAAAGAGTGGAGTTTTGAGTTGCATTAATGACGAGTTCTTCCTCATTGAAACGAAGAGTGATCTTCCTAGCGTGCACATCGATAAGTGCTCTCGAGGTATCCAAAAATGATCGACCTAAAATTAACGGAACTTTAGGATCGATAGGAATGTCAACAACAATAAAGTCTACGGGATAGTAGAACTTTCCAACTTTCACAAAGACGTCCTCGGCAACTCCACAAGCTAGAATCGTAGAATGATCGGCCATTTCGATTGACATTCTTGAAGGAGTGAGATTGGGAAGATTGAGCGATTTAAAAATATCAAGAGGCATCAAGTTAATACTAGCACCAAGATCGGCTAAGGCGTAGCATTCTTCCATGTCTTGTATAGCACATGGGATTAAAAACTTGCCGGGATCACCGACTTTTTGAGGTATGCGGCTTAGAAAAACCGAAGAACAACTAGACGATTTTTTCATTTTCTCTTTGTTATTCAACATACTTTTGAAGTTCGCGACAAATCGAGGCATCATGACTAAGGCGTCGGTAAAACTTAATTAAAATGCAAGTCACGAAACATTTTCATAAAGAGTTCAAATTGATAATTATTTCGTTCTTGTGCCTTTTCCTTGTCTCGTCTTGAAGGGTAGGGTAAAGGTGGTGTAGGTTGGGGCATAGGCATAGGCATAGGCATCGGCCTTGGAATCTCGGGTTCCATGATTGGTGTGGGTTCAACCGTAGGTGTGGTTTGAGCGGTACTTCGTGGGATTGTAATGTGCTCCTTTTCGACCACCACCTCGGGTTCTTTCTCTTTTTCCTTCTCCATAGAAGTACTTGGACGAGAAGTGGGTTCTTTGAAAGTTTTACCACTACGAGTAGTAATAACCTTCAATTCTCCTTTCGGGTTCACGATGGTATCACTAGGAAGACCACCCGAAGAAGAAGGCTTACACATGATAGCTTCAAACGTTTTTCCCATACTGTCTTCAAACTTAGATTACCTAGCATCCGCTTTTAACAATTCTTGCTTTATCTCATGTTGACCTTGCTCCATTTTTTGTTGATTTTGTTGGAGTCTTTGAACATTTCCTTCCATTTTATTAGCATGAGTTTTAAGTTCATTAGCAAGTTCTTTTTTAAGCTCGTTTTTCAACTCGGATCTTAAGCTAACCATTTCACGTTGCATATTGTCAAACTTAGCATCATTAGCCTTAGCATAATTCAAAAACTCTCCTTGAAGATTTTTGGTGTGATCATTTTGAAAACCTTGAGTAGAAGTTTGAAAATCACGGTTTTGGTTTTGATTAGAAATTTGCCCATTTCCACTTTGATAATTACCCTTGTTGTAATTCCTTTAATTGCCTTGATAATTACCACCTTGGTTGTTGTTGCGATAGTTATTAGCATTTTGATTTGGTGGAGCTTGATTTTGGCGGGAACCTTGATCGATTTGGTTATAAGTTCCCGTGGCTACATAAGCACTCGAAGTGTTACCATCCGCGGTAATGCACTCGGAAAGATCATGAGCTCCACCACACGACAAACAACTCTTAGAAACCGTTTTGACCGAAGCGGAATTTGAAGCTTCTTGAGCTTTCCAATGGGACATAAGGCTAGCAAATCTATCAAAAAACCGATTTTCTTCATTTGCTTCATCATGTAAAGCATTAATGCTACGAGAAGATGACGAGCCCATTTTGGCAACACTCAGTGTGTTACGAGGGCTATAAACCTTAGACCTATTCTCAATTATGACCAAAGCTTCTTCTACCGTTTTACACAAAAAATTACCACCCGCGACGACATTTAAATAATCTCTTTCGTGATCATTAAGTCCATTGTAAAACGTGTCAATTTGGTGCAAGTCGGAAAAACCGTGACGAGGACATTCATGCAACATTTACTTAAACCTATTCCAAGCCGTTGAAAAACTTTCATTTGATTCTTGTGAAAATTTAGAAATCTCGTTTTTCAAATGCGTAGTCTTAGAGGGCAGAAAAAATTGGTTCACAAACTTTGAAACGAGATCCTTCCACGTCAATATAGAATTGGGTGGCTCTTTCTCTAACCAAATTTTAGCGGGCCCCGCTAAGGAATACGGAAAAAGCATCATCTTAATCGAGTCATTCGAGACATCCTTGAATTTGCAAGTGGCGGTAAGACGATTGAATTGGCGGATATGGTTGTGGGGATTGTTCTTCTCATCACCACGAAATTTGTTGTTTTGGATCATCGACAACAAACCCGTTTTCACCTCAAAATTCTCCGCAAGGATTGCGGGAATCACAATAGCTTCTCCATAACCCTCGGTGGGTGCTTGAAGTAACTCCATCATAGTTCGATTCGCCATGGTTGGTGCTTCTCGTACAATGGGTTCGTCAATAGGAGACTCCTCACTAGAATGAGTTGGAGTGGGAGTTTTGTTCTTTCGTCTACGTGCACGTTTTGCTTGATTACGAGTTAGCATAAACGTCACGTACAACGAGGAGACGAGCAAAGAAGATTCTTTTTGGTGTTTTGTATTTTTCAAATTTTTTGTGGTTTTTGATGGTATTAACGTTTTTTGGAAATTGGTGAATGTATTAAGTAGACAAAAATCTACAAATCTCCTCCTTAATCAAATCTCTCGATTAAAGAAGCCTCAAGGAATGAAAACGATCACGTGAAGTGAACGCCTTCGATGACTTTAGAACGATGGTGGAACACCAAATCGTTCAAGAGGGTTTAATCAATAGAAAACTAAGAAAATATATATGATATGTAATAATACTTTGGGCGGCAAAACCCTCGATTAGCTCTAAAAATCAAATACGCACAAGCAAGCGGAGGAAACGAGGCGGCGCAAAGCACTTAAGAGCCTTTTTCCTTTAGGTCGTGAAATACAACCGCCTTATACCCACCTTATAGTTTGTATTTTTCAAAATCGAGCTTCACGAAAGTATTTATCTATTTTTGCCTTTTTTTCTTTGGTTTGAGATTCGAATACAATGATTGGGTAATGACCTCCCAAGTCCAGGTTGTGATTTCTCACGTATTTGGAGTACTTGTGAATTTATTGTTCTACGTATACAATATAGTAATAATATTCACACAAAAATCGAAAAACGATAATACGTATTAGTAGAGTGCTACTAATACAAATACTAATTATGGATAGTATAAAAACAACAATGGTTCAATCAAAACACAACACGCCTCCCCGGCAGCGGCGCCAAAAAAATGATTGTAGTGTTTTTGTACCCTTTAGGAAAAGGAGAGCAAAATAGTGGTAAGCGTTAAGCGTACGTTTAGGAAAACGTAAACACTTATGACCCTTTGTGTGGGATCGTTCTCGAGGAGGCACATGTGTTGTGTAATGAATTGATTAATGATGATTTTATTGTTATGAGAAGAAAAGAAAAGAGAAATACGAAAGAAATGACGGTTACGAAGACGGATTAAATTAAGACGAAAAAGGCGATCGCGTAAAGTCGTAAATAGTGCAAAAACTAAAATTTTAACCTAAAAATTCCTAAAAATTACTAAAAATCCACAATATTATTCTAAGGGTTTACAAAAAATCCAAACTTGCTAAAACCTTTTAATTAATTAGATAATGACTTTTTAATGCTAATTAAAGCCCTAAAAATCACAATTAATTATTAAAAAGTCCCAAGCAAGATTTTAAAGTTTGTAAACCTCAAAAATGACCTAATTAAGCTAAAAAGTATTTTTTAAAATTTTAAAACCAAATAAAACTATTCTTAAACACTTAAAAACTATTAAAATTAATTAAAACTTAAATTAATTCTAGAAAATAATTGAAAAGCCCTAAAAATATTTGGAAAGTTACAAAATTCCTAATTTAGTGACTACAATCTAGGAAAAATGAAAAAAGTAGAAAAAACAAACTTTCAATTTTTAATAATAAAATAATCAAAAAAATTCAAAGTTTACTAAAAAATTCTAAAAAATTACCAAAAATCTTAAATAATGTAACTAAGACAAAAATGCAATTAAAAGTTTCTAAAACCTATTTAATAATTTTATATTAAATTTTAAAGTTGGATAAAAACCCTAAAATCCTATAAAATCAAAAATAAGACTTTTTGAAAACTTAAATGGCTGTAAACATCAAGAATAGAAATAAAAACCTAAAAACTATTTTTTCAGATTTTTAAAACTACTTTTTCTATTTTTTATTCACTTTCTAAAATTTAAACTAAAAATAATCCTAAAAAATTAATTACTTACGGGAAAAATAATCTTTTTGCACCAAAAAGTCCTAAAACCTAATAAAAACCAAAGAAAAATGCTAATTGGTAAAAAGCCCTAAGGAATAAGCTGAAATCAGCTTATAAATAAGCTGCCTAGTTATAAAAGCTAAAAACAAAGACCCCTTATATATTCAACTAACCAAGTGATAACTAGTCAAAGACCCTAGGGCAACTGGTTATCACGTTGGTGTGTGGGAGGAGTGGCGCAGGTTCGAGTCCTGGCCACGTCCTTTTTGAAAAAACTTTTTTTTTCTTTTTTAAATTTTAAATACACAAACACAGTGCTTAACTTTGCTTTAAAACACACTTTTATAACAATCAAACAAGAATTAGAGATACTGAAATCAAAACAAGTGCCCAGATATGATTTTAACTGATGAACACTTAGAGTGAAATCTTCACTTGTGAAGACTGATCAAGAGGACTTGATTTTGGATGCTTGAGGTGTTTTTGATGGACAAAAGGGCACCCCTATACTCAGTTGAGTATAGGGAGTCAATGCAAACACAAAACAAGCACAAGTATCACACAAATCAAGCAAAATAGCCAATGCAAGTTTCTGATAAAGCCTAGCACAAGTCTGGGGTGTTTATGCAGATTTTATAAGCACACAAGTGAGATTCAATGGCTCATAACTTGCTCAATAATCAACCAATCAGCATATAATCAGTTCAAAATCCTTAAACAACCTATTATCAAGCAGCTTATCAAGATTTCAGGCACAAAATTACACAAAAATTGGCAGAAAATGCGCTTTCTGATTTTGACAACTTAAACCAATTTTTATGCATGCAAACTTGTTCAAAAACCTACCAAACTGAAATCTACCACTTATATCACCTAATAACTAACTAATGAGTGTATCTAACCAGATTATACCCCAAAAATATTTCAACAGCCTTGATTAATATGCAAATCCAAACACCCCTTTATATCTGAAATCCAATTTTTTCAAAGCAAATGCATACAACACTCATCCAAACTGATTCAAACCACTACTAACATACATGTCATACCAAATAAACTCAAATCAAACCACATAAACAACATATAAGAAACTTTCAAAATCAAATCACATAAATCACATATAGAGCATAAAACTGAAAAACAAAAATTGGAAACAAGGGACTACCTTGTTGGGCCTACATCCAGGCCCAACCAAGGCTGCTTTGCCTTCTCCAACAGACCCAGTCTGTGCTAAGCCTCTTGGACAAACAAGCTTCTACTTGAACCTGCCAAGAACAAATGAACAAGCACAAAGTACAAATTCGGATTTTGAAACTTCTTTTAAACCTTTTTCAAAACTTTCCAAATACTTCTCAAACGTTTATATTTCAGAACATTTAGACCAAACAACTTACAAACCTGAAAAATCAACCTTTAAACAAGATTTCACCAAGTGAAATCAATATTTCAGAAACTTGAAAATAATTTTTAAACTCAAAATTACTTCAACAATGTTAATGGAACTCACTAGCTTAAAAACATTTACCAACTTTTAACAAATCATAAAAGGAATTACTTTGAACATCAAACACCAAACTTTATATTGATTAAAAAGGGATTACAAAATTTTTTGCTAGAAAAACTGGAACCAAGAATAGGGACACATTTCGTCTCCTATTTATACAACTAGATAGAAGGTCCTAGAATGCTTAAACCCTAATGCATTAAAGCCCTAAAATGCCCTTGGTCTTCTCTTGAAAATTTGGTCAAAATTCTGCCCATGTTATTGATGAAGAGATGCCAGCTGTTGTAGTATGATCTTGGCCGTTTAACACATATTGGGGACCAAGGAATCAATGTGAGTCGTTTGTTTGGTCGGGTTTAGGGTTTTGTGTGAAAGAGACGGGGCAGGGGAGGGGCCTACAAGACACATGGGTGTGTCTTGGTCACGGTTTTGGTGTGGGATAGGGTGAGGTTGGATTAAATTAACAATCTGGAGGGTTGTGCTTAAAACCCCTTTGATTTGGGTGTGATTAGGATTTAGGGTTCATGGGATTAGAATGTTAAACAGGGTGGGGTTTAATCTTAAAAGGGGAAAGATTAATTTAAATATGTGTTAAGGGGCGAAAAGTGGGGGTTGACTGTTTGACCAGGTTTAATAAATAAACCTGGTTGGGTGTGGGCTTGGGTTACGGGTTTGGATGGGTATTGGGTTTGGGTAATGGGTAGGGTCGGGATTGTGATGAGGTGTCAAGCACTGAGTGGTGGGGGAAGGTTTGATGTCTGGCAGTTTTGGCCCTTGTACTCTCTTCCTTCATTCATTTTGTTTTAAATGGCAATAAACTTCATTTCTTTGAAAACAAGTTTGGGCAGTTGACAATTTTGGCACAAAATGTTTTGTAACTTGTATCAAGGACTTCAAATGTAGTTTCTTCTATTTCCAAGGGCTAAACTTGTACAATCTTCATTCCTCAAGGACCATTCTTGCATAACTTGATTTCTTCAAGGTCTTAAATTTCCAAGTCTTCAAAAGTGAGGGACTAAAGTTGCCAATCTTCAATTCTTCAAGGACCATTTTGGAAATTCCAGATTTGGGCCCGGTTCATTGTGCGGCTTTGTTTCCCGTGTTCGTTTTTGATTGATTCTTGTGATCTTTTGCCATTTCCTCAATATCCGTACCTAAAATACACAAGCAACAAACACGAGCATATATTTGACAGTTTTAATGATATTTTATGCATTTTAAGCCCGATTTGGACGATGAGACTATGTAAAAAGCAGTCTCATCAGAAAGCAACAATGGTTTTGATCTTTATTGATTCAAACTTGTTCTAGGAAATGAATTGACGACTTAATCAGCCAAAATGGAACTTCATGATTCACTCTTTACTATAAACTATCTTTCGGGATGTTCAAGTAATGAGAACGGCTACCACAGCTAGAAACCCTGTCAAGGAAGTTCTTTGAACTTACCTAATCATAGGTACAATACTTGTACTGTACAACGGGAAACCGGAGGAATGCAAACGATGGAGTTATCTCAAGAGTCGCAATTCAAGGCCACATACTCAAGTAATTGTAGAAAGCTGAAGAACATCTAAAGACAAAGACTTCCGCTACTCTAATGATCAAAGGAGATTGTTAACAAGCTTTCAACACAATGCAACATATGAGTATGTGGGGAAAGACACAAGATCACAAGATGGAAAAGTTTAAAGATCAAGTCAAGGCAAAGATCAAAGATCCAAGATCACAAGTCATGAAAGGAACTATAAAGGAACTCTCAAGACAACGAGCTTCAAAGTCCGCAACAACAAAGAAGTGAAGTCACATATGACATGACCACCTATTAAGGGGAGATTGTTAGAAGTATTTAAAGTGATGGTCAAAGAAGTGAAGTCAAAGATTATATGACCACCCCTTAGGGGGAGATTGTTAGAAGTATTTAAAGTGACGGTCATATAATATACCGTTGCAAAGCTCGTGGGAAATCCTATTCAACGGTGTCGAGAGTTCTAAGTTATTGCTATGTATGTAACAGGAATTAGTCCCGAACACACAAATGAGGAAAGCCTTTGTCAAGTTTCCTTCTTAGTATAAAATGAAATAACCTCCTCATTTCTGTGTGTGCCTTTCCATTTTTCTAGTGTGTTAGAGAGAGAAACTCTCCTTAGTTTCTCTCACTAGGATTACACACTCTATGTATCTTTCTTCCTTCTTATTCTCTCTAATCTAATATTCCTTTCTTAGTTTTAATCTTGTTCTTCAGCATCTTTATTTCTTGTTCTATAAGTCGTGTGTTATATTCCAACACTGCCATACCCTTTTTGGGTCGTGCCATGGATGATCCACATGACCATATCAAGAGATTTTTTTCATTGAGTAATACTATAAAATATAATGTTGTAATAGCTAAGGTTATTAGACTTATGCTTTTCCCCTTTTCTCTAAAGGGGAAAGCTAGGATAAGGTTGGACAAGCAACCCTCTAATAGCATACTTACGTGGGAGGATTTGAAAAAGAAGTTTGTTAACGAGTTTTTCCCACCATCACGAACCACTGCTTTAAGAAATGAAATAATTGATTTTCAACAGAAAGATCTTAAATCCTTTAGTGAAGCTTGGGATGAACTTAAAGATTTGTTAAGAAAGTGCCCTAATCATGGTTTTGACCTATGTCACCAAATCACCACATTCTATAATGGTTTGAGATTTAGTGACCAAGATTCATTTAATTCTGCTGCGGGTAGGAATATTGTTTGTTGATCGCAAACTTAGATCGCTTTAGCTTTGTACTAACGAGAATAAATCAAGTTTAATACGTAGAGAAACTTTGTGTTTGAAACAATTCTAAGTATAATGCTAAATTAATACTTAGAACAAAGAACAACCAGTATACCAAACTTTCAACTTGATTAAGAATAAACTACGTACAATACGATTGGAAGTGTTCTTGAATACTAAACCATAAGGCCTCCTTGTATACATGTAAGGAGCCTTAAACATTAAGCTATGTATCAACTATTTTAGGAAGATATCAAACAGATAAACATAGAAAATACAGTATTCATATACATCTTCCTAACTTATACAAACATGTTGACTTTGAGAGCTAACAACTCTTGACAGTGGCTTAATTCTTCTTGTATGCGTCTAGTCTGTCAGCGGCTTGATAACTCTTTGTTAGTGACTTGATTCCATTTTTCAGCAGCTAGGACACTTAGTGAATTTTATTCCCAACATTCTTCTTAAATCCACACAAGTTCCTTGGGATATCATTGAAAACAAGTATAAGGTCCCTACTAGTATAGCTAGAGATCAAGTGACAAGTGCTAGTGGAGTGAGTGCTCCGATTTCAGATGAATATTTTCAAATGG
The DNA here is from genome assembly GCA_025667525.1 of Glebionis coronaria. NCBI lineage: Eukaryota > Viridiplantae > Streptophyta > Magnoliopsida > Asterales > Asteraceae > Glebionis > Glebionis coronaria. The sequence goes on along the minus strand of CM046878.1, from coordinate 164,372,455 downwards.
CTAAAGAAACAAATCAAAAGCTTGATAAACTTTGTGAAGTTATTTTTAATATCAAAATTGTGAGCACTCCTCCTACTAACACTATCAATGCCATGCAAGAGAAATGTAAGACTTGTGGTGGACCTCATTTTTATTTGAACTGTGATAAAATGCATAATGAACCTGAAGATTGCCATTTTTTAATGATGATGGGACGACACACTTTAAACTTAATATAAATTCCAACCACTTGTCCTACAAGTCTACCAATTACCTTGCTCCACTTGGTTTTCCACCCCACCACCCACCCTAATCCCAAGGTCAAAACAACCAAGATCAAAATAGGAACCAAGGCTAAAATTGGGGTAATTTTCAAGATAATGCTAATTTGAGGGGTCAAAATAATTTTCAAGGTCAAAATAATTTGATAGGTCACAATCAAGGTTTTCAAAACCAAGAGTTTTATAATCAAGGCAATAACTAAGGTTTTCCTAATCAACCTCAATTTCAAAACCAAGGTTTTCCTCCTGAAGGGTTAATTCAAGAAAATACTCTTGACCCCCAAATTGAGCTTGTCTTTCTTAAAATGAACCAAATGCACGAGGAAAACAATAGGAAATTTTCCTTTATGCACACACAATTCATGCAAACCCAAAGACCTCAAGGTGCATTGCCCTCAAACACCCAAACTAACCCTAGAGCGAATGTTAAAGCCATCACAACAAGGAGTGGGAAAACCATAGTGGGACCTTCCATCTCTTTTCCAATAAAGGAGAGACAAGGCCCGGAGGTAATAATTAGTTCTACTCCCCTACGGTGACTTCTCCCACTTACCCTCTTTGTGACATTCCACCTTTGACTAGCCCTATTTAATCTGAGACTGCAGCTGAGGTCGTGCCTGAGCAGAGTCCTCCAAAACCCTCTCCTCAACCTTCTACCCCAAAACCCAAGTTACCATACCTTTCAGGGTTGAGGAAGGAGAAATTGGAAAATAAAGATGATATTCAAGTGTCAAAGTTTTTGAGAATGTTTAAACAACTCAACATTAATATCACTTTTGTTGAGGCTCTTGCTAACATGCCTAAATTTGCTAAAATGATTAAGGACCTTTTGTCAAACAAGGAAAAGTGAATTGATGTGTCTAACGCCTCTTTTAATGAAAATTGCTCTGCGGTCCTATAGAAATTGCCCATAAAACTTGGTGACCCTGGGAGCCAGTATTAACTTAGCAGACCTGGGAGCCAGTATTAACTTAATGCCCTTATCTATGTGGAAAAAGTTATCTCTTCCTGAGCTTACCCCCACTAAGATGACATTGGAGTTAGCTAACCGCATAGTTGCATACCTTGTAGGTATTGCTATGGACATGTTTGTTGGGGTAGACAAGTTCACGTTCCATGCGTATTTCGTTGTTGTGGACTATGATATAGACCTTAGGGTGCCTTTAATTTTTGGGAGACCATTCTTATGAACTGGGAGAACCCTTATAGATGTGGCTGATGGGTAGCTAATTATGAGAGTAGGAAAGGAAAAAGTTGTCTTTAATATGGTAAAGATTTCCATGAAACCTCATGAGTATGAGACGGTGAATAACATTGATGTTCTTGATGAAGTTTGTAATGATAATTTTCATGAAGCTTGCAAGAGTGGTAACTATGAACTTCCCCATGGTGAGACCGTAGCTTCCATTACTCCGTCATTTCCTTCCTTTGAAGAAAGTGATTCCCTTATAGATGAATTTGAAGCAAGCTTAGGGAAAGTGGATTACAGAGCTTATTCTAGCACCTATAATTGGGAAGAGGATGTTCTTGAGATTGAGATATTGCTTAGTGAAGATGAGTTGATAAATAAAGAGATTGAATATTATCTTAAGAGAGATGATATCGTGATTCATACCTCCCCTTCCAATTGGGATGAAGACATTCTTGAGATAGAAAGATTGTTTTATGGAGATTCTATTCCCACTCTACCTTCACAAGAACTTTGACATGATACTATTTCTTTTCCACCTTGTGAGACACCTCATACCCAAAATGATTCACCTATTCATTCTATCACTCCTTCACAACCTTTCTTAGAAAATGATTCAAACCATATCTTTGAGCCTTGCATTGATGAACCTGCTTTGGGGAGTTTCAGGAGGATAGTGAAGTTTATAATTTGGATGATGATTTAGAGGGATTTATTTATAAGAAGGATTTTGATGAGGATTTCACTATTGATAAGAAAAATCAAGACTTTATGATTTCTTCTACGAGTGTGTTAACACCTATTCTTACACCACCTTCGTCTCAAGTTGTGATGTATATGGGAGAATCTTCTTCGGTTTCCACTAAGTTTACTTCTTATTTTCCCCTAAATAGAAAGGTGTTCGATCCTGGCATACATTTTTAGAGACATCTCAGTATCCATCTAATGACATAAAAGGAAAGATTTTTGGGAAATTGGGATCATCACCTTATTACCACAGCTTCCATTATCGACTAACTAGGTTAGCTCATCTAGAGTATATTTTGGTAGGTTAGTGTAGGGATTAAACCCTTAGACATTTCCAACCGACCTTTATTCATAGCTATTAGGCTACTCGACTCTTAATCCCTAGACACGACTTAGGCAAACATAAAGACTAAATATAACAGTTAGGTTGAATAAGAGGGTGATATAGTTGAGATGAAGTGTAGGGGAGGAGCCTCTTTTTTCTTTTGGTGTTTTTTCAGGGTTGCTCTCTCTCATTTCATTCGTGGTAATTATGGAGGAGGCCCTCGTACATGGTTCACTTTAATACTTTTATGATTCAAACTTGGCTATTACTAATGTCTAAAGTGAATTCACTTTAGTTGTCTCTTCCTTAACTCGATATAAACAAATTTAGCAATGTCATAAGTGTAAGGGAATGTAAAATCCAATACTCTTAAACATTGAGGACAATGTTTATCGTAAGTATATAGGAGACTTCTATCGAAGTGACCTTGCCTAAACCTTTGCATTTTCTTTCATGATAATTGAGAAAATTAAAATTTTCAACATTTTTCAAAATTTTTGATCTACTTTGGCCACAAAAATATTACACTCATCATTTTTGCATATCATTTTGCATACACCTTGCATTTTCCTTTATTTTTGTTTTTTCAAAAATATATAAATGAAAAAGGAAAAAATATAATAAAGGATATGGCTTAACAAGTTTAGACGTCTTTGATATATTTGGCCTATCATGAATATTTTGACTCAATCCGAGTTTGCTTATTAAAGCTTACTCTAGCTAGTATCCTTAACCATGTAAATCATTCACTTGATTTATTAGGCTAAGCATCCACGATTCTCATTATTTGAGATTTTAAGTTGTGAAGAATGAGAGATGATAGAGTTTGAACTAAGTGTAAAGGGCTAGATAAACTTCATATTAATTTTGTGGCTATTTTACCCCCTTTCGTAACCTTTACTTTCTTGTCAACGCTTGTATATATTGTTAATAAATAATCAAGAACGGTTTTTCTAATTTTTAGTCTCTTATGTATTTTTGGCTAATCATTTGTGGTTAATATAAGTACATGTTGGGATTTTAAGTTTGAGATATTTATACGTGTTAACCTTTTAGTTTGGTTAAATACATGGCGGGTGTTAATTTAATCGTGAGGAATAAGAAAGAAAAGAGCTGCGAAAAAAAGAGTGATAGAAAAAAAAGAAAAAAAGAAAAAAATATAGAAAAACAATTAAAAAATTATTAATAAAGACTCCCCAAAAGGGGTCGGTGATGTGTAAGGTTTCTATCATGCTCCAATATTACCTTGACGGGTTGCGGGAGTGTGGTAGTAACTTTTCTGGTATTACCTTGACGGGTTGCGGAATCGAGAATTCAAGGTCTTATAAAGGCGGCGGATATAATTTATTGCTTGAGTTTTCTTTTATTTTTTAGCGAGTGAGTAGCCATTTATTTAAACAAAGTATAAGCTTGGCACGTATAAATTGATTACTTAGAATTTTGATGTGGACTTATATTAATTGTGGGTGGTTTTTCAAGTAATGGATGATATGTTTAACTATTGGTTAAAATCGTGCTTCCTTATTTTCATATTTTATCTTTCTTATATTTTACGCCAATTAGGAAAAATTTGCTCACAAGTAATTTGATCAATTAAAATCAGATAGAGGCAAAATAAGTGGGGGTATATAGTAACACAATTAATTCTTATGAATAAGTCGATGCACTTTTACTCATGAATGACAATGATCTCGTTTTTACGCTTGATTTGGAGAACGTGAAACTTGAGAGTGATAAATATTCATGGTACCAAAGCCCTAATCAAAGTCATTGATTTCTTTACGACTTATTTCCATCAAACCCTTTCAAGAAAAGAAAAATAAATGAATAGGGTTGTTTATATTGCATTGCATTCTTAAAAATTCAAAAATCATGCATCATATAGCATAGTATAGTTTAGAGCATATTATATTGGCCAAGGTGGATTAGTTATGAGAAAATATGAACTTTAGAGCTTTAAAATATATCATTGCATGAGGTCATGGCAATGGTTAAGTGTAGGGTATTTGATATGAGTGAAAACACATATCAATAATGTACTATTTAACCCCTAAAATTTGGGAATAAAATTAACTAAGTCACTAGGACGCTGACAAGGAGAACTTGGACGCTGACAAGAGTAAAAGAGGCGCTGAAAGGTGAACACTGACAAAGCACATTTGAGTGCTGACAAAGGAAAGTTCAGCCACCGATGGAATACTTATTCTACACGTTTTGTAATTCTAGTAAAGATATGTTCAATATTATATTTTCTATGTTTATATTTACCTAGAATATATGATAGGTAGACCATTGTACACGACTGCTTGTGTTATAAAAGGAGGTCATAGGGTTCATAGTTGCTAACAAGTTTTAACAAGTTTTACACTTTTATTGTACGCAAGTTTCATCATTAATCAAAGTGAAAGTTTGGATTATATTGTTTTACTTTGTTCTTTGTTCTAAGTGTTAATTCCGCATAACACTTAGATTGTTGAATATACAAAGTTTCTCTACGTGTTAACTTGATTTACTCTCGTTAACACAAAGCTAAATCGATCTAAGTTTGAGATCAACAAGTGGTATCAGAGCTTGTTGAGTACCTTTGATCTAAAGAACAGTAAACCATAAAAATCCTAAATCATTGAAAAACCCTAAAACCTAAACAAGATGTCTACCACAGAATCTTCATCCTCATCAAATCAAAACCTCAAAAATCCTATGCTCGACTCTAACAACTTTGAACAATGGAAGTTCAATATTGAGTAGTATCTTCAAGTCAATGAGTATGCTCTTTGGGAAGTCATTGACTATGGCAATCAATTCGATAAAGCAGCTAAGATTCAGGCTGCTATTGAAGCACGAAGAACAGCTGGACAATCTGGTGCTGATCTTAATGAAAGACCTGAAGATGGAAGAGCTGTCTCAGTCGCTGAGATAGCCTTGAGGAAGAATGATATGAAGACTTTGAACATTCTTAAACTCTCCTTGGGTCCAAAGAACCAGCACAAATACAAAAGCTTTGAATCTACTAAAGATCTTTAGGCATCCCTTCAAGTTACCTATGGTGGTAATGAAGATACGACCAAAGAAAGGAAGAAGAAACTGTTGAGTGAATATGTTGTGTTTAAGGCTCATCCCAATGAGAAGCTAAGTGAGGTAAAAAGTCAGCTTCAAGACATCACTAGTAAGTTGGCTTTTATGGAACAGAACTTGAAGATGCTGATATCATTGCTACATTCCTTGGAGGTCTTGGTGATGCATGGAAAATTGAAGCCAGATCAACTGTTGCTACTAATGCCCATAAGAGTGCTTCTTTTGATGATATATACAATAAGCTAAAGATTGTGTAGAATGAGACTTTACTTGAATATGGAAGAAGTCAACATCTGGAAACATGACCTTTATCTCACACAGTGAATCTCAAACCATTGACAAAGACTCATATGTTAATGGATTGAGTGTACATCCTGTTACTGGATCAACTCTTGTCAGCAGTGGATCAACGTTTGTCAGCGGTTCGAATTTTGATGCTGACACATACAATGTTGGCTCACCAAGTCTTAAACCCGATGGTATTGATTTGGATACAACATGTGCATACATTGCTTCATTACCCAATGGTTCCTTAGTTACCTATGGGGATCTTGAGCAAATCAGTGATGCTGACTTAGAAGAGATGGATATCAAGTGGAATATGGCACTTGCAAGCATAAGGGCTAATAGATGGAATAGGAGGTTTGCTAGAAAGATGACTTTTAATGGTAAAAACACAGCTGGATTTAACAAATCCAAGGTTAAATGCAAAAATTGTCATAGGATGAGACACTTCACGAGAGAGTGTAGATCTCCATGGAATGATGATGTTGGAAAAAAGTCAAGACAAATTGTCACTGTTAGGGACACTGAGCCAAAAGCTATGGTTGCCATGCAAGGTATTGATGGCATTAGATGGGACTGGAGCTTTATGGCAGAAGATGTGGTAGAGAATCAAGCTTTGGTGGCTGAAAAGGAAGAAGGAAAGAACGTTCACTTTGCTCTCATGTCCAACTCCTCTTCGTCATCAGATAATGAGGTATATGATGATGCTTTTGTAGTAAGGGTTGCAGGTTAAACACTGAAAAACTTAACAAAGAAATTTTAAAGTTAAAAAACAGATGTTTTTGATGTAGAAATTAGACTTGCAAACTATCAAAGGGGGCTTGCACAATCTGATGGAATGGTAGAGGAATATAAGAAAATGGAATTTGACCTAAAAGATCAAATTAATGTTTTAACTAGAGATTTGAGAGTCAGTAATGAAGCTAGAGAGTCTTTAATGAAATGTAGAGCTGAGTTGCAACTTCATTTAAGTGAAGCCATTAAGGATAAAGAAAATATGGGGCTTAAAATTGAAAAGTTTGATAAAGCCAGCCAAACCCTTGAAAAGTGTGTTGGTGAACAAAGAAACCCTACGTATATGTCGGGGATTGGGATGAAAGAGTATGTTGCCATTCCACCACATGCCAGGGACTTCTATAGTATCCTGAAAAAGGATCTTTCTTGGAATGGTATTCCAGAACTCCAAGAAAAGGAATTTATTCCTCCACCTAGAGTGAGTAGAAAGTAACTGATCTTGAGCAGTGGAAGAAAGCCAACCCTATGTTGTTTGTTAGGGGGGGGGCTTCTTAGTGATGAAGAAACTAAAGTGAAACCCATAGTCATCACTAACCCTACCACTGGAAAAACTATTGACCTTATAACACCCCCACCAAATGCTATGCGCAGCAGAACTACAACATTTGGGTGCTATACAGTTATCATCACACACAAGCTATTTCGAACGACTCAAAGAGACGTAGAAATTTAAACATAAATTAAAGATTGTTTAAAACAACAAAGTCTACTGTTTTCCAAACCTCAAAAATAATATAAAACAGAGTTTGCGTTTTGGTCCCCACTGAATCTCAACCCAAAATACAATTTTCGTTCACATGACATAATATAAAGTATTTAAGTGCTAAAAGGGAGGAAAAACAAAGTAGACCGCCAAGCCACAACAACTTCCATCCTCGCATGCTCCACTGCTATCAACCTTGATTACCTGAAACACATGCTTAAAATCGTCAACACAAAGGTTGAGCGAATCTATAGGTTTATCAAATCATCAGTTGAACATAAGTGTTAAAAACCAATCATGATCATTCAATAGCATTGTGGCCATACAATCTATTATTCAAGGATATGACAATTGTGTTTAAGCTCATGACACTAAACCGTTAACTCAATCACCCGCGTAATAATTACCGGCGTGATTCAGATGAAACCAGTGCCCCTACTAAGGCATTAGTTGCAATTATACCTTATCTCTCATACAAGATAATCTACCGCAGAACTTACTCAACGTACAGCTTCTCGGCTAGCATTGGGTCGTTAGCCCCGTAGTACTTCAAATTGTATAAGCGGCTATTTCCAACCCACACAAGGGCAAGACAATAGTTAATAGTTCATGAAATTAGGGCCTTTTGCAACTAGGTACTCAACACAATTTCGAGGCAACATTCGGGTCCAACAATCATTCATGACTTATGTTCATTTTCATTTAAATAGCATGTATCCCCCTCGCGGGTAAAAACATTTGAAATAAGTAAAGAGTGAGGCTATAGACTCACCTTGCGTAGTAGTAGTAGTTCTAGCGAAGACGTAACGAGAAATGTCACCGACGACGTGGATGCCCGGGAAAATCAAACACTTGACCTAAAAATCAAGGTACGTAAACCAAATCAATACTCCGCATACATTATTGTACTAAACACACGCAAATGCAAACACACTCAATGCTTATGAAAACTCACGCCAAGGTCAAATAATAACTGACTTTTTAGTTGGTTAATAAAAGGTTTTTGCTTGCAAGATCTCTCTTTGCGTTGCTCGTACCCTATTGATATATATCGTTGTTTCGTTCTCGGTATCTTCTCGAATCGATCACGGTCAAAAGTGAAATAGTTGTAATTGGTGACTAAAAAGGGGGAGCTTTGGTCTAAATCTACTAAAATGATAAAGGTAAGTAATAATAAAACTAAACTAGAAGCTTTAAATGAAACAGTAGGAAATACCTTATGAAAAATAAAACTGGAATTCTTCTATTCGGAATGTTGGCTTTACTCGGAATATGAGCTCTTATTCGGAAAGTACCCCCTATGCGGAATGTAGCACGTATGCGGAATACTTCTGCTATGCGGAAAGCCAATCCTATTCGGAAAAATTGTCTTACTCGGAATAATTGGAAAATATCCTATTCGGAATACTCTGGAAATGCCCTATTCGGAATATTTTGTTCTATGCGGAAAGTTATGATCATGCGGAAAGTTTAAGCTATTCGGAATAATGGGACAATTCGGAAAGTAGAGCTATTCGGAAAATAGCCCTATTCGGAACAATGATTGCTATTCGGAAAATACTCTTATGCGGAATAATGAGGGCAATTCGGAATATGAAATATTCCGAATAGAGAAATTGAAAGTAACCTATGCGGAATATTATTAGAAAAAGCTCTATTCGGAAAAACTCGGAAGGAACCCTTACTCGGAATATTTAAATGTTCCGAATAGACGAGAAGTTTAGACCCTCATTCGGAATAAATGAAAAGTTCCGAATAGACACAACCCCAGATTCCCTATTCGGAATCTGGGCAAGATCAGTAGCTGGGACGAAGAACAAGGATACACGGATTTGTCCAAATCGGACTCAACGAAGCAAAAAGGTTTTACCAAATCAACCACAAATCATCTACTAACTACAAGGATCAAATCCCAATCATAAAAACACCAATTCAACAACTTTTTAGAATCAAACTAGAGCCAAATAAAACTTAAGAACTTGAAAGAAAAAGATGAAGAAGAACAAGATGAATCAAAAGATTAGAGGAAGGATTGTATTAATGATTTAAGGTTCAACAAACAAATTCAAAGATCAAACTTACAAGATTTTAGAAATCAAACTAAAAAGAAAACCACTCCTTAAGGGAGATGGTTCCTAAGAACTAGGAAAACTAAAAACTGGAAAAAGAAGAAGAGAGAGTCCTCGAATGTGTGAGAGGGAGGAGTATTTATAGGCTTCTCCCTTGGTTGGTGAGTGGACTTTCTTCCCTTCTTTTTGTCTTCTCGTCTTTTCAGAAAAGTCGACGTTTTCGATTCTGATTCGGGATTTGTCGTCGATTAAATTCAACTCGTCTTTTAATTACTTTGTTAAATAGACTTGAGTTTCTTCGACATGTGTAAATCTTCCGTCTTTGGTCCTTTTCTTCGATAAATCTTCAAATAGGCCCATTGACTTCAAATCTTTCGCATCTCTTAGACAATAGACTTCGTCTTCAGTCTTTTTCCTTGATAAAACCCGTGCAATCCCATGTTTTCTTCAATATTTATCCGGTTGGCTCTGAAAACATAACAAACACACAAACCACGCATAATTCCAAACAAATGACATTAAATACGCGTTTTGGTCTTGTTTTAGCAAGAAATAAGTGGTAGAAAAGATGGGTGTTTACACACCTATCAAATCCCCTACACTTAACCATTGCCATGCCCTCATGCAATGCTTAGTGATAAAGCAACAATACACTTTTCTCATAATTAATTAACCTTGGCCTTATTCAAATACTACTAAACAGAAATTAAAGCACTAGGAGAAATTTAAAGTTAACAAAAGGATAGAACAAAGCTATGTGGGAATAATTTGTAAAGAGATCGAGGACTTACATTAGGGCTTTGGTGCTGCGAAGATTTATCACCCTCAAGTTTCACGTTCCCCAAACTAAGCTTAAAAACGAGATCATTGTTATTATAAGTTAGCAATTCAAACAGTTACACACATGGCTTAATTAAATGCTTAAACTCCCTTATTCCTAGGTGTATCTCTTATATTTTATTTTTGTCTTAGAATGATCATGAAGATGCATTTTTGGACTTATTTCGATAGTTTATTTAGGCTGAAAGCAAAGTAGGGCGATTTGATCAATAGTTAGCTAAAGGACAAAATCTCTTAAAACTGCTTCTCGGGATATCAGAAAGTTCATATCTTGGCATAACTTGGTTCACGATTTGAGACCTCTCTCGGGCCGATATTTGGCATGTACTTCATACTTCATATCTTCGAGAGACGTTCTTGAGATAATGGTCTTCTCATCATAATAGAGTTTCTTCACTTTGGAGACTTTTGAGGGGTACTCCAACTTTGTTGACCACGACTTCATGATTATTTCTTCAATCTCTATTTGGGATTTTGAGATACAACGATCCGCCTCCTTTTCGGACTTGGATCTATTTATCCTCATACCTTGTTAGGGTCTTTTCGGATAGACTTCTCCATCATCTTTGTGGGAGTTGATTGCTTTTCGTGTGAGTCTTGATCCTTCATATTGATTTTGGAGATAATGCTTTTCACATCACTTTTGGATCTTCAGCAATAAAATTTAATCCTCATGCCTTGTTAGGGCCTTTTCGGATTCGCCAATCTTCGCGCCCCGCTTCATAAGTTATGCCTTGGCTATGAACTCTCGTCATTACCGAGCAACTTTTAAACGATCTTGGGCTAGAAGCTAAGTAACCTTTCAAATCGTACGACCTTACTTATTGCAGATAAATTATTAGCAAGTGATGGGAGAATAGGCAAATAATTACACCAAGTGAGCTTGTGCAAGAATACCGACTTATAATTGACTCTATCATTTCTCGTCCTCCACAATTTAAAATCTCAAGTAATGAGACTCGTGGACACTTAGCCTAATAAACCAATTAAGGTCTACATGGTTAAGGATACTAGCTAGAATAAACTAGAATAAGTCTATTCGGGTTGAGTCAAAAGAAACGCAACGGGCCTAATATGTCAAAGATTTCTAAACTAGCTACACCACTTTATTAATATTTTTGACTTTATTACGGGATATATACATATGAAAGCAACGATAAAAATTTAAAATTTACGACAAAATGGCCAAAGTTGATTAAAAATTTGAAAAATGTTGAAAAGTATGATTTTCCGGTTAAATGAAGGCATTTTTATGGAAAAGTCCACTTAAAACTTCGATAGAAGTCCCCCCTACACTTAAGATAAACATTGTCCTCAATGTTTAAGCATGTGGGAAGAGGCTCCCCTACACTTATGACATTGTGCACGTTGGTTAAATTAAGCTAAGGAGGGGACGACTAAAGTGATCAATTTCAAATGTGAGTATGAAGAAAATTGAATCACGATAGTTGAGAGATAGAACCAGATTTCGGATAACATGGGATCACGGTTCTTCAAAGATTCCAAGAGTGCAATAATCCCTGTAATCACATCACCATCCAAAAACAAGCAACCGATATAGCTCCCCCTACACTTATGATGAAAAACGGGAAAGAGGGATAGATACCCGGGTTGCCTCCCGAGGAGCGCTTGTTTTTGTTTACCGAGTCGCGAGCCTGACTCGGTCCCGAACTAATTTAAGGGAAACGTAGTGAGGGATGGAATCATCTCCTTAGAGATGTCCTCACCAACGTACAACTTCAAACGCTGGCCATTTACCTTGAAGTTAGGCCCATTTGGCTGAGAAAGCTCAATGGTACCATAGGGAAAGACATTGGCGATGGTGAATGGACCAGACCAGCGGCTCTTCAACTTGCCTGAGAAGATCTTCAACCGAGAGTTAAAGAGCAAGACTTGATCACCAACGTTGAACTCTCGGTTCTTGATTTTAGCATCGTGGATAATCTTGGTCTTCTCCTTGTAAATCAATGAGTTCTCGTAAGCTTGATTCCTCAATTCTTGAAGCTCGTTGAGTTGAATCTTCCGAAAATCACCGGCTTTGTTGATGTCGAAGTTAGCCCACTTCAAGGCCCAGTATGCCTTATGTTCCAGCTCGATGGGGAGGTGGCAGGCTTTCCCGTACACAAGACGATAAGGTGTACAACCAATCGGCGTCTTATAGGCGGTACGGAAAGCCCACAGAGCATCATCAAGTTTATCGGCCCACGAGGCACGATGCTCTCCCACAGTACGTTCCAAAATTCTCTTCAATCCACGGTTGGATATCTCGGCTTGACCGTTGGTTTGAGGATGATAGGCGGTGGAAAGACGGTGATTGACACCGTACTTAGCCATGACTCTTGCAAATTGATCGTTGCAAAAATGAGTCCCGCGGTCACTGATAATAGCACGAGGAACACCGAAACGAGCAAACAGTTGTTTCAAGAAATTACAAACCACCCTCGCGTCGTTAGTGGGTAAAGCTTTTGCTTCAACCCATTTAGAAACGTAGTCGACAGCGACAAGGATGTATTTGTTGCCTTTAGAAGACGGAAATGTCCCCATAAAGTCGATGCCCCAGACATCAAAGATTTCACATTCTTGTATGAAATTTTGAGGCATCTCATCTTTATGTGTGATCTTGCCTTGTTTTTGGCAAGCATCACAATGTTTAACCATCTCGTGAGCATCACGATAAATGGTGGGCCAATAGAATCCCGAGTCAAACACTTTTTTGGCGGTGAAGTTGGGACCAAAGTGACCACCGGTGGGTCCTTTGTGGCATGCTTGGAGAATATCAAAAGCTGCCGGTCCGTCAACACACCGACGAATAATCAGGTCAGCGCATTGTTTGAATAGAAAAGGGTCCTCCCAAAAGTAAGTCTTAACATCGTTCAAGAACTTCTTCTTTTGTTGGGATGTTAACCCTTGGATGAGAACACCACCCGCTAAGTAGTTTGCAATATCGGCAAACCACGGGGTGCCATCAAGATTGGGATTTATAGACATTAAGGTTTCAATGGGAAAAGAGTCATTGATCTCTTTGTTTGGATGGTCCCCTTGATATGGATCCTCAAGTCTGCTCAGATGATCCGCGGCCAGGTTTTCAGCACCCTTCTTGTCATGAATTTCAATGTTGAATTCTTGAAGGAGTAAAACCCAGCGGAGAAGTCTTGGCTTAGAATCATTCTTAGTCATCAAGTACTTCAACGCGGAATGGTCCGTGTATACGATGGTGGTGGATAAAACAAGATAGGGGCGAAATTTCTCAAAAGCATAGACAACAGCTAAAAGCTCTTTTTCGGTTGTCGTATAATGCAATTGAGCCCCCGTCATTGTTTTGCTAGCGTAGTGGATTGGTTGGAAGTGTTTATTCACTCTTTGGCCCAGAACCGCACCAATAGCAAAGTCGCTAGCATCACACATCAATTCAAAAGGCAGCTCCCAATTTGGGGTAACCAAGACCGGTGCCTTAGTTAGCTTATCCTTGAGAAGATTGAAGGCTTCGAGACACTCTTTAGAAAAGATAAAAGGAGTATCTTTTTCCAAGAGGTGGGTCATCGGGCGAGCGATTTTAGAGAAATCTTGAATGAATCGACGATAGAAGCCCGCATGACCCAGAAAGCTTCTCACACCCTTCACGGTTGAAGGTGGAGGTAATTTGGCTATGACATCAACTTTAGCACGGTTGACTTCAAGACCGGCTTTAGAGATTTTGTGTCCTAGCACAATGCCTTCTTTTACCATAAAATGGCATTTTTCCCAATTCAGAACAAGGCGAGTGTCTTCGCACCGCTTAAGCATGCGTTCCAAATTGGCAAGGCAAGCAGAGAAGGAATCCCCGAAGACCGAGAAATCATCCATGAAGACTTCCATGGTTTGCTCAACCATGTCATGGAATATAGCCAACATGCACCTTTGGAAAGTCCCGGGGGCATTGCATAAGCCAAAAGGCATTCTTTTATAAGCAAATGTGCCGTAGGGACAAGTGAATGTTGTCTTTTCTTGATCTTGGGGATCGATGGGTATTTGAAAATAACCCGAGAAACCATCCAGAAAGCAGTAATATTCATTACCTACGAGACGTTCAAGCATTTGGTCCATAAAAGGTAGAGGGAAATGATCCTTTCTCGTGGCATCATTGAGTTTGCGGTAGTCTATACAAACTCTCCACCCAGTAACGAGACGGGTAGGAATCAATTCGTTGTTTGCATTGGGCACGACGGTGATTCCGCCTTTCTTAGGCACACAATGGACTGGACTAACCCATGGTGAATCCGAAATAGGGTAAATCATACCCGCATCAAGAAGTTTGATAACCTCTTTTTTGATGACGTCATGGATTTTAGGATTCACCCTTCTTTGGTTTTGAATAGTGGGCTTAAAGTCGTCCTCCATGAGAATTTTATGTGTGCAAAAGTGAGGATCAATTCCGCGGATGTCGGAGATTTTCCAAGCGATAGCGCGTTTATGCTTCTTCAATACAGCGACAAGTCGGGCTTTTTCGTCTTCTTTCAGATCCTTTGCGATGATAACCGGTAACTTCTCGTCGTCTTCTAGGAAAACGTACTCAAGATGAGGCGGTAGGTCCTTAAGCTCGAGAGTAGGAGGATCCTCAATAGATGGTGAAACTAACGATGGATCATCATTAGTCACCTCTTTAGGAGTAGGAGGAGACAATGGGTCCTCATTGAGAAGTCTCTCAATAGTACGAATATCTTCATCCCAATTGGTGGACGAATTATCATACTTAATATCGAGAGGACCCAAGCTGGCTTCGAACTCATCCAAGTCACTTTCTCCAAAAGGAGTAAATGCCGGAGCAATTGAGGCAACGGTCTCAACAATGGGTAGAGAAGAGAGAGTACTTTTGCAAGCATCATAAAAATGTTCTTCACAAGCCTTATCGAGAACATCAATAGCATTAACACTCTCGTATGAATAAGGTTGCTGAGAAATCTTACCCATGTTGAAGACAATTTGATCGTCACCAACTCTCATGATTAATTCGCCTGCGGCTACATCAATGAGAGTGCGACCGGTCCTCAAGAATGGACGTCCAACGATTAATGGAACACGAGGGTCCATCTCGTAGTCAACGACGACAAAATCCGCCGGAAAGGTGAATTTATCAACGCCAACAAAGACATCTTCGGCTATCCCCACTGGATAAGCAACCGTACGGTTGGCTAATTCCAAAGTCATTCGTGTGAGGACTAGCTCGGGGAGAGATAATTGCTTCCAAACACTTAAAGGCATTAAGTTAATACTGGCACCTAGATCGGCTAGGGCCATGCAATTCTCTACTCCCGGGAAGTTGCACGGAATCAAGAAGCGACCCGGATCACCAAGTTTGGTGGGCAATTTCCTTAAGAGCACTGCGGAGCAGTTCTCATTAAGTTGGGTCTGAGCAATGTCAAGAAGCTTTTCTTTATCACTTAGAAGATCTTTAAACATCTTAGCATATTTGGGCATGTGAGCGAGAGCCTCGGCAAAGGAGATGTTAAAATTTAATTGTTTAAACATTTTTAGGAAGTTTGAAACTTGAATATCATCCTTGCTCTTTTGCTTCTCTTTCCTCAACCTTGAAGGATAAGGTATATTGGATGAAGAAGAAGGCTTTAAGGGGATAGGATCACTCACAACCACGGGTGGTGGGGAAATGGGGATAGAAGGTGAAGGAGGTGGAGAAAGTTGCTCTTTTTCCTTGTTCACAATCACGGGTGGAGGTGTAGGAAGCTCGGGTTCCATATAACCTTTTCCACTACGAGTGGTGATTGCTTTCATCTCCCCTCTTGGATTCGCAACGGTATTACTCGGAAGAGTACCCGAAGAAGAGGGTTGATTACCATGGATGAGCGAACCAATCATATCACGAAGGTGAAGAGCTTGATTATTAAAAGAGTTTTGCATGTTGGCATTAATAGCATCGCTGTGTTTGGCCATATCATTCCTTAGCTCGGCGCGAATATCACTTCCTTGTTTCACCATGTCATTCTTCAAGTTGACAAATTGACTCTGAAGATTCGTCACCATCTCACGATTGGTCTTCATGAACGACTCCACGTCGGGATTCACTGCCATCGGTTGATTGAGAGGTGGAGCTTGGTAAGCTTGAGAATTTCCTTGAGTTTGGTAGGTATTTCTTTGGGATGGATATTGGTTTTGAGCACGAGGTTGGGATTGGTTGTTTCGGTTATAGTTTTGTTGTTGGGTTTGGTTTGCAGGAGGGAAACCGGGAGGTGCAAGATAATTGTTGGAACGATAACTTAGCAAGCTACGGTCTCCTTGAGGGCGAGCTTGATAGCCTCCCGTGGGATATGTACCGTATGCCGCGTTAACGTTTTCAGAATAATTGCCTTGAGTGGAAGGACAATCATTATAAGAATGAGGACCACCACATGTGTCACAAGACATAGCAACGGCTTTAGCTTGTTGAAAGTGGTTTGTGGCCATGGTCATGAAATTCTTGTTCATTTCAGCAAGTTGTCGAGAAATTTCAGTCATCTCAGGATTGGAAGTAGTAGAAGAAACATTGACTCTCGAGTTAGATCTTGAGGATGCGGATGAATCCCAATTCTTGTGGTGAGTAGTCATGTTTTCAATCAACTCTCGACACTCCTCTGGTCTCCTTTTCATAAAAGTACCACCGGCGGCGGCATTGATCGTGTCACGATCACGAAAGGTGAGACCATTGTAGAAGGTGTCAATGAGAGTGACGGGGAGCATATTGTGATTAGGACAGCGGTCGATCAAATCATTGTAACGTTCCCAAGCATCGAAAAGTGATTCATCATTCTCTTGCATAAATCCACTGATTTGGTTACGAAGGCTAGTGACCATGGATGGGGGAAAGTAGCGCGATAAAAAGCGTTGAGTCATGTCGTTCCACGTATGAATAGAATTCTTAGGAAGACGGTCAAACCATTTTTCGGCATGGTGAGACAGCGAGTGAGGAAAGAGTTGGAGGCGAAGGTCATCCATAGAGACACCGGGAGATTTCATGTTTTGGGTAATGGTGAATAATTTGTCGAGGTGTTTGTTGGCATCATCATCCGGAATTCCGCGAAATGGATTCGTTTGTACTTGCTGGATCATGTGATGCTTCAACGAAAACTCCTGAGCCGTGACATGCATCGGTGCAATCGGGCCTCCACGTCCGTTCATTGTGGGTTGACATAGCTCCTCCATGGTTCGTAAATCGGGTGGATTATTCATATTTTGGTTGGGTGGGTTATTATTATTGTTGTTGTTTTGGGGGGGTGGAATATTATTGTTGTTGTTGTGTACACCTGCCATGTCTAATTGTTCGAGAGTCTCGGGCTCTGAATAAGACGTGGATCGAGTACGCATACACTAAAAAGAAAATGCAAGAGAAAATATTTTTGGTTTTTATAGGTTTTATATTGTTTTTGTATTTTTGAAAATTTTATATTTTTATGGATTTTTGAAAATTTTTGTGCTTGAAAATAACGTTCCCGAAAGAACGGATCCCAAAATCCAATTTTTCTCACAAAAAACCGTTGATCCTTACGAAAAGAGCCGGCAGCGGCGCCATTTTAATAACTGACTTTTTAGTTGGTTAATAAAAGGTTTTTGCTTGCAAGATCTCTCTTTGTGTTGCTCGTACCCTATTGATATATATCGTTGTTTCGTTCTCGGTATCTTCTCGAATCGATCACGGTCAAAAGTGAAATAGTTGTAATTGGTGACTAAAAAGGGGGAGCTTTGGTCTAAATCTACTAAAATGATAAAGGTAAGTAATAATAAAACTAAACTAGAAGCTTTAAATGAAACAGTAGGAAATACCTTATGAAAAATAAAACTGGAATTCTTCTATTCGGAATGTTGGCTTTACTCGGAATATGAGCTCTTATTCGGAAAGTACCCCCTATGCGGAATGTAGCACGTATGCGGAATACTTCTGCTATGCGGAAAGCCAATCCTATTCGGAAAAATTGTCTTA
Source organism: Glebionis coronaria (assembly GCA_025667525.1). Taxonomy (NCBI): domain Eukaryota; kingdom Viridiplantae; phylum Streptophyta; class Magnoliopsida; order Asterales; family Asteraceae; genus Glebionis; species Glebionis coronaria. Next base: position 164,354,222 of record CM046878.1, on the reverse strand, counting down.
CTCGGAATAATTGGAAAATATCCTATTCAGAATACTCTGGAAATGCCCTATTCGGAATATTTTGTTCTATGCGGAAAGTTATGATCATGCGGAAAGTTTAAGCTATTCGGAATAATGGGACAATTCGGAAAGTAGAGCTATTCGGAAAATAGCCCTATTCGGAACAATGATTGCTATTCGGAAAATACTCTTATGCGGAATAATGAGGGCAATTCGGAATATGAAATATTCCGAATAGAGAAATTGAAAGTAACCTATGCGGAATATTTTTAGAAAAAGCTCTATTCGGAAAAACTCAGAAGGAACCCTTACTCGGAATATTTAAATGTTCCGAATAGACGAGAAGTTTAGACCCTCATTCGGAATAAATGAAAAGTTCCGAATAGACACAACCCCAGATTCCCTATTCGGAATCTGGGCAAGATCAGTAGCTGGGACGAAGAACAAGGATACACGGATTTGTCCAAATCGGACTCAACGAAGCAAAAAGGTTTTACCAAATCAACCACAAATCATCTACTAACTACAAGGATCAAATCCCAATCATAAAAACACCAATTCAACAACTTTTTAGAATCAAACTAGAGCCAAATAAAACTTAAGAACTTGAAAGAAAAAGATGAAGAAGAACAAGATGAATCAAAAGATTAGAGGAAGGATTGTATTAATGATTTAAGGTTCAACAAACAAATTCAAAGATCAAACTTACAAGATTTTAGAAATCAAACTAAAAAGAAAACCACTCCTTAAGGGAGATGGTTCCTAAGAACTAGGAAAACTAAAAACTGGAAAAAGAAGAAGAGAGAGTCCTCGAATGTGTGAGTGGGAGGAGTATTTATAGGCTTCTCCCTTGGTTGGTGAGTGGGCTTTCTTCCCTTCTTTTTGTCTTCTCGTCTTTTCAGAAAAGTCGACGTTTTCGATTCTGATTCGGGATTTGTCGTCGATTAAATTCAACTCGTCTTTTAATTACTTTGTTAAATAGACTTGAGTTTCTTCGACATGTGTAAATCTTCCGTCTTTGGTCCTTTTCTTCGATAAATCTTCAAATAGGCCCATTGACTTCAAATCTTTCGCATCTCTTGGACAATAGACTTCGTCTTCAGTCTTTTTCCTTGATAAAACCCGTGCAATCCCATGTTTTCTTCAATATTTATCCGGTTGGCTCTGAAAACATAACAAACACACAAACCACGCATAATTCCAAACAAATGACATTAAATACGCGTTTTGGTCTTGTTTTAGCAAGGAATAAGTGGTCAAACAAGTAGTTGTTACTAGACTTATACCATTTATCAATGTTATTAAAGTTACTATCCATTTTACGGTTTCGCCGATACTTACCAAAAGTATGGGCTGTTTTACTAGACTTAACCCTTGTTATAAAAATTAAGAAAATTCTCAAAAATACCTTAAGACCTGTAGAAAACCCATTTTTAATCCCTTTAAAAGTTTTCTCTTTTACAACCCGTTACTCAACACTTTACCAAAACTACATTTTTCGGACTGAAATTGCACTTTGACCAAGTCGGACTCATTTGATCCATTTAAAATATACCATTGACCTCTACGACACCTAAGTCTAATAATAGACTCAAATACACAGGTTTGAGACCAAAAATCAACTTTCAAACATTTACCAAACTCTATCTATGGTCCCCGGAATTTGACCCAAAACCAAACACAAATTCGGATTGTGTTGATTCTCATCTCCCGGTACACGTATTTTCAAAATAACATAACTTTTGACTCGTTTGGAGTAAAAAGCTCTATCTTATACTGAAACGAGCGTCTCGACGACCACTACAACTATATCCTATAATCACAACCTGGACCAAAAATTAAAACCACGAAAATAGCCCTAAACAATCTGTTTGAAAACGACTCATTTAAAATCACCTTTCTACTTGTTTTCAATCCATCCAAACATCACCTAAACCTATATCAACCTCTTGTAATCATTCCTAATCTCCCCAAACAGCCTATATCATCAAGAACATCAACCTTCATCAGAACCCAAGTCCTAAATCATACATGCAATGTAATTAAACAATTTAAAAACACTAAAAACACCATTTTAAACACAAACCCACCAACAAAATCATCAAACACCATGAACACCCAAAAACCCCCAAAAATTCGTGGCTTTTTGGGGCTGTAGAAAACCAAGAACATAAATCCTATTATGTTTTATGGATTAATTAGCATTACCCACTCACTAATTAAACAAATAAATGATTTAATTATACCAAAACATGTTTTTGAAAAATCATTGATTTTTGATAAATTTGTGTTAATGCATGTTGAAATTGATTATGGAAAAACACTTACCAAATGATTATAAGGAGTGGTCTTAAGTTGGATTAGATCAAAACAAGAAAAAAAAAATAAGTTGTGGTGGTTTTGGGGTGGTGGCCGACGGCCAAGAGAGGGGTGGGAGAGAAAGGAGAGAAAATTTGTGGTGTGTTTGTTTGTATGTTTTTAATTTCTCTGTTTTTGTAAAGTTTGAGGGGCTTGTTTTGCCACTTTAGTTTTCTTTTGGCCTCCTTTGTAAACGACACTACTTAATAGCGGGAATTGACTAGTAGTCGGTTTTAAAAATTTACGGGATGTCGGGATTTGTAAAAATTACTTTCCAAAGGTTAAAACGCACACAAAATGAATATTCATATGGTTCCGACTCGACTTAACACGTAATAAAAATAAAATCTCGAAAAACTCAAATATCGATCAATCGATAATAAAATGTAAATTTTGGGCATCCGTCGGTATCGAAGTCGTCATCGTCCTTCTTAAATCGTCAAACGTTAAAATTACGACCGTAAACGTTGGTTTCAACATAAACCGTCAAATATATAGCAAACAAAATTTCTTAAAAATTTCAAAAATATACGTAAAATAGGATTAAATAAATGACGTTGGGCTCGGGATATCACATCCACAAGTGAGCCACAACTTAAGAGAGATGCTCATACTGAACAGCTCTTGAGACAATAACTTAGCATCTTACGGCACTTTCACGGGTCTTACATCCTCCCCTCCTTAAAGGGAGCGACGTCCCGGCGCTCTCCGGTTCTTATACTCGCATTTCGTACTACTAGAAATATGGGGTACTTCTTCCTAAAGAGGTCTTCACGTTCCAATGTGGACTTCGGTTCACGTCTCGGGTTCCATCACACCTTCGCAATGAGTATTATACCTTGCTTCAAATATCTTAACATCTCGATCCATGCTCTCCACTTCAATTTCCCAAATTCTTCCTACGGTTATCAACACGTCTCTTTTCAAAGCTTCTCGCGGTTAGCAAGTGATTCTTAATCTACACCATCCCTTTCGTAGTCTCTCGAATCATGCCAAGTCCATTTAACTGACTTTTTCTTACTTCATTCTATCCAACTGGCGATTCACATTTTCATCATCATAATTCCTCAAAGGCTGCAGCTTCAATGCTACCGTGGTAAATGTCGTTGTACAAAGATACTACCAACGGCAAGTATCGATCTCAACAACTATCAAAATCAATCACACACGTTTGGAGCATGTCTTCCAACTTTCGAATCGTCCTTTCACTTGGTTCATCATCTCATAAAAACAACTATCACAAAATAAAATCGCACGGGTCACACATAACCCCATCGAAAACGTTCAGAATATACAAGACGAAGTAATTATTACTAGTCGTACAAAATCACCTTATCGCAATATTACGTACATACAACCCTAGTTTGTCAAAAACGAATTCATCGATACGCTAATCATTCGACGTATACATAACTCTCTCGAAAACATCACAAACCAATCAAACACAAAAGCCATTATGAATCACATAAAGCCGTATCACGACATGTTTGCGAAATAGCCAAACCATGCCAAGTAAATAAGTTCAACCAAGTTAACTCATGCTTGCTAATCAGCCAAGCCATGATAAAATAAGAATATTTGACATGATTCTCGGATGAGTCCAGTCAAAAGAAAATTGCAAGTAAAAGAAGGTTCACGAGCTTGCTAGCTATGGATGCGTATCCAAAAGAAATAAAATACAAATATATGTCATCGCAGAGTGCTCACACACGGATCCATACCCAATATATATATATATATATATATATATATTACAAGAACACCATCTTACTTTCGTCCCAAACGTGGTCAAAATCTCAATAAGTATCATCGTTCACAGTAAAAAAAAATATTACATGGCACGTGTTCTCCATGATCGGACTTCATTGGACAATGTCATCTCAAGTTCCCACCACTTACGATCACTCGACTAGATCACTTACCGCATAAATACATAAAAGGCAATTGTAACACCCCATTTTGATAAATGGAATGTCACGCGTAATTATGGCGTGTCATCAAAGCATGCAAGGTAATATGTAGCAAAACATACATGACTATAGGGAAAACCGGAATCAAACATCGGCTTCCAAACATAAGCCCAAAACATAAGAAAGTAAATGAACTGAATGAAAGACTAAACAAGCATAAATATATGAAGGAAACAGGAGAAGAAGTCTATGGCAGCTTCCATCCTATGCATGTCCTCCAAATGCTCGAGTCTTGGGTACCTGCCGTTTTGGGACATGGAAAGGAAAGTAACGGCTGAGCAAAACGCTCAGTGCACGGATATACAATATAGCATGAAATAGGATAAGAATGTAACATATAACAGCGAAAGACTAAGTTCTGAGTAGACTGGTTAAGCATTAAGAAAACTGGTTTTATAGTTTGAAAAGCCTTATGTTTATCTTATGAAAACTGTTTTAACATAAATATACCATATCCCATATAGGTCATGAAAAGGTCACGTGCATGAATACTTGGAGGGGTGACCTCATCATGCTGATTAGAGGGGATGCCTCTAATTAATATACTGGTTTGGGTAGGAGGGATCAACTCCTTATGAAGGATGCAAGGCACACACCACATTCACCATGAAATACTGAATAAAACATGTAACTAGGATGCACCCATACGCCCCACATGATATAATAATATGGCCAAAACTGAAAGGGACGCCACGAGCAATCACTCCGCCGTGGGGAAGTCATAACATTGGTGCCTCCAATGTTATGGTTATGGTACCTCCATAACTAGGTGAAACTGGTCATGCTTGTATATGGCTATAGATTATGCTAATTAAACATAAGCAGTTCAAAACAATAAAACAATTACTGGGGAAAACAGTTGGCTGCATACGGGGAAATCCTAATAAGGAAAGAATGTCCATACTGAAAGGACGGGAATCCGTACCTCAAGTCCAGTGAATGAACGGAAGAAAGACTCCTACTTCTGGATCACTAACGCTACATGAATACACACGTGTATAAGTATCGAATCACTAATTACGTACTGGGTTTTATGTCTCATCTTAGCTTACTTGGTATGTTTTAGGTCATGGTTTACTGTTTAAAGCCTTAAACTGTGTTTATCTTGTATTCTGATTAATCTGATTAAGTATTACTGGTATTTCATGTATTATTATACTTACTGTGTAATAATAAGTAACTTTCCAAAAATAGCAGGTTTCCAAAAATAGAAAGTTTCCAAAAATAGAAAGTTACCAAAAATAGAAAGTTTCCAAAAATAGAAAGTTTCCAAAAATAGAAAGTTTCCAAAAATAGAAAGTTTCCAAAAATAGAAAGTTTCCAAAAATAGAAAGTTTCCAAAAATAGAAAGTTTCCTAAAATAGAATTTACTGCTTAAAATAGATTAGTTTCTAAAAATAGAAAGTTTCCAAAAATAGACCAGCTGCCTTAATTAAATAAGTTTCCATATATAGAAGGTTTCCATGATTAGATTAGCTGCCTGAAATAGATAGATTTCCATATATAGAAGGTTTCCATTAATAGATTAGTTGCCTTATTTAATTAAGTTTCTATAAATAGAAGTTTCCATAATTAGAATTAAGCTGGTTACATAAGCTAACATGTAAGTCTAAGTATTTATAAGCTTATTTCTTAAGTCATATGATATAGTGTATAGTTTAATTATTATTTCATGTATTTTAATTAAACTATAGGTTAAGCATTTTAATTAAAGTATAACATGTTTTAATTAAAATGGAATAATTTACTTAGGTTAAAATGTGTATTATTATGCATTAATAACATAACCTAAGTCGTATCTAAATTAATTAATTATAAGCATGTTTTAAATAATTAATTAATTATAACTTATAACATAAAATACTTAGGTTAACTTAATATCATGCTAAATTAATAATTAGATTAACCTAAGTCATGGTTTAATTAATATATTATGTTATTAATTAATTTATATCCTAAGTTCATGATTCATAAAATTAACATGTAGCATAAATCGTGTTTTAACCAACGAACCATGAATCGGGCATGAACTCGACACCGTACCCCGAGCCAAACTCGGGGTACTTGTGCCCCCTTGCTGCCGTGGGTCCCACATGCACCAACCAAGACCAAAATGGTCTTGGTGGTGGCGGCAATAAGCAAACCGAACCCCCCCTCGGGTTGGTTATACTAGGCGGCCAAAAACAAACACCCTCTTATATCATTCTTTGATTTTAATTAACCCCAAAACATGTTAGATCTATGTTTAATTATCATGTTTTCACAAAAATAAAAATAACATGTTCATGAAAATAATTAAAGATTAAAAAGAAATGAAAAGAAAGGTTTAGAATGATATACCAATACGTAGCTTGAAAGAGGATGAACAAACACGGTTTCTAGCACTTGTTTTTATGATCAAAATCAACCAACACCCCCTTAAGGTGGTGTTAAAGGTGGCGGCTACAAAAGGGAAGAGAGGAGGGGAGAAGAACTTTTTTAGGTTTTGTGATTATTTCCTTGGAAAGTGAAAAATGAAAGTAGTTTTTACCCTTTACCCCCCTTTCATGTAAACTTGATGGGCTTAGCCCATTTCTTGATTGTAGCCGTGGTTATGGGGCCCCACATGGGGTAGCCCAAATGTTTTCCGTGTCCCGATGTTTCGTGTTCGTTCGTGGTTAAACGTGTTCGTGTTTAAAGTGTTTCCGTTTATTTTATCATGTAGTTTATCGTAATCTTAACGCTCGTAATTATATTATATGTATTTACGTAATTATTTTAGTTCGTATTTTAAATGGTGATCATGATTTAATTATGTTCACGTGACATATTTATCAACTGTTTATCATGAGTTCGTACGTAATCGATACTTATCATGTCATACACGTATGCACTTGCTTGATTATTAGCACATGAATGTGATCAATACTGAATAAGGTAAGTTTTAATATAGGACGTACGATCTTAAGGGTACTATTCATGGTAAAAGCATGCGGGTTTTACAATTCTTCCCCCCTAAAAAGAATAATTCGTCCCCGAATTATAGATAACGTAACTGGAAACGAAACATACCCGAATCAAACTGGAAAGGTATGCAAAATAACGGAAATGAAGGTATAAGGGAACGTGGAACGTGACATGTCTTGAAAGGACATGGAACGTGACGTGACTGAAAGGACGTATCAAATCGATAAGAGAAAAAAAAATGGATAAGAAGTCCGGATGAACTTGTCCGTTTCCAAGTGGCCTCCCTCTTGGAACGGTTCCTTCAGAAGATCCTGACCCTAATGATAGATCTTGGTCCTCCTGACCTTGACTTGGAATAAGAAGAAATTCTTGGTTATCAACGGAAGGTAGATCCCCTAAATTCGATCGTGGAAAATAAGAGTTAACGTGCAAGGGTAACTGAAACGTTACGATGCAAGACAATCTGACTTAACTGATAATTAGAAACGATGCGCGAGACATAAAGAAACGTAGTACGTGAAAAATTTTGAACGTGATACGTGAAAAATTTTGAACGTGTTACGTGGAGATATGGCGAGTGTAGTATGAGTAAACATATCGTGATCCATGATACGTGTAACCTATTTTGATCATGATATGAGGAACGTGGAATGAACATGACATGTGAGACATATCGTGATCATAGAATATAATGGCGGTAACGCCAAACGCTACAAGGTGAGACATGGAATATGATGTGAAACGTCTATCTGATGATGGAGAGTTATACTAAACTTGGGTCTGTTCTCACAAGTTCTTGCAAACTTCCCAGAATGAGAAAAGAAATGAACGTAAAATCGTAAGCCAAAATACGATCATGAACGTGAATAGTGTCATGAATGCGAGCGCGAAAGCAAGTCGTGGAATCAGAATGAAGACGTGAAGTAATTTAGGAGTACAATTAGGAATCTTTGTCTGACCCGATAGCTGCGGGATTACCAAGTGGTCGGATGAGCCTTGGCTGGAACATGTCCGATCAATCTGTCGGTTCTACAATCCTTGCGGATGTAATGATTCTGCAGACTTGATCAAACTGTTTGCAATAATCCAGATAGCATCATGCTTCTTCTACGTTTGCATTAATCTGGTAACAAAAATCCGTGTAGATCTTGTCCCATTTTAGTTCACAATTTCAGATGATGACACATCCCAGTTTGTTGGTGTCCTATCTTAGCCTGTTGGTATGTCAGGTACATAGATATGGACGTAGCTGTATCCTGCTTCGTAGAAACTTGATACATAGAAGGTTGCGAAACTCTGAGTCTCTGAATCAGACTTCTCCTAGCGTAAGATTTCCCAGAACACCTAATGTAGTGTAGGGTTCTCTCCTTTACGCATAAGCTGAGTCATGGCAAGATTAACCGTGGGAATCCATATGATTCAGCATGTCGCTGTAATCAACCAAAAGTTAGATTGGAAAATTCTCCAGGGTAAAATTTCTCTAGTCATAGAATTTGCAACATAGTGTAGATATGGTCTTCCTGTTCTTCTTCTAGGCTTAAAGGAAATCAGGTTATCCTTAATGAAAACACTGATGAATTTACTATGAGTTCATGGAAACTCATTCTTATAGTTTCATTGGAGCATTGATGAGACTAATTCAAAATCATAAATCTAGCATGACCGAGTCGTGTACGAATAGCAGTCATGGACATGTCCTGCTCTTTCACCCGTCACTGTTGGCAGCATGATCGTGAGTTCGATCTTGGAAAAGTGATTAACACCATACGGTTGATTGGACATGTTGTCAATATGTGGAGGAGAATAACGGTCATGAATGGTGATTTGTTTAAGTCGTCGGTAGTTGACACATAATCTCATGGTACCATCCTTCTCCTTGAAGGTTCTTCTGGAGTGTAAGGAACAATTTTGGAATAATCCGTTGTTTATGCGTAAAAGGACCTTAGTAGTCGTGTGTTACTGACAGCTAGAAAATTTAGCAATTATGGCTAACAAAGCACGTGCTTGAAAAGCATAGATAATTTGTACAGATTTTCCTGATGGAAAATCAAGCTGAAGGTATTCAGGAGCCTGAACATTACTGTACATAATTATGAATCATAGCATGGTGTGGTGTTCCTAGTACATAATTAGGATAAAATTCATCTCGTGTCTGTCCGAGGAAATGCGTTAGCAGCTTGGATCTTATCATTAAGCTGAAGGAAAACCTTCGTATGCGTGGGAATACGAAAGGCGTCCTTCATGGTTATGAATATATGAACTATGGTGAAAGAAATGAAAGTGACATCGGCAACGTGACAGTTCTCACTGATGCGCCGATAATGGTATTGAAATCCTTGTGTCCTGATTAATACATGGCACAACAAAATGGATATACCCTTGGAGGCTACCCTGAATTTCTTAGAAATGTTCCATAGTTGGACGTGAGTCGTGTGTCTTTACTCGTGTCTTGGAACTATAAACATGACATATGTCTTGACTGGTATCTTGACATGTGTCCTCAGAAAGTATACATGAGACATGTGTCTTGACTGATGTCTTGACATGCGTCCTCAGAAAGTATAAGTGAGACTTGTGTCTTGACTGATGTCTTGACATGTGTCCTTAGAAAGTATACATGAGACATGTGTCTTGACTGATGTCTTGAAATGCGTCTCGAAACGTAAATTAATAGAACTACAATATAAGGTTATTATGCCAAAATTGGCGGATCGGTTGTACTACTGATCATTTGTATGTCTGATCACGTCCACGGCCAGAGCCTCGGTTGTGATTTCTAGGATATTTTTCTGTCATAGTAGTGGTTACTATCATCTTGTCTGTCGGTTCCATGACGGTCATTCTCATGACCGTGACTCATGTAACTATTCAGCTGAGTGGCCGGCTGGTACTGGTTTGCACTCATATGGCTGAAATGACAGCCGAACGACGTGTGACATGTAACTATGAATTTGGGACAATGATTGATGGGAATTGTCTGATGGTGAAGCATCTTCTCGTCCAATTGCTTTGCTCCGACGCCTTTGTATTCGTCTTTTAGGATCTCCAGGTTGTGAACAGCATCAGCATCAGCATCTCTTAGCGTCTCCCAACATCAGCAGCATCAACCTTCAGTAACATCTCCAAGCTATGAGCGGCATCGACAACCTTGTAGAATATCAGCAAGTGAACATACGCCTGAGATGATTTAGAATCGACTAGAGAATACTCGTGAAGTATTGCAAGTGGAATACACATAGATTAAGGTACATGTAATACACATGAAATACGGTACGTGGAGTACACATGGAATGCACATGAAATGATCGGTATGGGCTCGGTCATTTGTCATGATTTAAGGAAAGTAAACCGGTTAAACGGTTAGGAAAACCATCATGATAACCTGGCAGTATTAGCATAGACATCATTCTGGTTGTATAGAGAAACGCTAAAGTGTGGTTACACAAAATTCAACGATGATTTGCCTGACAGCATGATCAATGGAAACCAACCCTGACTATCATGAAAGCATGATTCAAGAAATCTAACAATGTCTTGCAGGACAACGTAAATAACAAAAGAGGCGTGAAACATAATCAACATGAAGACGGAATTATCATGAGGAAACATGAAACCATCTATTACGAAGAAGTGTATAACATAATCAGCATGAAACTGAAGTTAACCATGACAGTATGAAGGCATACTTGACATAAAACATAATAACTTATGAGGGGACATGAAAAAAAAAATTTATGCCAATTTAAATCATGAGAAAAAAAAAATTATGCATGAAAAACAGTGTATGAATGCGTATTGTAGTTCATAAAACCTTTATATGTGCGAGGGAACGCCTATGGGTCGGTTCCAAAACAAAAGACATGGCGAGGGGACGCCTATGGGTCGGTCTCAAAGTTAAAAGTTTCGATAAAAGCACATGCGACTAAATAGGGCCAGTCCTGTACCAACCATTACTTAGTCAAAATTCCTACAACAGATGACATATGATATAAATGCATGAATGCATGAAACATAATAATTAAAAGTCATTGTCAAAACTTAACAGAAAAAATTTTATGTGAAAATTATGAACTACTGGGGTCAGTCCACATCGTCACAGTTCACGAGGAACATCATGCATAGACAATGACACATAACTAAGTATGGATGACGGTTGTTCATTCCATATTAGTAAGACGATACTGGTGAAAACATCATGGTGAAAACAACAATGTGCTGAAAACGTCATGGCTAAAACAAAAAGGTGCTGAAAACATAATGGTTAAAACAACAACGCGCTGAAACATCAATACGTGGAATAACAATCGTTGGCTTAGGAAGCTCCTGGTGACTACCCACTAGTCACAGGTCGAGTTTTAGAGCCTACAGGTCGAAGCCTTGGCTCTGATACCATAATTGTAACACCCCATTTTGATAAATGGAATGTCACGCGTAATTATGGCGTGTCATCAAAGCATGCAAGGTAATATGTAGCAAAACATACATGACCATAGGAAAACCGGAATCAAACATCGGCTTCCAAACATAAGCCCAAAACATAAGAAAGTAAATGAACTGAATGAAAGACTAAACAAGCATAAATATATGAAGGAAACAGGAGAAGAAGTCTATGGCAGCTTCCATCCTATGCATGTCCTCCAAATGCTCGTGTCTTGGGTACCTGCCGTTTTGGGACATGGAAAGGAAAGTAACGGCTGAGCAAAACGCTCAGTGCACGGATATACAATATAGCATGAAATAGGATAAGCATGTAACATATAACAGCGGAAGACTAAGTTCTGAGTAGACTGGTTAAGCATTAAGAAAACTGGTTTTATAGTTTGAAAAGCCTTATGTTTATCTTATGAAAACTGTTTTAACATAAATATACCATAGCCCATATAGGTCATGAAAAGGTCACGTGCATGAATACTTGGAGGGGTGACCTCATCATGCTGATTAGAGGGGATGCCTCTAATTAATATATTGGTTTGGGTAGGAGGGATCAACTCCTTGTGAAGGATGCAAGGCACACACCACATTCACCATGAAATACCGAATAAAACATGTAACTAGGATGCACCCATACGCCCCACATGATATAATAATATGGCCAAAACTGAAAGGGACGCCACGAGCAATCACTCCGCCATGGGGAAGTCATAACATTGGTGCCTCCAATGTTATGGTTATGGTACCTCCATAACTAGGTGAAACTGGTCATGCTTGTATATGGCTATAGATTATGCTAATTAAACATAAGCAGTTCAAAACAATAAAACAATTACTGGGGAAAACAGTTGGCTGCATACGGGGAAATCCTAATAAGGAAAGAATGTCCATACTGAAAGGACGGGAATCCGTACCTCAAGTCCAGTGAATGAACGGAAGAAAGACTCCTACTTCTGGATCACTAACGCTACATGAATACACACGTGTATAAGTATCGAATCACTGATTACGTACTGGGTTTTATGTCTCATCTTAGCTTACTTGGTATGTTTTAGGTCATGGTTTACTGTTTAAAGCCTTAAACTGTGTTTATCTTGTATTCTGATTAATCTGATTAAGTATTACTGGTATTTCATGTATTATTATACTTACTGTGTAATAATAAGTAACTTTCCAAAAATAGCAGGTTTCCAAAAATAGAAAGTTTCCAAAAATAGAAAGTTACCAAAAATAGAAAGTTTCCAAAAATAGAAAGTTTCCAAAAATAGAAAGTTTCCAAAAATTGAAAGTTTCCAAAAATAGAAAGTTTCCAAAAATAGAAAGTTTCCAAAAATAGAAAGTTTCCTAAAATAGAATTTACTGCTTAAAATAGATTAGTTTCTAAAAATAGAAAGTTTCCAAAAATAGATCAGCTGCCTTAATTAAATAAGTTTCCATATATAGAAGGTTTCCATGATTAGATTAGCTGCCTGAAATAGATAGATTTCCATATATAGAAGGTTTCCACTAAAAGATTAGTTGCCTTATTTAATTAAGTTTCTATAAATAGAAGTTTCCATAATTAGGATTAAGCTGGTTACATAAGCTAACATGTAAGTCTAAGTGTTTATAAGCTTATTTCTTAAGTCATATGATATAGTGTATAGTTTAATTATTATTTCATGTATTTTAATTAAACTATAGGTTAAGCATTTTAATTAAAGTATAACATGTTTTAATTAAAATGGAATAATTTACTTAGGTTAAAATGTGTATTATGATGCATTAATAACATAACCTAAGTCGTATCTAAATTAATTAATTATAAGCATGTTTTAAATAATTAATTAATTATAACTTATAACATAAAATACTTAGGTTAACTTAATATCATGCTAAATTAATAATTAGATTAACCTAAGTCATGGTTTAATTAATATATTATGTTATTAATTAATTTATATCCTAAGTTCATGATTCATAAAATTAACATGTAGCATAAATCGTGTTTTAACCAACGAACCATGAATCGGGCATGAACTCGACACCGTACCCCGAGCCAAACTCGGGGTACTTGTGCCCCCTTGCTGCCATGGGTCCCACATGCACCAACCAAGACCAAAATGGTCTTGGTGGTGGCGGCAATAAGCAAACCGAACCCCCCCTCGGGTTGGTTATACTAGGCGGCCAAAAACAAACACCCTCTTATATCATTCTTTGATTTTAGTTAACCCCAAAACATGTTAGATCTATGTTTAATTATCATGTTTTCACAAAAATAAAAATAACATGTTCATGAAAATAATTAAAGATTAAAAAGAAATGAAAAGAAAGGTTTAGAATGATATACCAATACGTAGCTTGAAAGAGGATGAACAAACACGGTTTCTAGCACTTGTTTTTATGATCAAAATCAACCAACACCCCCTTAAGGTGGTGTTAAAGGTGGCGGCTACAAAAGGGAAGAGAGGAGGGGAGAAGAACTTTTTTAGGTTTTGTGATTATTTCCTTGGAAAGTGAAAAATGAAAGTAGTTTTTACCCTTTACCCCCCTTTCATGTAAACTTGATGGGCTTAGCCCATTTCTTGATTGTAGCCGTGGTTATGGGGCCCCACATGGGGTAGCCCAAATGTTTTCCGTGTCCCGATGTTTCGTGTTCGTTCGTGGTTAAACGTGTTCGTGTTTAAAGTGTTTCCGTTTATTTTATCATGTAGTTTATCGTAATCTTAACGCTCGTAATTATATTATATGTATTTACGTAATTATTTTAGTTCGTATTTTAAATGGTGACCATGATTTAATTATGTTCACGTGACATATTTATCAACTGTTTATCATGAGTTCGTACGTAATCGATACGTATCATGTCATACACGTATGCACTTGCTTGATTATTAGCACATGAATGTGATCAATACTGAATAAGGTAAGTTTTAATATAGGACGTACGATCTTAAGGGTACTATTCATGGTAAAAGCATGCGGGTTTTACAGCAATGGTTTACCACGAAAACATCAACTATGGATATCTATCGTTTAACCATCGATAATCAAGGATGGTTGAGTCAAGCAAAGAGGATTCCTCACTTAAATAAACGAAAACGACAATGGAATTGTCTTCCAATTACTGATGCACAGTTGGTAAACTTCAACAGTTTATCGCGTGTCGTTAAATATATCAAAAGAACAAGAAAAGAAAATATATAAGGTACGATACATTCGATGTAGGAGAAGTCGTCGTCATTCCCCTCAGAGTCACTCGAACTCTGATTTCCTCTACTTCGGTAGTCTTCTGCCTTCGTTAAAATTTCTTGTCAGTGTCGGTACGAGTCCCTTTGGTAATTCATCAACATCCTAGTCGTACTGATGGAATTCACACGTTACAAACAACACATAAAAAGATCTTTCCAAAATTACTCGGTCACGGTGACTTACTAAGTTAATGCCAAACAAAAAGAAAAGATTTCAAGGAACACCAGAAAATTCAAAAATTGTCCTTAGGAATCAAAGAAAATACGACTACTTGCAAAAATGATCCACCATTTTAAAAAGAAACGTTCTCATCCAAACGTTCATCAAAACACTACAAGTTTCAAGATGACCAATTTGTTTGACACGATAGTGCCCTTCCTAAACTATGCATAATTAGCTAGATCATGCATACTTGAGGACCAAGCAACGACAATTAACAAAACAGGACTCTTCCCGAATTATGCATAGTTAGCTAAGTTGTGCATAATTGAGGATCGAGTGACGACACAAACATTATTATTACATACCAAATATGACTATGAAAATTTTCGACCTAATCTTCAAAATAATTAAACCATTTGAAATGAAATTTGAATTGGGAAAATATTGTTACCATCGTTTTAAGAAACACATCAAACATTTTTCGTCCACTTTGAAAACCTATTATTACTTTGCCTATTTATGAGAAAAATTAAATAAATAAATAAATAAATATATCAACGCCAATTGCATTTGGTTCAAAAAAAAAAATTCACACACTCATACTTATTTTCAAAATAGACTACTCACCACTCAATGGTAAGGTGGTTCAGGATCAAAGATCATTGCAAGCACAAAAAAAAAATCCAAAAATCAATGAGATCGAACTATGTAAACAAGCAATATAATTGCCAACTGAAATTAACTACATTAGAAATGAAAATGCTTCAAACATATGACAAAAGTCTCGGGATAACAACATCGATCTACGAATACATAGAGTAAAAATTGAATATCAACACAAGCGTCAAAAATAAAACAACGATCATAATTCCCATCGTCTCGAGTTGCACACACATTCCACCAAGGGTATACGGGAAGAGGAAAATAATCACTTGATCGAATAGAATCAATTTCACCAGGAAGATCGAGTTCTTTCACCTCTACAATTTGGTAAAACGGCTTCGCCTCCTCGCTTTTGTTCGATATAAATAAATAACCAATTTAATGAAGATTTATAGCATCATTCAAGTAAATACAGAATTTTAGGTTCCATTAACCGTAAGAAGAAAAGTCACAACGTCCATGAACAGGACAAAATATACCGGGTGACATACCCTCATCATCAAGTCCTAGCGAAATAGCAACCCAAAAATAAATACAATAATAATGGTTCCATATCATGGAAAATATTAAAATGAGCAGTCACATGACGACTCAAGTTTAGATACAGACTCACAAATCAAAGAAGGGATGTCGTACGATCGAACCATCGTGACTCAAAACATTATATATACATCTTTATTAAATAATATACAAGTAGGCGTGTGTTGTATAATTCAGTTGCGTATAATAATTAGTGTTACCTTGTACATTGTAAAACCGAACATTTACACATTTTTAATTTGTGTTACACCATTAAAGAATTTATACCTTTCATTCTCCAATCTTTACAACGTTTTCATTTCTGGAAAAATTTTCAATCTCTCGGAAAGTAGATGCGGTGACTCGGTTTTCATAATTGACAAATCATTAGGTTTGAAAATCTCCATACTTGTGTCAAAATCTCGTTAATGTTCATATCTTAAGTACCAAAACGTATACAGTAAGAATTTTCCAAGTTTTATGTTTTTATTATTACGACTTATATTATCACATATATACACATATCCAACATGACTCAAACTAGTCCAATTAACTCTTAAAATCAACTTTTGACTTTTTATTATACATAAGTCTTCCTTAAAACTGGTTTGTTAAATCACATTCGCGCACTTCGACTCAAATGATAAAGAGGTTTCACGTAGTTTTATCTCAGATAATTTACTGATTTTAGTCGATACTTGAATCTCGATGATAATAATAAAATAATAAATAATTAAGATGCTTATTTCAATAATTCAAAGATATATAAAATTCAACTTTTAATCATTAGCCCATTATCAAGTGATTTTAAAATTAACATATCTCGCAGCGGAATAAAACAAAAGATTTTTCAAATGATTTTAAACAAGCATCATCGAATTATGCATAGTGATTCTCTATAACGACAATTAAATAAACAAATGATTTCCAATGACGTTCCATCAATGTTTAAAAATTTATTTCAAGCATTATAATTTCTTACTTAAGGTGTATATTCCGATTTTATCCCAGTTTATTCACTACAACAAGTAACGTGTTCTAGTTTATACCAATGCATACATAACATAACCTTATGTTTAAAATAAAACAAATTTTACAAAGTTTTTATCTCCAAAATACATGACTAATTCTTCTACTCATGTTTTATATTACAAGATACGCCAAAAGTTTAATGACCTAACATTAATTCATATTAAATCCAAGTTACATATACTCAACAGTCATATCGTAAATTTTATTATAAACTCCTTTTTCAAATTATATTAAATAAATTCTTAACAAATCCATCACTAGCTTCTAGTATCAAATTATTAATATATAAAAACAAGGATTTTACGAGTAGTATAAATTACTTATTATGATATACCAACCAAGGTTGAAGGAAAAATAGTTTCATTTTGTCCATTTCTTCTCTACACTTATTTTTACTTGTTACAAGACACATCATAAGTCATTTTATCCAAAAGTTTCATCCGCCAAGTATTAAATATGTAAAACACTTTATGTTTAACTCTTTCAATCAACAAAGTTTAGTGCTTACTTAACTCACACAAATGCCGGACCTCGTCATATATACTATCGAATTTAAAATAATAAGACAACAAGAACAAAAATGAAATAAACAAAGCGAGAATGCGTATGTCAACTAAGTGTTGTTATCGGCCTCGGATGAGTCTCGAAATCGTACTCCACAAAATTAACACAAAAACCAACCAAATTCCAAGTTATCGCGATTGATCACAACGCCAGTCTATTTTAAAACACATCTTAAAATTCAAGTAGAATAGTAAACAACGATTAAATGGCAACACGCCTCAACCACGTTTTATAACATACACATGTGATTCTCCGCTACGATGCACGCATCATTGATTATACTTCGTCTATATTATAGTTGCGCCAACTAACATATCAAACCCATAAGGAATAAAGGAAATAAAGTAATACGTAAGTAAATTACGTTTCAAAAGAAAATGTCCAAAATGACACATCACGGTGCGATAACGACAATCGAGATCAATCTAGTCAATATAAAATATGTTACGAAGCGTTATTTACGTATCTAGAGTATCAAACGAGGTTCATATTCGGTTATCCGAACAATAAATTAATTATCAAGATTGATAATTAGCGGTAAGGCCGAATTCTCAGCAAAACCGCATTTTAATGTACGATAATTACCCAAGGACCATTGCTTCGCGTGCAATGCCTTTAAATACCATAGTATATACATACTTATACATACAACCATTCCTACATACACGTAGGATTACAACGCGGTGTTGCCATGTAATGCAATGTAGCCCGTTATGCCAATTACATGCAACATATACGATAATCTTTACAGGAATTTGCAAATTACGATGATAAGTACTCAACGTACAAAACAATATATCTCAATATATATCGAAGTATTTACTTACTAAATACTAGGGAATTCATATCAATTTTGAGGGATACATCTAAAATATAAAGCAATGCTAAAGAATTCTTACCGGAGCCATGCAGGATAGTTGTGTGCTTGGACAATTTCTTACGACACCAAAAGTTATAGTTTAGGATTTTTCAAAATGACCTAGTTCTCTATAACTCATGGCTCTGATACCAATCTATAACACCCCCACCAAATGCTATGCGCAGCAGAACTACAACATTTGGGTGCTATACAGTTATCATCACACACAAGCTATTTCGAACGACTCAAAGAGACGTAGAAATTTAAACATAAATTAAAGATTGTTTAAAACAACAAAGTCTACTGTTTTCCAAACCCCAAAAATAATATAAAACAGAGTTTGTGTTTTGGTCCCCACTGAATCTCAACCCAAAATACAATTTTCGTTCACATGACATAATATAAAGTATTTAAGTGCTAAAAGGGAGGAAAAACAAAGTAGACCGCCAAGCCACAACAACTTCCATCCTCGCATGCTCCACTGCTATCAACCTTGATTACCTGAAACACATGCTTAAAATCGTCAACACAAAGGTTGAGCGAATCTATAGGTTTATCAAATCATCAGTTGAACATAAGTGTTAAAAACCAATCATGATCATTCAATAGCATTGTGGCCATACAATCTATTATTCAAGGATATGACAATTGTGTTTAAGCTCATGACACTAAACCGTTAACTCAATCACCCGCGTAATAATTACCGGCGTGATTCAGATGAAACCAGTGCCCCTACTAAGGCATTAGTTGCAATTATACCTTATCTCTCATACAAGATAATCTACCGCAGAACTTACTCAACGTACAGCTTCTCGGCTAGCATTGGGTCGTTATCCCCGTAGTACTACAAATTGTATAAGCGGCTATTTCCAACCCACACAAGGTCAAGACAATAGTTAATAGTTCATGAAATTAGGGCCTTTTGCAACTAGGTACTCAACACAATTTCGAGGCAACATTCGGGTCCAACAATCATTAATGATTTATGTTCATTTTCATTTAAATAGCATGTATCCCCCTCGCGGGTAAAAACATTTGAAATAAGTAAAGAGCGAGGCTATAGACTCACCTTGCGTAGTAGTAGTAGTTCTAGCGAAGACGTAACGAGAAATGTCACCGACGACGTGGATGCCCGGGAAAATCAAACACTTTACCTAAAAATCAAGGTACGTAAACCAAATCAATACTCCGCGTACATTATTGTACTAAACACACGCAAATGCAAACACACTCAATGCTTATGAAAACTCACGCCAAGGTCAAACAAGTAGTTGTTACTAGACTTATACCATTTATCAATGTTATTAAAGTTACTATCCATTTTACGGTTTCGCCAATACTTACCAAAAGTATGGGATGTTTTACTAGACTTAACCCTTGTTATAAAAATTAAGAAAATTCTCAAAAATACCTTAAGACCTGTAGAAAACCCATTTTTAATCCCTTTAAAAGTTTTCGCTTTTACAACCCGTTACTCAACACTTTACCAAAACTACATTTTTCGGACTGAAATTGCACTTTGACCAAATCGGACTCATTTGACCCATTTAAAATATACCATTGACCTCTACGACACCTAAGTCTAATAATAGACTCAAATACACAGGTTTGAGACAAAAAATTAACTTTCAAACATTTACCAAACTCTATCTATGGTCCCCGGGATTTGACCCAAAACCAAACACAAATTCGGATTGTGTTGATTCTCATCTCCCGGTACACGTATTTTCAAAATAACATAACTTTTGACTCGTTTGGAGTTAAAAGCTCTATCTTATACCGAAACGAGCGTCTCGACGACCACTACAACTATATCCTATAATCACAACCTGGACCAAAAATTAAAACCACGAAAATAGCCCTAAACAATCTGTTTGAAAACGACTCATTCAAAATCACCTTTCTACTTGTTTTTAATCCATCCAAACATCACCTAAACCTATATCAACCTCTTGTAATCATTCCTAATCTCCCCAAACAGCCTATATCATCAAGAACATCAACCTTCATCAAAACCCAAGTCCTAAATCATACATGCAATGTAATTAAACAATTTAAAAACACTAAAAACACCATTTTAAACACAAACCCACCAACAAAATCATCAAACACCATGAACACCCAAAAACCCCCAAAAATTCGTGGCTTTTTGGGGCTGTAGAACACCAAGAACATAAATCCCATTATGTTTTATGGATTAATTAGCATTACCCACTCACTAATTAAACAAATAAATGATTTAATTATACCAAAACATGTTTTTGAAAAATCATTGATTTTTGATAAATTTGTGTTAATGCATGTTGAAATTGATTATGGAAAAACACTTATCAAATGATTATAAGGAGTGGTCTTAAGTTGGATTAGATCAAAACAAGAAAAAAAATAAGTTGTGGTGGTTTTGGGGTGGTGGCCGACGGCCAAGAGAGGGGTGGGAGAGAAAGGAGAGAAAATTTGTGGTGTGTTTGTTTGTATGTTTTTAATTTCTCCCTTTTTGTAAAGTTTGAGGGGCTTGTTTTACCACTTTAGTTTTCTTTTGGCCTCCTTTGTAAACGACACTACTTAATAGCGGGAATTGACTAGTAGTCGGTTTTAAAAATTTACGAGATGTCGGGATTTGTAAAAATTACTTTCCAAAGGTTAAAACGCACACAAAATGAATATTCATATGGTTCCGACTCGACTTAACACGTAATAAAAATAAAATCTCGAAAAACTCAAATATCGAACAATCGATAATAAAATATAAATTTTGGGCATCCGTCGGTATCGAAGTCGTCATCGTCCTTCTTAAATCGTCAAACGTTAAAATTACGACCGTAAACGTTGGTTTCAACATAAACCGTCAAATATATAGCAAACAAAATTTCTTAAAAATTTCAAAAATATACGTAAAATAGGATTAAATAAATGACGTTGGGCTCGGGATATCACATCCACAAGTGAGCCACAACTTAAGAGAGATGCTCATACTGAACAGCTCTTGAGACAATAACTTAGCATCTTACGGCACTTTCAGACAATAACTTAGCATCTTACGGCACTTTCACGGGTCTTACACACCTTGGCTCTACAACTAAGACCAAATCTAGTGTTAAATATGTTGAAATGTATAGGAAACCTAGATCACCTCAAATCCAAGCAAGTGTTAATGGGACAGGGTTCTTTCAATCTAGACCTAAGATTATGTCTAGAAAGGCTTGTTACACATGTGGGACTTTTTCTCACTTGGCTTATAAGTGTGTCAGCGGCTCTGAATTCACCGCTGACAATAAGTCAACCATGGTCAAACCTAGACCTTTTGTCCAAACAAGTCCCAAGGCCACTAGACCAGCTCCTTTCTTTTCTAGAGGGACTAAAACTCATGGACAAAGACCCTATCAAAAGACCAACACTTGGTCTAACAGAGAATGGGTTCCTGTAGCAAACCCTAATTTGGACGCTGACATGAACAAATTGTCTGCTGACAAGCCAAAATCAGCCGCTGACAGATCTAGGTTTGGTATGAAAATGCGGCAACTGGCTTATGTTAGACCTTCTGTTAAACCAAGTAATAGGTATTTAAAACCTAAGGGACCAGGGTCTAAATCTTCATACAGTTTAACATGGAGACCTAAACAATACCAAAACCCTAATTCAGATGGAATTTCTATGACCTATAATAGATTTAATATTCTTGCAAAGATTGTCACTAAACCTATTGGGGTAAATTGGGTGTTTAGGGCACAAAAGGGATGGACAGGGGGTTGTTACAAGGAATAAGTCAATTCTTGTTGAACAACCAGATGAATCCAAGTCTACTAAGGCTTGGATTTTCAAAGAAAACTAATTTGTTTTCTTCATGTGCAAGGCAATCTAAAGCAGGTTAATGATAAAGGATATTGGGACAGTGGATGCTCAAGTCATATGACAGGGAAGGAAGACTATCTTACTAATTTCATTACTATCAAGAATGGTGATAAAGTGTATTTTGGAGGAGGTTTTGGAACCATCTCTGGAAAAGGCGCTCTCATCACCAACAACCTACGGTTTGATGAAGTCTTCCTGGTAAAAGAACTTGCTATAACTTGTTTAGTGTGTCACAAGTTTGTGACAACAAAAATAAAGTTCTTTTTACTTATACTGAATGCTTGGTGTTAAGTAAGGATTTTAAGGTTCCTGGTGAGAGGTTTATAGAGTATAGAACACCTAGGCATAAGGACATTTATACTGTTAATCGAAAAGGAATTAAGATGAACAAAAATTTGTCATGTCTTTATGCTAAAGCTTCAGTAGATAAGAGTAATTTATGGCACAAAATGTTAGGACACATTAACTTTAAGAACATTAATAGACTTGTGCGACATGATCTTGTCAGTGGTTTGCCTTCAAAATCTTTCCACAATGATCATACTTGTGTTGCATACCTTAAAGGCAAACAACATAAGGTCTCCTTTAAGTCCAAAAGTGTGCAATCTAGTTCTAAACCACTTCACTTGCTACACATGGACCTGTTTGATCCTACTAATATTGAGAGTTTAAATGGTAATCTTTTTGCTTTGTAATCACTAATGATTATTCTAGGTTTACTTGGACTTTCTTTTTAGCATTGAAAAGTGACACTGCCAAGGTTTTAATTAACTTTATTACCCAAATAGAGAAGATATCAGGTACATAATTAATATACTTAGAAGTGATAATGGTGGTGAGTTTAGAAATACTCTAATAGATACCTTCTGTGTTGATAAAGAAATTACTAGGGAGTTTAGTATTGCTAGAACTCCACAACAAAATGGTGTAGCTGAAAGAAGAAATAGAACACTCATAGAACCAGCTAGGACCATGTTGGCAGATGCTAAGTTTCCCATTGCTTTTTGGGCTGAGGTTGTGAACACAGTTTGCTATGTTCAAAATAAAGCATTAGTCAACAAAATCCACAATAAGACACCTTATGAGCTATTTTGGAAAAGGACGCCTAATATAGACTTTTTTAGACCCTTTGGATGTCATGTAATGATTTTAGATACTAGTGATACCCTAGGTAAGTTTAGTTCAAAAGGTGATGAGGGATATTTTGTGGGTTATTCTAGGAATAGCAAAGGGTACATGGTTTACAACAAGAAGGAAAAACATATTCTTGAAAAAGTACATGTTAGATTCTTAGAAAGTAAGCCTAGTGATCCTGAAAATGGACCAGATTGGTTATTTTATTTGGAACCATTATCTAGGACCTTGAATTATATGTCTGTCACTAATCTTGACATTATGGAAAAGGATCTAAATGTTTTGGAAGAATCTGTTATTGAAAATACAGGGACACAGGTCGAAGATGTGCAAGGACCACAAGAGGATGAGCCCACCCCCTTATTTAATTATAGAACCATACCAATATGGAGTGATGAGTTCATCCAAGCATCTGCTATTGCAATAGAAGAGGAGAGAAAGCTCCAAGAAGAGCAAGTCAGTGAGAGCAATGACGCTGACAAACAAGAACCAGACGCTGACAGCCCAGTTAAGGACGTTGACAGGTCTATACCAGACGCTGATAGTAATAAATCAGTCGCTGACAACTTGCTTTCATCCTCTTCCAAAGAAGGATATGAACAAGGTGATGATATCACACCCACTAAAGGTGTCAGCGTTATCAATTCAGACGTTGCAATGATTCTCCTAGATCTAATGCGGATGATAGTAATGATGAGTGGGACAATGGACTTCTTGACTCCACTGCTCCACATCCTACATTATTTGGAGAGGGAACTTCTACTCAATTGGCAAAATCTCATCTTCTCTCTCAAATAATTGGACCTATTACATCACCAGTTCAAACAAGAAGACAAAAGTTAAAGAAATCCAAAGAAGGATTCATTGCAAACATCCACAAGAAGGAGGGTATCCCTCTTGTGCAAGCATGTTTATTTTCCTGTTTCTGTCACAAAAGGAACCCAAGAAGATTTTTGAATCTCTTAAAGAGCCAAGCTGGGTTAAAGCAATGCAAGATGAGCTTCATCAGTTTACAATTCAAGATGTTTGGGAGCTTGTAGACTGTCCAAACCATGTCAGACCTATTGGTACACGTTGGGTTCTAAGAAACAAAAAGGATGAAAGAGGAATTGTGGTCAGAAACAAGGCACGTTTAGTTGCTCAAGGATATACACAAGAAGAAGGGATAGACTATGAAGAGGTTTTTGCACCTGTTACAAGGATTGAAGCAATAAGGATTTTTCCTAGCTTATGCATCTTGCATGGGTTTCACAGTTTATCAAATGGATGTGAAAAGTGCTTTCTTATATGGCACAATTGAGGAGGAAGTGTATGTTATGCAACCTCTAGCTTTTGAAGATTCAGAGCATCCAGATAAGGAGTATAGAGTTAAGAAAGCAATGTATGGACTTCATCAAGCCCCTAGACCATGGTATGGTATATTATCCACTTACCTTGTGGAAAATGGATTCAAGAGGGGCAACATAGACCAAACCCTATTTACCAAGAAGAATGGCAAGGATTTTTTTCTTGTACAGGTCTATGTGGATGATATTATTTTTGGATCATCAAATCCAAAGATGAGTGAAGACTTTTCCAAGCTCATGACAGAAAAATTCAAGATGAGTGCTAGGGAGAGATGAACTTGTTTCTAGGTTTACAAGTACAACAGAAAGAAGATGGTATCTTTATCTCTCAAGACAAATATATGGCTGAGATCTTGAAGAAATTTGGTTTTTCTCCTCATGAAAAACGGGCTAGCACACTCATGGATAGGGAACACCCTTGGGGAATGACTGAAGATGGAAAAGATGTTGATGTTAGGAATTATAGATCAATGATTGGATCATTCATGTATCTTACAGCCTCTAAACCTGACATCATGTTTGTTGTGTGTGCATGTGTACGTCATCAAGTGACTCCAAAGGAATGCCATATTCATATTGTTAAAAGGATCTTTAGATACTTTAGATGCTATCCCACCTTGGGATTATGGTATCCTAAAGATTCTCTATTGGAGCTTATTGGCTATTCAGACAGTGACTATGGAGGTGATAAGTTTGATAGGAAATCTACAACTGGTGGATGTCAATTTCTTGCGAGCAAGCTTATATCTTGGCAATGCAAGAAACAAATAGTGGTGGCAAATTCTACAACTGAAGGTGAGTATGTAGCTGCAGCTGCATGTCGTGGACAAGTTCTATGGATTCAAAATCAGCTGTTGGATTATGGGTATAATTTTATGCATACCAAGATTTTTGTAGATAATAACAATACATTGTGCATCATTAAGAATCTTGTACATCACTCTAAAACTAAACACATAGAAATTAGGCATCATTTTATAAGAGATTGTTTTGAAAAAGCTTTAATACATACAGATAGGGTAGACACAGAAGAGAATGTGGCTGATCTTTTAACTAAACCTTTTGATGTTGGGAGGTTCCAATACTTGGTAACAAGTATTGGAATGATAAATCTAACCTATGTGTTTTTACAATCATTGTATAGTATGTACAAGATGTGCACTGTTATTTGTCTTTATAAAGTATTAGATTTTCCACTTTATTTTCTAACGCTGACAAAGGTTATTTTGACGCTGGCCAGTGAAAAAATGGCCGCTGACAGCAACATGTTAGTTTTTGTGGTTTTTCATCTAATCATGCAGGTATTATGAGCATTGTAAAATTGGATACAGAGTTGCTTATAGATCATTTGATGTTGGTCCCTTGTAATTAGTGCTATACTTAAGAATACTAAGTATAGTCCTAACCCATGGTTAAGTAATGCAATAAACTTAATACAAGTAAAGTAAATAACACAAAGGTTTTTCAAAGTTTAACTCTTAGCATTATTAAAGAATTATACCCTATTGTATACAAATTAGGGATTGAATAGACAATGTGTGGTTTTGTGATCTCCTCACTAACAAGCTAGTCCAATCCTAATGATTGCAAAGCTTGACGATTCTATCAGCAAGAGTTTAGAACTCAAGTGTTTGATCGTATTTGGAGGATAGAAAAATTTGTTTGTGAATGACTAAAGAATTAAGTGCACAAACTTATTTTCTATCCTTTTACAAGCATCCTATTTATAGAAGGAAAGATGGATAGAAGACAAAGAATTGCCCATGTGCAATTCTGGTCTTATTGGTACAATGTAGTATCTTGTCTTAGCCTATTCTAAATCATAAGACGTAAGTCCTTTTACACTTGTCACTACCCTATCTATCCCAAAAGGGTAAGTCACGCTAATTGTGTGATGTAATCCATCTTGTCACAATTCAACTTATCCCGCCTTTACTTCAGTCTTGGAGAATGCTTGTTTTCTTCAAGGAGATCGTATTGGGTTCAGTGAGTCTATTGCCCCAACTCACTGAACCCATCACCTTCTTCTTCATCAAAGAAGTCATTCATTGAGCTTCGTCGAGTCTTTCTTTAAGACTCAGTCTAGGAACTCGAAGGCAACTCACTGAGTGATTGTTGACTCAGTGACTTCGTTATGTTCAAGGTTAATACTTCACTTAGGCTGATAGTTATTCAAATCCATCAGTAAGGTCATTAGGTACTGAATTGACCTAACAATCTCCCCCTATTTGGATATAAAATTTTCCTAAGTGAAATTGTTATAAGTGAGAAAACAGGATTCTTCTTATACAAACTATTCTACTGATGAAAAGACTTGATTTAACAAAGTACTTCATTTTTATTCATCATTGCATAAGACTGAATAGTCTAATACAAGAAACATAAACAAAACAAAAGATTACAATTATTCAGGAATCCATTGCTTCCCTCTTCACCCTTGATGACTTTAACACCTTTTCTTTATCAGGCCTCCTAGAAATTATCTCCCTGAGCTTCTCAGCAAATCTTTTATTCTCATCAATCTGAACTTGTCCAGCCATCACTAGAAAGATGAGAACACTCTCAGTAGTGCATTTCTCTATGTCACTCATTCTTTGAAAAGCTTGGTCCCCGAATACATCAATGAAGAAGATACCCCACTCAGGTTCTTCTATTACCATGTTGTTCAAAAAGGGGACATTTTCAAGGAGGGTACAATTGTAGTCTAACTCAGGGATCTTAGTCTCAGCTTCAAGCTCAACTCTTTTCCTTTTTCTTCCCTGAGTTTTGGTAGGATCCTGTTCAGTTAAAGGAAGATCTTCAGTGATTCCTAATTGTTCCTTGATCTGATTCAACCTCTCATATCTCTTACTGAGAGAGTTGAGTATCTCAGGGACAAATTTGTTCGTTTTGGTCCTGAAGATCCTTCCCATTTCATCCCACTCACTGAGGCCGAAATCACCAAATGAAAATTTCTTCATAACTTCAAAATTCCTTTCATCATTGTTTCTGTAGATAGATACTGAGATAAGTGTGGTATGAGAAATGGTTTGAAGGTTAGTGATTGGTTCAGGCTTTCTTCTTTGAGTGACGACTTTGCTGTATTGGTCATATAGTTTCTTCAGTTGTGTGGTTCTTTGTTGTTGCTTCTAGACCATTTCATCATGAATGGCCTTGAGTTCTTCCTCTTGCTTTTGGATGAACTCCTCTCCCCCTTTCTTACTCAACAAGGCCTCAGGGTGACCACCCACTTCTTTCACAAACTCAGTGGATACCCTTAAAATCTCAGCCCTTGTTGCTTCACTAGCCTTAGCCAACTCCATTCTATCTAAGTACTCTTGGATTTTATCAGGAGTCATCCTGCACATCTTTCCATGAATCTCATATGGTACAAAGACAATGGCATCAGGATCAGGAATTCTTTCTCTTAAAGCTTTTACAAGCTTCTTTGGTGGAGGTGTTAGGGTTTCATCAGCAATGCCTTTTCCCATATCTAAATTAGATACAAAGGGCTCAGGGTTGGGAGGAATTGAGTTTAAGGGTTAGGGTTGTGCTAGTTCTTCCTGCTCCCCCTCAGTGTGAGAAGGAGGTTCAGTCCAAGTTAGCATCATTGGTGGCACATTCTCCCCCTCAAAAGTTGAAGGATCAGCTTGACTAATCCCAGCTTTTGCCCTTTGTGATGGTCCTGTGGTGGTGGAGGATCCCTTGAAAGCCGGAAACATCTCAGTCACCATCTCCTTCATGGACTGAGTGTCAGCTTTGATGGTTTTAACATCCAACTGAATTAGGGATTGAGTGTTTTCTATGGTGGTGATCCTTGTCCTAAGTCTGGGAATATCAGCATCTTTCAAGGACTTGGAGATGTCAAAGAGATTGGAGGCATTAGCCATGTAACCTTGTGCAGCCCTTGACAATCTAAATTCTGCCTCAGCATTCATGTGTACATCCTCATAGATGGCATCACATTTTCCTTTCACCATATCCAAGTCAGACCTGAGAGAGTCCAACCTGGTGAAAACCTCAGTGAGCCTGTCCTCCTTCAATAACTCAAGTAATTGACTAACTCTGGAAGTGGACTCAGTAATGCTAGTGATCAGTCCATCCAGAGTTGTCTTCAAGGACACATTTGCTTCAACAGTTGGAAGAGCATGGTTCAGGAAGTTGATGAGCTTCTTCTCTTGATTCTCATGACTACTGTTAACAGAACTGATGAATTCCATTTGGTTGTCCACCTGAATTCTCATCTTTTCCTCAACCATGTCAAATCTATCACCATATGTTCTAAACTCATCAAGGAGTTCATCAGTCTTTGAAGCCAAATCTTCATGGACCTGAGTCACTTAAGCTTTCAGGGTAGTGGAAGCATGAGTTAAGACACCCATGTGGGTTTCATTCAAATCCTTCTCAGTGACAGGTTTGATGTCATCAAAAGTTTTATCCAGAACCACAGTCTGAGTCCCCATCAAAGAGGTGTCAAGTTTTGCCTCTTGGGAGGGCTTTTTCGATACCTTAGGGGAGGGCTCTTTTTGTTCGGATGCCTTAGGGGAGGGATTTTGTTAAGCCTCAGGGGAGGGCAGTATGTATTCAAACACTGGTGGGGACTGTGGCTTCTGGTCTGATTAAGGAGGGGCTTGAGTGTCAGGTTCATCTCCAGCCTCAATCATGTCATCGTCGTCACTAAAACCTTGGAGTAACTCGTCAGGCTCCTCGAGTAGATCTACAAAATCTCCAAAGTTCAGTGAACCCCTTGGTTTGTCCAGATCCCCTTCAAAAGAAGGTTTGCCTTGGTTATCGTCACTCCCTGCCCCAAATCCTGAGGCTTAGGTTTTAGCCAACTGATACTCAGGGGCGGTTTGCGATTGATCAGTTGTGGAGGTGAGATCCCTATCAGTGGGGTGTTTTACCCGTGGGCGTCCCTCTGAGTCTTTGGGATCAGTATTGGTTCCCTCAGGCAAAGACTTTTGTTTTAGTGTGCCTTCATCGGGGGTTGTGGAGGTGAGATTCCTATCAGTGGGGTGTTTTGTTGGGAATAAATTTAGGCCAGAACACTTGAACGCTGACAAGAACAACTCAAGCGTTGACAAGAGCAAAGTGAGCGCTGACAGCATAAGCGTTGACAAGTTAAAGTCAAGCGTTGACAGATTGAAGACAAGTACTGATGGAAGATGTGAGCTACACGTTTATTATATTCTAGAATACTTCTAGTAAGGATAGAGACGACAATGTATTTTCTATGTTTATCTTTACCTAGAATAGTTGATTCGTAGCTTATTGTACAAGACTTCTTGTTCTATAAAAGAAGATCTTTTAGGTTAAAGTTTAATATCAGTTTTCATAAGTTTTCGATTGTTAAACTCTTTCATTGTAACCAAGTACGATTATTCTAATACAAGTGAAAGTTTGTTTAACATCATTGTGTTTTAGATCAAGTGTTAATTCCGCATAACACTTTGTTACTTTATTCATAAGCAAAGGTTTCTCTACGTGTAGTACTTGATCTAATCTCGTATACACAAAGCTTAATCGATCTAAGTTTGGGATCAACAAGTGGTATCAGAGCTTGTTGAGAAACTTTTGATCTTTAAGTAACGCAAGAACCCTAAAACACCAAAAACCCTAAAAACCCTAAAATTTTCAAAACCCTAAAAACATCATGTCTGGCACAGATCAACCTGCTTCTTTGCTACAAAACAACTTCTCAAACCCTAGTATCAAAATTCCCATGTTTGATGCCAGGAACTTTGAGCTTTGGAAGTCCAATTTTGAGCAATACATAGCTATTCATGACTACACTCTTTGGGAGATTATCGAATATGGGAACACATTCGACAAAGCAGCAAAGATTACTGCTGCAATTGCCACAAGGACAGCTGTTCCTAATTGTCCAGAAGCTGATAAGGTGGAAAAGCCTGGAGATGGGAGAGCTGTAGCTGTTGAAGATATAGCCAAGAAGAGGGTGGACATGAAAATCTTGAACATCTTGAAATATGCCCTAGGTCATGAGAATCAGCACAAGTACAAACGCTTTGAGTCTGCAAAAGAGCTTTGGGAAGCTCTTGAAGTAGCACATGGTGGCAATGCTGACACAAAAGAAGAGAAGAAGAAGCAACTCTTGCATGAGTATGCTGTCTTTAAAGCTCAACCTAATGAGAATCTCAGCAGTGTGAGAAGTAGACTTCTTGATATCACAAGTCAACTTTCCTTCATGGGAAAACAGATTGATGATCCTGAATTGAATGCTACTTTTCTCAAAAGCCTTGGAGATGTATGGAAGATTGAGACAAGATCCATTCTTGTCAATAATACCCACAAGACCTCAAGGTTTGATGACATCTTCAACAAACTAAGACTGTTGGAGAATGAATGGCAGTTGGATAGTGATAATAAATCTTCCAGCAGCAACATGGCCTTCTTCTCACAAAGTGAAGGCCAATTTGATTCCATGAACTTCTATGGACATTCAGCCCCTGGATCTCAATGTGTCAACGCCGGATCTCAGTCTGTCAGCGCTGGATCATATCCTGTCAACGCTTTGTACTCAAGCGCTGACACACATAATCATGGCGCTGATAGAATTAAACCTGCTGGTTTTGATCTAGATACTGTGTGTGCATTCATTGCTTCTTTGCCCAGTGATTCAAGGATTACATATGAAGATCTTGAGCAGATAAGTGATGAACAATTGGAAGAGATGGACATCAAGTGGACTATGGCTCTTGTAAGTTTAAGAGCAAACAGGTTCAATAAAAGGTTCAAGAAGAAGATGACCTTTAATGCTAAGGATGTTGCTGGATTTGACAAGTCCAAGGTTGAGTGCTACAACTGTCATAGGATGGGGCACTTTATGAGGGAATGTAGATCTCCAAGAAGATCTGATGCTGGGAAGCCTTCAAGCCAAATGATTAAGAGCCCAGATCCCAAGGCCATGGTTGCTGTTCAACAAATTGATGGTGTTGGAGAATGGGATTGGAGCTGGATGGCTAAGAATGAGGAAGAGGACAGAGCTTTGGTTGCTGAAGTTAAAGAAGAGCATGCTGAATATGCTCTCATGGCACACTCCTCCTCTTCATCAGATAATGAGGTATATGATGATGCTTTCTGTTCTAAGGGTTGTCGTTTAAATACTGAAAAATTAAAACAAGAGATAGTTAAATTATTAGATGAGGCAAGTACTGAAAGATGCAAAGTATCTAATTATCAAATTGCTCTCACCCAAACAGAAAAGACAGTAGCTGAGTATAAGAAAATGGAGTTTGATTTAAAGGATCAAATAAATATCTTAAAACATGAGTTACATCAGAGTAAGGATGTTCAAGATATAGTAAATAGGGTTAATCTTGATTTGATAGCTCAGTTAGAGGAGGCTAACAAAAATAAAGATAATGTGAGTCTTAAAATTCAGAGATTTGATAAGGCCACACAATGCCTAGGAGAATGTGTTAGTAAACAAAGAGACTCTAAGGATATGAGTGGGATTGGGATGAATAACTATACTGGTGTTCCACCACCAGCTGGGGATTTCTATGGTGTCCAATCAAAGGACTTATCTTGGACTGGCTTGCCAGAATGCCAAGAGGAGGAATTCATTCCTCCACCTAGAGTGACTTCCCCAGTTGAGGAATACAAGCAAAAACTGACTGACCTAGATGAGTGGAAGAAAGCTAACCACACCTTGTTTGTTAAGGGAGGGTTGTTGTGTGAAAGTCCAAATGAGCCCACACCAATCAAGAGCCTTGATCCTAAACCTATTAAGATCACACACCCTACCATTGGCAAAGCTGTTGACCTTGGCCCACAAATTGTTAGAAAACCTAGTGTTAAGTATGCTGAGATGTATAGAAATACTAGGTCACCAAAAAGCCAAGTAAGTAATCATGGAACAGGCTTCTTTGCTTCTAGACCTAAGACTATGTCTAGAAAAGCTTGTTACACATGTGGTAGCTTCTCACATTTGGCATACAGATGTGTCAACGCTTCCAATGTCAACGCTGATAGGAACCATTTCAGCACTGACAAAAGTCAACATAGGTCAAACACTGTCAGACCCAATACCTTTATGAACAAAAGTTCACAAGTTGTTAGACCAGCCCCATTCTTTTCTAGAGGGTCTAACACACAAGGCCTAAGACCTTTTCAAAAGTCAAACACTTGGTCAAATAGGCAATGGGTTCCTGTAGCAAACCCTAGGTTCAACGCTGATCAAGGCAATCGGGGCGCTGACAAGAACAATTTCAGCGCTGACAGACACACTGCCAAACCTAGGTATTTGCAATCACAGGGAAATAGGTCTAAAGCTTCTACTAGCTTAACATGGAGACCAAAACAAGACCAAAACCCTAATTTTACTGGTGTTTCTATGACATGCAACAGGTTTCATTATATTTCAAAGGCATTGTCAACACCAATTGGGGTTAACTGGGAATTTCATTCAAACAGGGATGAAAATGGGGTTGTTATGAGAACCAAGTCTGTTCTTGTTGAACAACCAAATGAATCCAAGTCTTCCAAGGCTTGGGTTCCCAAAGAAAACTAATGTGTTTTCTTTATGTGCAGGGCATTCAGAAGAAGATCAATGATTATGGATACTGGGATAGTGGATGCTCAAGGCACATGACAGGAAATTTGGGCGTTGACAAGACAAGTTTGGACGCTGACAGAAGTATTTTGGGCGCTGATAGAGGAAATTTGGGCGTTGACAGATCTGTATATGGAGGTGATGTATTCCAGTCATCATCTATCATCAAAGATGTTCCTACTCAGGTATTATCATCTACCCTACCAACAATTGAACCAACAGATAAGGGTAAGGGTAAGTTGGTAGAAGAAATTGTTCCAAAGAATGCAGCTCAGGTTGAATTTGATAGAAGATTGGCTGAGCAAATGATGGAACAAGGTGAAAAGGAAAAGTCACCATTTGTTGTGACTTCTGAAGAAGAAAGTGATGAAGCTAGCTCAGATTCAAGTGTGATGATTGTTGAACCAGAAAGACTTGAGTATGGTGATGAGCTTGCTAGGGAAAAGCTGAGAGATTTAAAGTTGCAGATTGATTTTGATATGCCAGAGGTAGTTCAGATGTACAATTCTTGGGAAGAAAGCTGTATGGATAATCCAGACTTGACCATTTCAGATCAGATATGGGGTTTGGAAATTCTTCTTAGAGTTCAGAAGGATTGTAAGGTGATGTTGAAGTACAAGGCAAGCAACATTCTCTCTGAGTTGAAAAGGGATAGAAGGAAGCTCTACTTTATGTTGCTCAAATGTCATGGAGTTGGATGGACACATCAGAAGCTGAAGGCTTTGACATTTGATGAGTTGGAACATAGGGCTTATCCTATTTGGGTGAAAGTGCAAGAAGAAAACACTTTCAGACTTCTTTCAGATGAAAGAAAGGAGCAACTTGCAGAAGAGATGGCAATCAAGAAAGCTATGATAGTTCCTAGACCAGTAAAGAAGGGATTTATTCTTGAGTTTCCAAAAGATATGAATCAACTATATCCAAGTGAAGCAATCATTAGAAAGAGCCTCAAGCTCTCCCCATTAGAAGCTTCAGATATGGTGCATGTGTTACCACTAGATTCCAGGAATCCAATTGTGAGTTATGATGAAGATGAATGTGGATTCTGGAAAATTGGAAGATTTGGCAAGGAGGTACACACTTTTACCACTCTCATATCTTTATTTGCAAGTTGTGACAGAGAAGACTTGGTGGACCTTTGGAGGTTGCTAGAGACCAAGTATGAGGCTGAAGCACCAACTTCAGCCAATGGAATAAAACTTTGGACCACATTCAAAAGAATGTGTGGGACAAAAGAAGAAGATCCTGAAATATGGAAGGATCTTGAAGATGACCTCAGTGGTCTTCAATGGAGGTTATATTCAGCTGCAGGTGTATACCATTTGAGTTCTACAAAGTTTGCTGAGTATTTACTTGTAGATGCTCAGTATTTCATATCCAAGGCTGTTTTGGAGAAGATGAAGGACACCCAGTTGGAGATAGACTATACAAGTGACGTGGCAAAGAATTTGATCAGATTTATTTATCACCAATATGATAAGGTTTGTCAGACTCCTCCAAGTTCTTAATGTTTATTCAGAAACTTGATCATAAGAGTGGATATCAAGTTTAGGGGAGGATTGTTGGGAATAAATTTAGGCCAGAACACTTGAACGCTGACAAGAACAACTCAAGCGTTGACAAGAGCAAAGTGAGCGCTGACAGCATAAGCGTTGACAAGTTAAAGTCAAGCGTTGACAGATTGAAGACAAGTACTGATGGAAGATGTGAGCTACACGTTTATTATATTCTAGAATACTTCTAGTAAGGATAGAGACGACAATGTATTTTCTATGTTTATCTTTACCTAGAATAGTTGATTCGTAGCTTATTGTACAAGACTTCTTGTTCTATAAAAGAAGATCTTTTAGGTTAAAGTTTAATATCAGTTTTCATAAGTTTTCGATTGTTAAACTCTTTCATTGTAACCAAGTACGATTATTCTAATACAAGTGAAAGTTTGTTTAACATCATTGTGTTTTAGATCAAGTGTTAATTCCGCATAACACTTTGTTACTTTATTCATAAGCAAAGGTTTCTCTACGTGTAGTACTTGATCTAATCTCGTATACACAAAGCTTAATCGATCTAAGTTTGGGATCAACATGTTTTACCCGTTGGCGTCCCTCTGAGTCTAAGGAATCGAGTTTTGGGTCCTCAGGCAAAGACTTTTAAGCTAGTGTGCCTTCACTGGATTTGGTGGAAGTGATAAAATATCAGCGAAGTGTGTTACCCGTAGGCGTCTCTCTGAGTCTTTGGCCTTAGTTTTGACCTCAGGCAAAGTTTGTGATTTACGAATGCCCTCATCGGTCTGAGTGGAAGGCAGTCCCATAGGAGAAGGTTGTATGTTTCCTTCTCCATCAAGAGGACCAGTAGTTTGGCCCGTCGACCATGACTGCGATGTATCAGGGCCTTCCGAAAGCTCTTCCCCTTAGGGTAAATGAAGCTTGGTTCTTACAAGGGTGGTATTTTTAGCCTTGGCCTTTTTGGGTCGTGCCTCAAAAGCCTTAGGACCCTATGCCTTTGTTGGTTTGGTCTTAGGCACAGTCTGAGTCTTCTTGTTCCCCTTCTTTGGTAAGAAGGGAATGGGAGACACGAATGATTCACGACTGATCACCTCAGTCATGTGAGCCGTCAATGCAATGGGGTTGACTTCAGATGGGTTCTTTGAAAAATTTGTGGAACTCAGGATGGGTGTATAAAAAACATTGAAGTTTTCCTGAGTGTAAAGGGAACCCAGTAACCGCTCTAAGGTGCATGATATGAATCTTCGGTAAGAAACATACTTTTGCCTAGACCCTTCAGGAGCCTGGTTACGAGATCATTATAAACGATCTCTCCTATGTTAATCTTCAGTCTATTAATAAGACTGTAGATTAGCATCTGCTAAGTAGAATTAACTTGCTCAGTAGATGAATAGTTCCCACCGATCACCTGAATCACAAAAGTGACCAGGATCCTCCAAGCCATGGGGAAAGAATTTTTGATAAATAGGGTTTTAGTCACAAGTAACTCAGGGACCCTGATTTCTTTTAGTCCTTTTTTAACTGACTCCATGTCAGGATGTGCAACATACTTTCCATTGTTATAATCAAGTCCACTGGTTTGACAAAATGTTTTAAAGTCTAAAATCAATGGTGTCTTCCCATTATTTACAGTGAACATGATGACACAATTCTTATGTGACTTGGTCTCAGACCCCTGAGATCCTTCAAGCGCTTGGGTAGTGAGGGTTACAACCACAGCCGTATACCAGAACTCCCTGAGATATTCATGGTAGAAGACTGAGGGGGTTTTAGTAAAAGCATCAGCCCAATCACAGTTTTTCCAAAATTTGCAAATTGGTTTGTAGGCTGACACTACTTGGGTAATTGAAATTTCCCTCATAGTTGTTTCCTGCAAAATGGACACCCTGATTGGTAAGATGCTCAGCCTGAGGGGCATATTTTATAGCTTTGGACATTGCCATTAAAGTTAATTTTTGAAGATTTGAAGAAAGGACAATTGCACTTTGTGGAAATCAAATCAAGAGTTGTTTCTTGTTATAATACAATAAGGTTCACCAAGTGACTTAATGCAAACTTTTGCCTTATAAAGAGGATCAAGAGTTATTAAAAATAAGTAACTTTGATTGTTTGTGATATATAACAATAAAACAAGTGATCAATGTGATTGCCTTTTTTTGCAAGAAACTTTTTCTGTAAACAACGTTTGAACACACACAATTTTTTTTTGAGAAAATTTTTTGGTAGAGTAAGATTGCTAAATTCTTTTTATGTGTGTTTGTTTTGATTGAGGGGTATTTATAGGCTCGGATGTGAAATTGAGTTTTATTTGTTATAATTTCTTTTCACATCCGCATTGAATGAAAGTGTACAAGTGGTCCCCCTATTTTCTTGGAAACTGTTCCGTTACTGTAGAGATAACGCTTTTGCAGAGATGACGTGGGGTCACGTGAATTTAAAAGGACGTTTTTACAATGAATTTTGCTAGAAAAACGGTAAGCATTTAATGCTTAGTGGGATACTTGACATTGGGTGACCCCTTGACTGGTTTATGACAATTTATTGAAGGAATATATGTTCCTTATTTAATATTGTGACTCACCAACCTAGGACATTAAGTAACTAAATCCTTATAGTATTTAGTTACATCATTTAATGTACCTCGGTGTCAAGGGGGAGACAATAAGAGATATTTACTCAGAGAGAGGATCAAAAATATACATTATACTAAATCTGTTGTCATCAGGGAGCCTGATTAATCAATATTCAGCATACCAAGTTCAGCTTTTAAACATTGGTTCATCCAAAGGTTTGGTAAATATATCAGTCAGCTGATATTCAGTGGGGATGAAATGTAATTCAATATCTCCTTTTAAGATGTGGTCCCTGAGGAAATGATATCTTATGTGTATGTGTTTAGTTCTTGAGTGTAGGAATAGATTATTTGAAATGGCAATTCCACTGGTGTTGTCACAAAAGATAGGGACTACTTTGTATTCCATATTATAGTCCCTGAGTTGACTTTTCATCCAAAGGATGTTTGCACAACAACCAACAGCTGCCACGTACTCAGCCTCAGCAGAGGACATTACGACTGACTACTGTTTCTTTGCACTCCAACATACTAGCTTGCCACCTAGGAATGTACATGCACCTGAGGTACTTTTTCTATCCATATTGCAGCCAACATAGTCTGAGTCTGAGTATCCTTTAAGATCGAAGCCTGAGCAACGAGGATACCATAGACCTAGTGAAGGAGTACCCTTCAGGTACCCGAAGATTCGTTTAATAACAGTAAGATGTGATTCTTTGGGATCGGCCTGATATCTTACACATAGAATTGTTGAGAACTGAATATCAAGCCTGGTTGTAGTTAGGTACATTAATGATCCAATCATTCCCCTGAATAAGGTTTGATTGACTGATTTACCAGTGAGATCAGGACCTAAGTTGTTGGGGGGAACCATGGGAGTCTTTATCGAAGCACACTCAGAGATATCATATTTCTTAAGTATTTCTTTGGTGTATTTTTCTTGACAGACTAAGATCCCTTTGTCCCCTTGTTTGATTTATAGTCCAAGAAAATATGTTAATTCACCCATCATACTCATTTCAAGTTTCTTTGTCATAAGTTTTTCAAACTTTCTACAAAGGTTATAGTTAGTAGATCTAAATATGATGTCATCAACATATATCTGAACTAGTAGAACATCCTCCTTGGTTTTGAAGATAAACAGGGTATTGTCTATCTTCCCCCTGGCAAATTTGTTCATTATCAGGAAGGTAGAGAGAGTTTCATACCATGCCTTTGGTGCTTATTTCAGTCCATAAAGGGCTTTGTCAAGTTTACAAACATGGTTTGGGAACTCAGAACTCTCAAAACCAGGAGGCTGAGCAACATAAACTTCTTTAGTGATCTTTCCATTTAGGAAGACACTTTTTACATCCATTTGGAAAAATTTGAATTTCATTTAAGTAGCATAGGCGAGGAAGATCCTGATGGCTTCCATTCTTGCTACAGGGGCGAAGGTTTCTTCATAGTCGATCCCTTCAAGTTGACCACACCCCTGAACAACAAGCCTAGCTTTGTTTTTATTGACAATTCCATCTTCTTCAGTCTTGTTTTTAAATACCCATTTTGTACAAAGAGCTGATTTCCCTTCAGGGAGAGGAACAAGTTTCCACACTTTATTCCTGAGAAATTGATTGAGCTCTTCTTGAATGGCCTCAACCCACCCTGGATGTGTCAGGGCCTCTGAAAGCTTTTTGGGTTCAATTTCAGAGAGAAAGTCTGCGAACAGACATTCATGGGCTGAGGCAACATAGAGTTTAGCAGCCTGACTACGTGTGAGCATCCCCTCAGACACATCACCAATTATATTTACAAGCTCTATGTGTTGTTGTCTTGACCATCTGTCCTGAGGACTTGGATTAGAGCTTGTTGATAGTTGATGATTATCAGGGACTGGCGGTTCAGTACATGGTACTGGGACATCACTTCTTTCTGAAGGATTTTCAGTAACAGGAGGATTGATATTTTCATCACTTGTCCCTTCAGTGTTCCCATAGATGAGTGAATCATTTGATTCTTCAGCTTGAGAAGTGATAACTTTAGGGACATGTTGAGCTGTGATTAAATTATCGATTGACCTATTGTGAGGTGATATATGAAAGGATATATCAGCATCAGTTTGATACTGCTTTGAGGGACAATATTCATACTCATCATGAGGATATCTTGATGAGTCATTGATCCTGATCTATTCCATTGATTGATTTGTGAAGTTAATGACATCCATACTTTCATCAAAGGTGACATGAAATGACTCCTCAACTTGTTGTCTCCTTGTATTAAAAACCCTGAAGGCTTTGGAGACAAAATAGTATCTAAGAAAGTATCCATCATCAGCTTTGGAATCAAATTGACCAAGATTGTTCTTCTGATTGTGAATGAACACAGGACATCCAAACACATGAAAGTAGCTGATATCTAGAATCCTTTCCCTGAATATTTCATAAGGAGTCTTATCATGTCGTTGGACAATAATACATCTGTTCTGAGTATAGCAAGCTATTTTCACAGCCTTAGTCCAGAAGTTTTTTGAATGATTGGATCCATTGAGCATGGTTCGAGCAGCTTCAATTAGAGTTCTATTCTTCCTTTCAGCCACACCATTTTGTTTAGGTGTGTAGGGAGAAGAGAAGTTCTGAAAAATTCCTTTCTCATCACAAAATCTCTCAAGATCGGGTTCCTGAATTCTGTTCCATTATCAGTTCGTATTTGTTTAACTTTAGTATCATTTTGATTTTCTACTTGCCTGATAAAAGACATTATGAATTCATGCGCTTGACTCTTCTTTTTCAGGAAGTATACCCAAGTGTATCTAGAGTATTCATCAACAATCACAAGGGTATATTTCTCATGATTTATAGACATTGGACTAACAGGCCCAAATAAGTCCATATGAAGAAGATGAAGACAGTTCCTAATAGAAAAATTTTGTTTTGGCTTGAAAGAAGCTCTCTTGTGTTTACCTTTTTCACATGCTGAACAAGGTTTGTCTTTTGAATACACAAGAGATGGTAAGCCAAGAACTTTGTTTTGTTTTGCAAGTTTATTCATGTCTTTGAAATTGAGACGTGACAGTCTCTTATGCCAAAGCCAATTGACAGAGTCTGAGCCTTTAGCAAAGAAACATGCCCCTAATTGAGTTATAGATGACATGTCTAGGACATATACATCATTTCTTCTTGGAGCAGTCAACACAATTTCTTTGTTAGCATTGAAGATTGTTCCTTGATTATCATCAAACTGAAAGATGTACTTAGCATCACACAGTTGGCTGATACTGATGAGATTGTACTTCAGACCATTTACAAATGCCACTTTTGAGAAAACTATTCCATCACATTTAATTGAACCATATCCCTCAGTAACACAAGATGAGTTATAACCGAATACTATCTGACCTGGTTGCTCCACGTATTTGTGTAGATAACTTTTGACCCCTGTCATACTTCTTGAACACCCACTGTCTAAGTACCAGACAGGCTCCTTGAAGTGTTTCTTCAAAAATAATGAGGTTGATTAGTTTCTCTTGTGAGCCCATTTTTTAGTAGGCTCTTTGGCTCGAAAATCCTGACGTCTTTCACCTTGTTTGAAGTAATCAAACTCAACATGATCTGAGGTAGAATGAACATTGCTTCCACATGTTTTGCAGCTTAGTCCGACTGAGGATTCAGTACTTTGAGATGACTCAGAAAGCATCTCCCTTCTGACCATGATTATCCTATTGTGTCATGAGGTAGTATGATCATTGCTTCCACAAATATCACACTCAGGGTAGTATACACAATCATCAGGCCTATGATCAGGGATGCCACCATGTGTATGATGAGACTGCTTTTATACATGGTCTCATCGTCCAAATCGGGCTTAAAATGCATTAAATATCATTGAATATACCAAATATATGCTCGTTTTTGTTACTTGTGTATTTTTAGGTACGGATATTGAGGAAATGGCAAAAGATCACAAGAATCATTCAAAAACAAACACGGGAAACGAAGCCGCACAATGAACCGGGCCCAAGTTTGGATACCCTTGAAGAATTGAAGATTGGCAAGTTTGGTCCCTCAACTTTTGAAGATTTACACTTTATACCCCTCAAATATTCAACATTATGAATAGGGTCCCTAAAGTTTGAAGATATTACAATTCCAGTCCTTGAAGAATCCAAGAAATACAAAAGAAACCTTGGAAAAAGTTTTGGAAGTATTTGTGCCAAATTTGACAACTTGCCAAAAGTTGTCTAGTGCAAAATGGGCGTTGTTGCTATTTTATACAAAGTGGAAGAAAGAAGAAACCTTGGGGGCCAATTCTGCCAGACAAGCAAACCCACACACCCACTCACACTCTGCCACGTCACAACAACCCACCCATTTACCCATACCTTTACCCGACCCTACCCACTATCCAACCCACCCAAGTTTAAATTAAACTGGTCAAAGACCAGTCAACACCCCCACTTATTTCCCACCAAAACACATTTTTTAAAATTAACCCCACCCAAAATAGATTAAACCAGTCACTAATTACCCATAAACCCTAATCAACCCCAGGTTCGATTAATCTAAAAAACAAAGGGTTTTTACTCCTTCTTTTCCAGATGGTTGATTAAACACTTTCTCACCAAAACCCACATCACAAAACGCCACAAGACACACCCATGTGTCTTGTGGGACCCTCCCCTCCCCATCACTTTCATCCTCAAACCCTACACCCGACCAAACCAACATCCCAGATTCTCCCCTTGGTCCCCAAGTTCAAATGGACGTCTAAGATCACTTTCTACAGCCTGGCATCTTCACATGATCATTCAGCAATTACATGACACGAATTTGACCAATTTTCAGTCAAAATCAAAGGGCAACTTTGGCATTTCAGCAACTAGGGTTTTTATTATTCTAGATAGTTCTTTTGTACTCTATTTAAGGAGCACCAAACCTGTTGGTAGCCCTTTGTTCCAGATTTTACTCAAAAAATTGTAATCTTTTTAAATATTTATAAAGTTTGGTATTTGTGTTTGAAACAGGTGTAATTCCTTTTATGAGTTTTAGAAATTGATATATTTTTGTTGAGTGAAAATCTGAGTTCCATATAATATTTTATAAACACTTGGTGTTTATTTCATTTTCAAAAGGTTTTTGAAAAAGTGTTTCTATTTTCAGAAAAGCCAAGAGTTTGTGAAGTGAAAGTGGATCAAATTCTTGGATTTTCTGCTATTGTTCTTGTTTTTGAAACGTGTTAAAGGTTTCAAGGTTTGAGGAAAAAGTTTAAGAGGTTTTAAGTAAAAATCAGTTTGTACTGTTCTTGTGTTTCATTTTCTTAGCAGGTTGTGTTTGATTGTTGTTCAAGGTTTCTGCATAGGCCCGGGCCTATAAGGAGGTGGTTTTTCAACCACTAAGGGACCTGGATGTAGGTCCTTTAAGGTAGCATACTTGTCCCATTTTTATTTTTCAGTATTTTGTGAACCTGCTTGATATTTGTGAAGAACGTGTTAAATGCTTGCATTTCTGGTTGTTCATGCCTTTTGTGATGTTATATGCATGATAGGTAAGGTTTAAGTTAGTTTGGTTAAGTTTTGTATGAAGTTGCTTTGAAAAACTTGAATTTCAGAAACTTAAGGGGTGTTTGGGATAAGGGATTAGCCAAGTTCTTTGACAAAGAATTGTGTTAGAACCTGTTTAAACACACTTGTTTGGTGAATGTTATGTGATATATGCACTAAGGCTTAAGTTTGGTAAGGTTTAAAAGCAACTTGCATGATAAAAGTGGAAATATAGCATATAATCTGAATCTGCCTATTTTGACTGATTTTTGAGTGATTTGTGCTTGATTCTTGATAAGCTGCTAGATTTAAGGTCATTTGAGGATTGTGAATCACTTGTATGCTATTTGGTGTGCTTATTTTCAAGTTATGAAGGTTTGAAATTCGTTTTTATGCATGTAATCTAGGCCTACTGTTCATCAGACCTGCTTATTGCCTTAATCAGAAACTTTGTGGCTTATTTGTGTGATTATTTGTGAAGTGATTGCTTGTTTTTTGTGTATAATCTGACTCCTTATACTCCAAAGAGTATAAGGGTGCCTTTTTGTCCAAAATAAGCTATCAAATAAGCTTTCCTAAGCTTATTGGTCTCCTGACCAAATTATTGCACTAGCAGTGGGAAGAAAGTTTCCCCTGCTATCACATTTGTTTCCCCTGCTAAGCAAAAGGACAAAAGTCCATGACATGTCACTTTCAGAAATCTTGATTTTTTGTCTTTAGTGGGTGATTTTGAGAGTTAGGACTTGAAACCACTTTTGATATTTTTCTAATTTAATTTTTGATTTTTTTGATTAATTAGATTTTTAGTTACTGTTCATTTTATATTTTTTAGATTAATTAGTATTTTTAATTAACTTTAATATTTTTGTTTTTGTCTTTTAGTGCCAAAAAGTAATATTTTTCAGTTTAATAAATTTTCTTGGACTTAGAATATTATTTTAAGATTTTTGGTTAAAAAAGATTTTACAGTTCATCTTTTTATTATTTTTTAGAATTAATTTAACTTAATTAGGGTTTTAATTAAACTAGTTTTGTCATTTAGTGAAAAATTTAATATTTTTCAACCTTTTTC
The DNA here is from genome assembly GCA_025667525.1 of Glebionis coronaria. NCBI lineage: Eukaryota > Viridiplantae > Streptophyta > Magnoliopsida > Asterales > Asteraceae > Glebionis > Glebionis coronaria. The sequence continues at coordinate 164,309,937 of CM046878.1, read as the reverse complement.
ATTTTTCTACTGTTTATTAGAGTAAATTAGGATTTTTAAAATTGGTAAATTATTTTTAGCATTATTTTATTATTTTTTATAATTATTTTAGTTTTAAAATAGTTTTTAGTAATTTAAAAATAGAAAAATAGTTTTTAAAAATTAGGAAAAATACTTTTTAGCCTTTAGATAATATAAGTAAGTTATTAATTCAATAAAATCATATTTTGGACATTTTGATTAATTATATTTAATTTTAGGGCTTTAATTAGCATTTAAAATTGAATATTTAATTAATAAAAGGTTTTAAAACATTTTTATTGGATTTTATTTCTTATTTATATTATTTTGGACTTGTTTTAGCTTTTAATTAATTTTTAGGTTTTAAAATTTTAATTTTTGTAGTTTTTACGGTTTTACGTGAACGCGTTTTCGTCTTAGTTTAATCCGTCTTCGTAACCGTCTTTTCTTTCCTTTCTCATTTCTATTCTCTTTTCTTCTTAATAAAATCATAAATCAATCATCATTCAATTCACAACACACTAGCCTCCTCGAGAACGAACTCACTCTTACTTGGGTCATAACTTGTGGTTTTCCTAAACCGCTCGTTAATACTTACCCTAATTTACCTTCCTTTTCCTAAAGGGGTAAAAACACTACATCAGTGTACATGGTGGGTAAGGCTTAGCCTTACATTTTCTGATTTGTTGTGAGGTGTGCCTATAGTTGTAAGGCTGAGCATTGTATCTTTTAGCATTTCTAATAGAAGCCATGTGCATCTCATGATTTGATGTCCTATGGTCTTCACTTTTACATTTCATGCAATAGAGAACTCTAAAGCAGTTGTTAGTGGTGTGATTTGTATAGTGACATAGCTCACATGAGGGTTTCTTTGTTTTAACTTTCTTAGAAGACTCAGGTTCAGTTTTGTTACTTGTTGATGATTCAGGCTGTGAGGACATAGATGTTTTACCCTGAGTTTTAGAGGCTGATTTCAGCTTCTCTTCCATGAAAAGTTGGAACAATCTACTTAACTCCTCTTGATTTACAATAGGATTAGAGTTGACTGAGTGTGTAGGAGTCCCTGAGGGAGATATAGGTTTGGTTGTTTTCTCAGTGACAGTTCCTGACTCAGTGTGATTTGGTATCACTTTTGAGTCAGGCTTTGTTTGTTCAGTACAGCCTAACCCAACACTTCCTCTAGGTGAGTGTTCTTGATAAGACAATGAAATTAGTTCAGAACAAGGACTTTCCCCTTGAAGATTTTTCAAAGGAGGTAGAGGAGTCAGAATGTCTTCAACAACACTAGATGTTTTAGTGTTACTGAATTTATCAGTCTCTTCATTAAGACCAAGTTTTTCATTAATAGCCTGAGATTCAGGAATTAATATTTTTCTAGTATCAAAGTTAGGCAAAACACTCTCAGGATTTGATCTCTCAAACCAGTCTTTCGACTTAGGAATCATTTCATGATCAAACCCAACTAAGGCAGGAAGAAATGTTTTTTCACTCATTTCCTTAGTAGGTGCCTTTTCAGTGAGTTGTCGTGCCCCAAGAATTTTCTTCTTTTGGGTAGGAATTTGACTGTTTATACACTGAGAAGCTAAGGTAGAGCTATTTTTCCATTTCTCATCGATGCGTTTTTCTTCCTTAAGTTGTTCTTGAAGAGCATGATTGATTTAAGTAAGTTCAGTGTTCTGAAGTTGACAGCTTACTGCTTCAAGTTTGGCTTGTTTTAAAATCAATAAATCTTCTCTACATTTGTTTAATTCAAAAACAAGTTTATTATATTTTGAAAGAAGATTCAATCTCTGATCTTCAACGAACGATAGGTCAATATTTTTATACTTAAGGAATTTTTGGCAATCAGATTCTTCATCCATAGAGAGAAGCATGTTTACCTTTCTCATAGTGATGTCAACCCATTCTCCATTTCGAGCATGATTCTTTCCAACTGATAGTTCATCATCCGCTAGAGCCATTAACACTTGATATCTGACTTCCTCCTCTTCTGAGGAGAAGTCTTCATCATCCCAATCAAAAGTTTCAGCTACTAGCCCTTTGGCTTTGTTATGAGCAGGCTTTTGAGTCTGAGCAACTGTAGGTTCAGCTTCCAAGAGTGTAAGTTTTGCTTTAACCTTTTTATACTCAGACCTGTTGTCTTTCTCAATTTTTTTATTATTTTGAAAACTTTGGTTAATTCGAGAAGCCTGAAATTAGTTTTTGGTGTAAACTTGGGTTGAAATTTGTCATTGCCTAATGAATAATTTTGATTTTTATAAGAGGCCAATGGAGTTTCTGAAAGACAATATTTTGCAAAATGCCCAGTTTTACCACATCGGTAGCAATCCACTACCTTAGTAGATTGGTTACCAACAAATCTAGTTCTTTTGATATAGCGTTTGGTATTTGCCAACAGGCCCTTTCATGATATTCCCTGTTTAGATCCCTTATGTATTCAGCAATAGATCTTTCATCAACCTCATCATCTGAGGTTTCCTGAAAATCTTGAACAATTGTATTTGATTAAAAAGCAGTTGTAATGAGGCCATGATCAATTTGGTTAGGTTTAGCTGAGGTGTCTGTTATTAAGGCCTTCTTGGACTCAGGATATCTTCTATTTGTTAGATTATCTTCATAGATAAATCTCCCATAAAATGTCTGCAAGATCCTGAGTCTGTATGTGATTAGCATTTCTCAATCCTTGAGAAAAACCAAGCCATTTTTCAGGGAGACTGTTCACAAAACCAAGGTCTTATACCTGGTGTAAGTCTGAGGAAGTGTTTTAGATGGTTTGGCCCTGAATGTGTTATATTCTAACTTCAGGTCCATGATCCTATTTTCCTTAGTGTCAGATGGTCCTTCGAAACTATGAACAAGATCTGTCCAAGTCTCTTTCGCCGTCTCACACTCGATGACAGCCTCCATAATATCGTCAGGAAGACAAGATATTATGATGCTTTTGAGACGTTGGTCTTGATTGACCACTCTCCTTTCATCTTCAGACCATTGGTTTTCAGGTTTCTCATCACCAGCTGCTGTTTTTGGTTTGAATGGACCATTTTTAATACAAGGATGTAATAAGGTTCCATTCCCATCGAATAACATAGCATTCTTTTCTTCCATTTGTTAAATCTTTCAACTTCTAACTTAGGAGTGTTAACAGAGTAACTTGCTCATTTTTTGTTAACAAGTTGGGGTACATTACTTTCAGCCATAATTGATCAAGGTTTTAAAAACTTTGAGACGGTGGTTAAAAAGTTCTATAATCCTAGCGCTCTGATACACTTGTTGGTCCCTTGTAATTAGTGTTATACTTAAGAATACTAAGTATACTCCTAACCCATGGTTATGTAATGCAACAAACTTAATACAAGTAAAGTAAATAACACAAAGGTTTTTAAACGTTTAACTCTTAGCTTTATTAAATAATTATACCATATTGTATACGAAGCTACAATAGGGATTGAATAGACAATGTGTGGTTTTGTGATCTCCTCACTAACAAGCTAGTCCAATCCTAACGATTGCTAAGCTTGACGATTCTATCAGCAAGAGTTTAGAACTCAAGTGTTTGATCGTATTTGGAGGAGAGAAAACTTTGTTTGTGAATGACTAAAGTATTAAGTGCACAAACTTATTTTCTCTTCTTTTACAAGCATCCTATTTATAGAAGGAAAGATGGATAGAAGACAAAGAATTGCCCATGTACAATTCTTGTCTTATTGGTACAGTGTAGTATTTTGTCTTAGCCTATTCTAAGTAGTAAGACGTAAGTCCTTTTACACTTGTCAGTACCCTATCTATCCCAAAAGGGTAAGTCACGCCAATTGTGTGATGTACTCCATCTTGTCACAATTCAACTTATCCCGCCTTTACTTCAGTCTTGGAGAATGCTTGTTTTCTTCAGGGAGATCGTATGGGGTTCAGTGAGTCTATTGCCACAACTCACTGAACCCATCACTTTCTTCTTCGTCATAGAAGTAATTCATTGAGCTTCGCCTCTCTGAATGCTCGAGTCTTTCTTTTAGACTCAGTCTAGGAACTCGAAGGCAACTCACTGATTGACTGTTCACTCAGTGACTTTGTTATGTTCAAGGTTAATACTTCACTTAGGCTGATTATTATTCAAATCCATCAGTAAGGTCATTAGGTACTGAATTGACCTAACATTTGAGCTTACTGGGAATATGTCAAAAGCTTATTTATGATGGTTTGAATGTTTACGTTCCTATCTTGAAATAAAAATTTATCATATACATATTATTTTGCAGCTGTGTATATCATAGTTTAAGGGGAGGTTTAGGAAACCTTTAGGATCTTGGGTATTTTTAGAATTCTCTTATCACCATTCTAGATTGTGTCCACTGGTGAGTGGGAATTAAAAATAGTGAAGGCTTTTCTTTTAAGAATTGTTGGAATTTCTAGTTCTTGAGGCACTGTAGCATGCAAAGTTGATATATTGTGCATGTTTCCAAGACTTTTTGGCTTAGAATTGGGATTGGTCGGTTGGGATACTTGGTGTAAATTTTAATTGGGCTTACCTGGGAAGTTACAAAGGGTTTATATGAGATTTCTTCATTGTTAAGAACTTTGGTTAGCAAGAGACCCTTGAGGACAATTATGTCTATCTTACTTCTTCAAGTGTGCATGATTGGACAGTGCTTGCCACCCTTCATTCATTTTTAGTGTAAGAGTTATCTTCATTATGGTAAACTTCTTTGTTAAGGTCTTCTTATTTTTTATGTATTTTTATTTTTGGCAGCTGACATAGTTTACTTCCAATGCTGATAAGACCATTTTCAACGCTGACATGGCAAAATTTACACGCTGACAAAATATAGTCGTTACCCGCTAACATTTAATTTTTGACCGTTAAAAAACACTGGGGTCCACCCAGTTGTTATTTTTGACGAAAATTTGGGCCATAATTTTAGAGATTTGGTATCTTTTGTTAATGAAAGAGATAATTTATATATTTTCATGATTGTAATCATTCCTTTTTTACTCTAAACGCCATCTTTTTCAACCAATCGTGTGCTATACCACTCCTATAAATAAGGATCACTTCTTTACACAGGGTAACTACTATTCTTGTCTTCTAAAGTTCTCAAACCTTCAAATCTTCAATGTTAACCATCTTACAATTTTCACACATCATTCAAATGGCACCAAAGTTTAAACCTGCTAGTGTAGAGTTGGGGTTCAGAAGTTAACATAATATGGTGGCTTATTTGGTTGAAGATGAAGTTTTGCACCCCCAATACACAGAGATGATTGGGTATTTGATGGTGTCTCCTTTAAGGTATGCTCTTTCTCATACTCTACTCATCCCTATCACACACATCAAGCAGTTTTGGAACATTGTACGTTCTGAAAAAATTGATGGAGTGATTACTGATTACATTATTTGGCACTGCTCATGGGGCTAGATGGGTAGTTACTGAAGCTTTAATTCGTCAAGCTTTACATCTTGACGATGCAAATGGTATAACTACCCTTCCCTTAGCAGAGTTAGAGTTAGGGCTTCGAGGCTTGGGATATGAATTGCCCCCAGTTGGGCATATAAACAAATATTCTAAACAACGATTTTCCGCATCCTTGAAGTACCTCATACATGTCATCCTACAATATTTGAGTCCCAAATGCTCGTCTTTCAATGAAATCAATCGACCAATCGGTTGTGCTCTTGTTTGTCTTGTAAATGGGCAAAAATATAATTTTTTTAAACTGATTATTGATGGAATGTGTCATAACAAGGGTAACAAGATGACTCTTGCTTACCCAAGGTTTTTACAAATGGTTTTTGATGCACAACAATATTGCCGTAGGGATCATGACCACTTTTATGAGGTCCCTACTCAAAAGAAAACTATTTTTGGTAACATGAATACCCCTCCCTTTAGAGACCTTCCTCTCACCACAACCATGCAAGTTGTCATTCATGCAGCTGCAAACCCTGAACCACAACCAGACCCTATCCCAGAACAACCTCCATCACCACAACACATGACCATTGACCCTCAACCCTCAGGCACTAACATTCACAATGTGGGCGCTGACACAACCAACCCAAATTCTGACACCAATTCCCCTCAACACCAAAATGACCCACATTCCACTTCTTCCTCTAAAAAAACATGACTATAGGTTTGAGAAATGCTAAAGGACTACTGGAATGTTCTCCTCTAGTGGTCCTAGCCATGTAGCAGAGGGAACAACCACCACAAGTGTGGTTGGTGACATGGGTGGGGCTGGGACTATTCGCACTAGCTTAGAAGCAGGTCAAGACAGTCCCAACATCATTAAGACCACACCCATGTCCAATGAATCTCTCTTGGGGGTCAAATCCCCATGATAGAGAAGGGCAGAATAGAACCTTTATCAGCTTTAGAATTGACGGCGATCTGCATACGCTTGCAAAAGCAAAATGCAGATCTTGTACAGATTGTCACAACTCAAGGCCTTGAACTCAAATCTTTGAGGGAGAGGTTGGTTACTTTAGAGGCTGCCTATACTAGGAGGAGGCAATTTAGAGTCTTTTTTTCAAGGGAGGATTCTTACAAAGGGGAGGATGATGCAGCTACAAAGCCTGTGAATTTGAGTGACAAGGGCTCATAAGAAGGTATTTCTTATAGAAATAAGGATGTGGAGATAGCTGAAGTTCTAACAGGTTTGAAGGAGAAGCCAAGTTTTGATGCTTCTATGATTACTCCTAAGAAACTATCATTTGTAGAGATGATGAGGCAAGTTACAGAGTCAGCCGCTGACACTTAGGTTTTGAACACTGACATGAACAAAACAGACGCTGGTGTATCCCAACCACCAGTTATTATCAAGGATGTTCCTACACATGCACCATCAATAACTTTACCAACTATTGGAGCTTTGGATAAGGGTAAAGGAGTTATGGTAGAAGGACAGGTACCTAAGGATGCAGCTCAGGTACAATTTGATTATGTTTTGGCTGCACAACTTCAAGAGCAGGAACGAAGAAAACCTGCTAAGACTGCCATCGAGTCACAGATTATGACTTCTTCAAAATCTGAAAGCAATAAAGGTGGCATTTATAATGAGAGCTCTAGTTCGAGTGTGATGATACTTGAAGAAACGTTAGAGTATGGGGATGATGAATTGGCCAGGGAGAAGCTTAGGGAGTTGAAGCTACACTTTTATCTTGACATGCCTAAGATTGTTGAGCTCTATTTCAAGTATGAAGAGCAAGTCTTGAATGATCCATATATTTCTTTTGTCTGAGAAGATTTGGTGTTTATAAGGATTATTGAGGCTGTAGAGAGATATTAAGGTGTTTGAGAAAAATAGAGCTTGCAACATTCTTCAACAAAACAAGACAACCTGGAGAGAATTGTATTATATGATGTTAAGGTGTCACCAGACTGGGTGGACCTACACAAAGCTCAAAAAGCTCATTTTTGAACATTTGGAGCATTTGGCTTATCCAATTTGCGATTTATTATGTAAAGACAGGACTTTTGGGCTACTCTCCAAGGAAAGGCAAGAGAAAATAGAGGAACAGATGATAATGAAGAAAGCATATGTGGTTCCAAGGCCAGTGAAGAAGGGGTTGAAGATTGGATTTCCAGTACTTGATCAATTAAATCCAAGTAAAGATGTTTTAAGGAAGACCATGAAGCTTTCACCATTGGAAGCATCAGATTATGTAGAAGTGTTACCTTTGGACTTCATAAACCTCATAGTCAAGTATGAGGAAGATGCAAGTGGTTTATGGGTGGTCACTAGAGCTGGTGACAAGGTACACACATTCACTTCTTTGATTTCTTTGTTTGCAAGTATGGATAGATAGGATTTGGTAGGTTTATGTGATTTGAGGAAAGCTAAGTATGAAGCCGAAGAGCCTTCTTTAGTAAATGGAATAAAGATCTGGACCACATTCAAGAGAATGATTTTTCCAGATGACGCTGATCAAATTTGGTTGGATTTGGATGAACTAAGTGGTTTGAAGTGGCGTTTGTTTTCAGCTGCTGGTGTATATTATCTTAGTACTTCAAAGTTTGCAGAATATCTTTTGGTTGATGTTCCATATCCTATGTCTCAAGAGGTTTTGAAGATGATGGTATCCACAAAGTTAGAGGTTGACTATACCAGTGATGTTAGTAAGGATTTTGTTAGATTTATTTATTCTCAAATTCAGAATTAGTTTGTAATTGTAAGAATCCTCCTAGTATTTAGTTTTTATTTCAAAACTTTATTACTAGAGTAGATATCAAGTTTACGGGAGGATTGTTGGGAATAAAATTAACTAAGTCACTAGGACGCTAACAAGAAGAACTTGGGCGATGTCAAGAGTAAAAGAGGCGCTGACAGGTGAACACTGACAAAGCACATTTGAGCGCTGACAAAGGAAAGTTCAACCACTGATGGAATACTTAGTCTACACGTTTTGTAATTCTAGTAAAGATATGTTCAATATTATATTTTCTATGTTTATCTTTACCTAGAATAGTTGATAGGTAGACCACTATACACGACTCCTTGTGTTATAAAAGGAGGTCGTAGGGTTCATAGTTGATAACAAATTTTAACAAGCTTTACACTTTCATTGTACGCAAGTTTCATCATAAATCAAAGTGAAAGTTTGGGTTATATTGTTTTACTTTGTTCTTTGTTCTAAGTGTTAATTCCGCGTAACACTTAGATTGTTGAATACACAAAGTGTCTCTACGTGTTAAACTTGATTTACTCTCGTTAACACAAAGCTAAATCGATCTAAGTTTGGGATTAACATAAAACCCAAATGAAATACCTATTTATACTTGTGAAAAGATGGAATTATGCGGTGTTTTGTATGTTTTGTGTTTTGTAGGCAAGAGGGTACGTTTCAAGTCAAACACGGTTTTTCATGAACTAATTATGAAGAAAAAGACAAAATAAGGACGAAAACTGAGCAAAGAATGAAGTCAAGGGAATAGTGTTGCTGCTTAATAAAGACTAAGGGCTAAAGAGGGAATTTCTTCAAAGATAAATCAATCTTGTCACAATCTGCTGAAGACCAAAAGTTCTAAGGGCTAATTTTGTCAATATAAGAAGATTGATGATCCATGTGCTTTAAATTCAACCAATCAGAATTCAACATGCACCATCACACGGATTGAGAATTTGCGTATTTATTATTCCAGCCATTAAATGCCACTGATTAGTCATTATGACAAAATTATAAGAGTTCATGCATTTAAAACCCACTAAACATCAACAACCAATGAGAAGGCAGAACACACCTTCACACGGATTCAAGTTTATTAATCCATGTGACACCTCAACAACCAATACCCAATCGACACGTCATCAAGCAAAAGATTATGATCGAATGGAGCTATTTTAGAAGGAGCTATAAAGAGCAAAAGTAATTGTTTAAACCTCCCCTTCACATCCCACACACTTAATTAAACTAAAATTTTTACTAGAAAAAATCCCCAAATCTGGAAATCAATATGAACTGTAACCTAATTTTTACACGTTGCATAATTTTATTGGATGCACCACGTCACCTCACCTGTCTTCTCTCCTATAAATAACCCCTCACCCCTCTTATTTTAGTTTGGTTAAAATCAGTAACCAAAATCACACATAATTACTCTAGTTGTTCAATTTTAGTTACAGTATTTGTACTTAGTTTAGTTGATGTATTAGATAACACATTGTACTATCAATTCACCTTTATCAATACATAAGCATTCTCTTCATTTCAAGTTTCACCTCATTTCATTTATTTTGCCTAATTCTGCCATTGATTCTGTTATTCTGTTAAGAATAACAGAATATTGTTGATACTTGGAGATACTTGTTTGTTCTGGAAGAGTTTCCTCATTTGCAAAGTTATTAGTTAGTTGTTACATCTGTTGTTTCTGAAAAAAGACCTTTGATCATGATTTGTAGTAAGATAGAAGTTTAGCTTCCAGTTAGAACCATTGAGATTTGATAATTGTAGCTGTAGAACTAGTGTAGATGTTCTTTGCATTTGAAAGCCATCTTCATCAAAGGACTCCCCTACGGAAGAAATGGTTAAGCATCATTTATGTTTTTTTCATTTTAGCTAGAATTTATGTGCTATGAGCTGTACATGCTTTGCTACTTGCTTAAAGTTTTTTAAGACTATTGGTTTTGATCTGTGATTGTCCATAGTTAATCTGTTTAGCTGAGTATTTCATAAGATCTTGTGTTACTTCAGTTTCATTTTTGCTTTAATTGTTGTTTGGATCAACCAATTTAGATCTTGTGGTTATAACTGTCATATTCAGTTTGTTGTTAGACAAATTGTTAGCCAAAATCAAGTCTAAAACAGTCAAACAAGTAGTAGAGAGTTAAGTGAATAAGGCAAATGACATCATAAATAGTTTGGGTCATATTTTAGCTTAAACTGCCATTTTCAATTCAACTAAACTTTGAGCTCACGAAGAGTTAAGAAATGAAGCTTAGTGTTTTGGATAGCTTGGATTAGTGCATTGAAGTTTGATTTTGTGAGTTTTGCTTATAGTTTATTGGATAATAAGTTAGACAGTTTAGAAAGTAGCTTATCACAAGTGTCTTGATTGAGTATTTTTCATTCATTTTTTCTATTTGGCTTATTCTGATATTTCCATCTTGTTGCCCTTTACAAAAGTTTCTCAATATCCTTTCGAAAATCATAATAAGCCATTGGTTTGCATTTTCATAGAAGTCAAAAAAATCAACTTAGGGTCAATAAGCCAGGTTTTGCTTATTTAGATTTTATAACTTATTCTTTCAGTGGAATTGAGGATTTCTTGTTCAGGTGTTAATTTTCTCAGCTTTTAGTGAATTCTAGAAGTTTGTAGCTAAATTGAATAAGCCATAAGCTAGATCCCTTAAAAGTGTATTTTGTTAAAATACGAATAAGCAGTTTTAGCTTATTAGAGCTTATCATTTTGATTTTCCCTAGCTAAAATTCGATTATAGAAAGTTTAAAACAATCCTTAGCTTATTTTGTCAAGTAAAAAGCAAAGTACAACTTATTATGAATTGTATGCCTGTTTTTGTGAAAAATTGTATAAAAATTACACTTTGGTCCTTGGAAGTTGGTAGTTATTGTAGTTTGTTATAATTAGTTAAGTTATTGTTAAATTTTTAGTTACAGTCCTTGTAGTTAGTTAGTTTGTTAATTTTTAGTTTTATTAGTTAAGTTTAGTTACATTTTACATTTCCAGTCCTTATACTTTGGCAGATTCATGTTTTAATCTTTAATTGTTTAAAAATACTTGATTACTTGTACTTTGTGTTAGAATACTTGTACGTGCACCTTGTTTTTAGCGTATATTACATGTATATAGATATTTTTACCATTTTATATGTTAATTGCAAATAAAATAGATTCCAAATTAAAAAGCTATACCAAAAACAATTAACCTTTGATTGTATACATGATATCAATTCGATAAGATACTGAGAAACGAATATACTAAAAACGAGACATTACCAACCACCAAGGATTTATAGTGATTCGGAAATGAAGCTCGCTCCTCGTTCCTATTCCACTCCTTGTTCCTATTCCACTCCTCGAGTACTCTTTACTCGAGAGTTCACTAATCAACAAGATTCTTAAGGTAGAGAAACCGTACACGTCGCTTAACCAGTTTTCGACTCTAAGATAAAAGTCGAGCCCTAATGTTAGCTAGGACCAATCTACACCAATGTAATTTAAGGCCTAAGTATTAACCACAATACATACACAAATTCCGAATTTACATAACAATTTGGATCTTCACTACTACACACGAATGAAAATAAAGTTTGATCTTCAATGGATCTTGAGGTACACACAATATTCAAGGATGAAAGTGTTCTTCTCTTTGCACTTGAGAGGATGAGAGGAGAGGAGAAAGATTCACTTCTAAACAAGTAGTAATCAACCAAATAACCAAGGATTTGAATTATTTAAAAAGGTAGATTAAATATGGAAATTTGTATGCAAAAGAGGTGAAAAGAAAATATGGAAATGGTCCACTATTTATAAGACAAGGTTCCAACGGCTCTTTCTGAGCGCGGTTCAGTAAAGGTTCTACGCTTCGATATCACTAAAGAACCGCATACCTGTTTTAGGAACCGTGGGAGTAGACTAGGCTCCCTTTTTTGTCTTTTAGTGGTGCAGTCACATCTGGTGAACTTTTTATCCTCAAAAGATATTCCTAAACCATATGGAATATGCCATTTTCAAATTTTCAATTTTCAAATTTCTAATTTAATAAAACAATTTCTTAAGAATAAGTTTATTAAAAACTTTTGTCACTTAAAAATAAAAGTGAGTTTTAAGAAAAACTAAATCCTTGATCACTTAGTTCGGTTGATAACTTATTTATTTATACCTTAAGTGATAATGGATGAAATACAGAATACTTGAACTCAAAAATTCGATTTTCGTTGTTTTTATAAATGCTTCTTTTTATATATTTTCGTAATCAAACAAAGCGAGACTGAAAAATGCAAGTAATGTTTTTAGGCATCATTGCATTAATATATGCTTTGTATGCCATTTGTTTAGTGATCCACTACGTGACACCCAAGTTTATTATGTTGTATGTCTATTTTAGGGGTGTCACACAATGTGGCGATGGCGATGCTTGAAATATACTTGTGATTGAAGTTTATGCTAGATGGAAATATGCTTAAGAGCTTAGTATTAGATACCGAGCTCGAAACTATGTTGAACCCCGAAGTTAAAGGTTTAAATATCATAAACGGTTTGTTAATATTATAGTCAGTTGTCAAATACTTTGTATATGTTAAAGTTAAAGTGGGTCAAGATCATTTGTTAAGTTATAAGTTATAGTGTATATAAACGGGTGTTTGGGAAATTCCGAAAGGTATGTAATCACGGGTCATTTAGACCATAATTATTTTTGAAAATGATGTATTTGAATGTTTTATTAAGTCCTGAAAAGTTTAGTAAAGTTTTGTTTTGGAAATTATTTTCAAAAGGAAAATGTGAAACATGTTCTAATGGGAAAACATGGGTTCGGCCTGTAGCCGCTGGCCGAGGCTACTAAAGGGCCGAAACCGAGCTTAGCCAGCAGCTGGGAACCTCAGCGTGCGACCTAGGGGCCTTAGAGGGTTTTACCAACGGCTGTGACCCACGGCCAGAGAAGGGGAACCTTGGCCTGTGGCTAGCTCGGCCTGTGGCCGAAGGCCTCATAAAGTTATTCGACAATTTTCAAACTTCGAAAGATCATATATTTTGATCCGTAAAGAATTAGAAGTCATTCTTTATATCGATAGGAAGGTATTCGCGTCCAGTTTTATCTGAAAATACTTTTAAGGTTTGAATATTTATATATTTTGGTAATTTTATGAAAGAGTGACAACCCATCACTTTCAGTCGTGATAATTGAGCAAAAGACATTTATTTTGGTCAAATTTTAAAGTCGGAAATAGGGTGTTTCATAAACAAATCGTAACAAAGACCAAACCACGTGTGGCCCAAAGAAACCCTACACCATGATTTGGAAAAGAAAACCATAGATTAAGAACCCTGGCGATGTTATTGAATAGGACAGACTACAAGCACAAGAAAGAAAATCACGTACTAGATTTAGTGAAGACTGTTGATCTACTAAATGAAGAGTTAAGATTTTTGTTGCGTGATTGCCAATTGCGCAAGAATGGTATCGGTGGGGTCATACAACTAGTGAAAAATTAAAATATACAATATACAAAGAATTATTGTAGACCTAGTTGCTTTAATCATGTATACTAACGTCTAATGTAACCTATTTACTCTGATCTTTTATTTGGTTACTGATGTAGACTAAAAAACAAAGTAACAAAGATAAGTAATTAGATCTGTTGATTCAAAAAGAGTGCCAGAAACAATTATGCTAATAATCGTTGATTCTGGAGAATGTCCGAAAATTAGGGTAAAACACGGCAACACAACGGCCAGTGGTTTAACCTTTATTAAACTGATAACTGTCTTTCTAGGATTACACCAGATTCATTAAATAATGACTGCAAATAAAGAAAAACCCTAAAAAACTAACGGGCTGGACCGTAGCCCAAAGACAAAGTCCAACTGAAAGGGAAAAAACATAAATATATAAAAAAACTGCTAGTAAAAAGGCTTATCGGGCCTTGAAAAGTTTGCAACCAGCTAAAAGATGGTTACAGCGTCGTCCGCCTCCTTTTTACGCACGTTTTGACAGGTCACATCTTGAATATGGACTTAGGATGCAAAAGTTATGCCCGTTTTACTAAACCCCTCTTCCTCACGTGATCTCGGACCTCAAGAAACAAGTTAGCATGTTCTTCAACACTTGGGCCTCCATCATTCCCCCCTGGATAGGAAAAATTCGTCCTCGAATTCCCAGCTGTATCATCATCTTAAGAATCACCATGGTAAGGCAACAAGTGCTTCACATTAAAAACATCATAACAACGAAAATGGCTTGGTAACTTCAAACGATAAGCATTTGAGTTCATCTTATCCACAATTTCCACTGGACCAATCTTCTTAGCAGACAACTTATTATATTCACCAACTGGAAAATGATCCTTAGTCAAAACATCCCACACAAAGTCTCATACTTCTAAGTCTACATGTCTCCTCTTTTGATCTGCATCCTGCTAGTAATTCGAATTAGCACGAACCAAGTTGTCACTAACAGATTTATGAACATTATGCAACCCCTCAACAAAATCATGCACTTTCTTCGGAACAAAAGTAGAAACCTGAGGAGTCATAGGATCAAGAGGACCACGTGGCTGAGCAGAATAAACCACCTGGAATGGACTAAACCCAGTGCTCCGATTAACATCATGATTATGATAAAACTCAGCTTGATACAACTTCTGATCCCGTGCCTTCACATGATCACCCACCAAACACCTTAATAGGTTATCAAGGGACCTGTTAACAACTTTAGTTTGCCCATCAGTTTGAGGATGATAACCACTACTAAAATTGAGTTGAGTATTCACCATCTTCCACAAACTACGCCAAAAATGACTCAAAAACCTGGTGTCTTGATCAGAAACAATGGAGGAAGGTAAACCATGTAAACGGTATACATCTCTAAAGAAAAGTTGGGCTACATTAACTGCATATGTTGTCTTCTTGCAAGGAATAAAATGAAACATCTTAGAAAAAACGATCAACAGCAACAAATATTTAATCATTACCCCTTTGAGTATGAGGTAGCCCCAACACAAAATCCATGCTAATATCAACCCAAGGCTGCAAAGGAACTGGAAAAGGCATATAAATTCCTACATTAGTATCCGTCCCCTTTGAAACTTGACAAATACGACACCTCTTGACGTAACGATCCACTTCCTTCCTCATAGTAGGTAAAAAATAAGAAGCTTGAACCAACTGTGAAGTGCGATCACGACCAACATGTCCTTCAACATGCAACTCCTTAATAATTTGCAAGCAAAGACTTGAATCAGGAATACAAAGTTGATTCGCTTTGAATAGGAACCCATCGTGCATAACAAAACTTGTTTTCTCTCTGGATTGCAAATCCTGCAAAACAACTGAAAAGTATGGATCCACAGTCACCATGTCACGAATGACATCAAGTCTTGGAACATCAACCCTGTAAACTCTAAGTCATAAGTAGAGTACTTGGACTTTGGCCTTGTAAACTTCTCGCTAAAATAGGAAACAGGCCGCCCACCTTGACTAAGAACTCCACCAATTGCAACCTTAAAAGCATCAGTATGAAGCTCAAAAACTTTAGAAAAATCAGGTAATACCGGGATTGGCGCTTTGGTAAGCTTTTCCTTGACAACCTGAAAAGCCAGCTCTGCTTCCTCCGTCCACACAAATGACTTCTCCTTCATACAGTCTGTCAAAGGGGCCATAATGAAAATGAAAATAGGGATAAACCTCCTATAGAAAGAAGTAAGACCATGGAAACTCCGAACTTCAGTAATGGTAGTTGGAGTTGGCCACTCCTGAACAGCCGCTACCTTAGACTCATCCACCTATATGCCATCACCAGAAACAGCATAAACTAAAAACAAAACTTTAGGGGTCATGAACACACACTTCTTCGTGGTTGCATAAAAACTGTCCTTCTGAAGCAAGGTCAAGACCTGCCTCACATGATTGACATGCTCATTATGAGAAGCACTATAAATAAGAATTTCATCAAAATAAACAACCACAAACTTGCCAATAAAAGGCCTGGGCAGTTGATTTATCACACACATAAATGTGTTTGGTGCGATTGATAAACCAAAAGGCATGACCAACCACTCATACAACCCTTCAAGGGTCTTGAAAGCGGTCTTCCACTCATCACCAGGTCTAAGACTAATATGGTAATATCCACTCTTCAAATCCAGCTTCGTGAAAATGGTAGCACCACTAATCTGGTCAAGCAAATCATCAAGGGCGAGGAATAGGAAACCTGTACCTCACAGTAATCTTGTTGATGGCTCGACTATCAACCCGCATACGCCATGTACCATCCTTCTTTGGAGTCAATAGGGCAGGAACAGCACACAGGCTCATACTCTCACGAACTTGACCCTTGGAAACGAGCTCCTCAACCTGCCTGCGCAACTCCTCATGTTCTCCCGGGCTCATCCTATAATGTGGCATGTTAGACAACTGTGACCCAGGATACAAATCAATATGATGTTGATGTCACGCAATGGTGGCAAACCATCAGGTAACTCATCAGGGAAAACATCAAAGAATTCCTCAAGTAAAGGGATCATGGCTTCAGGAACTTCACCGCCCTATTAGTATAAAAACATCACCTCCCACCTCCAGCTAGTCTTCGAACTCAGAATGAGTTAAAGTACCAGTGGGTTTATTAACTACTTCCTTGTGTTTATTTGGCATCAAAGTAATCTTTACACCCCCAAACAGGAAACTATAAGTATTAGTTCTCCCATGATGAGTTACATCACGATCATACTCCCAAGGTCTACCCAATAATAAATGACAAGCATGGTGGTCGCCTTCCTTATCAGGAAACCCACAACGAGGCATGACCATCTTGGACAAGGTTGGTGCATCAAGCGTCCCTGTGGCATTGAGATGGTAATAGACTTGGTACGACTTGAGTGCTGCCTCAAGCTCCTCATCGAAATGATCTTTCTTAGGGTCGGTGACATTAGGGTCAGTTTGGTAGTTTAGATATCCGAAACGATTAAGATGCAGTTTAAGGTCATGTATGCCTTTAACATCCTCGCCTTTTCGACACCCTTTTACACCTTTGAGGAACCCATAAGGTGACGAATATGTGCTATTAACCAATAACCCTTTTGGGTTCAAATGAGGGTATTGTAAATGTGAAAAGGCGGGAAGAACTGAGAAAACAAGAAAGAAAATTAATGATATAGCAAAACACAGTTTTAATGCCATTTGAAAGACGACTTTCAAATCTTGGAGTATATTTACAAGCTTGATAAGCCCTATTTATACTAAAGCTATAAGATTTTTCTTTTAAAACTAGATTATAGAATCCTTGTAAAGGGAATTAAAAAATTTCGTGTATAGTGACATTAAGGTTTACTTTATTCTTAAAGACGGAGTTTAATTATTTTAAAAATTGAGATGTGAATAAGTTGGCTTCCATAATCAAGAAAAGTCAACCTACATGCCTGCATGAAGAAGATAAAGCGCCATGCATTGCAATGTTTAGGGTTACTATAAGGTTAATTACAAACACATGTATTACTTATTGGGCTAATTACTCAAATAGACCAAGTTTTTTGTCCATTTGCTAAAATACCCCATGCTACTTAAAACTTTCAAAAATAGACCAAGCTACCTTATACTACCTTATGCTACCTTATACTACCTTAAGCTACCTTATTCTACCTTATGTTACCTTATGCAACTTCTAACAAATTAACAAAATGCCCTTATTCACCATAAATGTGTAAGATGCAGGTACAACTTGTGTAAGAATGTGTAAGTGTACTTTTTATGCGACTTTTACTTTTTTTTTAATAATTTTTATTTTTCAAATACTTTTATAATTAATATATTTAAACTACTTTTTATGCGACTTT
The DNA here is from genome assembly GCA_025667525.1 of Glebionis coronaria. NCBI lineage: Eukaryota > Viridiplantae > Streptophyta > Magnoliopsida > Asterales > Asteraceae > Glebionis > Glebionis coronaria. The sequence continues at coordinate 164,291,937 of CM046878.1, read as the reverse complement.
GTTTTTTTAAACAGGGGATGCACACACAATTACTAGATGGTTTTTTATACTTGAATTTCTGGTTGGGTTTTGCGGGTCGGGTTTTTCGGGTCACGTTTTTTTGGGTCAAGCTTTATTCGTTTGTATCCGAGCTAACGTTAGATCAAATTTTAGTCATACTAAGACAACATTTTTTATTTTGATAATTATATACAAACAGAAAGTCAGAAACCATAAAAGCATTTAGAAAGTCAATTTTATTTTCCAAGTAGATGACATTTTCAATTTACATCATGAAAGACAAAATAAAAAAAAGTAAAAACCACTGCAATGGCAATTGACAATGAACCAGTGCCCTCTTGTAAGCCTATGCACACAACAAGAGCTGTTACGGTTGAAGAATGTGATGATGGGATGCCACCTAAGCTAAGCATTCTTCTGGTGTAAGTTGTCCAACAGCATCTCGTGGTGTTCTCAGTGGCAGATCTTCTTCAATGATTAGTTTATCCAAGTGCTGAATCTTCCCCAAATCACCATCTACAAAAAGAATCGGCTAAAAAGACCACGAATGATCTACCTGAACTGCTGCACCCAAAGCAATAACTTCATCTGGGTTGACGGTAACATTTGGTTCCTTTCCAGTAAGACTCTTGGTTCCTTTACAATGAAATGATTCAAACCGGTTAAAGTTGCCTAAGGTGTATGTTATCCTTAAAATATCCTTGATCATTCTACTGACAAATTATATTATTTTGATAATATAATTTCTGTATCTTTTTACACGCTTATTTATAGTGTGTTTCAGTTCTTAAACAAAGTGTACTTCATGACAACCCAACCTGCTCACTTGGCAGAACAATGATAGTAACATTACTAATACCTCATCCTTGTAAACCTCGAGAAATTTAAGAATTGGCTGCATCACTGAAAACCCCATTTCATATATGGCCTTCTGTGTACGTGGTTCCGAAGCACTAGAAGCTCCTCGAAGCCGCTCCAACAAGCAAGTGACCTGCAAATAATTCATAAATTAGAAAAATAAAATCTACGGTTTTATTTAGCTTTCTAAGAGGATCAGATTTTTAGATGTTCTCTTACCCCAAGAATAATATCAGGCTGCTGACAGATACTCTTGATATCTTTCTTGCCTGATATATCATTAAGATAAGCTGTCATATGACTTGTGATGTCCCTTATGTACCTTTCAAAAATTAAAACCAGGTGTTATCGTAAGGGTCTGAGCTAGGGATCTCTGCATTCTATAACGAACTAAAAAATATCTTACTGGTTTGCTTCCACCGAGTTTTTTATGCCAAAAGCTGAAAGAGTAAGGGTCTGAGCTAGGGATCTCTGCAATTGCATACATATGTTCCCGTAGATACACCGCCTCTGATCTATGACCATATCACTCGAGAAAAAATTCTCTGTGAGAATACTACCTTTAACTACTAATCTATACGGCCTCCTCCTCACCATTGCTGCAGACAACCATGACAGTGTTAGAAATTTCAGTCATAGAAACATTTGGTTATTGGTTATCTGCTTTGGTATCCTTTTCTTTACTTGCAGATTGAATTCCTTCTGTAGTTACAGTTGATTGACTAGTTTTTTCATCAATTCCAGTTCCAAAAAGATTTTCACTGACCGTTGACTGAGTTTCGGCGGCCACATTTTCAGCATTAACTGGCCCGTTGTTTTCCTTGGCCACATTTAGGGTCGAGGTTTCAGCACCAACTTCTTGATTGACGATCGATGGTGAATCTACTGAGCTAACCGGTGATTCAACTGATTCGACAAGAGATACAGGGTACCCATTTTGACCACCTGGAAACCCATTTGTAGCAATAGGGTAACCATTTATAACATACCCATTTGATGTTACCAGATAACCATTAGGTGCGACTGGATACCCATTCGGAACCCATGGTTGACTCGGAACAAACTCAGTTTCATGTGGGTTCATAACCATTGGAGGGCTTAGATGACCCCCTTCTGCAACAAGTTCACTACCGCTATGAAAGTTGGTTTGTTACGTTGAACCCGGTTTGCTGATCTGGTATAGCCTCCCGCAAGACGTGGACCATATGGAACCCTAGCTGTTGCTGATTGATGAGGAGACCTGCGAACAGGGTTACCAGTGACCATTTTAGGTATGTTTACAGGTGGTGGTAATATCCCTCCATGATCTTTCATCACCATTGGAACCGAACCAAAAACTGGAATGTTAGATGGATTAAATGGAGGAGCTACTACAGAAAGCTTCTTTGTCACCTCTTTTGCAGTTTCTGTTGGACTAACTCCATTCGGTGTTTTTTCATCTGACTCTGCCTCTGCCTCTGCATCTGCCACCATTTCTTTTGAACTTTCTAACTCACTAGGAATTTCAGCTGAAATTACAACTTCTAACTTTTTGGATGATTCAAAATTCTCAGTGACTGATTCTATAGCTTTATTATCTGTAGCAACATTTTCTACTTCTATAATCACTGTGTTGACTTGTGGTTTTTCTGTCTTCTCATCGGTGGTGTCTTTCTGTTCCTCATCTAAAACTCGAACTTCATCCTTGTCAAGTTTTTCAACTTGTAATTTCTTTGCCTCCTCTGTTTCCTTGGGCAATTGTTCAGCCACAGCTTTCACGATGCTACCCGGTGCAGCTAATGCAACTTCCTTGTAAGAAAACAGTTTCCCAGCTTCTTTAACACTGATTGAACTTATAACAGAAGAACGCTTCACCATTTGATCATTTAAACCAATACTGGATGGATTCGACTTTGGGTTAGTAGGTTTATCTGAACCAGCTGTTTGTGCAGTGCTTGGAACGGTTCCACTCTTCACAGATTTCTTTGTAACAACAAGTGAAACGCCTGAAGAAGCAGCAGACTCACCATTTTTTGTACGTGGGGATGTGAATTTAGCAGACTTTGGTCTGTGCTTTGATGACTCAGAAACGTTTGTAAAATTTGTGTTAATTTTTGCCAGATTTGGTCTCTTGGAAGTTGAAGACTTACAACCTGCTTTACTGAAAGCTTGATGCCATCCTTCATCAGAGATGTCAGCTTCTGCCAAGTAACCATTTTGTTCCTTTTCGATCTGCTAAGGTTGAACCAAGGCAGTTTTCTTAATCACAGAATCAACGTTTGGTGATTCAGACTTGTTCTCTTTATTACTGGATGTACATAATATAAATAAATAGTGCACTTAAGATGTAGCATTTACAAATACAGACAGATATGCATATCAATATGTATAAAGCATTTACACATGTATGTGTTTGCGAATGTACAAACCATAAAATATTGTGTACATAAAAGGTTGAATATATAGAAAACATGCTTGAAATTCTTAATGAATGGAGAAGAAGATGCATTGGGTACCTGCAAATCATTTTCTCCAGCATATGATATGAGTGTTGTCGATGATATCCTAACAATAATTTCAAGCAAGGCCTTTCCTTGAGTATACTCAGCAGAGAAACTAAGCAACGCTTTTCGGGAGTTCTGCATCCAAAGCAGGGTAACCTCGTCTATAGAGTTCTTCAGCTTTGCATTTCTCCAACTGTCATTAGGTATGTAGATGACCATCGCGCAAGGAACCATATAATTGCCTGTACAATAAAACAAAAAGCTGATCAATGTTGTCAAGAGGGAAGTTTGGCAGGAGGAACAAATATTCAGCTAACAGAATAAGAGCCAAACAAATGGCAAACTTTCTTGTCCTCACTAACTACTATCTAGCTCCTATCTCCATTTCTCAAAACCTGTTATGAACAAGAACATTAGCAAACCTGTCATCAACACATACTTTGATTACAAATTACAATAAATCTTGCATACTCAGGTGTAAAATTATTTAACAGATTACAAATTTATCAACTTGAGCTTATGCACCTAAAATAATCCCAGTATTCTCAGTCGAGGCAATTAACTTAAATATATAATATAGCCTATTAACTTAAGCTTATAAGAAGTGACCTTGTTACCTTTTTTAGAAACCAATAAGGTAAAAAAAATAAGCTAATCCACACATCCATTTCGGGTTATGTTTCATACGCTAAAACAAAAACTCCAATTATTTTGGACTTAAAAAGCTAGAATTCGGTCTGTCATTTCAACAAACAGGTTATGTGCATCTTCTTATAGTAGTCACATAAACCAATTAATAAAAAGAAGAGACCCAGTCAGTTCCTTATTCTTGAAACTACACACTGTTAGAACACATACCAATATACCATAGTAAAAACAAAACAATGTTTCTTGAACACAAATCAGAAATTTCATACTTTTTTTTACTATATGTATTAAACATTCAATCACACACTCGCAACAAACACTCGATTTGTATTGCTTGAATAGACAGATTGGTTGAACTTCTCTTTTCAACAAATCAAAAGAAATAAATAAAAAAGGTATGACAATTAGAAAACAAAAGTAAAAACTTAAAAACTTACCCAAAAGTTTGATAATTTGATATAGGTTTTCAACTGATGAATTCATTAATTAGACATAAAAACTAAAATTAAAGACAATTAATTTATGTACCTGATTATGTACAGATCTTGCCTTTAACTGATTCGGCGAAAGAGTTGCTTAATTTACAGATCTGGCAGGATTTGTATATGGATCCGGAAACCACCGATCTATTTTTCGAGGTTGCATAGTCACACCGAAATATAAGCGGATACCGGAAATGGGGTGGTGAGGATACAAGTTATGGTGGCTGTTGGGTGACTAGAAAGAAAAAACAGATAATATGTGTGAAAGATTGTAACAACCGTAGATAAATAAAAAAAATAATAAAAAAGCTGAGAGTGAAAAAAATATATGTAAAAAAAAGAGATAATAAAAAAGTAATTTGTTCAATTATTAACACAAAAAAGTCGCTTAAAAAGTAATTTAAATATTAATCATAAAGTATAAAAAAAATTATTAAAAAAAAAGTAAAAGTCGCATAAAAAGTACACTTACACATTCTTACACAACTAGTACTTGCATCTTACACATTTGTACATAGGGACATTTTGGTAATTTTGTTAAAGTTGCATAGGTAGCATGAGGTAACATAAGGTAGCTTAGTCGCATGGTCTATTTTTGGAAGTTTCAAAAAACATGGGGCATTTTGGCAAATGACTTTCATAACAAGTCTATTTGGGTAATTATCCCTTACTTATTTTGTAATCTTTTGTTATTTTATGTAGATGATTTTTTTCTTTTATCACTGTATATATTTTAATTTTAAAAACGTATGATTTTTTTGATTATTATATCTTTGTTTTTTAAATTTTTCAAAAACGAAAATAGTCGTTCATATAAAAAAATAATCTGAGTACATACAATCGTATGTTTTAAAAAATACACTACATACAAAGATAAAGAAAAGAATTATCAACATATAATAATAAAAAATGAAAAATATAATACATTTATATGCAATCTACCCGTTACTTCTATTGTATTAACATCGATCATATTTTCATAAGAGTTTGCACCTTAAGCATTTAGGTAACCTAAAAACATGTTCTAATCCATTGTATTCAACCAAAGACAGGTTACAATAATTAAATAAAGCGTATCATGGTTTTAACTACTATGACTGTGTGGCACGATGCGACTCAACGTTGTTAAATTTTATCAGACTAAGACCAAAGAATAACATGAGTAACAAACCTGAATAAACAATGTTTAGTATATTCCTTGGACGGCTTTGTGATTGGGACATACTTCATGTTTACAATTGTACTAGTAATTCATTTTCTTGACTTTTATACAATCTTAAACTGCAATAACAATTAACCAAGCTTGAACGTGTCGGTATAATGTGTCGTGGGAGGCGTTTTTCTCACGGCATAACACGAAAACGTCACTCATCATATTGAGCCATGCGTTTTGAGTCTTCGAGTCGTAGTTTTGAGTTCAAATGGTCTTTGAAAATGCAACACGACGCAAGACTCCGTACCATGAGTGGCGTTTTCGTGTATGTCTTTTTGTCTTCTTCTTCTTTCTTTGGAATGGATTCGTGTTTATGTGTCTGAGTTGATGTATTTTTTTTCTTTCTTTGTTGCAAGGGCGGGATGAAGAAGATAATAGAGATGATAGGATTTTTTTAGAAGTGATTGGGAGACCTAAAACTCATGTCTAATCGTATGATTAAGTATTTGTGACAACAATTCATTGGTTTTATAAATCGGGCTCACATCTTCACTATTCAATAATAAAATAACACATAAGTTAGACATAAAATTAGTCATTATTTTATATTTCTCAATTTTTTTCAAGATTTTTTAGAAATAAGCTGGTTAAGAAATCAGAATAAGCTGGGAAAAAAGGGTTGAAAAGAATGTAATTTTTGAAAATGTATACGAAAGTTGATTTAATTATGAACATTTATTTTCAAAACAAATTGATTTAAATGTAAACATTTATTTATAAAAATTTCATTTATATGTAACCTTTTATTTATGGCTTGATTTATACGCATTTACTTAAATAAATAAAACTAAAAAGTGTGACGTTAATTATAAAGTTAATTTTTGATATTATGATAGAATTTAGTGTTGTAGGAGAAAAGATAATTTAACATCACTTTTCATCACGTCACAAGTAAAAAATTCCCACTGTACCCTATTTATTTTAAACTCATGAGAATCATGGCTAATCATTTTACAATACTCAGATCACAAGCCGAACTATTATAAAAGTAAATCATGTTTTATATGTAATTGTTGTTTTTACAATCTGCCAAAGTGTCTTGCAACTTTGGTATTGTGTTATAATTTCTTTGTCACTTGTTATTGTTTGTGTTTTCAGATTTTGGGCTTCAGCTATTCTTTTAAGCCTTTGGTTTCTTTCTTGATTGGCTTTGTTGCCGTTGAGGCCCCTTGACCAAAAAACGAGTATATCACCCTAGTCTTTGACTAGGGTTTCTCATCACACATACACAACACACATATTTGTGTGTGTGCGCAGCTCTCTCTCTCTCTCTCATCTCATCCTTCCATCCATGGAGGTCTGACCTGGGAGTTTGATGTTTCATCTTGTATAGCTGAGTGTTTGAGTGATCTCTTGTATTGTGAGGGAGAACGGATCAACCTAGTTGGGACGTTCTCACTATTTCTATTGTAATCGTTCGATTAGCACCCGTTTGGGGACTAATCTTTATCTTTGTATTTTGAACTCTGATTTATAATAAATTACACCAAGGGGTGGTTGGTTGGGTGTAAGATCTGCTTTGTCTGTGATATTGTGTTTATTTACATGGTATCAGAGCTCTGGTTATAGATCTTTCAGCCATCGAAGCTCTCTCGGTTCTTTTTTATTATAATCAGTTTTTTGATTTTTTGAAACCCTAATTAATTTTTTAGGGTTTTATACTTTGGGTTGTGATTCTTGCTCTCTTGTCACTTCTGGAAGCTTGATTTGGTGGTGCCGTTAGTTTTCTTGGAAAATATTTTTAGGGTTTTCACAAACCCTAATTTCTTATTTGGGGGTTTTGTCTCAAAGGTGCCCAGGAAGCTTTAGTAGGTGTTGCCGTTGATTTATTTGGTGGTGCCGTTAAAAACCTAGAAGATTTGATTAGGGTTTCTTGAAACCCTAATTTAATTTTTTGGGGGTTTTCTCTATTATTGGTATCCTGGTATCACCTTGGTGGTGCCGTTACCAATATTTTGCTTATTTACACAGGTACACTTGTTAGGGTTTGCTAACCCTAACTTTTATTATTTTTTGGGGGTTTCTGATTGGTGGTTCACCCATCCTCTAGACTAAGTGAATCTAGAGATTGGGTGTATTTTCTTGCTATTTCCGCTGTAAGTCTTCTTTCATTTTCCCTATTGCCTTCCTCTTGGTTACTTTTGTGGGTCACTGTTGTCTTGTGTGTGGGTGCAAACGGATTCGGTTAACATCTTGACCCTCCAGCCTTGGCTGGTGTGGATACCTGCTCTGGCTAATCCCAGTCCACAGCCTGACATTTCTGGTGCTCACCTTCTGGGTGTTTATTGTGGTTATTTTTTGTCTTGTTCTATCTGCTTTATTTTACCTGCCTTGGTTTATATTTTTTGTGTGCTCTCTGTTTGTTGCCTTGGTTTATTTGTTTGGTTTATTTCTGTCTGTTGCTCTCTTTGTGTGTGACCTATGAGTGCTAGTGGTACTCCTCCTCCACCACCCAATGGTGGTGGAGGAAATGGTGGTGGTGGGGCCTTCCCTGAGACCACCACCAATCCTGTTGCTCTCATCAGCAACTTGGATGCTGGAAATCCACTTCACATTCATAATAGTGATAATAGCAGCTCTGTTCTTGTCCCTTTCAAGTTGTTGGGGACTGAGAACTATAGGATGTGGAACAATGCTATAGGACTTGCTTTACAAGCTAGGAACAAATTTGCTTTTGTTGATGGGTCCTGTTTAAGAGAGTCCTATTCTGATGATGTGTTGTGTGCTCAATGGGATAGATGTAATGCTATGGTTCTTACTTGGATTATGAATGTGGTCTCTAGTGATGTTTACATGGGTCTTGTTTATTATGAAAATGCTGCTAATGTCTGGAAAGAGCTAAATGAAACTTATGACAAGGTTGATGGTTCCATTGTTTATAATTTGCTTCAGAAAATTGGGTCTGTTAAACAAGGGGGTAGTTCTATATCTGATTATTATCATAGGTTGAACTCTCTATGGAGAGAGTTTGATGCTGTGTCTAAGATTCCTAAATGTGTTTGTGCTGTTAAATGTTCTTGTTCTGCTAGCACTGAATTAGCTTTGCATCAGCAAATCATGAGGCTTATGCAGTTTCTTATGGGGCTTGATGACTGTTATCAGCCTGTTAGGACTGCTCTTCTCACCAGGGATCCACTCCCTGATGTTAAGGAAGCTTATGTCACTGTTTCTAGAGAGGAATCCCATAGGGGTGTTCCTGATAACTCTGATCATGCAGAGGCAAAATTGAATGATACTTCTTTTGCTGCTAAGACCTTTAATCACAATAGGAGAAACACTTCCAATGTTTCTAATAGAACCCCTAACAAAGGCAATGGGTCTAAAAACTTTAGGGGTCCTAACCCTAATCTTTTGTGCACTCATTGCAATCAGATTGGTCATACTGTTGATAGATGCTTTGAATTGATTGGTTATCCTGCTGGTTATGTTAAAAAGGGGGGTAATAATCAAAGGCAAACTGTTTTTAAACCCAATTTTAATGCTAATTGTGATATTAAAACTGGAGAAAAACAAGCTTCCACTTGTAATTCTCCAAACTCTTTCACCACTGAACAAATGCAGAAACTTCTCAACTTGATCAATGATTCCACTGGCAATACTCAGTCCAACATGGCAGGTAGATTTTCCTTCTTTAATGCTAATGTCTGGTTCAATGTGAATTTTTCTAAGTTCTTTTGTGGCAACTCTAAATTTCTTGTTAAGACTATTACTTTGGGGTGGATTATTGATTCTGGGGCTAACCAACACCTTACCACTTCCACAGTGGGTATGTTCAATGTTGTTGATATTCCAACCTCAACATTTCTGTTGGTCACCCCAATGGCACTATTGCCAATATCAGTCACATTGGTGACCTCAAACTTTCTAACAATGTTGTTCTTCATGATGTTTTGGTTGTTCCTGGTTACTGTGTTAGCTTGATGTCTGTTAACAAACTCATTAAGGATAGTAAATTGTTTGTTGGTTTTGATGAGGATAAATGTTACATTCAGGACTTGGCCAAGGGGACTACTCTGGGGACTGGTAGTGAATCTGGGGGGCTCTACTTGTTTGATGACCTTAAGACTAATTGCCTTGGTACTGTTAATACTGCTATGACTTTTAATACCTCTAAGGATATCTGGCATTGTAGACTTGGTCATCCCTCTGACCAAGTTCTCAATGCCCTCAAAACTGACCTCAAACTCTCTAAGAACACCTCCATATCTGTTTGTGAGACTTGTCACAGGGCTAAACAAACAAGGGAACCCTTTCCCTTGAGTGACCATAAGTCCAGTAAACTTGGTGATCTTGTTCACTTGGACTTGTGGGGCCCTTACAAGGTTCCTAGTAAGGAAGGGTATAGATACTTCCTCACTATTGTGGATGATTACTCTAGAGCTGTGTGGACCTACCTTTTAAAATCTAAGGATGAAGTGTTTGAATGGTTAACCCAATTTATTAACCTTGTTAAAACTCAGTTTGATACCAAAGTTAAAACTTTCAGATCTGATAATGAGACTGAATTTGTTAATAACAAAGTTCACACTATGCTCTCTTCCTTGGGTATCATCCATCAGACCTCTTGTGCTCAAACCCCTCAGCAAAATGGGATTGCTGAAAGGAAACATAGACACCTTCTCAATGTTGCCAGAAGTCTTATGTTTCAGGGTGGGATTCCTATCATTTTTTGGTCTGAATGTATTTTAACTGCTGTCTATTTGATCAACAGGCTCCCATCTTCTGTCTTAAATGGTAGGTCCCCCTATGAATTGCTTGTTAGCAAAAAACCAAATCTCTCTCACTTAAAATGTTTTGGATGTCTTTGTTTTTTTACTTGTTTGAATAACAGTGACAAGCTCACACCTAGGTCTGAGAAATGTGTTCTCATTGGTTATTCTTCTGTTAAAAAGGCTTATAAATTGTTTATCTTGGATAATAGAAGAATTCTTTTCTCTAGGGATGTGAAATTCTATGAAACTGTCTTTCCTTTCAAAATGAAAAACAATAGTGAAAAGGACTCAACTGATGTAGTCATTACAAGTGATGTTGATCTCTTAACATTTTTTGATAACCAAACTAATACAAGTCCCAATGATGATGAGAGAGCATCACCTGGTTTGGATGGTAGGGTTCACCCCAATACTGATGATGCCTTTGAGGATCATCAAGAGGAGAACCCTGCAACCACTATAGGTGAGAATGTGCAAACCTGCTCTGAGGGCAATCTTGAAAATGAAAGCTCTAGTTATTTTATTGATCATAGTGGGGACCACTCTATAGAAGAAGAGCAACCTGTTAGAAAATCTAGTAGACCTACTAAGCTGCCTGCTAAGCTTAATGATTTTGTCCTTGATAGCAAACTCAAGTATGGTATTGAGAAGCATGTTAATTACTCTAGGCTGAATACCACCAATTTTTGCTTTGCTACCACTCTTAACAACTTTGTTGAACCCTCCACCTACTATGAAGCTGTGAAAGATAGTAGGTGGGTTGAGGCTATGAACAATGAGATTGAAGCCCTTTTAAGGAATAATAATTGGACCTTAGTTGATCTTCCTGCTAATAGAAAGGCTATCAACAATAAATGGATCTATAAGATCAAATACAAGTCCTCTGGTCTTGTTGACAAGTTTAAAGCTAGGGTTGTTGTTAAAGGTTATAGTCAAAGGGAAGGCATTGATTTTGATGAGACTTTCAGTCCTGTTGTTAAAATGGTTACTATTAGGTGTCTTGTTAGTATTGCTGTCTCTAATGATTGGCCTCTTTTCCAACTTGATGTTAACAATGCTTTCTTGTATGGTGATCTTGATGAGGACATTTATATGACTCTTCCTTTGGGGTTCAGCTGCAATGATAAAGGTAAGGTGTGTAAGCTTAATAAAGCTTTGTATGGTCTCAAGCAAGCCCCAAGGCAGTGGAATGCCAAACTTACCACTGTATTGGTTGAGCATGGCTTTTGCCAAAGTAGATTTGATTACTCTCTTTACACTAAGCAGAATGGTAATATGTTTATTGCTCTTCCTGTTTATGTTGATGATTTTATCATTACTGGTAACTGCATTGAGGAAATTGAATCATTTAAATGCTTTCTTAAAACCAAATTCATGATTAAAGACCTTGGCATTATGAGGTATTGAAGTTCTTGAAAACTCCAATGGGATCTACATGACCCAAAGGAAGTATTGTCTTGAACTCATACATGAGTTTGGGTTACTTGCTGCTAAACCTGTTGCAACCCCTTTACCTGAAAACTGTGTCTTGGCTGTTGATGAAAGCAAGGATGATAAGTTTCTGTTAAATGTGTTTGAGTATCAAAGATTACTTGGGAGACTTATTTACCTAACCCATACCAGACCTGATATATCTTATGCTGTTCATTGCCTTAGCCAACACATGCATGCCCCCCTTCAGTCTCACCTTAAAATAGCCATAAGAGTTATTAGGTATCTCAAGAACTCTCCTGGTATTGGTATTCAGTTTTATAAGGATACTTCATTAAAAGTGTCTTGTTTCACTGATGCTGATTGGGCTAAATGCCTTAAAACTAGAAAGTCTGTGTCAGGATACTGTGTTTTCCTTGGAAGGTCTCTTGTCTCTTGGAAGAGCAAGAAGCAACCCACGGTTTCCAGATCCTCAACTGAGGCTGAGTATAGGTGCATGGACAGTGCCACTTGTGAGGTTATTTGGATCACTAACCTGCTTAGTGATCTAAAGTTGAAATCCTTGTTCCCTGTTAACCTTTATTGTGATAGTAGTGCAGCTATTCAAATTGCTGCCAACCCTGTCTTTCATGAGAGGACTAAACACTTTGAAGTAGATGTTCATTTGGTAAGGGAAAAGGTTCAGAATGGTGTCATTAACACCATCAAGATTGCCTCTATTGATCAAACTGCTGACATTTTCACTAAGGCTCATGGGATTCAGCAGCATCTCAAACTTTGTGAACAGTTGAGACTTGTGAATATGTTTGGCAAATGATGGTTTCTGCTCTCTCCTTTGTCAGATTGAGGAAGGGTGTTGTTTTTACAATCTGCCAAAGTGTCTTGCAACTTTGGTATTGTGTTATATTTTCTTTGTCACTTGTTATTGTTTGTGTTTTCAGGTTTTGGGCTTCAGCTATTCTTTTGGGCCTTTGGTTTCTTTCTTGATGGGCTTTGTTGCCGTTGAGGCCCCTTGACCAAAAAACGAGTATATCACCCTAGTCTTTGACTAGGGTTTCTCATCACACATACACAACACACATATTTGTGTGTGTGCGCAGCTCTCTCTCTCTCATCTCATCCTTCCATCAATGGAGGTCTGATCTGGGAGTTTGATGTTTCATCTTGTATAGCTGAGTGTTTGAGTGATCTCTTGTATTGTGAGGGAGAACGGATCAACCTAGTTGGGATGTTCTCACTATTTCTATTGTAATCGTTCGATTAGCACCCGTTTGGGGACTAATCTTTATCTTTGTATTTTGAACTCTGATTTATAATAAATTACACCAAGGGGTGGTTGGTTGGGTGTAAGATCTGCTTTGTCTGTGATATTGTGTTTATTTACAGTAATTGACAGGTCACTATTTTTTCTACCAACGATCAAATATTTGAGAACCAAACAAAACTGTTACATTCTAAAATTTACGAGTAATATATAAGTGGCGACGAGCTAAATCAAGAACTTGACAATGGGATGATATAAGACAATAATAGATCAGTCATAATCAGATTTTTTTTTAAATGATATGAGAAAACGTCATAGAAACTGAGCACCGGTGGACGCAAGAAAACTGATTGTTATAAGTAATTTTTTTTACAATAGTATCAAAATGCAGAAAAAACTAGTTATCAAAATGATAAATTTTGTATTTTTACTTAGAAATAATCTAAAAACTCTCACATTTTCTCTCTAACCCTTAACCTAAACCATCTTTTAGCCGTCGGCTACCCGTCGGAGGTCCGGAGGGTTAACCAATAAACTTAAACCTCCTTCAATTATCATGTTCGATTCTCAAAACAATCGAAATTCATTTCCAAGATCTATTTTTATTTTCCACAATGGTGGATATTCCTACAAAGTGTCTCGCACCTACATGGTTGTTTCCATCTCCGTACCTATATCTATAGATCTATGTTACTGCCCCTAATCAATCACGAGAATGGCAAGCATATTTTCTTGGGCTTTGGAGTTCGGTTTTAGGAGGTTGTGTTTGTTGGTTCCTTTTGTGGGTATTATTGTTTTCATCTATGGATGTATGTTATTGCCCCAATCAATCACGACAATGGCAAGCATATATTTCGGATGAGAAAGATTTAAGGTCTTCGGTGATATTTTTTTATTTTGTTTTATTTTGGATATGTAATAGTTTGGATTAGGATAAGCTTTGTTGATCTAATATGTTTTTAATGTAACTATAATGTGAATGCACCTTATAATACTTAGAAACTAGAGATTTATAAGGTGTTATAGTGTTGAATGTTGACTTTAATATGTAAGTGGAAGCAATTTGAGTTCCGAGTTGAAGGAATTTTCGAAAAACGCTCAAAATCGAAAAAATTACACTAAAATCGCATCTTCTCATACTAGCCATAAGAGTCACCGCCTCCCATATCTTGAATGTATGGTCGCCTCTGCAACCGAATCCACTTTTTTGCCAGAAGAACGATGTGCAAAGGTGCGTATAGAAGAATCAAGCCCCCTTTCTCATATTTACTGGAAGTATCATCTACTCGGGTTAAACGATATGGACTATTTGGGAGTTCATATACATATTGATATTTTTTGAACAAATTTAGGAGTTCATAAGATGCAGTGTAAATTAAACAATCATATAAATTGTTTCTAGTTCTCACTTTACATTTTGCACAAAACATGTGTCATTGTGGCAATATATTGTCCCAACTTGAAACCGAGACCGATACCATAATAAACTATTTTTCGTTAAGTCTAAATAAGTGTCAGGTCCTTTTTGGATAGACCCATCAAACCTGTTTATTAGGGATGAGCATGATTCAGTTTGATTTAGTTTCTTATAAAATCGAAACTAAATTGAAACTTTTTAGATTTTGCTCTTTAGAAACCATTCTCTTTCGATTTGTTTTTTGATTGTCTGTTATTTTCGGATTGGCTTTCTGTTTCTATACGATTTATAGATCTTTACTTTTACAAAGAATTGGCAGAAAAAATTAACACATAAAATTTTCAAATAGTTTATTGATTTGTTGTAAAGCAACATAATAAGAACGAACAAACCTAATAAATACAAAAACCTCTAGAAGAAGAGAACTTATTATTTATCTTAAATGACATATCCAAAGAGTATATAAAATATTTTGATTATAAACGTCGTTTCGGTTCCTATTGGTTTCTTAAAGCTAAAACCCAACTAAAAACATCGGTTTTTCCAAATTCTAAAAACCGAACCATGATTTATTAATCGGTTTGGGTGTTTACTGTTTCGCTTCATCTGGTTCTTTAATTAGGTTCGTCTATTAAGCATGTCAGGTTCATGTTAAAAATATGTTAAACGGGTATGATATAATTAGGGTTTGACATAATTAGGAGGTTTTGCTAGTTTGTGTTTGTTAAATAAAATTTAGGGTTTTTTATTAAAGAATTTGACCTAGTTTATGTATACCAAGTAATTTGTGTGGTTTATATAAGATAAGAATATTTTAGTCGGCCGAAGCCCGACTGTAGGCTTTGGGTCCATTAGCGTTTCATTTTTGTTTCTCAATTCTCGCCACTACCCCACCATCTAATCATAATCCACCTCCTACTGCTGCCTCTACACCACCGCTCATACCAAACGATCCAACAAGTCCATTACTCAATAGCCCGAGTTCCGAACACCATATACCTATGCAGCATACTCACAAACCTATTCCTATTACCTCTCAAACTCACACCATGACCACACGTTCCCAATCGGGTATTGTTAAACAGAATACTAGTTATTCCTTCAACACGTCCTCTATTTCTCCTGTTAAAAAATCCGTTTCTTGCTCTCCAAGACCCTCACTGGCGTAATGATATGTATGATGAGTATAATACGTTAATTAAAAATGGTACTTGGATTCTTGTACCAAGGCCGATAGATGCTAACATGGTTCGTTAAATGTGGTTATTTAAGCATAAATTTCATGCTGATAGGACTCTGAGCCACTACAAGGCTCGATTAGTTGCTAATGGAAATAGTCAACAACTTGGTGTTGACTGTGATCAGACATTTAGCCCGGTTGTCAAACCTGCTACCGTTCGGAGTCTTATTAGCATTGTGTTGTCTCGCAACTGGCCTATCCACAAGCTTGACGTTAAGAACACATTTCTTAACGGTGACTTATCAGAGACTGTTTACATGCATCAGCCCCCGGGTTTTGTTGATCCTAGATACCTTATCCATGTTTTTGGTTTGCAGAGATCATTATATGGACTCAAACAAGCACCTCATGCCTGGTATCATGAGCAGGTAAGATCTTGTGACATAGTAGGTCAACAAGCCGCCACTTCTATACCATCCCGTCAAACTTCTTCATCTCTAATCTCCATCATCCCATACATGTCGGCTAAAATAAGATGGCATCTTTATACCTCGTCAAAACTTTTTCTCTTTCCCCATTAAATTCATCTCGACTGCCATACATAAAGATGGTTTTTTTAGTTTTTCGTCTTATCTCTTAAATCTCTTAAATCTTACAGGTCTCTCCACGTATTTCTCTCAATAAACAAATGTGTTCTCATATCTACTCTTTTTAACAATCATTAGTTGTGGTTGCATACATGATTTCTTTTCGCGTATCTCCGGTTAAAATTTTTCTAGTTCAATCTTTATTTAATATTGAACTATATGTTTAACAAAATATTTAGTTACATAGATCTCAAAAAAAATTATGTTTCGTTGTGTTTTCTTTCTTTCCCAATTTGCTCCCAGCGGTGGTCTTTATTTGCATTTTCATATTAACTGATAAAAAAAGGTTATTGTAGTTTATCTCGCCGCCCTTCTCAAGCACAAGATTGCAACAACAATTACCATATCAAGTTCTTCTCAAGAGTTCTCTGTATGATATTTTAAAATCCAGTTGGATCGTTTGAAGACCTCCCGCTCCAACTGCGGGGGAGTATTAGATAAGAATATTTTAGTCGGCCCAAGCTCGCCTGTGGGATTTGGGTCCATTAGGGTTTCAATTATGTTTCATGTCATCTCTATATATCGTCATTCAATAATACATTATACCTACGGGTTTCATCTTCTAACAGTTTGTGTGTTTGATCTAATAGAATACGCTTATAAACTACAAAATAGGTTGAAATAAAAGTCGGTTGTAGTTTTATTAAACTTACACGCATGTGTTGTGGGATTTTTTCATGTATATTTCCTTGATAAACTGGTATTGGTGAAAAAGGTAATGATGATGTAATGTAAATGTAGGGATACTCGAGCTTTAGAGGGTTGATATGTACCTTAGCAGAGCAATTCAGACGACACTTGCTAATTTAAAAAGTAGGATTTGAAACTGTCTTTGCAGCCATGGCTTATTAGCCTAAACTATATTTCGTGAGTTGCTGCTTACATTGCGGTTGTCTCTGCTTAAGATAAAGATTAATTGTCCAAAGTTGCTTATATTCTTGGCTCACGCTTCTTTGATGCCAATGTTGCTTTTGTTGCCCCTAACCACGTCGTGTGTATGTTGAATAAAATTTCCAGAGAAGCTTCCTCAGCCCTGATCCTTTGGGTATTCTATGGCTACTCCTTCGTGTGAAGCACTAGCTTAATCCTTCGGAGTATCCTAGTCTAGCCCTTCGTTCCTTAGGCTGAAATAAGAAAGAACACCGTTAGCTCGCCCCGGGGTTTAAATCCGAGACTAACTCCGGTGTGAGAGTAAGTATATGATTCTAGCAAGTGAGTATTATATAGAGAGAGAGTAAGTAGTGAAGTGTGTGTGTAAAATTAATGCTTCATTCATGGAGGAGCATGTCTTTATATACTACTTGGAGGTGACTCCAAGACACACCAATTATAGAGACAAAGTTGTCTTGTAGGAGCAGCACCTGAATAGCTGATGAGTACCAGGCTTGTCTTTCGGAGTCAAGGTTGTCCTCATGCTCCCCTAGTACTAGTCGTGGTCCAGGTGTCTATACCACTCGTACAACATCGTACTATATATGTCAGGCGTTATCGTCCTTACTCCGATGGAGACTATGCTCTACTTTCTAGGTGTTGCTACATGTGTATATGTTTGGCCATGTGCCCGGGCCTTGGTCTAGCCCTGTGTCTGGCCTCGTGTCTGGGCTTTGTTCTAGCCCTGTTTCTGGCCTTGTGTCTGGGCCTTGGTTTAGCCCTGTGTCTGGACTTATGTTTGGGCCTTGGTCTAGCCCTGTGTCTGGCCTTATGTTTGGGCCTTGGTTTAGCCCTCCTGGCCTTGTGTATCCTTCTACTCCTTGTGAAAGGTTTACCTTTTGCAATTGTCTCTGAACCTGAGGTGACCTTCGTCACCTTAGCTATTCCATTGAATTGTTCTAACTTGAGGTAGCTTACCTTTCGTAGCATTAGGAGTTAATTATAATTGTCTTACCTTAAGCATGTGGGTGAGACTATACCTCATCATGTCCCCCAGTCTAGTGACAATGTATTCTCTAAGTTGATGCTAGACTGAAAGTAAGAAATATGTTCTTCTCACTCTTTGGGGTGCTCCTTTGGAGCCAAGCTGGGACATCTTTAAAGCATCATTTGGTTTAGTGAAGAAGAAAAATTAAAAAGGAAGGATATATGTTTTTTCTATTACATATTTGTTGTCTCTTTTTTTAGACCGGGTTTCGTCTTTTTCCTATACTTTTTGAAGTGTCTATATCGGCTAATTTACCCTTGTAGGCCCCCAAACACATTTTAAACATTTCCCCATTGAATTCTCTATGAATACAAGGCTTTGCCTTGATTTTTTGCACAAACCTTTTTTCTTTTACATCACAACCCTAGCCACCTTTTTTCTACCAGCGATCGCCTCTTGTCCGGAGGTCTCATTCGGAGGTCTCGTCCGGTCCTTGGGTTGGTCTCAATCGGAGGTTTTAATTGGTGGTTTCAATCGGACCTCGGTTTACAATGGGTCTTGATAGTTGGTCTTGTCTGGAAGTCTCAACCGGAGGTCTCCCTCGGAGGTCTCAATCCTTAGTAGGTTCAAGCCTTAGTGGGTTTAAGTCTTAGTGGGGGCTCTCATCAAAAGGGCAGTTGTTACAAGGTTCTAGATCGGAGGAGCTAGCGGTTGACCTTATCCCGATCTTGGTCTCGATCGGTGGTTTCATCCGGAGGGTGTTTTGCTACGAAGTTCATCCGGAGGTAAGCTCGTCCGGAGGTGGAGGTTGAATTTTTTATTGGAGGTTGTGTATTGTCCGGAGGCCACGTCTGATGTTGGGTCTCATTAGGCGTTTGGTTTCATCCGGCATTGGGTTTCAGCCGGTGTTGGGGTTCGACTGGTGTTGGGTTTCGTCCAGAGGTAGCTGGTTTAGTCCGGAGTGTTTAGATCGGAGGTCTAGAGCTCATCCGGAGTTTCATCTTTTGTGTTTCGTCCGGAGGTCGTGCTTGTCCGGATTTTGGCTAGTCCGAATTTTTGTCAACAAGAAAGCTCTTTGTAGGTATCTTCATCACATTCTTTTTCCATTACTTATGGCTAAGAAGGATATGCACATTTATACTTCCGAGTTACGTGATAGGGAGCTTAAGGATTTAGTTTTTAAGTATAAGATTCCTTTAAGCTTGTGCCCTCGTTTGGTTGATGCCAACTTTCGAATGATAAACCTTCGCGTGGGGATACCGTGATTGGCATTTATCATAGGATTTTTTATTCTTCCGATGTTAGAATCCCATTCTCCACGTTCCTTTTAGATATTATTAGACACTACAAGGTTCACATTTCCCAGCTAGTTCCCTTGGGTTTATGCAAGGTGATCACCTTTGAGATTCTTTGTCGCAGCCTAGATATAGAGCCAACAGTTACCTTATTTCGGGTATTTTTGACGCTTTCCAAGCAAGGGGATTAGTTTTCTTTTGCCAAGCGTAGGGGATTCACATGTGTGTATGGAGGATCCTAAATCTGGCTTGAAAGATTGGAAGAAAATTGTTTTCTTGATAGACCGTAGGGCCATTCCATTTCATATGCCCTGGAGGCACCCACATTCTCGTATTACGGACAGGGTTCCTCTAGAGTTTAACCAGGATCATGTGAACCGATTGAGTTATCACATTATTAGACTTCGTGACATTCCCGAGGGGGTGTTGGTCCATTTTGGCATTAGCAGGGTGTGGAGCGACTCCTTATGTGATCCGATCATAAGACATTGTGATGGCACTGGTATGGGGGGTTTCCCCTACTTCTTTTATCCTGTTTCATTATTGCTTAGCCCTCCCTTTTTTTATGATGATTTTTTCTTTTTTTAACAGTTGTCTTTTTTTGAAGCTATGAGTATCTTTGATTTTCTTCGTATACCCACTTTGGGTGAGGTTGTGGTTGGGGAAGAGCCACATGGGCAGGATACATCTATCTGGGGGGAGTTATTGATCATACCATGATGTTAGCGCCTAGAGGCACTAGCATTCCTCCAACCACTGATGAGCAGATTGGTGTTACTTGTCCTGATCCTAAGTTCTTATAAAGGCCAAGAGTGTTGCGAAGCGAAAAGCCTTTACTTCAGCAGACGTCCCTACCGGTGCAGCTAAGAAAACCAAGACGAGTAAGAAGAAATCTGGTATAGGGTCTAGTGGTCAAGGAGCTGAGGATGAGTCTGAGCTAGTTGTTGTTGATGATGATGCTGGTCATGATGACGAGGCTGGCGACTATGAGGATGTTATCGAGCAGACATATTGCTTTTCTCATGGTGAGTAATTAAATGTTATACCCCTTCGATCTTTTGACTCGAGGACTAGAGTAGACGTGTCTTATCCTCTTATTCTTCTTCCAGACAGGGAAGTCCCTGCTGCTCTTAGTGTTGAGGTCTAAGAAGATCGTGAGAAGACTGCTTGGGTTAGCTCTCATGTGTCTCATTGTAAGTTTCCCTTACTAGCCCCTTCGTTTTTTTGTATGTGGCCTTTATTTGACCTTGCCTTGTTTCTTTTGAGTTTTGTAGGTACTGCTGAGGACATTCACCCTTCTGTTGAGGAGACTGCTCAAGTGTTCCCTACTGGTTTAGCTAATACTGCTCCTCATGTTTCTGATCATGAGAGCGTTAATATTGATGGAGATGACTATCAAGATGACACTATTCTTCATGATGATGTGGTTCGAGATGAGGATACTGCTAGTGGTGAATTTCACAAGGAGGATTCTCCTTTGCAGGCTAGGCCTAACTATGTGGATTATCCTTTTGATGAGGGATCTAGCGACCCTTCTCCTTTGTATTCTCGGGAGGAGTGGGAGGCTAGGCATGTGGTTGATTTTGGTATTTTGGGGAATCAGTTTTCCAGATACCCCAAGATTTGTAGGAGTATGCAGGATCATTTTCCCACCCCAGTCGAGGTTCACCGGTTGTCTGGGCTTTCTTCGGGTCAGCCAACTGGCCAGATGCGCGCGCTTCAGTGTCAGATGATGTCTTGTGGGAACGAGTTTTCTGACCAATATGAAATTCTTGAGAGAAATCATGGTAACCTTATTGATAAGTATACACATTTGAAGAACGTTCTTACGGAGAGAAGTAATTCTCTTAGGGATCAGACTGAGCTTACCAGACGAGTTGAGGAGAAAGCTACAGGTAAGAATCGGGGGATTAAATCTTTGTCGGGGAAGTGTGATAGATACAAATCTGATAGAGATGCACTTAAGATTGAGAAAACGCAGCTTTAGGATGATCTTGTGGCTGTCAAGTCGCAACATGCTACCGAGATAAAAGACTTGCAGCATCGGCTGACTTCGAGTGTTTCTGACATTTCCTCAAGGGATAATACCATTGTTGAACTCGTTCGGCGGTATTCTTCAATGAATAAAGAGATCACTTCCTACTTTCGATCAAGTTTCGAGCCATTAGTTAGGGGGTTTCTTGGTAGTTCGGAGTTTAACAAGGCATTTGCTCAGGTGTTGGGTTTAGCCGTCAGTACTAGTGTTGAGAAGGATTTGCGTATTGGAAGGACTGAGGAAGAGTTCCGGGATATGTCTCGTAGAGTTGATCACTTCGTCCCTGATGCCTAGGCCCAGTTTGTTGCTGCGTCAGATGCCTTTCCCAGTCATGACTTTCCCTTCTTTCCATCGTACTTAGCTTGTAAGCCCCGCTATGAAAACCTTTGATAACTTTGTAGGGTCCCTCCTAGTTGGGTCCGAGCTTGCCTGTGTTTTCTGCCCTTGAGGCTTCATTCTTCATGAGGACAAACTCTCCCACTTTGAACTGCACATGTCGCAGCTTTTTATTGTAGTACTTTTACACCTGCTGCTTGTACCTAGCCTCCCTAATAGTTGCTATCTCCCTTCGCTCTTCTAGAAAATCTAGGTTCAACAGGAGCTCTTTGTCATTAGTCTCTTCATCAAATTTATAGAATCTGTGTGTTGGCATGCCAATTTTTGCAGGGATGACTACTTCAGTGCCATAGGTCAAGCTGAAAGGCGTCTCTCCGTTGCTAGTCTTTTTCATTGTTCTATGTGCCTAACACGTTAGGGACTTCTTCTACCCAGGCCGACTTTCCTTTTTCGAGTCTTTTCTTTATTCCTTCTAGCAAGCTTTAGTTTGCTCTTTCCACTGCTCTATTCCCTTGTGGGTGATACACTAATGAAAGGATCATTCACAAACTGTGTTTCATTGTCTGTGACGATGGTAGCTGGCATTCCAAACCTGCATACAATGTTATCAAATGCAAAGTTTAACACTTGTTTTCCGGTGATAGTTGCCACTGGCTTTGCCTCCATCCACTTTGTGAAGTAGTCAATTGCTACAATAAGATACTTCACTTTCCTTGGTCCTTCTGGTAGAGGTCCGACTATGTCCATGCCCCACTTCATGAATGGACAAACTGAAGTTACTGAGATCAAGTCTGCCTTAGGTAGCTTGGGTACAGAAGCGTGTTCCTGGCAATCGTCACATGCCCAGATGAGTTTTCTAGTGTGACACCCCCAAATCAGGTTTGCAGCGGAATAGTAATTGGGTGTCAGTAGGTGGATCGCAGAACAAATGGCATACAAAGCATTGATCATAATTACATGATTTGAAATACAATTGATACAAATATGGTTTTAGTACATTCAGTTGAAGTGTTAAATATCAGTTGTTACAAATATCCCAGTGAAAACAGATCTCCCAATTATTATGATGCTCCTAAATGATGCTCAGTCCATGCTCAAATAATCCAGCTTAATTTCCTGAGAAAAACATGCTTAAAACAGTCAACATAAAGTTGGTGAATTCATAGAGTTTTGTAAAATCATATTTCAGGACTGTAAATTGTCCTACATAGTGTTGCACAAAGTTTGATATAAAAATCAAGTGTAGGATCTCAAATATCCTATATAATATTTCATAAGGTTTGATAATAATCAAGTTCAGATATATCAGTATGTTCCATGTATTAATGTACCAAATAATAAAAGGTAAAGTTTAGAACCGCAAACATCACAAACATAGTATCGCACAAAGCCAAATACTATAAGGTAATTACATTCCCATATTGTCCGAAACTGAGACTTGACAGTTAAGTCCTCGACAAATGAGGACCCTTCGCCTTATTAAAAGGCACCCATAAAAATAATAAGTTCTCAAATGTGAAACATCTGTTGTCCTGGCCGAGGCACAGTGAGCATGACTCACCCAGATGGGGACGGTCAATCCCAAATAGATCTACTTATAACATTCAGGCAATTCAAAAATTCTAACAGTTTCGGATGCACGGGTCATGCGGGTTCATCTACAATAGGCAAATGTAATTAAGGGTAACAGTTCAGTTTGCGTCTCCTCGATCAACAGTTTATTAAATATAAGATATCAAAATCATATAGTCAAAACAAGTTATAGCATGTCTCCTCCTCGCGGGTTAGTAAAAGCACAAAAAGTAGTGAAATGCGAGGCTATGAACTCACCTCAGTAGTACATCAATAAGTCAGTAGATAAATCTGATAAGGATGCTTACGATACAATCAACGACCTAAATAATTATAGGGTCTCAGTAAATGCATAACATAATGCATAAAAGTTTCAGAATAAATCTGTGCATGCTTATACTGGTTTTAAGCATTTTTTTACGATACTTGTATTTTAGTTCATCGTTGCAAGTTCTAGTAGTATTTATTTTAAGTATAAAATAAATAATAAGGTTAAACTAATTAATCTATTTAATTAATATTTTTGTACTTATATTGTTTATAAAACACTTTAAATATTTATAAAAGGTAGTTTTTATATATATTTAAAGTAATAGAAAAATAAATATAATTAATATATTTATTTTATAAGTTAATCATTTTAATTTATATTTAATATATAAATAAGGTCTATAAAACGTATAACATTTTAATTAAATTCCACGTTTACGTAGTGTTTATAATCATTAAACTATAAGTTTGGAAAAATAACAATGTTATGTTTATTTAAGTTTTACGTTTTAAATATCGGATATAAATATATAGGAATTTTAGGGTTCGTTATACTTTGTATAAATTACGTTTTAGTCCTTCTATTTAAATAATTACCCGCGGTTAAATTACTTTTGTACCCCTAGGGTTTCTAAATCTTTCAAGTAATTACAATATTGGTCCCTAAACATGCGGCTTATATTAGGGCTTATTAAAGTTTCACAAGTTGGCATTTTTGGTCCTCCAACCTTCGGCTAATGTTTAGATTTAATATTAAGTTACACAAATGCCCCCTAGGGCTTGTATAGGTTTTGGCATATGTCACAATTAGTCCCTAGGGTTACTTAGGGCTTGATAGAGTTTGTTAACTTGGCATAAATGGTCCGTAGGGCTTATATTAAGTTTTGATATATAACAAATGAGATCCCTAGGTTTTCTTAAGTTTTCACAAATTACCCTAACACCATATTAATTCCATTTAAGTCCTTTTTATCAAGTTAAAGTTCCGGATAGTGTTCAAAACAACACCCTCAACTCACAGCTAATTACAAAATCAACCCTAAGGTTTACATTTTTGGAAAAAATGAGTTTTCATACTTGTTCCTTTAGATCCTTAACTTACTAAAATTATTAATTTAGCCCGAAAGTATTATATTTACTATTTTTAATCCGGAAAATTATAGATCTACTATTTTAATCCGAATCTACTTAGATCTACCATTTTAGTCCAAAATACTTATAGATCTATATTTTTAACCCGAAACTTTATAAAGTTATAATTTGACACCAAAAGTTTTATAGAAACATTATCTAGTAATTATGGAGTTTATATAGGCAAGCTTATTATAGTGGGCTTAAACTAAATCGTATAAGGCAAAAATAGTGAGCTTATCATTCTAATAAGTGTGAAAACACTTATCCTTTTACCACTTATTTCCAATAATAACAAGACCAAAACGTGTAATTTATGTCGTAAAAGTCGGAATTATGCGTGGTTTGTGTTTTTATTGTGTTTTAGGACCAAAAGATGAAAAAGGAAGAAAACACGGGCTTTCACGGGCTTTTATCGAAGAAAACGGGAAAAGACGAAGTCAAAAGATCAAGAGTGCAAAAAGAACGGAAGTCCAAGGTCTATTCTGAAGATTTATCGAAGAAAAAGTCTAAAGACGGAAGTTTAATGAAGTCGAAGAACTCAAGTCTAAATTAAAGAAGAAAATTAAGACAAGTTCAATTCCCGAGACGACGTCGAGAAAAGACAAAGAATTAAATCGAGTCGAGAAGACGTGAAGAAAGAAAGAAGAGGCAACACATGCACTCCTTCCCATTTTCCCTATAAATACCCTCCTAATACACATTAGGAGGGTTGGTTAGTAGTTAGTTTTTTAGAAGTTAGTTTCATTTTTCACTTTTCTTTCTAGTTTTAGAGAGAGAAAGTTCTCCACTTTCTCTCACTAAGTTTTCATTTTTCTTTCTTTTAATTTCAAGATTAAACCTTTGTGTATTGTTGATTTCATTAATCAAGTTCTAGTTAAGCCTTTAATCTTTCATCTCTTTCTACCTTTCTTTGATTTTAGTTTACTTTTGGTGCGAAATCTATTTGATCCGTGTTGTTCTTAATGATTTCGTGCCTAAAAGTTAATCTTTTTATGCCTACTTAAGTTTTCATACGAATAAGCTTTAAGATCTTTGTGCTTATTGGCTTGTTTATATGTTTAGCTTATTTACTTTTTAAAAGCTTTCATAAAAAGCTCATCTTTTTATAGTTTGATTTAAAAGTTGTTTATTTTAAGTTGGTAAAGTTGTTAGTTGTGCTTACTTAGTCCGTTTCACTTTGGATTCGTTCAAGTTTTGGGTATTAGCTTATTCCAAATAGCTTATCACCTTTGCTTATTTTTCGGATCATAAGGTAATCGGAAAGGGTAAACCCCTTTCCGATTTGGTATTCCGATTACACCCCCTCATTCCGATCTTCATGATCGGATTAGGGTTTTGAACTTTCCGATTGTGGTGTTTTTATGACACTCCGATTAGAAGTATTCGTTAGTTATTCCGATTGTAACCATTTTAGCATATTCCGATTGGCTTTGTTTTGCAATACATTCCGATTTGACTCAAGATTAATACATTCCGATTGCATTAGTTTGGCAACATTCCGATTGGTGCTTGTTTCCAATATTCCGATTGCACCAGTTACACTATTCCGATCAACACATTCCGACGGGATTCCGACAAGGGATTCCGACGGACTTAATTTCTTGTTTTTGCAAAGTTTCCAAGTTTTAGATTTGTTAAGTGTTCAAGTATTTTTTCTAATCTTGTCTTTCAGTTTTCAAGAATTTATTTTTAACTTGTCAATTTAGTGTAATCTTTTAAAGCTTTTACTTTACTCAACGACATTTACATTTATTTGCTATTAGTTTAAAAATAGATAATCAACCAAACAATTTCATTTCCACCAAGAAAAATTGAGTCGCACTTTGAACCAATAGTCAATTCGAAGAGATTCGGAACAACGAAATTTTACTTAGGCCAAAAACTTGTGTATTAAATGGCGCCGCTGCCGGCTCTTTTCGTTAAGATTAAAGGTTTTAAGTGAGAGACGCGTTGGATTTTGGGATCCGTTCATCTTTGAACGTTATTTTCCTTGCTTTCAAATTTTCAAAAATCCTAAAAAATATAAAATCTTCAAAAATACAAAAAAATTGAAAAACCATAAAAACCAAAAATATTTCCTTTCTATTTTTCTAATCCTTTTGTAGGTGTGCATGCGTACTCGTGCTCGTAAGAAGAGAGTAGCTCAAGCCGAAGTCATTACTCAACCAATTGTCACCATGTACAATCAACCAATGATCGAGCTTTTGCAATCGCACGTAGAAGGCAACACCGATGCAATTGTCATACATGAGATTGGAGCCAACAACTTTGAACTCAAATCTGGATTTATACAAATGGTCTCTGCTCAACCTTTCTTGGGGCGCTCACTTGATGATCTTCATGACCACATTAAAAGGTTTCTTTAGCTTACCAATACGGTTAAGTACAATGGGGTATCACAAGAAGTGATTCGCTTGCAACTTTTTCATTTCTCTTTAGAGGGACAAGCCCGTAATTGGCTTGATAAGGAACCGCCACAAAGTATTCTTACGTGGACGGATTTAGATACCAAGTTTATCAACTACTTTTTCCCACCCTCACGTACTACCGCTTTGCGGAATGAAATTATTACCTTTGAACAAAAGTACGGTGAGTCTTTTAGTGAATCTTGGGACCGTTTTAAGGAACTTTTAAGAAAGTGTCCACAACATGGTTTAACAAAAGTACATCAAATCAATACTTTTTACAATGGTTTAAGCATGAATGACCAAGATTCACTAAACAGTGCCTCGGGGGGTAATATTTTGGGTAAGTCTTCTAATGCTGCTTGGGATATTATTGAGAACAAATCTAGAGTTCAAACAAAGAGTGTTAGAACTAATGTAGCAAGTGCTAGTACTAGTGATGCCGACAAAAGAAATGATAAGCTTACTTTGCTTGTGGAATCGCTTGCTTTACAAACTGCCAACAATGACAAACAATTCAATGCCCAAGCTAATGTTTTGAGCCAATCATGTGATATATGCGGGGGATCTCACTCATACACCGATTGTCCTTCGACTCACGACAATCCGGAAAATGTGTATGCCGCCAACGGTACCTATGCTACAGGAGGCTATCAAGCACGTCCTCAAGGTGACCGCAACTTGCTCAGCTATCGCTCAAACAACTTTCTTTCACCTCCCGGTTTTCCCCCACAAAACCAAAACAACCTCAATCGCAACAATCAAACTCAACCTCGTGCTCCAAATCAATATCCAAACCAAAGAAACCCATATCCACCTCAAAGAAACAACCAAGTTTACCAACAACCTGCTTATCAACCACCCGCCTACCATGCTCCTCCTCTCAACCAACAAACAGCCTTACACCAAGATGTTGAAACCTACATGAGGACGAACGATGTGATCGTGCAAAATCTTCAGCGGGAAATGGCCAACATGAAAGCATATATGGTGAAACAAGGAAATGATCTTCGAGCTGATATGCGAAACACTTTGGCAAGTCAAACGAATGACTTGAGGAACATGATGGCTAGTTTCTTCCCTAGTAATCAAGCCTCTGGATCGGGTTCTCTTCCGAGTGACACCGTTGCTAATCCAAGAGGGGAGATCAAAGCAATCACCACTCGCAGTGGAAAAGGTTTAAAGGAACCCGAGCTTCCTACACCTACACCGGTCATTGTGACAAAGGAAAACGAGTCTCCTTCTCCGGATCTTCCATCTTCTATTCCTCCAACTTCTACTTCTCCAATTCCACCACCTTCTACTTCTACCCCTCCACCACCCAAGGATGTGAGTGCGAATTCTATCCCAAAGCCTTCATCTCAACCCAATATACCTTATCCTTCGAGGTTGAGGAAAGAGAAATTGAAGAACAAGGATGATATTCAGGTTTCGAATTTTCTTAAAATGTTCAAACAACTGAATTTTAATATCTCCTTTGCTGAGGCTCTCGCTCACATGCCTAAATACGCTAAAATTTTTAAAGATCTTCTCAGTGATAAGGAAAAACTTCTTGACATTGCTCAGACCCAACTTAATGAGAACTGCTTCGCAGTGCTCTTAAGGAAATTGCCCACCAAACTTGGTGATACGGGTCGTTTCTTGATTCCTTGCAACTTCCCGGGAGTTGAGAATTGCATGGCCCTAGCCGATCTGGGTGCCAGTATTAACTTAATGCCATTAAGTGTTTGGAAGCAATTATCTCTCCCCGAGCTAGTCCCCACACGCATGACTTTGGAATTAGCTAACCGTACGGTTGCTTATCCAGTAGGGATAGCCGAAGATGTCTTCGTTGGTGTCGACAAATTCACCTTCCCGCCGGATTTTGTTGTCGTTGACTACGAGATGGATCCCCGTGTTCCATTAATCGTTGGACGTCCATTCCTGAGGACCGGTCGCACTCTCATTGATGTAGCCGTTGGCGAATTAATCATGAGAGTTGGTGACGATAAAATCATCTTCAACATGGGTAAACTTTCTAAACAGCCTTCGGAAAACGAGAGTGTTAATTTCATTGATGTTCTTGATGAGGCTTGTGAAGAACATTTCAAAGACGCTTGTAAAAGTGGTTCTTCTTCTCTACCCAATGTTGAGACCGTTGCCTCAATTGCTCCGGCATTGACTCCTTTTGGAGACAGTGACTTAGATGATTTTGAAGCTAGCTTGGGTCCTCTCGATCTTAAGTATGATGGTTCTCCCACCGATTGGGATGAAGACATTCGTACCATTGAGAAACTTCTCAATGAGGACCAAACTTCTCCACCATCTCCTAAGGATATCTCTACCGATGATCCGAAATTGACTACGTCGTCCATCGAAAATCCTCTGGATTTAGAGCTTAAGGATCTTCCGTCTCATCTCGAGTACGTTTTCCTTGAAGACAACAAGACGTTACCGGTCATCATCGCTAAGGACTTGAAAGAAGAAGAAAAATCCCGACTTATCGCCGTGCTGAAGAATCACAAGAAAGCGATTGCTTGGAAGATCTCTGATATTCGTGGAATTGATCCTCACTTCCGCACACACAAAATTCTCATGGAGGACGACTTTAACACTATTCAAAGCCAACGAAGGGTGAATCCTAAGATCCATGACGTAATCAAAAAAGAGGTTATCAAACTTCTTGATGTGAGAATGATCTATCCTGTCTCGGATTCACCGTGGGTTAGTCCCGTCCATTGTGTGCCTAAGAAAGGCGGAATCACCGTTGTTCCCAATGAAAACAATGAGTTGATTCCTACTCGTCTCGTTACAGGGTGGAGAGTTTGTATAGAGTACCGCAAACTCAATGATGCTACGAGAAAGGATCATTTCCCCTTCCTTTCATGGAGCAAATGCTTGAACGTCTAGCGGGTAATGATTATTACTGCTTCTTAGACGGTTTTTCGGGTTATTTTCAAATACCCATCGATCCCAAAGACCAAGAAAAGACCACATTCACTTGCCCCTACGGACCATTTGCTTACAAACGCATGCCTTTTGGTTTATGCAATGCTCCTGGGACATTCCAAAGGTGTATGATGGCTATATTCCATGACATGGTTGAAGAAACCATGGAAGTCTTCATGGATGATTTCTCGGTTTATGGTGACTCATTCTCTTCTTGCCTTGCCAATTTAGAACGGATGCTTAAGCGGTGCGAAGACACTCGCCTTGTTCTAAATTGGGAAAAATGTCATTTTATGGTAACAGAGGGCAACGTGCTAGAACACAAAATCTCTAAAGCCGGTCTTGAAGTGGACCGTTCTAAAGTCGATGTTATTGCTAAATTGCCTCCACCTTCAACCGTAAAGGGTGTGAGAAGTTTCCTCGGTCATGCGGGCTTCTATCGTCGATTCATCCAAGATTTTTCTAAAATCGCTCGCCCAATGACCCACCTCTTGGAAAAAGATACTCCTTTCATCTTTTCCTAAGAGTGTCTTGACACTTTCAATCTTCTCAAGGATAAGCTAACTAAGGCACCGGTCTTGGTTACCCCTAATTGGGAGCTACCTTTTGAGTTGATGTGTGATGCTAGCGACTTTGCTAGTGGAGCGGTTTTGGGCCAAAGAGTGAACAAACACTTCCAACTAATCCACTATGCTAGCAAGACAATGACGGGGGCTCAATTGCATTATACCACTACCGAAAAAGAGCTTTTAGCTGTAGTGTATGCCTTTGAAAAGTTCCGCCCCTATCTTGTCCTTTCTACCACCATCGTGTATACCGATCATTCCGCGTTAAAGTACTTGATGACTAAGCAAGATTCTAAGCCAAGACTTCTTCGTTGGGTTTTGCTCTTTCAAGAATTCAACATTGAAATTCGTGACAAAAAGGGAGCTGAAAACCTAGCCGCGGATCATCTCAGTAGACTTGAGGATCCTTATCAAGGGGATCATCCGAACAAAGAGATCAATGACTCTTTTCCCCTTGAGGCCTTAATGTCTATTAACTCTAATCTCGATGACACCCCGTGGTTTGTGGACATTGCAAACTACTTAGCGGGTGGGATTCTCAAGGAAGGGCTCACGTCCCAACAAAAGAAAAAGTTCTTTAAAGATATTGAACATTATTTCTGGGACGACCCTTACCTTTTCAAACAATGTGCGGATCTGATTATTCGTCGATGTGTTGATGGGCCAGCAGCGGTACAAATCCTTGACGCTTGCCATAAAGGACTCACCGGTGGTCACTTTGGTCCCAATTACACCGCGAAGAAAGTATTCGACTCTGGATTCTATTGGCCCACCATTTATCGTGACACTCACGATATGGTTAAACATTGTGATGCTTGCCAAAGACAAGGCAAGATCACACATAAAGATGAGATGCCTCAAAATTTCATACAAGAATGTGAAATCTTTGATGTGTGGGGCATCAAATTTATGGGGCCATTTCCATCCTCCAAAGGGAACAAGTACATCCTCGTAGCCGTTGACTACGTTTCTAAATGGGTTGAAGCTAAGGCTCTCCCTAAGAACGATGCGAGGGTGGTTGTGAACTTTTTGAAGCAGCTGTTTGCTCGATTCGGCGTTCCTCGTGCTATTATCAGTGACAGCGGGACTCATTTTTGCAATGATCAATTCGCAAGAGTCATGGCTAAGTATGGTGTCAATCACCTTCTTTCCACCGCTTATCATCCCCAAACCAACGGTCAAGCCGAGATATCCAACCGTGGATTGAAGCGAATTTTGGAGCGTACTGTGGAAGAGCATCGTGCCGCGTGGGCCGATAAGTTAGATGATGCTCTGTGGGCTTTCCGTACTGCTTATAAGACGCCTATCGGTTGTACTCCTTATCATCTTGTGTACGAGAAAGCATGCCACCTCCCTACCGAGCTGGAACATAAGGCATATTGGGCCTTGAAGTGGGCTAACTACAACATAAACAAAGCCGGTGATCATCGAAAGATTCAACTCAACGAGCTAAATGAACTGAGGAATGAAGCTTATGAGAACTCGCTGATCTACAAGGAGAAGACCAAGATCATCCACGATGCTAGAGTTAAGAACCGAGAGTTCCACGTTGGTGATCAAGTCTTACTTTTTAACTCTCGGTTAAAGATCTTCTCTGGCAAGTTGAAGAGCCGCTGGTCTGGTCCATTCACCATCGCCAAAGTCTTTCCATATGGGACCATTGAGCTTTCTCATCCAAATGGGCCCAATTTCAAGGTGAATGGCCAGCGTTTGAAGCCGTACATTGGTGAGGACATCTCGCATGAGATGATTCCATCCCTCACCACGTTTCCCATGAATTAAATTTGGGTCGAGTCAGGCTCGTGACTCGGTTGTCAAAAACAAGCGCCTCTCGGGAGGCAACTCGTGATCTATCCTTTACTGCTTTCATAATAAGTGTAGGGGGAGCCCCGTATGTGTTTGTTGTCTTGTTTCTTATCTTGTGCAGGGATTCAAGCTTCAAAGAGCACCTTGATGACTTTTGACGAACCATGATACCGTGTTCCCATCTTCCCGGTTCTATCCTAAACTCTTGTGATTCAATATTTCATATCTTATAGTTGTCCTTTCCTTAGCAAGATTTAAACAAAGTGCACAATGTCCTAAGTGTAGGGGAGTTTACTCCCACATGCTTAAACATTGAGGACAATGTTTATATCAAGTGTAGGGGGGACTTCTATCGAAGTAAGTGGTCTTTTCCATGAATTTGCCCTCATTTTAACCGGAAAATTTGATTTTTCGAAATTTTTCAAAATTTTTAATCTATTTTGGCCTAGTTGTATAGTTGTATTTTCCTTTGTTATGGTCATTTTCTTTCCTTGCTAGAATAAATTTTCAATAAAGTGGTTTTAAATTTTTCATAGTCGTGAATATTTTGACTCAACCCGAGTTTACTTATCTAAGTTTACTCTAACTAGTATCCTTAACGTGTTTAAGTCAAGTTTTGCTAGGCTTTTATATAGGGAGCTTTAAAACGCGAAAGTCTTAACTCTCACGGGTTAAGAACAAGAACTTTTCGCAAGTTCCTATAATTGATCCTAGAGAGTCGTTTATCAAGGGAACTTTAAAATGCGAATTCTAAACTTGAAAAAGTCTAAGAGTTTGCAAGATCCTATAGACGACTCGAAAACCCAAAACTTTGTTTTAATAGGCTAAGCATCCACGAGTCTCAGTCCTTGAGATTTTAAACTGTGGAGAACGAGAGATGATAGAGTCAATTATAAGTTTGGTATTCTTTCGTGAGTTTATGTGAGTTAATTATGAGCCTATTTTCCCATCGCTTGTTAATAAATTTATCTGCAATAAATAAGGTTGTACGATATGAAAAGTTACTTAGCTTCTAGCCCAAGATCGTTTAAAAGTTGCTCGGTATTAATTAGAGTTCATAGCCAAGGCATAACTTATTGAAGCGGGATGCAAAGATTGGCGAGTCCGAAAAGGCCCTAACAAGGCATGAGGGCTACATTTTGTTGCTAAAGATCCAAAAGTGATGTGAAGAATCATTTATCGAAAATCAATATGAAGGATCGAGACACACGACGAAAAGCAAATACTCCCCAAAAGATCATGGAGAAGTCTATCCAAAAAGGCCCTAACAAGGTATGAGGATAAATAGATCCAAGTCCTAAAAGGAGGCGGATCGTTGTATATAAAAGTCCAAAATAAAGATTGGAGAAAAATGAAGAAGTTGTGGTCCAAATACGAAGAATCTCTCAAAACTTCAAGTGAAGAAATTCCTATTATGAAGAGAAGACCATTATTTCAAGAACGTCTCTAAAAGATTCAAAGTATGAAGTCGCTGCCAAATATCGGTCCGAGAAAGGTATCAAATCGTGAAGCGAGTTATGCCAAGATATGAACTTTATGAGGTCCCGAGAAGCAGTTTTAAAAGATTTTGTCCTTTAGCTAACTATTGATTAAATCATGCACTTTATTTTCGGCCTAACTAACTATCGAAATAAATCAAACAATGCATCCTCGTGATCATTCAAGACAAAAATAAAATATAAGAGATACACCTAGGAATAAGGGAGTCTAAGTGAATAATTGCCCCACATGAATTCGTGTTGGTTTGCTAACTTATAATAACAATGATCTCGTTTTTAAGCTTGGTATGGGGAACGTAAAACTTGAGGATGATAAACGTTCATGGCAGCCAAAACCCAATGTAAGTCTTTGATTTCTTTACTTATTTTTATCTTTTTATCTTCCCTAAATGTTTAGTATTTAATATAGGCCAAGGTGGGTTATTTATGATGGAAATTGTAAAGCATGCTTTAAAATTAATGCATTGCATGAGGGCATTGCAATTGTCAAGTGTAGGGGATTTAATAAGTGTGAAAACACTTATCCTTTTACCACTTATTTCCAATAATAACAAGACGAAAACGTGTAATTTATGTCGTAAAAGTCGGAATTATGCGTGGTTTGTGTTTTTATTGTGTTTTAGGACCAAAAGATGAAAAAGGAAGAAAACACGGGCTTTCACGGGCTTTTATCGAAGAAAACGGGAAAAGACGAAGTCAAAAGATCAAGAGTGCAAAAAGAACGGAAGTCCAAGGTCTATTCTGAAGATTTATCGAAGAAAAAGTCTAAAGACGGAAGTTTAATGAAGTCGAAGAACTCAAGTCTAAATTAAAGAAGAAAATTAAGACAAGTTCAATTCCCGAGACGACGTCGAGAAAAGACAAAGAATTAAATCGAGTCGAGAAGACGTGAAGAAAGAAAGAAGAGGCTACACATGCACTCCTTCCCATTTTCCCTATAAATACCCTCCTAATACACATTAGGAGGGTTGGTTAGTAGTTAGTTTTTTAGAAGTTTGTTTCATTTTTCACTTTTCTTTCTAGTTTTAGAGAGAGAAAGTTCTCCACTTTCTCTCACTAAGTTTTCATTTTTCTTTCTTTTAATCTTTCAAGATTAAACCTTTCTGTATTGTTGATTTCATTAATCAAGTTCTAGTTAAGCCTTTAATCTTTCATCTCTTTCTACCTTTCTTTGATTTTAGTTTACTTTTGGTGCGAAATCTATTTGATCCGTGTTGTTCTTAATGATTTCGTGCCTAAAAGTTAATCTTTTTATGCCTACTTAAGTTTTCATACAAATAAGCTTTAAGATCTTTGTGCTTATTGGCTTGTTTATATGTTTAGCTTATTTACTTTTTAAAAGCTTTCTTAAAAAGCTCATCTTTTTATAGTTTGATTTAAAAGTTGCTTATTTTAAGTTGATAAAGTTGTTATTTGTGCTTATTTAGTCTGTTTCACTTTGGATTCGTTCAAGTTTTGGGTATTAGCTTATTCCAAATAGCTTATCACCTTTGCTTATTTTTTGGATCATAAGGTAATCGGAAAGGGTAAACCCCTTTCCGATTTGGTATTCCGATTACACCCCCCTCATTCCGATCTTCATGATCGGATTAGGGTTTTGAACTTTCCGATTGTGGTGTTTTTATGACATTCCGATTAGAAGTATTCGTTAGTTATTCCGATTGTGACCATTTTAGCATATTCCGATTGGCTTTGTTTTGCAATACATTCCGATTTGACTCAAGATTAATACATTCCGATTGCATTAGTTTGGCAACATTCCGATTGGTGCTTGTTTCCCATATTCCGATTGCACCAGTTACACTATTCCGATCAACACATTCCGACGGGATTCCGAAAAGGGATTCCGACGGACTTAATTTCTTGTTTTTGCAAAGTTTCCAAGTTTTAGATTTGTTAAGTGTTCAAGTATTTTTTCTAATCTTGTCTTTCAGTATTCAAGCATTTATTTTTAACTTGTCAATTTAGTTTAATCTTTTAAAGCTTTTACTTTACTCAACGACATTTACATTTATTTGCTATTAGTTTAAAAATAGATAATCAACCAAACAATTTCATTTCCACCAAGAACAATTGAGTCGTACTTTGAACCAATAGTCAATTCGAAGAGATTCAGAACAACGAAATTTTATACTTTGGCCAAAAACTTGGGTATTACATTCTAAGGCAACTAGTACTATAGATCTAATGTTTCTAGGCTTGTTTAAACATTACAAGATTAACCAATATTGAACCATAGGGTTAAACCCTACGTCCAATATATGCAAAGGCTAAGTTTTTCATAGATTTTCTAGTTTAACTTGTTCATAGGATTATGTTCATCATGGTTATTAAGATTTTACATCATCTTAACCCACAAGTTATTTTTAGCCGTGACCCATTTAGGATCTAGGGTTTTATGTTTTTGTTTCAACATCAAGTTTTACTAGTGATAATCATGTGTATGTTCATGTGTATGAAAAATAAGTATATTGAAAGATAGTTTTTAAGTAACTTACTTGTTTAGGTATATCTAGGGATGAACAAGAGAATGAGTAGTGATTAGAGCTAAGTTCAACAATGGTAAACCCTTGTAACCAAAAATCAAGTCGTGGCCTACACTTGAGCTTTTTAGGGTGTTCTTGTTGTCTTGAAGATCAAGATACTTGTAGGAGTAACCAATGATTATTATTTATGATGCATGAGGAATGATTTAAGGTTAGCAAATGAAGTAGTAATGGAGTTTTGGTGGATTTTGGTGAAGAACTTAAATGAAGCCGTAGGTTAAGAGAGAGAGATAGTGAGATGGGAATGAGATTGTGTGAAGTGAGATTCGGCTTATAACAAGATATATGAGGATTTGGTGTATCAAAATATAGTACAAGTGTATCTCATCCTAGATTACATTGGATTTGTAAGATATAGGGAAGATATGGTGATGTTGAGTTTGTGGTTTGTATGTGCGTGGTATACACGACCAAGGCACCACATATGTGGAGATTTGGGCAACTAGTAAAGATTTGGCAAGATCTTAGGCTAGATATGAAAAGTTTGTGGAGATATTATGAAGATTGCTAAGTACTAATAGGATATCTTGTTAAATTGTATAAGATCTAGTTTAGATTTTGTAAGTATAAATTGGTGTATCCTTAATAGTATAAGTTGCATTTGTTAAGTTTTAGGTATTTTTGTTGAAGCTTTAGGTACTTTAGTGAAAGTATATAATGATTATATCATTATAATATTTTACTTGAAGAAAGTAATTAAATGACAATGTTAAAATAATGTACATTGTTTTTAACGTGTTAGGTGTTTACTTCCATTATAAAATATATGTAAATATATACATATAGAAATAAATCCAAGTACTTAATAATTTAATTAAGTAAAGTTACAGTTTATCTCAAAATATGTAAAACCCGCATGCTTTTACCATGAATAGTGCCCTTAAGATCGTACGTCCTAGATTAAAACTTACCCTATTTAGTATTGATCACATTCATGTGCTAATAATCAAGCAAGTGCATACGTGTATGACATGATAAGTATCGATTACGTACGAACTCATGATAAGCAGTTAATAAGTATTTCACGGGAACATAATTAAATCATGATCACCATTAAAACACGAACTAAAATAATTACGTAAATACATATAATATAATTACGAGCGTTAAGAATACGATAAACTACATGATAAAATAAACAGAAACACTTTAAACACGAACACGTTTAACCACGAACGAACACGAAACATCGGGACACGGAAAACATTTGGGTTACCCTATGTGGGCCCCATATCCACGAAATTAGGAAGGAAGATGGGCCAAGCCCATCAAATTTTACATGAAAGGGGGGTTAAGGTAAATTTTGCTAGTCATTTTCATTTTTCAAGAAATTAAACAAAAACCCTAAAAAGTTTTCTCCTCTCCTTCCTTTTCCCTTTTGTAGCCGCCACCCATAACACACCTAGGAGGGGTGTTCTTGTTGATTTTGATCTTGAATATTGTACAAGTAGTAGTGTTTGTTCATCCTTAATTCATCTACACATTCGGTATACCTTTTTAACCTTTCTTTTTAATTATTTCTTTTGATTTGATTTAGTAAATTACTTAAGAACATGATGGTTTTAAAACCTAATTAAAAACATGAAATAAACATGCATTTGGTTAAAGGGTAAAATCAAAAAGGGCGTTTTTAGGGTTGTTGGTTTGGCCGACGCCTAACCATACCTGAAGGGGGGGTCACGGCTTGGCCAAGGAACCATCACCGAGACCATATGGTCCCGGTTTGGTGGTGTGGGTCCCACGGCAGCAAGGAACCAAGGGGGAACCCCGATTTGGTTCGGGGTATGGTGTCGAGTTCATGCCCGATTCATGGTTCGTTGGTTAAAACATGATTTATGCTACATGTTATTATTATGAATTATGAACTTAGGATATAAATTAATTAATAACATGAGATATTAATTAAACCATGACTTAGGTTATTTTTAATTATTAGTTTAGCATGATATTAATTTAACCTAAGTATTTTATGTTATAAGTTATAATTAATTAATTATTTAAAACATGCCTATAATTAATTAATTTAGACATGACTTAGGTTATATTATTAATACATAATAATAACATTTTAACCTAAGTATTTTATTCCATTTTAATTAAAACATGTCATACTTTAATTAAAATGCTTA
The DNA here is from genome assembly GCA_025667525.1 of Glebionis coronaria. Classification (NCBI taxonomy): domain Eukaryota; kingdom Viridiplantae; phylum Streptophyta; class Magnoliopsida; order Asterales; family Asteraceae; genus Glebionis; species Glebionis coronaria. The sequence goes on along the minus strand of CM046878.1, from coordinate 164,253,223 downwards.
ACCTATAGTTTAATTAAAATACATGAAATAATAATTAAACTATACACTATATCATATGACTTAAGAAATAAGCTTATAAACACTTAGACTTATATTTTTAGCTTATGCAACCAGCTTAATTCTAATTATGGAAACTTCTAATTATAGAAACTTGATTAAATAAGGCAACTAATCTATTAATGGAAACCTTCTATATATGGAAACCTATCTATTTCAGGCAGCTAATCTAATCATGGAAACCTTCTATATATGGAAACTTATTTAATTAAGGCAGTTGATCTATTTTTGGAAACTTTCTATTTTTAGAAACTAATCTATTTTAAGCAGTAAATTCTATTTTAGGAAACTTTCTATTTTTGGAAACTTTCTATTTTTGGTAACTTTCTATTTTTGGAAACTTTCTATTTTTGGTAACTTTCTATTTTTGGAAACTTTCTATTTTTGGAAACTTTCTATTTTTGGAAACTTTCTATTTTTGGAAACCTGCTATTTTTGGAAAGTTACTTATTATTACACAGTAAGTATAATAATACATGAAATACCAGTAATACTTAATCAGATTAATCAGAATACAAGATAAACACAGTTTAAGGCTTTAAACAGTAAACCATGACCTATAACATACAAAGTAAGCTAAGACGAGACATAAAACCCAGTACGTAATCAGTGAATCGATACTTATACACGTGTGTATTCATGTAGCTTTAGTGATCCAGAAGTAGGAGTCTTTCTTCCGTTCATTCACTGGACTTGAGGTACGGATTCCCGTCCTTTCAGTATGGACATTCTTTTCTTATTAGGATTTCCCCGTATGCAGCCAACTGTTTTCCCCAGTATTTGTTTTATTGTTGTGAACTGCTTATGTTTAATTAGCATAATCTATAGCCATATACAAGCATGACCAGTTTCACCTAGTTATGGAGGTACCATAACCATAACATTGGAGGCACCAATGTTATGACTTCCCCACGGCGGAGTGATTGCTCGTGGCGTCCCTTTTCAGTTTTGGCCATATTATTATATCATGTGGGGCGTATGGGTGCATCCTAGTTACATGTTTTATTCAGTATATCATGGTGAATGTGGTGTGTGCCTTGCATCCTTCACAAGGAGTTGATCCCTCCTACCCAAACCAGTATATTAATTAGAGGCATCCCCTCTAATCAGCATGATGAGGTCACCCCTCCAAGTATTCATGCACGTGACCTTTTCATGACCTATATGGGCTATGGTATATTTATGTTAAAACAGTTTTCATAAGATAAACATAAGGCTTTTCAAACTATAAAACCAGTTTTCTCAATACTTAACCAGTCTACTCAGAACTTAGTCTTCCGATGTTATATGTTACATGCTTATCCTATTTCATGCTATATTGTATATCCGTGCACTGAGCGTTTTGCTCAGCCGTTACTTTCCTTTCCATGTCCCAAAATGGCAGGTACCCAAGACTCGAGCATTTGGAGGACATGCATAGGATGGAAGCTGCCATAGACTTCTTCTCCTGTTTCCTTCATATATTTATGCTTGTTTAGTCTTTCATTCAGTTCATTTACTTTGTTATGTTTTGGGCTTATGTTTGGGAACCGATGTTTGATTCCGGTTTTCCCTATGGTCATGTATGTTTTACTACATATTACCTTGCATGCTTTGATGACACGCCATAATTACGCGTGACATTCCATTTATATCAAAATGGGGTTTTACAATTATGGTATCAGAGACAAGGCTTCGACATGTAGGCTCTAAAACTCGACCTGTGACTAGTGGGTAGTCACCAGGAGCTTCCTAAGCCAACGTTTGTTATTCCACGTATTGATGTTTTCAGCGCATTGTTGTTTTAACCATGATGTTTTCAGCACCTTGAGGTTGTAACCTTGATGTTTTCATCTGTATTGTTTTACAAATATGGATGGACAACCGTCATCCATACTTAGTTATGTGTCATTGTCTATGCATGACGTTCCTCGTGAACTGTGATTATGTGGACTGAACCCTAGTAGTTCACATTTTTCACATAAAATTTTTTTCTGTTAAGTTTTGACAATGATTTTAATTATTATGTTTCATGCATTCATGCATTTATATCATATGTCATCTGTTGCAGGAATTTTGACTAAGTAATGGTTGGTACAGGACTGGCCCTATTTAGTCGCATGTGCTTTTATCGAAACTTTTAACTTTGGGACCGACCCATAGGCGTCCCCTCGCCATGTCTTTTGTTTTGGAACCGACCCATAGGCGTTCCCTCGCACATATAAAGGTTTTATAAACTACATTACGCATTCATGCACTGTTTTTCTTGCATAAAAATATTTTTCTCATGATTTAAATTGGCATAAATTTTTTTTTTTCATGTCCCATCATAAGTTATTATGTTTTATGTCAAGTATGCCTTCATACTGTCATGGTTAACTTCAGTTTCATGCTGATTATGTTATACACTTCTTCGTAATAGATGGTTTCATGTTTCTTCATGATAATTCCGTCTTCATGTTGATTATGTTTCACGCCTCTTTTGTTATTTACGTTGTCCTGCAAAACATTGTTAGATTTCTTGAATCATGCTTTCATGATAGTCATGGATGGTTTCCATTGATCATGCTGTCAGGCAAATCATCGTTGAATTTTGTGTAACCACACTTTAGCGTTTCTCTATGCAACCAGAATGGTGTCTATGCTAATACTGCCAGGTTATCATGATGGTTTTCCTAACCGTTTAACCGGTTTACTTTCCTTAAATCATGACAAATGATCGAGCCCATACCGATCATTTCATGTGCATTCCATGTGTACTCCACGTTCCGTATTTCATGTGTATTACATGTACCTTAATCCATGCGTATTCCACTTGCAATACTTCACGAGTATTCGCTAGTCGATTCTAAATCATCTCAGGCGTATGTTCACTTGCTGATATTCTACAAGATTGTCGATGCCGCTCATAGCTTGGAGATGTTACTGGAGGTTGATGCTGCTGATGTTGGGAGACGCTACGAGATGCTGATGCTGATGCTGTTCACAACCTGGAGATCCTAAAAGACGAAGACAAAGGCGTCGGAGCAAAGCAATTGGACGAGAAGATTCTTCACCATCAGACAATTCCCATCAATCATTGTCCCGAATTCATAGTTACATGTCACACGTCGTTCGGCTGTCATTTCAGCCATATGAGTGCAAACCAGTACCAGCCGGCCACTCAGCTAAATAGTTACATGAGTCACGGTCATGAGAATGACCGTCATGGAACCGACAGACAAGATGATAGTAACCACTACTATGACAGCAACTATCCTAGAAATCGCAACCGAGGCTCCGGCCACGGACGTGATCAGACATACAAATGATCAGTAGTCCAACCGATCCGCCAATTCTGGCATATTAACCTAATATTTGTAGTTCTAATTGTTTCACATCTCGAGACACATGTCAAGACATCAGTCAAGACACATGTCTCACGTATACTTTCTGAGGACACATGTCAAGATACCAGTCAAGACATATGTCACGCTTACATTTCTCAAGACACGAGTCAAGACACATGACTCACGTCTAATTATGGAACATTTCTAAGAAATTCAGGGTACCCTCTAAGGGTATATCTATGTTGTTGTGCCGTGTATTAATCAGGCCACAAGAATTTCAATACCATTATCGGCGCATCAGTGAGAACTGTCACATTGCCAATGTCACTTTCATTTCTTTCACCATAGTTCATATATTCATAACCATGAAGGACGCCTTTCGTATTCCCACGCATACGAAGGTTTTCCTTCAGCTTAATGATAAGATCCAAGCTGCTAACGCATTTCCTCGGACAGACACGAGATGAATTTTATCCTAATTATGTACTATGAACACCACACCATGCTATGATTCATAATTATGTACAGTAATGTTCAGGCTCCTGAATACATTCAGCTTGATTTTCCATCAGGAAAATCTGTACAAATTATCTATGCTTTTCAAGCACGTGCTTTGTTAGCCATATTGCTAAAATTTTCTAGCTGTCAGTAACACACGACTACTAAGGTCCTTTTACGCATAACCAACGGATTATTCCAAAAGTGTTCCTTACATTCCAGAAGAACCTTCAAGGAGAAGGATGGTACCATGAGATTATGTGTCGACTACCGTCGACTTAAACAAATCACCATTCATGACCGTTATTCTCCTCCACATATTGACAACATGTCCAATCAACCGTATGGTGATTAATCACTTTTCCAAGATCGAACTCACGATCATGCTGCTAACAGTGACGAGTGAAAAAGCAGGACATGTCCATGACTGCTATTCGTACACGACTCGGTCATACTAAATTTATGATTTTGAATTAGTCTCATCAATGCTCCAACCGCATTATGGACTTAATAAATTGAGTTTCCATGAACTCCTAAACAAATTCATCAGCGTTTTCATTGAGGATAACCTGATTTCCTCTAAGCCTAGAGAAGAACAGGAAGACCATATCTGCACTATGTTGCAAATTCTATGACAGGAGAAATTTCACCCTGAAATTTTTTCCAATATCAATTCTGTTTGATTACAGTGACACGCTGGATCACATGGATTTGCATGGTTCATCTTACCATGACTCTGCTTATGACGTAAAGGAGAGAACCCTACACTACATTAGGTGTTCTAGAAAATCATACCCTAGGAGAAGTCTAGATTCAGAGACTCAGAGTTTCGCAAACTCCTAGGTATCAAGTTCTACGAAGCAAGATACAGTTACGTTCATATCTAGGTACCTGACATACCAACAGGTTAAGATAGGACACCAACAAACTGGGATGTTTTCATCATATGAATTGTGAATCAAAAAGGGACAAGATCTCCATGGATTTTAGTTACCAGATTTCAGCAAACTCAGAAGAAGCATGATGCTATCTGGGTTATTGTCAACAGTTTGATCAAGTCTGCAGAATCCTTACATCCGTACGGATTTCAGAACCAACAGATTGAACGAACATGTTCCAGCCAAGGCTCATCCGATCACTTGGCAATCCCTCAGCTATCGGGTTAGACAAAGATTCGTAATTGTACTCCTAACTTACTTCACGTCTTCATACTAATTCCACGACTTGCTTTCGCGCTCACGTTCATGACACTATCCACGTTCATGATCGTATTTTGGCTTACGATTTTACGTTAATTTCTTTTCTCATTCTAGGAAGTTTGCAAGAACTTGTGAGACCAGACCCAAGTTTAGTATAACTCTCCATCATCAGATAGACGTTTCACGTCAGATTCCACGTCTCACCTTGTAGCGTTTGGCGTTACCGCCATTATATTCTATGATCACGATATGTCTCACATGTCATGTTCATTCCACGTTCCTCATATCATGATCAGGATATGTTACATGTATCATGGATCACGATATGTTTACTCATACTACACTCGCCATATCTCCACGTAGCACGTTCAAAATTTTTCACGTATCACGTTCAAAATTTTTCACGTACTACGTTTCTTTATGTCTCGCGCATCGTTTCTAATTATAAGTTAAGTCAGATGGTCTTGCATCGTAACGTTTCAGTTACCCTTGCACGTTAACTCTTATTTTCCACGATCAAATTTAGGGGATCTACCATCCGTTGATAACCAAGAATTTCTTCGTATTCCAAGTCAAGGTCAGGAGGACCAAGATTTATCATTAGTGTCAGGATCTTCTGAAGGAACCGTTCCAAGAGGGAGGCCACTTGGAAACGGACAAGTTCATCCGGACTTCTTATCCATTTTTCCCTTATCGTTTTGATACGTCCTTTCTGTCACGTCACGTTCCATGTCTTTTCAAGACAGGTCATGTTCCACGTTCCCTTCTACCATGTCACCTTCATTTCCGTTATTTTTCATAATCTCTCAGTCTGATTCGGGTATGTTTCGCTTCCAGTTACTTTATCTATAATTCGGGGACGAATTATTCTTTTTAGGGGGGAAGAATTGTAAAACCCGCATGCTTTTACCATGAATAGTGCCCTTAAGATCGTACGTCCTAGATTAAAACTTACCCTATTTAGTATTGATCACATTCATGTGCTAATAATCAAGCAAGTGCATACGTGTATGACATGATAAGTATCGATTACGTATGAACTCATGATAAGCAGTTAATAAGTATTTCACGGGAACATAATTAAATCATGATCACCATTAAAACACGAACTAAAATAATTACGTAAATACATATAATATAATTACGAGCGTTAAGAATACGATAAACTACATGATAAAATAAACAGAAACACTTTAAACACGAACACGTTTAACCACGAACGAACACGAAACATCGGGACACGGAAAACATTTGGGTTACCCTATGTGGGCCCCATATCCACGAAATTAGGAAGGAAGATGGGCCAAGCCCATCAAATTTTACATGAAAGGGGGTTAAGGTAAATTTTGCTAGTCATTTTCATTTTTCAAGAAATTAAACAAAAACCCTAAAAAGTTTTCTCCTCTCCTTCCTTTTCCCTTTTGTAGCCGCCACCCATAACACACCTAGGAGGGGTGTTCTTGTTGATTTTGATCTTGAATATTGTACAAGTAGTAGTGTTTGTTCATCCTTAATTCATCTACACATTCGGTATACCTTTTTAACCTTTCTTTTTAATTATTTCTTTTGATTTGATTTAGTAAATTAATTAAGAACATGATGTTTTTAAAACCTAATTAAAAACATGAAATAAACATGCATTTGGTTAAAGGGTAAAATCAAAAAGGGCGTTTTTAGGGTTGTTGGTTTGGCAGACGCCTAACCATACCTGAAGGGGGGGTCACGGCTTGGCCAAGGAACCACCACCGAGACCATAAGGTCCCGGTTTGGTGGTGTGGGTCCCACGGCAGCAAGGAACCAAGGGGGAACCCCGATTTGGTTCGGGGTACGGTGTCGAGTTCATGCCCGATTCATGGTTCGTTGGTTAAAACATGATTTATGCTACATGTTAATATTATGAATTATGAACTTAGGATATAAATTAATTAATAACATGAGATATTAATTAAACCATGACTTAGGTTATTTTTAATTATTAGTTTAGCATGATATTAATTTAACCTAAGTATTTTATGTTATAAGTTATAATTAATTAATTATTTAAAACATGCCTATAATTAATTAATTTAGACATGACTTAGGTTATATTATTAATACATAATAATACACATTTTAACCTAAGTATTTTATTCCATTTTAATTAAAACATGTCATACTTTAATTAAAATGCTTAACCTATAGTTTAATTAAAATACATGAAATAATAATTAAACTATACACTATATCATATGACTTAAGAAATAAGCTTATAAACACTTAGACTTATATTTTTAGCTTATGCAACCAGCTTAATTCTAATTATGGAAACTTCTAATTATAGAAACTTGATTAAATAAGGCAACTAATCTATTAATGGAAACCTTCTATATATGGAAACCTATCTATTTCAGGCAGCTAATCTAATCATGGAAACCTTCTATATATGGAAACTTATTTAATTAAGGCAGCTGATCTATTTTTGGAAACTTTCTATTTTTAGAAACTAATCTATTTTAAGCAGTAAATTCTATTTTAGGAAACTTTCTATTTTTGGAAACTTTCTATTTTTGGTAACTTTCTATTTTTGGAAACTTTCTATTTTTGGTAACTTTCTATTTTTGGAAACTTTCTATTTTTGGAAACTTTCTATTTTTGGAAACTTTCTATTTTTGGAAATCTGCTATTTTTGGAAAGTTACTTATTATTACACAGTAAGTATAATAATACATGAAATACCAGTAATACTTAATCAGATTAATCAGAATACAAGATAAACACAGTTTAAGGCTTTAAACAGTAAACCATGACCTATAACATACAAAGTAAGCTAAGACGAGACATAAAACCCAGTACGTAATCAGTGAATCGATACTTATACACGTGTGTATTCATGTAGCTTTAGTGATCCAGAAGTAGGAGTCTTTCTTCCGTTCATTCACTGGACTTGAGGTACGGATTCCCGTCCTTTCAGTATGGACATTCTTTCCTTATTAGGATTTCCCCGTATGCAGCCAACTGTTTTCCCCAGTATTTATTTTATTGTTTTGAACTGCTTATGTTTAATTAGCATAATCTATAGCCATATACAAGCATGACCAGTTTCACCTAGTTATGGAGGTACCATAACCATAACATTGGAGGCACCAATGTTATGACTTCCCCACGGCGGAGTGATTGCTCGTGGCGTCCCTTTTCAGTTTTGGCCATATTATTATAACATGTGGGGCGTATGGGTGCATCCTAGTTACATGTTTTATTCAGTATATCATGGTGAATGTGGTGTGTGCCTTGCATCCTTCACAAGGAGTTGATCCCTCCTACCCAAACCAGTATATTAATTAGAGGCATCCCCTCTAATCAGCATGATGAGGTCACCCCTCCAAGTATTCATGCACGTGACCTTTTCATGACCTATATGGGCTATGGTATATTTATGTTAAAATAGTTTTCATAAGATAAACATAAGGCTTTTCAAACTATAAAACCAGTTTTCTCAATACTTAACCAGTCTACTCAGAACTTAGTCTTCCGCTGTTATATGTTACATGCTTATCCTATTTCATGCTATATTGTATATCCGTGCACTGAGCGTTTTGCTCAGCCGTTACTTTCCTTTCCATGTCCCAAAACGGCAGGTACCCAAGACTCGAGCATTTGGAGGACATGCATAGGATGGAAGCTGCCATAGACTTCTTCTCCTGTTTCCTTCATATATTTATGCTTGTTTAGTCTTTCATTCAGTTCATTTACTTTGTTATGTTTTGGGCTTATGTTTGGGAACCGATGTTTGATTCCGGTTTTCCCTATGGTCATGTATGTTTTACTACATATTACCTTGCATGCTTTGATGACACGCCATAATTACGCGTGACATTCCATTTATATCAAAATAGGGTGTTACAAAATATGTACTGAGGTGATGAATCTATTGTTCATTCAGGTAAAAGTGTGTATATAATATTAAGTTAAAATACTTCACTATTTTTATATACTCAAATCATAATTTTTGTACGAAATAAGTCTTGTGATGATATATTATGAAAGTGATCCATAAAAATATTTTATGATGAACGATAATAATAATAAAGCCGGTGACGTATGAAAAGCCCAAATTTTAGGGTTTTACAGCACCTACCCGTTATTTTAGCTTTGTCCTCAAAGCTTAAGATGAAGTTACTCGTCCAGCGAACAAGTGAGACACTTTTTCTTGAACGTGTAATCTTGTGAACTCAAGTTTAGACTCATAGGTGATATTTTAGAAGGTAGTTATTGATCGTATGCTTACGATGAGTACATTATAATAAACAAAGTAACTTGTCTTTTATGTTTTGATAATTTATACATTTGGTCCTTCTATTTTTGTAATGTGACCCTTAGGGCACAATTAGTTTTTCCTAATGAAAATAAATTAGGACTCAAAATAAGTTTCAAAAGTGGCAAAATCAACCTCTAGGGTTTTTAATCCGTGTTAAATCAACTAGGGATTCTTTCAAGTTTGTTAATGTCTATGTTTAGCCCTTAGAGTTTTTAAAACTCTCGTCTCAATATTCTAGGGCTTATAATATGTTTCACAAATGGCAAAATAAGTCCCCGATAGTTCTAAAATTCAAGTTTAGCCCAAAAGAATTAGTAAAATGTTCATTAAATCATATTCGAGTTCTAATAAGTTTACAAAGTTGGATAAAATAGGACAAGTTTGTTTTAAGTCATGGTTCTTATTTAAGTGGGCTTCCCGATGTACTTCTAGCCTGTGGAGAGCAAACGTTAGTTTGACTCCAAAGCTTCACTCAATGAAATGGCTAAGATTTTTGTTAATAGTGATTGTGTAGGAAGTTGCAAAGAATCTGCTTCATTTGTGGCTGAGCTGGGGCATAAGTTGCGTAGAGAAGAAGTACTTGAAATGATGGAAATCAAAGAAGAAACAAAGAATAAAGAAGTGTGCATCCCTGGTGAGACGCTGAAAGGGTCATGCATCTACTGTTGGTGGTTCAAATTCGCACAAATTTCGACTTCTAAAAGGAGGAAGTCATTCATTTCAAGGCTTGTTAGACAATGGTATTGTCGAACTAATTGGATCCGAAGAGGAAGAAGATTGTCCTAAAGTATGGGACATCAATTATCTCTTTCTGGAGGGTGACAAACATAACCCTACAAAATACACCCATTGTGAGTTGGGCATGTCTTTTATGCTTGGGTTTGTTTTCCTCGTCAATTTGAGAAATGCGAGCTTAGAAGATAAGGCATCCTCTTACCCAGTATTTCTGGGCTTCGATACAAGAAGTGACACTAAGTCTAGTCTCGATAAGGTCTGTGTTACCGTCGCCTCGAATGATCGAGGTTTTATTTCCTCATGGCAGATGAAACAGCTTTATTTTCTGTGACACCCAAAAGGGGTCAAATGAAACGGAAGTCGGCATCCCAAAAAGGGTTTTAAAATGCAGCGGAAATGGACACCCCCGAATGGGGTCGAATGCAGCGGAAGTGGTATTTGGGGTTAAGGATAAGCCAAAAGTCAAGAGCACAATGCTTTGATCTAAAAGAGATGAACACGAATCTTCTTATGTTTTTGGGTGAGGATGTAATGACATCGGATATAGGTTATCTTAAGGATAAGATATTACTAGAGGAATTCGCGAGTCAAAAAGGATTACATTCCATAACTGGATAAAATAACATCAATTATGAGTCATGTCGAATATATTTAAGTTCATGTGATTATAAATTTTTATTTACATCGATAAGCGTCCTCATCCATGTAAGATAAAATTTATAACTCCATTCGGTGACCTATGATTTCTTTATTCAAACGAAAAAGCGTCCTAATTTGTTTCAATAAGGATTTCATAGCCCACCTTACCTAAATATTTCCGGCAAGGCTTATTATTTAGAATAAATATAATATCTAAGATAATAGATATTATTAAGATACTTTACATCCCGTTTGCTTATAACCTTCGTCTTCAGACGTCCCTTAACATCTTAATACGAAATTATAAATAAACTTCTGGTCCGGTGGCTTAAGATTTCACTCTTAGACGTCCCATAACGTCTTGATAGGAAATCTTCATTAACTTAGGATCAAGAGACTCAGGTCTCATATGTAAAATATAGGATCATAAGTACCTTGATTTTGGGTTCCACCGCATCATTTAAAGATGCAAACTTATCTAAATAATACCACGTGAAAATACTAAAAGCAAACGTGTATAAGTCGTTAATAAGTCGTGGTCCGTAGATATACGTACAAAATTATAAGCGAGAGAAAATAAATGTTGACGCGCGATAACGTGCGCAAGAATATGTATCAAACAAGGAACGCATATATACAATATAATGATATATTACAATCATAAGTATAGACATAGTATCATATAGTTCCTTCTAGTAAGGTATATATACCTATATACACATAATAGCAAGTTCAAGCATCTAATAAAAGGTAGTACACGGGGTAATGTTCCTTAGTCTGTTTTTAAATATTCCAGTATGTACGGTTGTTGTAATCCGTTCTTATTATGTGGCCAGTCAGTTTTCCAAGTAGTCAAAATAGACTAACCGGTTTATAGTTATCAATTAATTATAAACAATAATCAGCGTATATGAAATGATTAGCGTATAAGCTTAAGCTTGATACAAAATCAATCGTGGAGGATTTTAAAAATCTTAGCATAAGATTTTCAGGATTTATTTGGATTTCATTATAATACCAACTCGTTTTTAGGCAATCTATTTATGTTACTGTATTTTAGTTAAATACATCGTTGTACAAGTATTAATAACATCCATTTAAATTTGTTATTAATAATATAACTTAAGTAAAAGTATTTTACTTACCTCTATTGTATTTTACTTTTATAATCTACGTACCTTAAATTTCATTATTTTTTTTTTATTTTTTTATGAACAGTTATAAAAGTAATAACACTTTATTACATTTAATTTAACATCCCCAAAGTTTTCGCAAGTTAAATAATAACCCTTTGTTTACAAGTTTCAGAAAATGATGGTTCTAGTCCATTTAGTTTAGGATTCGCTCAAGTTTTAATTAAATGAAATAAGGGGTCTAGGGTTTGCTTAGTTTCAGTTATTGGCAAAACAAGTCCCTCCTTGTTTTACTAGATGTACACTTTCTGGTTCTTAATAGTTTTAGTCCCTTGGGGTTTAATAAGTCACGAATGGCATTTATTACTCCCTATACTTTCAAATATTTACAATATTAGTCCTTGTAATTACTGTTTTATCAAAACAAGTTTCAATGTCACGGTTTTAAGCCATGAGTTTAATGAATTATCATTTTTAGTCCAAAAGTTTTTATAAGATATTTTTTTGGTATAAAAACTTTGTTTATGTATAATATCACTAAGTGGGCTTATTAAATGTGCCAAAAGAGCTAATGGGCTTCCCAAACCCATATTGAGCTTACAAGATCCTTTAACAATTTTTGTGAGCTAAAGATTTCTTAATGGGCCTAATTATATTTTTAGATCCATTAATATTACAAGTTTTACTACATAGGTCCATAGGATAATAAATGGGCCTAATGGGCTTCCTAATGGGCCTAGACATATTTTAGTCAATTAATAATACTTAACCATTTATCTAGGTGTGAAGTTTATGAAACCTTACAAGCTTATTACTGGTCTGTAAAGATTAAGTCTAGATCTCTAAATAGAGAGTAAAAACCCACGGTATGTTTTATTTCTGGGTTTTAAATGAAATCCAAGTTGGTTACAAGTTTGTATATTAATTATAAGCTTTACAGTAATTCAATATAAAGTCCAATCTTGTTTTATGTTTACCTTTAATTTACGAGGTCCCACAAATTAAGATTTAGGGTTTATTATAAGTTCACAAGTTTATTATAAGTTCTAAAATAAATTAGATAGCCCAAGCTATATTTCTTTTCCATGTGTTTTCATTATGAAATCTAGGTTTATTACTTTAAAAGTAAATTTTTAAAGTCCAGACATAAAATCTAGGTTTTTACAAGTTTGTTATAAATTCGACAGGATTTAATCAAGATCTCAAAAAAAAATAATCAAATTTTAGATTTTTCCCAAGATATATAGAAGTCTCGTTAAGTTTACCAAAGACGTAGTAAGGATTTTCAAAGATACATTAAGATTTCTAAAGAAAAAAAATCTAATTTAAATATTTCCAAAATTTAATTAAGTTCTTCCAAAATACAATTATTCAAGAAAAGATTTCCAAAATCCTTTTATTTTATTATTTGTTTCTTTGCTAAGTTATATATAAAAATATATTCCAATTTTTTTTTTCAAGATTTTCCAAAATATATTTTAGATTTTCCAAGATTTTTCTGTTTAGATTTACCAGGATTTATAAAATCTAGTTTATATCTTCCAAAGATTTCCATTTTCATATTTCAAGAGGTTTGTTATGTATTATGTTGTTTGTGGTTATAATGCATTGTTCGGGCCATCATACTTCGGAAGCCATTCTGTTAGAAATACGTTTTAACGTATATTAGAAGTATCGGTCACTCCACAATATGATTTATGTTGTAATAGCTCGTAGTTAGTAATTAGTTATTATTTGCTTATTAACTTAAGTAAGAACCGGTCCATGGGCTTGTCATGGACCGGCCCAAGCCCAATGTTTAGCTTGGACTATAAATACCCCTTTCCACTAAGGAAAGGGGTTGGTTGTTATCATTTCTTAATTTCCACTTAATAAAATTCACATAGTTTCTCTCACTTTCTCTCTCTAACTTTCTCTCTCTAGAAATTAACAAACCCCTTCATAGATTCATTGATTATCAATATTCTACATTTGGTATCAAGAGCTATGGGGTGATTTAAGGTGGTGATTTGTGTGGTTTTTTAGTTTTTGATTGTATTAGTGTTCTTTAAGAAAAATCATCTTGATTCTTGGTGTTTTTGATGTTTTTGTGATTGGGATTAGTGGATAAGTATTAGTTGTTACTTATTTTAGTCGAAAGCACAAAACTTTTTGGGTTATTTGGTCAAAATCTGGGCTTAATCGTAAGTTTTACTGTTCTACTGTTCATCGGACAAAGTTTCTGTTCATTCAGCAAAACTTCCGGATCAAGGAGTTCCGGATCAAGAAGTTCCGGATCAAGAAGTTCCGAGTCAAGAAGTTCCGAATCAAGAAACTTCCGAACCAAGAAGTTCCGAGTCAAGAAACTTCCGAACCAAGAACTTCCGAGTCAAGAAGTTCCGGATCAAGAAACTTCCGAACCAAGAACTTCCGAGTCAAGCAGTTCCGAACCAAGAACTTCCGAGTCAAGAAGTTCCGGATCAAGCCAAAGTTCCGAACCAAGAACTTCCGAGTCAAGAAGTTCCGGATCAAGCCAAAGTTCCGGATCAATAACTTCCGAACCAAGAAGTTCCGAATCAATCCAAAAAGTTCCGAATCAAGGTAATCTTCCGAATCAACAAAAAGTTCCGAATCAAGGTAATCTTCCGAATCAAACTTCCGAATCAACAAAAAGTTCCGAATCAAGGGTGATTTTGCTTGTTTTTTCGACGATTTTTTAGAGGATTTAATCTTGGTTTCATACAACAAAAACACAACACAATTCACAAGCTTTACTTCACTGCTCGATCAACCGATAATCTCTGTTTCTTTGAAGAAAAACAAAATGAATCCAAATTCAGTAATGCCTCAGATGACATCTCTTACGGATATATCAATCATAACGGGAACTGATAGCCGTCCACCGATGCTTATTAAAGAGGTGTTTGAGGCATGGCAAGGTCGAATGATGCAATATCTAAAGGGGAAACCGACATACGGAAGGCTTATGGTCAAATCGATTTTGAATGGTCCACTCGACTATGGTACCATTACGGTTGATAACGTGACTAGACCACGAGAATTTGAAGAACTTACTCCAGCTCAACAACTTGTTGCAGATGCAGATGAAAAAGCTCTTCAAACAATTCTTCAAGCTCTTCCCCATGACATCTATAGGATGGTGAGTCAGTATACGGTGGCAAAGGATCTATGGGAACGTCTTAAGGTGTTGCTACAAGGCACGTCTCTCACCAAACAAGAAAGGGAGTGTCAGCTGTATGATTTGTTTGATAGATTCACCTACAACCCAGGGGAAACACTTCACGATTATTACTTCAGATTCACCACACTCATGAATGATCTGAATGTATACAATCTTGTGATCGCACCATTCCAGGTTAACACCAAATTCTTGAATACTCTACCTCAAGCTGAATGGGGTGAGTACATTACTGATGTGAAGTTAACCCGGGATTTGCATAAGTGCAATTTAGATCAAATCTATGCCTTCCTTCAGCAACATGAGAAGCATGTGATTATGCACCGTTCTCCTCGTGGTATGCACCCAGATTCCTTAGCTTTGATGGCGAATCAACCAAGTTTGTCTCACAACAATACACCCTATATCTTGGGACATCAAGCTTATCATCAATCACCTTACATGACACCAGCCTTTCCCCAATACTCGATTCTACCACAACCACCCACCTCACATCAGCAACAATATCGGTTCAATGCACCCTCACCACAGTATGCTTCACAACCTCATCCAGCAAATGTTGCACATTATGCTCAGCCATCATATTCTTCTTATCAAGAGAATGCAGCATATCCAACAAGCTACCCTGATCAAATGAGTCTTCCTTATACTGATTATGCAGCTCATCCAGATCAAGCACTATATTGTGATGATGAGGAAGTCCCAGTTCCTGTATTCCAACAAGGAGCTGACCCAGTTGAAGTGCTAACTACTATGTCTGCTTACCTCACAAGAACTTTAAGCAAACGAGGATTCAGAGGATCAGCTCCTACCAACAATCAGTTGAGGAATTCATCCAATTCTCGCCAACAAGCTACAATTGAGAATGGCAGAGTAATGGTTCAGCCAATTCAGCCATATCAGGGGAGAACTTCCACATCAACCAATGTTCGCACCACCAATCCTGCTCCTGCTCCAATGGTCAATAATCCTCCACGGGCTAATACAGGAAAGTTGAGAATGATCACATGCTACAACTGCAAGGAAGAGGGTCATATGTCCAGGGATTGTAAGAAACCCAAAAGGAGAAGGGATGGACAGTGGTTTGCAGAAAAGATCTATCTGGTAAATGCTCAGGCGCAAGGAAGGGAACTTGATGAAGAGGAGCTTGCATTTCTTGCTGACCCAGGGATTGCTGAACAAGACGTTGTCACTACGCAGAATGCAGCTTACCAAGCCGATGATCTTGATGCGCATGATTCCGACTGTGATGACTTTCAAACTGCAAAGGCTGCTTTCATGGCAACTTTCTCCAGCTTAGGGCCAGATAAGAAATCTGAGGTACTTATTGATAACACCGATAATGCCACTGATGCTAGTATTCAACCACATCAAGTTGGGCAAGAGAGTGCTGATTCGAATGAATCTTTGGTGGTGAGTCTTTCAAATGAGGAGACAAACAATGATAGCAATATCAATGTGAGTCCCCAGACTTTGAGTGAATCACAACCGGGATCCATTTCGCATACGCCTACTCCTGCTCAACAAGATTTGGTCATGGTTCCTGCTACATTACTTAGCCAAATGAATGCTGCACTCTTAGAAACCTTAGCTAAGAATAAGAATTTGTCTGATGAGCTTGCCTTAAGCAATGAGAAAGTACAAACTTTGGAATTAGTGCCTTCGTCTAGTGTTCTCACAAATCTCGAATATGATCATTTTAGAAACAAACAAATGAGTCACTTGCAAGAAATCGAAAACTTAAGAGCAAATCTGTCTAGTGAACTTAAAGAAAAGGAGTTAGTGGTCACTAATTTTCAAAAACTTCAAACTGATTTTGAATTACTCGAATCTAAGAAGACTGAAATGGAGATTAATGCTACTAATAAGATTAGAAGTCTAGACTACTTGCTGTTAAGACAATACGCTGCTTCACAACTAGTTCACTTATTTGATGCTTCGTTTAAAGAGTTTAACTTATCACGTCTAAAAGGCCTTCCCCCTAATCCACGATATGCAAAACAAGCTTTAAGACATAGTCCTAGACTTTATAATGCAACTCAATTAGGATTGGCTTTAGACCCGATTGTTTTTCCCGATGATCGAACAAGTAAGGTTCTAGTTGATGAGGATCGGTCATACAATTCTGCAAAATATCCCGATTGTGATTATTTTAAGATGAATAAGGAGCTTGCTAAAACTGATTTTAGAGTTCGCTTCCATATGGACAAAGATCTCATTACAGCACCAACCTACATGATAGAGGAAGAAAGCCCTAGTACATTTCCTACACTTGTCAACATGGAAGGTCCTAAGGAAATTCCAAAGAATCTTCCACCTGTTAGCACTGTATGGTTAAACTTACAAGAGATTAACCGATACTTTACTAACTTTGACAAGGTCATTTTGGAATGTACGACTTCAAATGGCTTAAACGCCGGAGAATGGGCTTTCGAACACATGAACGAGGTGTTTAAAACTAAGATCAATCCGTTTGTCGAAAGTCTAAAAGGAAGTTTTGCATCTCTTAAGGAAAATCTTCAGTTTGAAATTGGTGAAGTTCAAAAAGTGTTTTATGAAATGGACACCGCTTACGAACTGCAACTAATTGAAAAGGAAAAGATTTCAACCGAATATGACCGATTCTTGTCCGAAGTAATCTCGTGTGATGTGCTTACTATTGTAAATGTTAAATATTCGAATGAGCTTACATCCGCTATGATGAATTGTGATGCTGTGAATATTTGTGAGGATATTTGTGATGATGTTTGTGATATTTCTGTAAATGTTGCTGAAACTGTAAATGAGGTAGATAATCATTCTTGTCACGAATCTAACGCTGAGTTTTTAAAGCTACAAGATTCTTATAATTTACTTTCTCAACGCTTTAATCAACTAGAACAACATTGTATATCTTTAGAATTAAAACAACAAGCTCAAAATGAAAATCTTTTGATATCAAATGTTTGTGAAAACGGTGTTGAGACAAGTGACAAGATGATTGCAATTGTTAAGACATTAGAGGAAGAAATCATGAGATTGAAGAGAGAGATATCATCAAAGGAAACATTAAGAATGGAACTAGAGGCCGCAGAGTCTAAAAACCAGGTCTTAGAAATTAGACTATCAACTGTTCTAGGGGAGATGGATCGGACAAGGCAGGGACTATCCGCTCTTTATGGTTCACTAGAAGATCGATTCGCTTTTAATGCGACACAGCAACAATATTATGTTGAACAACTGAACCAAAAGTGCGAAGAAATCTCTGACTTGAACATCCTGCTCATAGACAAAAATATGGTTTTGGCTGAGTTAAAGGAGACACTTCTTCTCACCCGACAAGAAGTTGTTGATAACTTAGCTACCGACTCTGCACCGTCCACTAGTGCTCCAACAACCAAGAAAGTAGTGCTTTATAAGAATCCGCTTCATAAGAGAAACCAGCTTACCTATGATGATTATATGAAGAATGCCATTAAGCATGTCGATCTTCTTAGGGATATTTTAGACGATCTTTATGCCTTAGATCCCTCAAGTAGCGACTATTATTCGGCTCATGAATATGTTAAGCGAGTTCAATATTGCTTGGCTTATTTACAATACATAGGTACACCAGGTTCTGCACTACTTAATAATAGGCCCATTGCTGTCACTCCATTTAATAAGACTCCAGGAGCGAAACCGTCATTGGCACAATCGAGTAAGACACTTTTAAAATCTGCTGCTAATGTTCCCAATTTGCCTTCTACAGGATTAAAAGAGACTACTAAGGCTAAAGGATCGCCACTCAAGAAAGCTAAGATCAAGCCCGCCACTAGTAGTGCCCCAAAGAAGAAAGTAGAAGTCCACAATAGGAATGCTAGTTCAGTTTTAAATAAAACGAATCATGTTAAGACTAAAAGCTCTGCGCCTGTGCAGCAGCCTAAACCATTCGTGAATTCTGATTTAAATTGTTGGAATTGTAATGAATGTATGTTTTCCCAGCGTCATGATTTGTGTCTGATTGATCACGTTAATGAAATGAATGCTATTAAGAATGGTCTTGAATGGAAGCCAACGGGTAGAACTCGTGCCCAAGTTGGCTGGCAATGGCGTCCCACTGGTAGGACCTTTACTCTCGATGGTAAAATGTGCCCTTTAACTAGGAATGCATCCATTGAGGTTAGGTCTGAGCGTCCTTTAGTTAGGAACACTCGCACTCAAGTAAGGAAACAGCGCCCTTTAATTAGGTCAGCCCCCACTATAGTGCCTATCAGTGTAGAAATACCTCAGGATTTGAGCCAATTAGAATCTACACCACTAATTAAGAAGAAAAAGGCTAGGAAATCTAAGAAACCTAGAGTTAGCAAATCTAAGATTATTAAATTTGTACCTGCTAATAACAAGGAACACTCAGATTCCGATACCTCTACATTGTCTTTGTGTGGTGATATTTTCAGGTGGTCCAAATCATCCTGTGGTATTTGGACTCCGGTTGTTCAAAACATATGACCGGAAATCGCTCGATGCTCCGAAATTTCGTCAGCAAGTTTCTTGGTACGGTTAAATTTGGGAATGATCATATAGCAAAGATTATGGGGTATGGTGCATTTCTTGCTCATGAGTATAAGACTTCGGTTACTCCATCCTTAGTCAAGAAAGCGATGAAAGATAAGAGACTGCGTGCCATAACCCGATTACCCCGAATGGAGTTCGAGTATTATGCCGATGAGATCATAAAGGCTTTGAAAACCGTTCAAAGGCCAGGACTTCATGAATCAGAAAGAGCTCCACCTCCAATGGATCCTGCTCAAGATAATCAGATTGCTCTTGACTTCTTCGTCACCAACGATCTTGAGTATCTACTGAAGGGATCATCAAAGTATGCAACATCCCTGACTTTGCTGAAAGCTGCCAACTGGGGGACAATACCCTTCATCGAGGAAAAGGTAAATCGACTCTGGGTCCCAAAAATGAATCGTAATTATGATATGTATGCTGTCATAGGTGCATCTCATTGGGACGAACGAGTCCGAAGGGCGTACAGGGGTTGCTGCTTGGTCAAGTCTGGAAGCAATGTTAGATCTGACATCCGTATCTCCAGCATCTTAGGAATGAAAACTGAAGCTAAGAACGGCTACTATCATGTGACGGAGATTCGCTTGAAAAGGGAGGATGACAGGGAATACAAAATCCAGCAAGGAGATTTTTCCATCATTCGCCTTGAGGATATTGAAGATATGCTGCTTCTAATGACCCGAGATCAACTTACTCACATTCCTCGTGAAGACCTGATTGCTTTGAATACAGCACTTCGTATGTTCACACGAAGCGTTGTCATCAAGTCACGAGTTGAGGATCTTCAGTTGGGAGTCGAAAGCTATCAGAGGAGGCTCAATTTAACCCGTCCTGTGAATCAAGTGCTACCTCAACACGTAGAAAGATGCCCTTATACCGGCATTTCTGTCCCGAATTCCGGCATTTTCTACTTGAACAGTCGAGGTTTGATGAAGTTTATGAGGGTGGGTGAGCTTCACAAGTATAGTGATGGAACTCTTATACAAGTCAGAGATAAGTTGGAGCATCTGAACTCGGGTGGGACTTTGCCAGAGATGACGGAGGATTGGCATCCGGGTTACCGGCAGATGGCAAAGTATGTGATCAAAAAGATCGATCAAAAGCTCCGTGAACGTAGGTTGATGAGGAGCTTGGAAAGATTCGTGGGTGGAAGACCGTATTTAGTGCACCACAAGCTACTGCAACGATCCATCTGATGGGTCGTACATCTCAGGTCACTTTATATTGGTTTTCAATTGTGAATATGTAAATTTGTGAATAATGTGCTTGAATGGCTTGGTGTAGTGTTAAGGTATGATAATTTTTCAAGAATTTCTCACGAGATTCTAAATCGTTCAAAATATGTCATACCAAAGCACTACAACTATCCCTTATTAACTTAAGGGGGAGCAATAACTTGTTCTATGGCCAAAACATCGATTTCATTTTTACCCAAAGACCGGTTAATCCATTCAATATCCCAAATATTAATGGTTAACATTTTGGATAAGGGGAGAAAATGGGATTAAGGAGACGTAAGTGATACTTGGCTAAAAGATGAAAAAGACTTAAAGATTATCCAACTTAATATGTGTAAAGCACGTGTTAAGGGGGAGCGTTTTTGATGAACAAAACACCTAAGGTACAAAACTTTTGATTTCAATATCACAAGTACTTTAGGTGATTTTCAATGATTTTTCATGGTGGCAATTCCTTCCCAAAACACGCTTAATTCACGACGGATGTGGTGACAAAAGGGTGGTAGGAATAGGTTTAGTCCAATGATTCATCAGAGCCGATGGAATCTTCCCAAGGACAATTCCCTAGATAGAATTAGAAGTCCTAGGAAAGATGGAGAAAGAATGTGAACGTAGCTGAATGCCGACCAAGTACTTAAACTAGCACTGGAACAATCACAACAAGGTGCTAGTGATGACGTATTGGTAAGCATTGAAGGGGTTGAAGAATGAAAAAGAAATGTAAAGATAAAGGGTGTAAAGAAAGAAGCCCTCCTTACAACTTTAGGCAGAAACCGGGTCAATACATATGCTATTGAGGTCATTTTTGCTAATGATTCTCGGTATTGAAGAAAGACATCATGGACCCAGTGATGCAATGCACAATCCTTCCCCAGCTAACTCAAATATCTCTCAAAAGGTATTTGTTTTAATCACACGGAGATCAACACGTTATCTATTGGTTTATTCACTCCGAATAAACTGGTATTGAAAAGGTGGCACTCCTCTCCAGCCATCGCTCACTAAATCAAAACGCACAATCGAGTCTAGAGCCAAGAGATCATCAAAAGTCTCATTAGGACACTTTTCATTTATTCCTTACTTTCTCACACACTGTGAAAAGTTAGAGATTTTCATGAGTCCTACGCAGTATTCCTGTAATATTGCCAGAACATCCGAGTAATACGCAAGTATTACAATGAAGATGGAAATCCTGCTTGAGCCAACATCAAACAAACTCATGGTAGGTTACACGTGCGGTTCTTTTAGAACCAATCTTGTGAAAAACTGGAAGGTAACAGTGGTTTAATTCTTAATTGAACTTAAACTCGTTCCAGGCCTCTTCGCATTATCATATGATCTTGCCAGAACACTCAGAGTGACTCTTTATTGACCACAGTGACGAGTGGAAATCCTTCTAGTGTCAACATCAAACAGCACTTGGTAGGTAACGTGCAAGATTCTTTATGAATCGAGCTCGTGACAACTGGAAAGCAACGATGGTGAAAATCTTAATTGAAATTCACTTGTTCCAGGTTTCATGAATTGACGGCTTTTAATCACAAGGATAATTTATCCAAGTGATTCACTCTTTATGTTCGCAGTCAGCTTTGGACGGTCGAATAAAGAGAACGGGTTTACCCGCGAAATCCTGTCAGGAAGTTACTTAATTGAAACTATCCGTCACGGGTACGATATCTAATATCGTCCAACGGTCTTCACCGACCGGAGGTAAAATGCTACCGAATTAGAATAAAATGTTCAAAGCCATTTTATTCGTGTCGTTGCTGTGTACCTGCTAAAGACGGTGGCGTTGCTGTGTACCTGTTGAAGACGGTGGCGTTGCTGAGTACCAGTAAAGACGGTGGTGTTGCGGTGTACCTGGAAAAGTCGTTCCCACATGCTTATGTCTTTTGCAACAAAAATTCAAGAAAGTACAAGATGAAGTCTTCCGCTGTACCAAACTCTGAAGCTTTCAAGAATCCAACAAAAAGACGTAAGTGTGTGGAACATGAAGTCACGAGGAGGCAAAGTTCACAAGAAAGGCAAAGATCGCACGTGAAAGGCCAAAGAACAATGCTCTCAAGTCAAAGCCAAAAAGATCAAACCAACATATTCACAACAAAAGAAAGAAAAAGAAGAAAGGACTACGAGCTAAAGAACGAAGACTTAGTATAGTATGCTAGGTTTAGAACTTTGTAACGTGGAGTGACCTCCCTTAGGGGGAGATTGTTAGAAATACGTTTTAACGTATATTAGAAGTATCGGTCACTCCACAATATGATTTATGTTGTAATAGCTCGTAGTTAGTAATTAGTTATTATTTGCTTATTAACTTAAGTAAGAACCGGTCCATAGGCTTGTCATGGACCGGCCCAAGCCCAATGTTTAGCTTGGACTATAAATACCCCTTTCCACTAAGGAAAGGGGTTGGTTGTTATCATTTCTTAATTTCCACTTAATAAAATTCACATAGTTTCTCTCACTTTCTCTCTCTAACTTTCTCTCTCTAGAAATTAACAAACCCCTTCATAGATTCATTGATTATCAATATTCTACACATTCTATAAACGTTTGAGGAGCGAGGGAACTTTAAATCGTAAACCCAACCACTCAGTCAAAATGTAATATCGAGATGGAACATCTTTAGTATAAAGCTCCCTACTAACATGACATGTTTATAAGTTTCATTAAATACGTTAAGTATTTTAATATTTTAATATCTTCATAAAGATATTATACAGTCGTAATACGTAAAGTACGTAAATGGTTAGCATCTAGTACTACCATAAATATAAATGCATAGGATAATGAATTGCATTTAAATCATATAGTTATGCATGCTCTCTATCCTATATGCTCTCTAAGTATGTCCCGTCAAAAACCCAGTTTTTGAAATCTAAGTTTTTGAAATTTTAATCCGGTTATAGTTCAGTTAATAAAATAGAAAAACAATTTTATTTTTGATCTGATTCTCTATAACCATTCGCTCTGATACCATTCTGTGACACCCCCAAATCAGGTTTGCAGCAGAATAGTAATTGGGTGTCAGTAGGTGGATCACAGAACAAATGTCATACAAAGCATTGATCATAATTACATGATTTGAAATACAATTGATACAAATATGGTTTTAGTACATTCAGTTGAAGTGTTAAATATCAGTTCTTACAAATATCCCAGTGAAAACAGATCTCCCAATTATTATGATGCTCCTAAATGATGCTCAGTCCATGCTCAAATAATCCAACTTAATTTCCTGAGAAAAACATGCTTAAAACAATCAACATAAAGTTGGTGATTTCATAGAGTTTTGTAAAATCATAGTTCAGGACTGTAAATTGTCCTACATAGTGTTGCACAAAGTTTGATATAAAAATCAAGTGTAGGATCTCAAATATCCCATATAATATTTCATAAGGTTTGATAATAATCAAGTTCAGATATATCAGTATGTTCCATGTATTAATGTACCAAATAATAAAAGGTCAAGTTTAGAACCGCAAACATCACAAACATAGTATCGCGCAAAGCCAAATACTATAAGGTAATTACATTCCCATATTGCCCGAAACTGAGACTTGACAGTTAAGTCCTCGACAAATGAGGACCCTTCGCCTTATTAAAAGGCACCCATAAAAATAATAAGTTCTCAAATGTGAAACATCTGTTGTCCTGGCTGAGGCACAGTGAGCATGACTCACCCAGATGGGGACGGTCAATCCCAAATATATCTATTAATAACATTCAGGCAATTCAAAAATTCTAATAGTTTCGGATGCACGGGTCATGCGGGTTCATCTACAATAGGCAAATGTAATTAAGGGTAACATTTCAGTTTGCGTCTCCTCGATCAACAGTTTATTAAATATAAGATATCAAAATCATATAGTCAAAACAAGTTATAGCATGTCTCCCCCTCGCGGGTTAGTAAAAGTACAAAAAGTAGTGAAATGCGAGGCTATGAACTCACCTCAGTAGTACAACAATAAGTCAGTAGATAAATCTGATAAGGATGCTCACGATACAATCAACGACCTAAATAATTATAGGGTCTCAGTAAATGCATAACATAATGCATAAAAGTTTTAGAATAAATCTGTGCATGCTTATACTGGTTTTAAGCATTTTATTACGATACTTGTATTTTAGTTCATCGTTGCAAGTTCTAGTAGTATTTATTTTAAGTATAAAATAAATAATAAGGTTAAACTAATTAATCTATTTAATTAATATTTTTGTACTTATATTGTTTATAAAACACTTTAAATATTTATAAAAGGTAGTTTTTATATATATTTAAAGTAATAGAAAAATAAATATAATAAATATATTTATTTTATAAGTTAATCATTTTAATTTATATTTAATATATAAATAAGGTTTATAAAACGTATAACATTTTAATTAAATTCCACGTTTACGTAGTGTTTATAATCATTAAATTATAAGTTTGGAAAAATAACAATTGTTATGTTTATTTAAATTTTACGTTTTAAATATCGGATATAAATATATAGGAATTTTAGGGTTCGTTATACTTTGTATAAATTACGTTTTAGTCCTTCTATTTAAATAATTACCCGCGGTTAAATTACTTTTATACCCCTAGGGTTTCTAAATCTTTCAAGTAATTACAATATTGGTCCCTAAACATGCGGCTTATATTAGGGCTTATTATAGTTTCACAAGTTGGCATTTTTGGTCCTCCAACCTTCGGCTAATGTTTAGATTTAATATTAAGTTACACAAATGCCCTCTAGGGCTTGTATAGGTTTCGGCATATGTCACAATTAGTCCCTAGGGTTACTTAGGGCTTGATAGAGTTTGTTAACTTGGCATAAATGGTCCATAGGGCTTATATTAAGTTTCGGTATATAACAAATGAGATCCCTAGGTTTTCTTAAGTTTTCACAAATTACCCTAACACCATATTAATTCCATTTAAGTCCTTTTTATCACCTTAAAGTTCCGGATAGTGTTCAAAACAACACCCTCAACTCACAGCTAATTACAAAATCAACCCTAAGGTTTATGTTTTTGGAAAAATGAGTTTTCATACTTGTTCCTTTGGATCCTTAACTTACTAAAATTACTAATTTAACCCGAAAGTATTATATTTACTATTTTTAATCCAAAAAATTATAGATCTACTATTTTAATCCGAATCTACTTAGATCTACCATTTTAGTCCAAAATACTTATAGATCTATATTTTTAACCCGAAACTTTATAAAGTTATAATTTGACACCAAAAGTTCTATAGAAACATTATCTAGTAATTATGGAGTTTATTTAGGCAAGCTTATTATAGTGGGCTTAAACTAAATCTTATAAGGCAAAAATAGTGAGCTTATCATTCTAAGGCAACTAGTACTATAGATCTAATGTTTCTAGGCTTGTTTAAACATTACAAGATTAACCAATATTGAACCATAGGGTTAAACCCTACGTCCAATATATGCAAAGGCTAAGTTTTTCATAGATTTTCTAGTTTAACTTGTTCATAGGATTATGTTCATCATGGTTATTAAGATTTTACATCATCTTAACCCACAAGTTATTTTTAGCCGTGACCCATTTAGGATCTAGGGTTTTATGTTTTTCTTTCAATATCAAGTTTTACTAGTAATAATCATGTGTATGTTCATGTGTATGAAAAATAGGTATATTGAAAGATAGTTTTTAAGTTACTTACTTGTTTAGGTAGATCTAGGGATGAACAAGAGAATGAGTAGTGATTAGAGCTAAGTTCAACAATGGTAAACCCTTGTAACCAAAAATAAAGCCGTGGCCTACACTTGAGCTTTTTAGGGTGTTCTTGTTGTCTTGAAGATCAAGATACTTGTAGGAGTAACCAATGTTTATTATTTATGATGCATGAGGAATGATTTAAGGTTAGCAAATGAAGTAGTAATGGAGTTTTGGAGGATTTTGGTGAAGAACTTAAACGAAGCCGTAGGTTAAGAGAGAGAGTGAGATGGGAATGAGATTGTGTGAAGTGAGATTCGGCTTATAACAATATATATGAGGATTTGGTGTATCAAAATATAGTACAAGTGTATCTCATCCTAGATTACATTGGATTTGCAAGATATAGGGAAGATATGGTGATGTTGAGTTTGTGGTTTGAATGTGCGTAGTATACACGGCCAAGGCACCACATATGTGGAGATTTGGGCAACTAGTAAAGATTTGGCAAGATCTTAGGCTAGATATGAAAAGTTTGTGGAGATATTATGAAGATTGCTAAGTACTAATAGGATATCTTGTTAGATTGTATAAGATCTAGTTTAGATTTTCTAAGTATAAATTGGTGTATCCTTAATAGTATAAGTTGCATTTGTTATGTTTTAGATATTTTTGTTGAAGCTTTAGGTACTTTAGTGAAAGTATATAATGATTATATCATTAGAATATTTTACTTGAAGAAAGTAATTAAATGACAATGTTAAAATAATGTACATTGTTTTTAAAGTGTTAGGTGTTTACTTCCATTATAAAATATATGTAAATATATACATATAGAAATAAATCCAAGTAATTAATAATTTAATTAAGTAAAGTTACAGTTTATCTCAAAATATGTACTGAGGGTGATGAATCTATTGTTCATTTAGGTAAAAGTGTGTATATAATATTAAGTTAAAATACTTCACTATTTTTATATACTAAAATCATAATTTTTGTACGAAATAAGTCTTGTGATGATATATTATGAAAGTGATCCGTAAAAATATTTTATGATGAACGATAATAATAATAAAGCCGGTGACATGTGAAAAGCCCAAATTTTGGGGTTTTACATCTAGCGTCTCTAGGCATAGACGACCAGTAGTACCCTAGGTTCATAGCCTTAGCTACCACTTGTTTAAGTTTGTCATGCATTCCACACGAACCCATGTGTACCTCCCGGATTATGTAATTGGCTTGCAAGGGACCAACACATTTCATCAATGGAACTAGGTAAGACTTTTTGCATAAGACACCATCTTCCATGGTGTAGTTTCCAATTTCTTCCATTAGGGTCCTAGCCTCCACCAGGACTTCTGGTAGCCTTCCCATTTCCAACTAATTTTGGATCGGAGTCATCCGTGTTGGACCTTCCTCTTCAACTACCATGTTCACCTCTTGCGTTTCGACAGAGCGCTCGTTCAGTACTTCCACCAACACTTCTTTGGATAGATGATCAAATTGTACTGCAGCCATCTTGTTGAGGGCATCCGCTTTCCTATTGTCAGCTCTTGGAATTTGAGTTATCCGGAATTGGTTGAATGCTCCAGCTAGCTCTAAGACGTTCTCTAGATACTTTATCATTTTTTTCTCCCCTAGCCTCGTATGACCCTTCTACCTGGCTATCCATCACCTTAGAGTCTACAAAGGCATAAATTTCCTTCACTCGCATCTCCGTCGCTATTCACAATCCGGGTAGCAAAGCTTCATATTTTTCCTTGTTGTTTGAGTTTGGGAAGTTCAGTCTGAGCGCGTAGGAGTACTCTACATCATCTGGGGAAATCAAAATAAGGCTAGCTCCTGATCATCCATTGTTTGATGCGTCATCAGTGTATAACCTCCATGCCCTTGGGCCTGGGGTTAGATCTTCCCTAGCATTGGAGGATTCTGGGATGTCTTCTACCATTGGTGTTGGGGCTGCTTCGGGAGTCACTACTCTCTCTACGGGTGACTTTGCTAGGAATTCTGCTAGGACTTGTCCCTTCACAACTACCCTTGGTATGTAAGTTATGTCATATGCTCCCAATTCGACGGACCATTTTGCGAGCCTTCCTGATGCCTCAGATTTGCTCAACACTTGCTTGATCGGGCTATCGGTTATGACCTTGATTGGGTGAGCCTGGAAATACCTCTTTAGCCGTTTGGCATCATGGACCAGAGTTAGGGAAAGTTTCTCGATCGGAGCATATTTTGCTTCTGCTTCTTGCAAGGATCTGTTGACATAATGTATAGGCATCTGGTTTCCTTGCCTTTCTATGAGAAAGACTATGCTAACTGCTTCTTCAGCCAAAGATAAGTACATCATCAAGGTCTCGCCCTTCTTTGGTGTTGTGAGAGTAGGCAGCTCAGACACTAGCTTCTTCATTTCTTGAAATGCTGCTTCAGCAGCCTCAATCCATTTGAAGTCTTTCTTGTTAGTTCATTTCTTCAAAGTATCTAGGAAGGGTAGAGTCCTCTCGGCCAACTTAGACAAAAACGGTTTAGTGTTGCCAGCTTCCCACTAAGAGATTGCATTTGCTTAAGGGTTTTAGGTGAAGACATATCTATTACTGCCTTCGTCTTGTCAGGGTTAGCCCTTATTCCTTCTGAGGTGACTACATAGCATAGGAACTTTCCTTCCTCCATTCCAAACGAACACTTCTTGGGGTTGAGCATCATGTTTATCCTTCTGATGGTAGAAAAGGTTTGTTCCACGTCTCTAATGATGTCTTGCTCGGTTTGACTCTTAATCACCATGTCGTCTACATATGCTTCGAGGTTCATGCCAATCAGCTCTTTGAAAGCAGAGTCAACTAACCTTTAATACATAGCCCCAACATTCTTTTAGCCAAAAGGCATCTTGGTGTAGCAAAAGACTCCTTCTTCTGTGTGAAAGGCTGTCTTTTCTTCATCCTTCTTGGTCATTTGAATCTTTGATACTCTTTGTAGGCATCCAATAAGCTCTTATATTTTTAGCCTATTAAAGATTATATCTTCTAGTCAATCTCTAGTAGAGGGTATAGGTATTTAGGACACGCTTTGTTAAGATCTTTGTAATCGATACAAATTCTCCCACTCCCATCGATTTTCCTCATTAGAACTGGGTTGGCGACCCATGAGGGGTTTCGTACTCATTTTACGATTCTCGCTTTAAGACACTCATTGACTTCATCTTTAACTACCTTCCTCCGTTCTGGTGCTAGGCTTCGCTTTTTCTGTACCTTAGGTTTAATGTGAGGGTGGGTGTCTAGGCGATGTTATGTGATTGCTTGGGGTATGCCAGTCATATCAGTTGGTGTCCATGCAAAGACATCATCATTTCTTCTGAGAGTCCTTATAAGTGCTTCTCGACATTCTGAGGAGAGGTCTCCTCCTATGGTGACAAGTTGGTCAGGGTAAGTATCGTTCACCACTATCTTTTCATCAAGCTTGGGCTCAAATGGCTTCCTCATTTTACCAGATTGCGATCCTTCTCCTTCATCTCCTCGCATTAGTTCCTTCCCTGGCCTTTTAGAGTATACTTCATTCGATGGTGGTGAAGCTTCTTGGCTAGCCGTCGATGCTTTTCTTCGGGCTGGTTCCTTTGCTTGGGCCCTCCGAATTCGCGATTGCGCCTCTTCCATTAGTCTAGACTCTCTCAGGGTTTCTCTGCTTGTTATCAAGGTGGCTATCCTACTCGATGTTGGGAACTTTACCATAGAGTGGATAGTGGAGGCTACAGCTCCTAAACTTCTCATCCCCATTCTTCCGAGTAGTACGTTTATACGGTAAGGGGATCTCGACTATAGCGAATTCCATCATTACTGTCCTGGATCTGCCATATTTTGCTATCGCGACTTCTAAATCAACTACCCCCAGGGGATAGTTGACTTCACATGAGAATCCCACAAGGATTATTCTAGACTCTCTCAGCCTCAACCTCAACCTCGTCTCGTAGCTCAAGTTTCTGAAACAATGCTCATACATGATCTCTGAGAAGGAGCCTCCATCAACGTATATTCTTCTTACCACGTATCCTTCGATCGTGGCATCTACTATCACTGGGCAGTCCCTTAACTGATAGTTTGCCACTGATGGAAATGTCATGGCATTGTCCATCCAATTTTATACTTTCTCATAGGGTCTCTTCCAGTAACCTTTGTGATCTCATCATGTTTATGACCTTTTCCTTCCCTTTGGTTGGTCCTTTGTCTCTCTAGGCACCCTGCCTGATGTCTTTCACTATG
Organism: Glebionis coronaria; assembly: GCA_025667525.1. NCBI lineage: Eukaryota > Viridiplantae > Streptophyta > Magnoliopsida > Asterales > Asteraceae > Glebionis > Glebionis coronaria. Next base: position 164,222,491 of record CM046878.1, on the reverse strand, counting down.
TGGGTTAGCCTTTCCGAAGCTACCACTTCTTAAATTCACTTCTTGAGGTTAAAGCAATCATTCGTGTTGTGACCTCGATTTTGATAGTAGTCACAAACCTTGTGCATGTTTCTTTTCTCAAGCGTTCCTACCATAGGGGGAGGAGGAGGAAAATTCATATTTTCTGTGGTTAGGATTTCCTTCGTAGTCTTGGTCAGTAGTGTGAACACTTCTTTTCTAGAATAAGGAGGGCATGTCCCCATGTTTGTTCCTTGGTTCCTTCTTTGGTTCCCGTTCCTCGATCCGCCTAGGTTTTTGGTCCAGCTGGCCTTGTCGCCTCCTTTTTCCCATTGTGGAGATTTGACAGCGGCAGTTGTGTTAGTAGCCGTCTCACCCCTGATGAAGGCTCTAACTCTTTCCCACATTTCATCTACTGCTTTCAGGATTTTGTCATTAAGCTTTTTAGCTAGCTCTGGTTGTCCGTGCCCGTGCATAAATGCCAAAATTATTAGCACCGGAGGCACTCCTTTGATGTGTGAGCTCTAATAAAGGAATTTAATATTGGAATTAAATGTGGAAGATTAATGTTTCGTTTTTTTTAGTATAATCGTTTTTCCTCGACTCGACTCGAATTGATATCCAATTTAACAATGAGATTTATTGTTTTTGGTTATAGTAATTGAATGGTAATCTATTTCTAATTAAGCACAAAGGACGTAAAAAGGTAAAAATACTCTATAAGACGTATACGTACTGTCCTAAAACAAAGTGCAAATACCGCAAGTAAAAATCACAAAGTAAAATATAAAATGCGCAAGTAAAATGTAAACAAGATTTATTAAAATGCTAGGCGAAAATAAAAGTACAAATGCAAAATATTAAAATGCTAGAAATGTAAATGCAAAATTATTCTAAAAATGAAAATACAAAATTTATTTTAAAAATGTAAAAACTAACTTCTTTATACTTTTAATATTTTCAATTTATTTATTTATTAAAACTATTTTTTTATTTTATTTAAAACTAAATTATATATTTTTTTAAACTTGAAAAAGTTATGTAATGAAGACAATTAAAATGCACCCTTACCCTATATGTTCAACTAAAAAAAGCTTCCTTATTTGTAAATGAAATTCGTAGGCCCAAAAATGTATATTAAACGCAGCTTAACATTAAATGGTGAGGCCCACTAATTTTTCTCAAACAAAACGCAGCCCAGAGATGAGAATTAAACACATAGATTAAAAAAAATTTAAATAAAAAGAACCACATAGTACAATTACTGGAAATTGACAACAACTAGCGTATTAAAGGACTAATTAGCAATTTTTGCAAACTTTAACACAAAAACGGGCTGAGTAATGCTTTTAAGCTCGAATGAGCTTATTTTTGCACCAAATGAGCTGGGATTTGTTTCTACTTGTTTAATAAACTGTAATATTGATCTTTAAACAAAAAATTGAAAATCGATAAGAGATTAGGCTATAGAAAGTTGTTGTACTAAAGTGGCTAATCGAAAATACGCAAATGGACAACAGTTTTTAGGCAACTTTAGAGCTTTTTACTAGCTTATCTATTAAGCTATATGAAAAACTTCCAACTACAAACTTAAAGACAGAAGTGCTGGCTATCTAAAATGCTAGAGCTCATGTCCTAACTCCTATTTATGAAAGAGATTTTGCTTATCAAATAAGGCTGTTTAGACTTGTAAATGTGACCCGAACACTTTTGATGTCATTTGCCTTATTGACTTCGAACCTTGACTTTTAAGGCTGAATTGTGACTGTTATTAGCTAGCAAATGAGATGGCTACCAACTCCTAACCACAGCTATAGCAACAAATTACCACAAAGCTTAAACCAAATGCTCCTATATCAGCTAGAATGAAAAATCTATAAGACTAGTTGCTATGAATCAAGGCACAAAGATATAGTAGAAATCAAGTAACAATTAACAACTGAATTCAAACAGGATGCAAGTATTATAACACTAAATCTTACACTGCTATTACCGCTATATAATTATTCTAGAACAGAAAAGGAAACAACGAGGTACCTCAACCTCCGGCAAAATAGGAGGCAACAAATCTTGCTCAAACAGAGCTTTTTCTTTGCGCCCGTAGTTGACGAGCCATAGACTAAAACACCTTATAATTTCTACCTAATCCTATGTTGACCATCAGCTCTAAAAACCGTTCGATCTCCTTAAATCAACCTCCAACTTTCATTCACAAATCAAAACCTTCAACCAGTTTTTTCTAAACTTATCAATTAGATAAGTCGTTCCCTTAACTAGGTTATTTCAACCATTTAAACTATGAAGGAGATTAAATGATTAAAAATGTTATAATAGAGTTCATAAGATAAAGACTATCAAGTTATTTAGACAATTAAAACATAAACTAAAGGACAGATTTAAAACGAGAATATAACTTTTATTAAATCAGAAATTCAGTACAATACTTGAAATCAAAAATCTAACTACAAACTAACATTATAATTTTGAGAAATACTACATCCACCAAAAGTTTACACAAAATTATCCATACAATGACATGGCAAATGTGTTTGACCAATTATAATGCATGTAATTTTCTCTTTCATTATTTTCACTCACCATAATTACATGACACATGTATGTGTGGATAAGTTTGTGTAAACTTTTGGTGGATTACACTAGAAAAAGGGATGATTACAATGAAACGTGAAGGGGTATTTATACTTAAAGTGAGGGTGACGGGTGAGGTGGTTGGTGATGATAAGCTCGAATCCCGACCCTTAGATGAACATCTTCATCTTCTCTTTCTTGTTGTTGCAATCCTACGACTGATAATCATTCTTGTGCACACAGATCGCCAGCTTGGCAAGATTTGTGTTAGTTTTAGGCTGATGTGTCAGTTGTGAATGATGAATTAGCCAATCATAGCCATTTTATGACGAATTTATCCTCCACGTAGGAGCTTGGCACTCAGCATCTTCGTGTATACACGCGCCCTTCTTCCCTCTTTTCTCTGAAATATAATGCGTAGCTTCAATTGTTGGATTAATTATTAATCCCTAATTTCTAGGGTTCATATTCTGCTTTTGTTGTTCTTCCCTCTTTTCTCTGCCTCGTCTTATTTTTTTCTTTTTATTTTGTTTGTTTTGACCACAACTTGACCAAAAGTAAATAAAACTAGCCATTATTCATGGGCTTGACCCGGTTTGGACTTTTCTTCTTTTTTGGATTTTTATCTTAGGCTTCATTCTTATAACAAAATAGTATTCAAGCCCGTTTAACAAATGTAGGGACCGCAAAGCTGATATAATTCGTCCCGTGAATGAAATTAAACTTGGCTTTTGTGCTTCGATAATTTCTTCAATCTCGTGTTGGTTTTTTTGTTGGTTTTGTGATCTTGGTACCTACACACATGAAACAAGCAAAACAAGCGTATACAATAGGATTTTAAAGCATTTTCTTGTTTTATTGACCGTTTTAAGTCCTCTAATCTTCATTCCTTTTGCACTTTTGGTCCTTTTGAGTTGACTATGACTTTTCTTTTACTTTTCTTCAATAATATCTTTCAAATCCCTTGTTGTCTTCTATTTTGTCCTTTTGTACCTATTTCACAACAAAAACACAAACCACACATAATTCTGACTTATACGATATTAAATACATGATTAGGTCTTGTTTTTCCTTGTTTTGAGTGGTAAAAGGATAAGTATTTTCACACTTATTAAATCCGCTACACTTGACCATTGCAATGTCCCGATGCAATGCACGATTTTAAAGCACAAATTTACATTTTTCATCATAATTAACCCATCTTGGCCTTTATTACGATATACTATTACTACTTCAATAAGAAATTTTACAAGAATATAAAGATTGAAACTTTAAGATAAAACAAATTCCATTTAATTTATTAACTTTGAAATTGTTTGATGAAAGAAACTCGTAAAGAAATATAAGACTTAAATTAGGGCTTTTGGTTTCATGAATATTTATCACCCTCAAGTTTCACGTTCCCCATACCAAGCGTAAAAACGAGATCATTGTAATTACAAGTTAGTAAAGCTAACACTTACTCATGTGGTTTAATTACTCACTTAGACCCCCTTATTCCTACGGTGTATCTCTTTTATTTTATTCTTGTCTTGAATGATCATGAGGATGCATTTTTGACTTATTTCGATTATTTATTAAGGCCGGAAATAAACTAGGACGATTTAATTAATAGTTAGCTAAAGGATAAAATCTTTAAAACGGCTTCTCGAAATCTCATAAAGTTTATATCTTGGCATAACTCGTTTCACGATTTGAGACCTTTCTCAAACCTATATTTAGCATTAACTTCAAACTTCAAATCTTGAGAGACGTTCTTGAATTATGGTCTTCTCTTCATATATAATATACATCTTCATTTGGGGTGAGATATGCTTCAAACGTTAACCACGACTTCTTTATTTATCCTCTTCTTTATTTAGGATTTTGATATACAACGATCTGCCTCCTTTTCGGACATGGATCTATTTATCCTCATGCCTTGCGAGCGCCTTTTTGGATAGACTTTTCCGCAACCTTATTGGAGTAATTGCTTCTCGTCGTGTGTCTTGATCCATCATATTGATTTGGATTAATGATCTTCACATCATCTTAGGATCTTTAGCAAAAAAGTGAATCCCCATGCCTTGAGAGGGCCTTTTTGGGCGCCTTGGGTATCCTCATGCCTTGCAAGGGCCTTTTTGGATACAACAATCTTCGCGTCCCGCATCAATAATTTATGCCTTGGCTACGAACTCTAATTAATCTCAAGCAACTTTTAAACGATTTTGGGCTAGAAGCTAAGTAATTTTTCAAATCGTGCGACCTTATTTATTGCATTTATTTATTTACAAGTTGGGAGAAAAAGCTTATAATTAACTCACATAAGTTCATGAAAGAATACGTAACTTATAATTGACTCTATCATTTCTCGTTCTCCATAATTTAAAATCTCAAGTAATGAGACTTGTGGATGCTTAGCCTAATAAACCAATTAAGGTCCATATGGTTAAGGATAGTAGCTAAAGTAAACTCAAATAAGTAAACTCAGGTTGAGTCAAAATATTTACGATGGGCCTAATATATCAAAGACATCTAAACTTGTTAAAACCATTTTATTTATTTATTTCCTTTTTGACTTTATTCATGAAATGGAATATATACATATGATGGTGATGACAAATGGAAAGTAGATAAAAGAAATAAATGAAAAATACTACTAGGCCAAAATAGATCAAAAAATTTTAAAAATGTCGAAAAAAATTAATTTCCCGGTTAAAATGAGGAGAAATTCATGAAAACCCCACTTTAGTCTCCCCTACACTTAGGACATTGTGCACGTTGTTTAAATCAACATAAGGAAGAGATAATTAAAGTGATTACATTTATTCAAGTTATTTATATACAAGTATGAGTCACAATAGTTTTGATAGAACCGGTATCACAGGTAAACAAGATCACGGGTCGCGTCAAAAGCACCAAAAGTGGATCAATTAAGCACATATCCCTGCACAACACCACAAAACAACAAACTACTCAGCTCCCCCTACACTTATGGCTTCAAGGCTTGGGATATGCTTTGCCCCCAGTTGGCCACATCAAAAAATATACTAAACAACAATTTCCCCCAGCCTGGAAGTACCTGATACATGTCATCCTTCAATGTTTGAGTCCCAAATGCTCGTCTTTCAATAAAGTCAATCGAACCATCGATTGTGCTCTTGTTTGCATTGCAAATGGGCAAACATTTAACAAGATGACTCTTGCTTACCCTAGGTTTTTACAATTGATTTTTTATGCTCAACAATATTTTCGTAGGGACCATGATGATTTTTATGAGGTCCCTACTCAAAAGAAAACTGTTTTTGGTAACATGAACACCCCTTCTTTTAGAGACCTTCCCCTCACCCCAGCCATGCAAGCTGTCATTCAGGCAGCTGCACAACCTCAACCATAACAAAAACCTCTCCCAGAATAACCTCCATCACCACAACATATGGATCTTGACCCTCAGCATTAAGGCGCTGACATTCACAATGTCGGCGCTGACACAGCCAACCACAAGACTATAGGTTTGAGAAATACCAAAAGACTACTGGAGTGTTCTCCTCTAGTGTTCCTAGCCATGTAGCAGAGAGAACCACCACCACAAGTGTGGTTGGTGACATGGGTGGGGTTGGGACTATTAACACTGGCTTAAAAGTAGGTCAAGACAGTCCCAACATCATTAAGACCACACCCATGCCCAATGAATCTCTCTTGGGGGTCAAATCCCCATGATATAGGAGGGTAGACTGGAACCATTATCAGCTTTAGAATTGACGGTGATCTGCATTCGCTTGCAAAAGCAAAATGCAGATCTTGTATAGATTGTCACAGGTCAAGGCCTTAAACTCAAATCATTGAGGGAGACGTTGGTTATTTTGTAGGCTGCCAATAATAGGAGAAGGCAGACGAGAGTCCTTTCTTTAGGGGAGGATTCTTCCAAAGAGGAGGATGTGCCAGTAAATATGAGTGACAACGGCTCACAATAAGGTGTTTCTTATGGGAGTGTGGAGATAGCTGAGGCACTGACAAGTTTGAAGGAGAAGCCAGCTGTTGATATTTCTTTGGTTACTCCTAAGAAGCTTTCATTTGTAGAGATGATGCAACAAGTCATAGAGTGAGCCGCTGACATTCAGGATTTGAACGCTGACAAGAACAAATTAGACGCTAACAGACTTGCAGGTTTAGCTTGTGTCTCCCAACCACCAATTATCATCAAGGATGTTTCTACACAGGTACCATCCGTCACTTTACCAACTATTGGATCTTTGGATAAGGGTAAAGGGGTTATGGAAGAAGTACAAGTACCTAAGGATGCAGTTCAAGTACATTTTGATTCTTTTTTGGCTGCACAACTTGAGGAATAGGTTAGGGAAAAGACTACCATTAAAAGCAATAAATATGGTAGTGATGATGAGAGTTCTGGTTCTAGTGTGATGATAATTGAAGAACCAGAGAAATTGGAGTATGGGGAGGATGAATTGGCTAGGGAAAAGCTTAGGGAGTTGAAGATGCAAGTAGACTTTGATATGCCTGAGGTAGTTGATATGTATTTTTCATGGGAATCTTCAATTGTAGAAAATCCAGACATGTTACTTACTGGAAAAATTTGGGTTTAGAAATTTTGTTGAGAGTTCAAAAGGATTGCAAGGTGATTTTGAGGAATAAGGCAAGTAAAGTACTTTCTGAGCTAAAAAGGGATAGAAGAGAGCTCTATTATATGCTTCTTAGGTGCCATCAAGGAGGATGGACCTATTAGAAATTGAAGAATCCTTCCTTTAAACAATTGGAGTTTTATGCATATCCTATTTGGGAATGTGTTTGTGAGGAGAATACTCTTAGACTTCTTTCTGATGAAAGGAAGGAAGAAATTCAAGAAAACATGCAGATCAAGAGGGCTTTATGCCAAGGCCAGTGAAGAAGGGAATGCCAATTGAATTCCGAGTAAATGATAAATTGAATCCTAGTGAAGCTATTATAAGGAAGAATATAAAGCTTTCACCTTTGGAGGCTTCAGCTGTTGCAGAAGTGTTACCTTTAGATTTTAGAAACCCAATAATCAAGTATGAAGAAGATGCAAGTGGTTTCTAGGTGATCACCAGATATGGTGACAAGGTACATACTTTCACTTCTTTGATTTCATTGTTTGCAAGTATGGATAGAGAAGACTTGGTGGATCTATGGAAGATGATGAAAGCCAAGTATAAAGCTGAAGAGCCTTCTTTAGTAAATGGAATAAAGATTTGGACAACATTCAAGAGAATGATTGCTCTAGATGAAGCTGATCCAATATGATTGGATCTGGATGATCTTAGTGGTTTGAAGTGGCGTTTACATTCAGCTGATGGTGTATACCATATTAGTACCTCAAAATTTTCAGAATATCTTTTGGTTGATGCTGAATATCCTCTACCTCAAGATGCTTTGAAGATGATGGTATCCACACAGTTAGAGGTTGACTATACCAGTGATGTTAATAAGGATTTAATTAGATTTGTTTATTATCTAATTAAGAAATAGTTGGTTTTTGTAAGAATCCTCCTTGTACTTAGTTTTTATTCAAAAACTTTATTACTAGAGTAGATATCAAGTTTAGGGGAGGATTGTTGGGAATAAAATTAGCTAAGTCACTGGGACACTGACAAGAAGAACTTGGACGCTGACAAGAGTAAAAGAGGTGCTGACAGATGAGCACTGACAAAGGATAATTGAGCGCTGACAAGAAGAAGTTCAACCACTGATAGAATTCTTAGTCTACACGTTTTGTTATTCTAGTAAAGATATGTTCAATATTGTATTTATTATGTTTATCTTTACCTAGAATAGTTGATAGGTAGACCTTTGTACACGACTCCTTGTGTTATAAAAGGAGATCATAGGGTTCATAGTTTTATATCAAGTTTCATCAAGTTTTACACTTTCATTATACACAAGTTTCATTATCAATCAAAAGTGAATGTTTAGTTTACATTGTTTGTTCTTTGTTCTAAGTGTTAATTCCGCATAACACTTAGATTGATAAATACACAAAGTTTCTCTACGTGTTAATCTTGATTCGATCTCGTTTAACACCAACCAAATCGATCTAAGTTTAGGATCAACGTAAAACAGATTATATAGAATTCATAAGATAATAATCATCACTTTATTTAGACAATAAAAACATAAATTAAAGGACATATTTAAAATGAGAATATAACCTTTATTAAATCAGAAATTTAGTACAATACTTGAAATTGAAAATCTAACTACAAACTAACATTATAATTTTACACTAGAAAAAAGGGATGATTACAATGAAAATTGAAGGGGTATTTAATCTTGAAGTGAGGGTGAGGGGTGAGGTGGTTGGTGATGATAAGCTCGAGTCTCGACCATTAGATGAACATCTTCATCTTCTCTTTCTTGTTTGTTGCAATCCTACGTTGATAATCACTCGTGTGCACACAGATCACCAGCTTGGCACGATTTATGTTAGTTTTAAGCTGATGTGTCAGTTGTAAATGATGAATTAGCCAATCATAGCCATTTGATGACGAATTTATCCTCCACGTAGGAGCTTGGTACTCAGCATATTCATGTATACACGCGCGGTTCTTCCCTATTTTCTCTGAAATATAACGCGTAGCTTCAATCCTTGGATTAATTATGAATCCCTAATTTCTAGGGTTCATATTCTGCTTTTGTTGTTCTTCCCTCTTTTCTCTGCCTCGTCTTATTCTTTTCTTTCTTTTTATTTTGTTTGTTTTGACCACACTTTGACCAAAAGTAAATAAAACTAGCCATTCTTCATGGGCTTGACCCGGTTTGGACTTTTCTTCTTTGGGATTTTTATCTTAGGCTTCATTCTTATAACAAAATAATATTCAAGCCCGTTTAACAAATATGGGGCCCGCAAAGCTGATATAATTCGTCCCGTGAATGAAATCAAACTTGGCTTTTGTGCTTCAATAATTTCTTCAATCTCGTGTCGGTTTTTTTGCCGGTTTTGTGATCTTGGTACCTACACACATGAAACAAGCAAAACAAGCGTATACAATAGGATTTTAAAGCATTTTCTGGTTTTATTGTCCGTTTTAGTGGGCGTTTTAAGTCCTCCAATCTTGATTCCTTTTGCACTTTTGGTCCTTTTGAGTTGACAATGACTTTTCTTTGACCTTTCTTCAATAAATATCCGTTAAATCACTTGTTTTCTTCTATTTTGTCCTGTTGTACCTATTTCACAACAAAAACACAAACCACACATAATTACGAATTTTACGATAGTAAATACATGATTAGGTCTTGTTATTCCTTGTTTTAAGTGGTAAAAGGATAAGTGTTTTCACACTTATTAAGCTCTCAGCTTTGAAACGATCCATAAATGCCTAAAGCCCCTCGTTGGGCTTCCACTTTATCCCATGTATCTCGGTGGGGTCTTTATCGTATCATTTCTCTTGTGAAAAATCCTCTAAAAACTTGTTGCTTAGTTCCTCAAAACCATCCACACTCTTTGGATCTAAACTATCGAACCAGTTCCTTGCTCAGCCACCCAAAGTCTAACGAAACATCTTGCAGCACACTGGCATTGGCCACTCTTCTTTCTCGGCAACAGCGAAGAAGATGCTAAGGTGGTCTTCTGGGTCTTTGCTTCCTACTTAGAGACGGACATTGGCTGGGTGTTTGGCTCGCCTGTGGTATCTGAAATGTGTGATTCGAGAGGTGAAAGGCATGGGTTTAGGTCTTCTGTATGGTGTACTTAAATGTTATGACTCGCTGTCAGACCTTGTGTCACATTTGGACCCTGACCTTGACTTCCTACAAGAGGACTTAGCTGATCGCGACTTTGTCTTGGTACTCCTAGTTTTACTCGTCCTATTCTAGTGACGCTTCTTGGATACAGACTTCTTTCGTGAATGACTCCTTTGATGTCTTCGGACAGACCTTGATCGGGCTCCCCCTTGACCTGGATGAGCTGTCTGAGGAGTATCCTTTTCCTTTTCTCACTGAGGGGCTCCTTTGAGAGTCTTCCGATTCTACCTCTTCAACCTCTCTGTTGAAGAGATTTCGGGGTGTCATTTTTTCGCGATTTTGCTCATAGATTTTCTTTATCATAGTCTTCAATGTTTCAATGTGTTCTTTGACATACGCTGGAGTAAGGCATTCTTGAACAGGTCTGTGGGGAGCAGGGGTTACCTCCGTAGGAGCCCTCTTGGTACCGAGTGTCCCAGTGTTCAAGTGTGTTCCTTCCTTCAGTCTAGGACCTTTAACTTCTTCTTCCATTGCTTAGTTTTTGGTAGATTGGTATTCCTGATCCCACGGATGGTGCCAGGTGTTGAAGTAAATTTCTGGAGAAGCTTCTTCAGCCCTGATCCTTTGGGGTATTCTATGGTTACTCCTTCGTTTGAAGCCCTAGCGTGCTCCTTCGGAGTATCCTAGTCTAGCCCTTCGTCCCTTAGTCTGAAATAAGAAAGAACACCGTTAGCTCGCCCCGGGGTTTGAATCCGAGACCAACTTCGGTGTGAGAGTAAGTATATGATTCTAGCAAGTGAGTATTATATAGAGAGAGAGTAAGTAGTGAAGTGTGTGCGTAATACTTATCCTTTATTCTTGGAGGAGCATGTCTTTATATACTACTTGGAGGTGACTCTAAGACACACCAATTATGGAGACAAAGTTGTCTTGTAGGAGCAGCACCAGAATAGATGATGAGTACCAGGCTTGTCTTTCGGAGTCAAGGTTTTCCTCATGCTCTCCTAGTACTAGTCGTGGTCCAGGCGTCTGTACCACTCGTACAACATCGTACTATATATGTCAGGCGTTATCGTCCTTCCTCCGATGGAGACTATGCTCTACTCTTTAGGTGTTGCTCCATGTGTATATGTCAGGCCTTATGCCTAGGCCTTGGTCTAGCCCTGTGTTTGGCCTTGTGTCTGGGCCTTGGTATAGCCCTGTGTCTGGCCTTGTGTTTGGGCCTTGGTATAGCCTTGTGTCTGGCCATGTGTCTGGGCCTTGGTCTAGCCCTGTGTCTAGCCTTGTGTCTGGGACTTGGTCTAGCCCTCCTGGCCTTGTGTAGCCTTTTGCTCCTTATGAAAGCTTTACCTTTTGCCATTGTCTCTGAACCTGAGGTGACCTTCTTCACTTTAGCTATTCCAGTGAACTGTTCTAACTTGAGGTAGCTTTACTTGTGGAGCATTAGGAGTTAATTGTATTTGGCTTACCTTAAGCATGTGGGTGAGACTATACCTCATCAGTGACGATAATGATGGCCGTATGACGATTATGGCAGTCTCATAAGCCACAAAATAAGCTGACATGTAAAAAACCATATGTGGGTAACCCGAGGAAGCTTATGGATATATATTTGTATCATATTCTCTGTTTTGGCATATTTATTCTTTGTCGATGGTATAGTTTTGTATAAATTCACTCAAACCTACGGGGTTGGTTATGAGGAAACATTATCTCCGGTTGTAGATATCAAAGCTATAAGGACTCTCTTAGCCATAGCGGCGTTCTATGACTATGAGATTTGGAAAATGGATGTTAAAACTGCTTTCCACAATGGACGACTTTACAAAGAAGGAATCAACCTGATGGTTTTGTTAATCCTAAATATCCAAACCGTGTATGTAAGCTTCAAAGATCCATTTATGAACTTAAGCAAGCGTCAAGGCAATGGAAAAAAAGATTTTATTATGAAATCAAGAACTTTGGTTTCACTCAAAATCCCAATGAGCCATGTGTATACATCAGAGCTAGTGGGAGTAATGTAGTTTTCCTGATCTTATATGTTGATGACATACTACTCATGGGAAAATACATTCTAACATTGCAAAGTGTAAAAGCTTACCTTGGAAAATGTTTTCCCATGAAGGATTTGGGAGATGCTGCATATATTCTTGGAAACAAGATCTACCGAGATAGATGAAGGCGGTTAATTGGTTTATGTCAAAGTCCTTACATAGAAAATATTTTGATGAAGTATAACATGGATAATTCCAAATGTGGCTTTATTCTCATGCAAACTTATTCAAAACTATCTAAAACTCAAGGAGCATCTAACCCTGCTGAGGTAAAACGCATGCAGAGAGTTCCTTATGCTATGACAGTCTGATCAATCATGTATGATGTTAGATGCACTAGACCAGACGTTGCGTTCCCATAGAACATGACGAGCCGATTTCAGTAGAATCATAGTGATTTTCACTGGAGTGTTGTTAAGAACATTCTAAGGTATCTTAGACATACCAATGACATGTTTCTTGTTTATTTAGGGATATGAAACGAGAGCTCAGGGTTGCTTGCTACACTAAAGCTGGATATCTAACGGATGCTGATGACACGAAGTCTCAGACTAGCTATGTTTTCATACTGAATGGAGGTGTTGTAAGCTGGAAAAGCTCAAAGCAGACCATCCATGCTAACTCATATACAGAGGCTGAGTATATAGCCGCTTCGGAGGCTGCTAAGGAAGCAATTTGGATTAGGAATTTCTGGGCTTGGAGTTATTCCGACAAATAATGAACATATGAATGTGTATGTGACAATACCGGAGCCATTACTATAGCTAATGAACCAGGAATCACTAAAGGTGCGAAACATTATCATGTTAAAGTTTACTACGTCATAGAAGTGATTGAACTAGGTTGATATTACACTGGATAAAGTTCACACAAACAAAAACTTAGTTGACCCCTTTACGAAGGCTTTAGACCTTAAAAAGCATTCAATGCTTTCGCATAATATTGGTTTGCTTCCAGCTAATAGTCTCATGTAATCTGTGTTATTTTAGTATTTTGATAATTTGGGATTGTAAGACAATTATTATTTTCTGATGAATAAAGATATTTGATGTTTGTTATCATTCATATGATTATTGTTGTCCTATATTTGCATGTCTAGATCTGTGAATATTGGATTATTCTAAACATGTCTATTATCGGTTAGCAATATGGGAATATTGTCTACATTAAGACAAATATGAGTGTTGGTTATATTCTTTGAATATATGATGGACGGTTCCAACTATACTCATATGTTATTCATAAGGGATGCGTACTGGACAACTCGAACTTTGGAATATTACTTTTGGATCCTTGACATGAGTAATTTTTGAATAAATGGTGATTAAGTCGTCCTTAGACTTGAGATGAAAACAAGTTGTGCATGTATGAATATAGCTTCTTGATTACATGTTAAACGCTAGCTCATAAGAGTTAGTTATAAAAGCTATAGTTGGATGTGTTGTGAAGCATCATCCACAGACACTTGCAGTCAATATAGAATTTGTTCCTCCACGTAATATAGTGTAGTGAAGTACCACTGGATCCTATCCAGAATTAATTAGATAATTATATGGCCGCACCCAAAGTGTGATCAAGATGATTCTTGATACATTTGGACTATCTAAAATTAGTTTAATCACGAGAAATTAAAGTTAAACTATATGGAATGATTTAGGATCCATATCCATGGTTTGTCGGTACTTGAAACAAAGGGACGATTACCAGCAAGCTTTATAATCATATACCATCAAATAATTTTGTGATATTATTCTTGAAACTATTAACTCAACATTCCCGGTTATAATGAAGTATTGCTAGATGCTTCATTATGGACGTTGTATGTCTAAACTCTCACAAGTGAGAGTTGTTGAGGTATGCCATCGTTTAGCCATCGGGAAATGAGTGTTCCTGTAGAATATTGATAATCAATGAATCTATGAAGGGGTTTGTTAATTTCTAGAGAGAGAAAGTTAGAGAGAGAAAGTGAGAGAAACTATGTGAATTTTATTAAGTGGAAATTTAGAAATGATAACAACCAACCCCTTTCCTTAGTGGAAAGGGGTATTTATAGTTCCAAGTCATAAGTGGACTTGGGCCGATCCATGACAAGCCCATGGACCGGTTCTTACTTAAGTTAATAAGCAAATAATAACTAAATACTAACTACGAGCTATTACAACTTAAATCATATTGTGGAGTGACCGATACTTCTAATATACGTTAAAACGTATTTCTAACAATCTCCCCCTAAGGGAGGTCACTCCACGTTACAAAGTTCTAAACCTAGCATACTATACTAAGTCTTCGTTCTTTAGCTCGTAGTCTTTTCTTCTTTTCTTTCTTTTGTTGTGAATATGTTGATTTGATCTTTTTGGCTTTGACTTGAGAGCATTGTTCTTTGGCCTTTCACGTGCGATCTTTGCCTTTCTTGTGAACTTTGCCTCCTCGTGACTTCATGTTCCACACACTTATGTCTTTTTGTTGAATTCTCGAAAGCTTCAGAGTTTGGTACAGCGGAAGACTTCATCTTGTACTTTCTTGAATTTTTGTTGCAAAAGACATAAGCATGTGGGAACGACTTTTTCAGGTACACCGCAACACCACCGTCTTTACTGGTACTCAGCAACGCCACCGTCTTCAACAGGTACACAGCAACGCCACCGTCTTTAGCAGGTACACAGCAACGACACGAATAAAATGGCTTTGAACATTTTATTCTAATTCGGTAGCATTTTACCTCCGGTCGGTGAAGACCGTTGGACGATATTATATATCGTACCCGTGACGGATAGTTTCAATTAAGTAACTTCCTGACAGGATTTCGCGGGTAAACCCGTTCTCTTTATTCGACCGTCCAAAGCTGACTGCGAACATAAAGAGTGAATCACTTGGATAAATTATCCTTGTGATTTAAAAGCCGTCAATTCATGAAACCTGGAACAAGTGAATTTCAATTAAGATTTTCACCATCGTTGCTTTCCAGTTGTCACGAGCTCGATTCATAAAGAATCTTGCACGTTACCTACCAAGTGCTGTTTGATGTTGACACTAGAAGGATTTCCACTCGTCACTGTGGTCAATAAAGAGTCACTCTGAGTGTTCTGGCAAGATCATATGATAATGCGAAGAGGCCTGGAACGAGTTTAAGTTCAATTAAGAATTAAACCACTGTTACCTTCCAGTTTTTCACAAGATTGGTTCTAAAAGAACCGCACGTGTAACCTACCATGAGCTTGTTTGATGTTGGCTCAAGCAGGATTTCCATCTTCATTGTAATACTTACGTATTACTCGGATGTTCTGGCAATATTACAAGAATATTGCGTAGGACTCTTGAAAATCTCTTACTTTTCACAGTGTGTGAGAAAGCAAGGAATAAATGGAAAG
This sequence comes from Glebionis coronaria, assembly GCA_025667525.1. Lineage (NCBI taxonomy): Eukaryota > Viridiplantae > Streptophyta > Magnoliopsida > Asterales > Asteraceae > Glebionis > Glebionis coronaria. Next base: position 164,206,788 of record CM046878.1, on the reverse strand, counting down.
TGTCCTAATGAGACTTTTGATGATCTCTTGGCTCTAGACTCGATTGTGCGTTTTGATTTAGTGAGCGATGGCTGGAGAGGAGTGCCACCTTTTCAATACCAGTTTATTCGGAGTGAATAAACCAATAGATAACGTGTTGATCTCCGTGTGATTAAAACAAATACCTTTTGAGAGATATTTGAGTTAGCTGGGGAAGGGTTGTGCATTGCATCACTGGGTCCATGATGTCTTTCTTCAATACCGAGAATCATTAGCAAAAATGACCTCAATAGCATATGTATTGACCCGGTTTCTGCCTAAAGTTGTAAGGAGGGCTTCTTTCTTTACACCCTTTATCTTTACATTTCTTTTTCATTCTTCAACCCCTTCAATGCTTACCAATACGTCATCACTAGCACCTTGTTGTGATTGTTCCAGTGCTAGCTTAAGTACTTGGTCGGCATTCAGCTACGTTCACATTCTTTCTCCATCTTTCCTAGGACTTCTAATTCTAACTAGGGAATTGTCCTTGGGAAGATTCCATCGGCTCTGATGAATCATTGGACTAAACCTATTCCTACCACCCTTTTGTCACCACATCCGTCGTGAATTAAGCGTGTTTTGGGAAGGAATTGCCACCATGAAAACATCATTGAAAATCACCTAAGGTACTTGTGATATTAAAATCAAAAGTTTTGTACCTTAGGTGTTTTGATCATCAAAAACGCTCCCCCTTAACACGTGCTTAACACATATTAAGTTGGATTATCATTAAGTCTTTTTCATTTTAGCCAAGTAACACTTACGTCTCCTTAATCCCATTTTCTCCCCTTATCCAAAATGTTAACCATTAATATTTGGGATATTGAATGGATTAACCGGTCTTTGGGTAAAAATGAAATCAATGTTTGGCCATAGAACATGTTATTGCTCCCCCTTAAGTTAATAAGGGATAGTTGTAGTGCTTTGGTATGACATATTTTGAAAGATTTAGAATCTCGTGAGAAATTCTTGAAAAATTATCATACCTTAACACTACACCAAGCCATTCAAGCACATTATTCACAAATTTACATATTCTCAATTGAAAACCAATATAAAGTGACCTGAGATGTACGACCCATCAGATGGATCGTTGCAGTAGCTTGTGGTGCACTAAATACGGTCTTCCACCCACGAATCTTTCCAAGCTCCTCATCAATCTACGTTCACGGAGCTTTTGATCGATCTTTTTGATCACATACTTTGCCATCTGCCGGTAACCCGGATGCCAATCCTCCGTCATCTCTGGCAAAGTCCCTCCCGAGTTCAGATGCTCCAACTTATCTCTGACTTGTATAAGAGTGCCATCGCTATACTTGTGGAGCTCCCCCACCCTCATAAACTTCATCAAACCTCGACTGTTCAAGTAGAAAATTCCAGAATTCGGGACAGAAATGCCGGTGTAGGGACATCTTTCTACATGTTGAGGTAGCACTTGATTCACAGGGCGAGTTAAATTGAGCCTCCTCTGATAGCTTTCGACTCCCAACTGAAGATCTTCCACTCTTGACTTGATGACAACGCTTCGTGTAAACATACGAAGTGCTGTATTTAGAGCAATCAGGTCTTCACGAGGAATGTGAGTAAGTTGATCTCGGGTCATTAGAAGCAGCATATCTTCGATATCCTCCAGGCGAATGATGGAAAAATCTCCTTGCTGGATTTTGTATTCCCGGTCATCCTCCCTTTTCAACCGAATCTCCGTCACATGATAATAGCCGTTCTTGGCTTCTGTTTTCAACCCTAAAATGCTGGAGATACGGATATCGGATCTAACATTGCTTCCAGATTTGACCAAGCAGCAACCCCTGTACGCCCTTCGGACTCTTTCGTCCCAATGAGATGCACCTATGACAGCATACATATCATAATTACGATTCATTTTAGGGACCCAGAGTCGATTTACCTTTTCCTCGATGAAGGGTATTGTCCCCCAGTTGGCAGCTTTCAGCAAAGTCAGGGATGTTGCATACTTTGATGATCCCTTCAGTAGATACTCAAGATCGTTGGTGACGAAGAAGTCAAGAGCAATCTGATTATCTTGAGCAGGATCCATTGGAGGTGGAGCTCTGTCTGATTCATGAAGTCCTGGCCTTTGAACGGTTTTCAAAGCCTTTATGATCTCATCGGCATAATACTCGAACTCCATTCGGGGTAATCGGGTTTTGGCACGCATTCTTTTATCTTTCATCGCTTTCTTGACCAAGGATGGAGTAACCGAAGTCTTATACTCATGAGCAAGAAATGCACATAAGTCAATCGGACTTCGGATACGCAGATACAGCACATCTTTGTCAGCATCTGTGATCGGATCATATTGAGCTGCTGCCGTGATCCAAGCTTGTGGTGGTGCAGACTCGTCTATCTCCAACGTGTCTTCCCAGGCACGAATGCTTGGTTCAGGAACCGTAGATTGTTGAACCTGTTGTTGAGGAGTGGAAGTGCGAACATCTACTGGTTCAGTTTCAGGCATTTCAGCAGTGTCTTGAACTGGGGAGTGTTGTGCAGCTTCGGGTTCTGTCACTGATTCTGCAATCACAGGAGGAACAACAGCAGAACTAATGGGGTTAGTTGTAATAGGTACAGACACAGCGATAGAGATACCAGGAGCCGAAGACGCTGTAGTGGCATTCACATCGTGGCGCCACTTAGTTCGTCTTGATTCCGAGGATGTCGATTTGTCCTTCGGTGCTGCATCTTTTGAGGTCTTGGTTCCAGTCTTTGTAGCAGTCTTCTTGGAGCTGGTAACCTTGTCCCCCTGTGGTTGTTCACCCCCATCATCATCCTGATTGTCGTCCCCGTTACTACCCCTTGCACTCTCCTGATTCTCATCACCACCATCATCGCCATCATCATCATCTTCATCCTCGTCATCATCCTCATCATCCTCATCATCATCACCACCTTCTTCATCGTCTTTCTCCTTTTCACCTTCCTCTTCTTCTTCTTCCTCTTCTTCACCCGTACCCTCTTCTTCACTCTCTTCCCTTTCTTCCTCAGGTAAGATGTGATATGGTACCACACTTCCAAACATTTTGAATAATCTATCATCCTCCATGATAGCATCATTCAGGGATTTAAATAGAGCCCGTTGAATCCTCGATTTATCATGCGACCCAAGTTCCACCATTCGAGCCTTAAGGATTTTCTTCAATTCAAAATCCGTCAGGTCATAAGCAATCTTATAGGCGGCTTCGGAAGGGTTGGATGATTTGACCATCAAGTTGTCAGCAGCAAGTGTCTTCAACTCGTCACGAAGCTTAGGCATTAAGGATTCAACGGATTCTTGCACTCTTTCTTTCACAGATACTTCGAGTGCTTCTTTTTGTTCCTTATATTTATCCCTCATTGCTTGAAGTCTGGTAATGCGTGCAGCATGTTTATTAGCCTCAGCCTGCTTAACCTGAGCAATTTCCTCTGCATGAGCCTTTCGTGTAGCTTCCAAGTCTGCAGCGAACTTGGCAATCAACTCTTCTTGAGCTTTCCTTGATGCTTCTTCACTTTGAGCTCTTCTATTTAATTCTTGGCGAAGTTCATTCATTTCTCTCTTGTGAGCATCCGTATGTCTATCCAACATCTCGCCCAACACTATTGCTGCCATTGCAGAAGTTGCAGATGTTGCAGATGTTGATGGAGTAGGCTCGGTTGTAACTGCTGTACTTAGGGTAGGGATTATGGGTGGTGGAAGAAATGGTGTGGAAGCCGGTCGGGTTGGTCGGGTTGTTAAGGGTTGGATTGGTGGTGGTAGAGTTGCCAAAGGTTGAGTTGTCACCATGATCGTAGAAGCAACAGGTTCCTTTTCCACACTTGTTGAAATAGGGATTGATGGCTCCTTCGAAGTAGAATAGTTTTCAGGTGACCCAAACTCATCAACATCATGCGGTTCCTCGTACTCATCCTCGATATCTACCCTCGCACCTGAACCACTACCGCCTGTATCTTTCCTACTCCTTTGAATAGCAATCTTCATCAGTTGTTGCTCGGTTTTACCAAGAGTAGGATCAACAATATCTGCTTCATCACGTAGACGCATCAAATCCTTACCCTTTCCCTTCTTACCCTCTGACTTCTTCTTCTTTGGTTCGGGTTCAGGTAACGCAGCTGGTTGTTTGCGTTTACCTTTACTCTTAACAGTTGTGGATGAGTCTTCTCCAGTTTGAAGGTTTGCTTTCAGCCTTTCGATTTCAAGCTGCAGTAGCTTGTAATCAGCAGAACCTTTGATTTTGTCTGACAGAAGGTAATCAGGAACAGGACCCGGAATCACACCAGTAGACGGTCCTTCATGCCTCAGATCTATAGTATCATCAGCTTCTTCAGTGTGATAGCGACCTCCTGCACGCCTATCAATAGTAGCATCAAGCTTCATAAAATAATTTATGATGAGCTTAATAAACCGAGGATAAGGAAAGAAGTTTGTCTTCAGCTTCTTGTTGTGGAAGAGTTGAAAGGTGAATTCTTCCCATATCAACAAAGCATAATCTGAATTCGCAGCTTTGTACATGCCATAGAAGAGGTTCATTATCGGACTTCGCAAAGCATCATGTCCACTCGTTTTTGGTGTAAGGCATTTACTGAGAATACCCATCAAAGCTCTCCAGGGTTGTCCCACCTTAGCAGTTGTAAACTCAGATGCAACTCGTATTTCCGGACATCCAAGTGCATCAAATAACTCCGCGAGTTCATCTTTAGTAGGATCCCTTGAGAAAGACATGCCCTTGGGTGTATCCCGTATACCAAGCATCTTACGGAAGTCTGAAACGGTGAGTGTCTGCTGCTTGTTGTCGATGGTGAAGGTGATCTTGTTCGAAGTGAAATCCTTGGTTGCCCAAAATTCAAACATATACTCATAAGGCACCGAGGCTGTACTCCTAAGGGCGTTCTTGAAATGGGAGTTATCAAGAATGGCTATGGCGACCTTAAAGCCATGGTGAGTGGATTTAGAAACTTGCTTTAGCCTATAGTTGTTGGGTATGAACTTAAGGGTTCGAGCTTTAGCAATATCGGCTTCCCTAGATTCTTGGATAGCTTGTACTGTTGGATTAGTCATTTTATCTGCTTAAGATAAGACATGAAAGGTTGATGCACAAAAACAGATAGATATATATCATTCTACTTCTAAGCATAACACATTTCATAAGATAAAACAACAAGTACATAGATAGCATGCAAACAATAACAATCAAACAATTCATCCGGAACTTTTCCTCATTCGGAACATTTTCATTCGGAACATTCTTCATTCGGAACTTTTCCTCATTCGGAACTTCTCCTCATTCGGAACTTATTCATCCGGAAGTTCTTCATTCGGAACTTCCTTCATCCGGAACATTCCTTCATTCGGAACTTCCTTCATTCGGAAGTTCTTCATTCGGAACTTCCTTCATTCGGAAGTTCTTCATTCGGAACTTCCTTCATCCGGAAGTTCTTCATTCGGAACTTCCTTCATTCGGAAGTTCTTCATTCGGAACTTCCTTCATTCGGAAGTTCTTCATTCGGAACTTCCTTCATTCGGAAGTTCTTCATTCGGAACTTCCTTCATTCGGAAGTTCTTCATTCGGAACTTCCTTCATTCGGAAGTTCTTCATTCGGAACTTCCTCATTCGGAAGTTCTTCATTCGGAACTTCCTCATTCGGAAGTCCTTCATTCGGAACTTCCTTCATCCGGAAGTTCTTCATTCGGAACTTCCTTCATTCGGAAGTTCTTCATTCGGAACTTCCTTCATTCGGAAGTTCTTCATTCGGAACTTCCTTCATTCGGAAGTTCTTCATTCGGAACTTCCTTCATTCGGAGGTTCTTCATTCGGAACTTCCTTCATTCGGAAGTTCTTCATTCGGAACTTCCTCATTCGGAAGTTCTTCATTCGGAACTTCCTCATTCGGAAGTCCTTCATTCGGATCTTCCTCATTCGGAAGTTTTTCAGAAGAAATCCTTCATTCGAAAGTTTTAAACCATGTTCATCCGGAACTTGTACAAACGAATCTCAGATGTTTAATCTAACACGTTTGTGAGTTTCTAAGGCAAACTAAGGCATTTTAAACATCATATCTTACAAATCCGAGCAAAACCCACCACAAATCCTAATCAATTAAGCCTAAATTTAATCATTAACCCTAAATGGATTGAACTGATTTAATTGAGCATGTTTAACAGAATTTTATGATAAGAAATGTGGATTAGAAGTTAACATGTGATGTATATACCTTAATTTAGCAGATGAACAGAAGGAATGATCAGACGAAGGTTTGAATGCGTGTTTGTGTGTGTAAACAATGGCGGCAAGTTTGATAAACAGTGAAAGGATAATAGTTAGGGGCGGGGTGTGTAGTTTGACTTAGGTCAAATAATTTTGACAAGTTTCAAGAAATCACACATTTAGTCCCTCTAGTATCTATACTTTTCCTTTTTGTTTCTAATGTTTCCATTTCATTTAATCCTTGTTAAACGTACACACAAATTAGCAAACGCATCTATTAGCATATCCTCAAAATCTAAAAGCCATGCCTATCACTTAGAACGAACACAAGTCGTTTTCTAAAGCAAAACCACTCAATTACCATGTAGCCCTTAATTTTCACAATCACTTTTGAAAAGCAATTTTAATGACAAAGATGATTTTACTATTTTCTCCCCCTTAAACGATGACCCGTTTTCTATTTAAAGAGCTGTAGTCATTGTTAAAAGAGTCAAATAGTGATGAAAGCATTTCCAATTTCTCTTGAAAAATTTTGATTCGTGGTTATAATAAGATTTCTCTTATTTTGACAAATTAATGCACTGAGACGTACACCAATTCGTGTTAGACCAAGTTGTAAAGTAAACTTGATCCCTTTGCATGATTTGGCTTGTAAATCACGCCCGAGAAAATTAATTCCCGTTCTGAGCCAACGTTTTCGAAGGAAATACGTGACTTTAATATGAAAACCGGGTTGCAGTCTGAAATAACTACAAGCCATAATGGGCATGTTTTAAAAATGTATAACTTTTATACGGACTCTATTTATGGCACCGTGTCAATATTAATCGACATTTCTAAGGCCGTAAATATTACCGTACTAAAAGACATGCCCGATTTAAAACGAAAAATATTTTTGGGTTTTTCTTGGTTTTATACTTTTTATGGTTTTTCTAGGTTTTATATTTTTTATGGTTTTTGTTGGTTTTATATTTTTTATGGTTTTTCTTGGTTTTATATTTTTTATGGTTTTTCTTGGTTTTATATTTTTGTATTTTCTTTTTGTGGTTTATATATTTACGATAATATACATGATCACAACCAAAGGATACTCTGAATAGTTTACCACGACTATTCAGCTGATTCTTCTGCCAACTCTTTGAGAGTCGCTGGAGTGAATGATTTCATGCCAAGCTTGTCGATCAAAAACTCGATTCGTCCTCGATCTAAGGCTTTGGTGAACATATCCGCCAGCTGGTACTCAGTAGTGACAAAATACAGCTCGATCACTCCGTTCTCCACCTGCTCCTTGATGAAATGGTAGCGAATGTCTATGTGCTTGGCCCGGGAGTGTTGAACATAGTTGCAGCAAAGGGCAATGGCGCTCTTGTTGTCACAATACATCGGGATTTTGTTAAATCCAAGACCGTAGTCAGTTAATTGTGATCTCATCCAAAGGACTTGAGCACAACAACCGGACATGGCGATGTATTCAGCCTCCGTGCTTGATATTGCAGCGCTTTTCTGCCTTTTTGAAGACCAACTGATCAATCTATCTCCAAGGAGTTGCACAGATCCAGAAGTGCTACGCCTCGTATCTTGACATCCAGCATGATCGGCATCTGCGTATGATATTAAAGCAATCGAGGAATCTTTCGGATACCATAGACCACGATGAAGTGTTCCTTTTAGATACCGAAAGATCCTTTTAACTACATGTAAGTGCTTTTCGGTAGGCCGAGCCTGATACCGGGCACACATGCATACAGCAAATTGCAAATCAGGCCTGCTAGCAGTCAGATAGAGAAGGGTGCCGATCATTCCACGGTAAAGTTTCGGATCGACAATAATCCCATCCCTATCTTCATCTAACTTGGTTTTCTCAACCATTGGAGTGTCTACGGGGTCACATTTCTCAAAATTATATTTCTTAAGTGATTCTAGAGCATATTTGGATTGATTTATAAAGATGCCTCTGGGATTCTGAGAAATCTGTAATCCTAAGAAAAATGATATTTTTCCCATCATCGACATCTGAAAGCGTGTGGACATTATCTTCTCAAATTGTTTAGACAATTCTATGTTAGTGGCAGCAAAAATTATATCATCAACATAAATTTGTACCAGAAGCATGTCGTTGCCGTCTTTGAGAGTGAATAGAGTGGGGTCCACTTTGCCTTTGGAGAAGCCTTCCGACATGAGATATGTTGACAGGAGATCATACCACGCGCGTGGAGCTTGTTTCAACCCATAGAGAGCCTTCTTAAGCTTGTACACATGGTTAGGAGACTCCGTACTCACGAACCCATCCGGTTGACTAACATAAACCTCTTCCCTTAGTTCACCGTTCAAAAATGCCGTCTTCACATCCATTTGATAGACGATCATGTTCATATGAGCAGCAAACGCAAGGAATAGTCTAATCGCCTCCAATCTAGCCACAGGAGCAAAAGATTCCTCAAAGTCTATACCCAAGGCTTGTTTATATCCCCTAGCGACCAATCTTGCTTTGTTCTTTAATACGGAACCCATCTCATCAAGTTTAACCTTATAAACCCATAACAAGGTAAGGATGTTAACCTTGTCAGGGCGAGGAACCAATTCCCATACTTCTAGTCGTTTGAATTCATTGAGTTCCTCCTGCATAGCTTCAATCCAAGATGATTGGGTCATAGCCTGCTGCCAATTTTTGGGTTCAACTTCAGAGAGAAATGCATCAAAGTAACAATATAGTGCACTCTCTTGTAGTTGATGGCGTGTAGAGACTGGTCGGTCTAGATCTCCAATAACATTCCTAATTGGGTGATCTTTTGTCCATTTAGTGCTATGGTTTTCAATCCTAGGTGGTCTGGAGTGAACAATAGATGGAGCTTCTTCTGAGGTAGAGGCGACTGAAGGGTTTTCAGGGATCGCAACACCAAAGAAAGGAAGCTCTTGCAAGTGAGCATATTCCAAGTCGTGATCAGTAGTATCCTCTTCTACATCATTAGGCACAAGTAGGGGTGATGATTCAGGTGTAGTTTGTGAATCACTTGGTGAAGGTGCATCAGGTTCAACTTGAATTGTAGATGCATTAGATAAAGGTTCATTAACTTGAGCAACCACTTCAGGTATTGGAGCAATTACTACAGGTACTGGAACTTCATCAGTCGGGGGATCGAAGAATTCATCAAACAACGGTTGAAACAGTTTATCCCACTCGGGCCTTGATGGTGGTAAAAATGATGTAGAAGTAGGATTGTTGGGAACTAATCCGGAACTTATAGCACCGGGTCCCATCTCATGAAGCGCGGGTTCAGAGCTGTGTTGCTCAGAAGCCATCGCTGTCAGCTCGTCGAAATCAGCGTCCATAGTTTCTACAATCTTGCCAAGACGACGGTTATAGATTCGGTATGCTCTTTTGGACGGTGAGTAACCAATGAAAATACCTATGTCGGCTTTTGGTTGAAGCTTACCCAAGTTCTCACTATTGATGTTTGGATAACACAAAGCACCAAACACATGGAAAAATGAAACATCGGGTTTGCGGTCATGTAGAAGCTCATAAGGTGTTTTTCCATGGCGTTTCCGAATGATAGACCGGTTTTGGGTAAAACATGCAGTAGAAATAGCCTCTGCCCACAAGAACAATGGAGCGTTCGCATAAATAAGCATGGTCCTAGCAGCTTCCATAAGTGTGCGATTTCGTCTTTCAACGACACCGTTTTGTTGTGGAGTGCGTGCAGCGGATGTTTCATGTGATATACCAATTCCTTCATAATAATCACGAAGAGTCTGGTTGACGAACTCTGTACCATTGTCTGTACGAATACGGCGGACAGTGGTATTCAAACGTACCTGAATGAACTTCAGAAAAGTGATGATAGCCTTCGGAGCTTCATCCTTTGTACGTAGAAATCTAACCCATGTAAACCTTGAGAAATCATCCACAATGACGAGAATGAATTTCTTACCGCTCACACTTTCAGTTCTCATCGGTCCACAAAGATCCATATGCAAAAGATGAAGTTTTTCTTGATTAGTGTCTTCAGCTTTGGGTTTGTAAGATTTCTTGGTGCTTTTCCCCCTTGAACACGCGGAACATAAATGATCCTTGTGAAATTTAAGCTTGGGAAGACCACGAACTAACTCGTTTTTAGCCAGATGATTAATAGCATCAAAATTAAGATGAGATAATCTGCGATGCCATAACCATGACTTGGTCTTAGAAGCTTTAGAGAGAAGACATACTGGAGAAGCGGCCATCATGTCTTGTAAGGACAAAGTGTAAAGATTTGCACCACGAGATCCCTTCAACAAATCTTTTCCTTCCAAGTTGCGGATGAAACAAGTATGTTGTCGAAAAGCAACCTCAAGGTTGGAATCACAAAACTGTCCTACTGAGAATAAGTTATGACCAAGACCTTCAACATAGTATACCCTAGAAATCGTCACGTTTCCAATTTGATATTCACCATATCCCATAATCTTTGCTATATGATCATTCCCAAATTTAACCGTACCAAGAAACTTGCTGACGAAATTTCGGAGCATCGAGCGATTTCCGGTCATATGTTTTGAACAACCGGAGTCCAAATACCACAGGATGATTTGGACCACCTGAAAATATCACCACACAAAGACAATGTAGAGGTATCGGAATCTGAGTGTTCCTTGTTATTAGCAGGTACAGATTTAATAATCTTAGATTTGCTAACTCTAGGTTTCTTAGATTTCCTAGCCTTTTTCTTCTTAATTAGTGGTGTAGATTCTAATTGGCTCAAATCCTGAGGTATTTCTACACTGATAGGCACTACAGTGGGGGCTGACCTAATTAAAGGGCGCTGTTTCCTTACTTGAGTGCGAGTGTTCCTAACTAAAGGACGCTCAGACCTAACCTCAATGGATGCATTCCTAGTTAAAGGGCACATTTTACCATCGAGAGTAAAGGTCCTACCAGTGGGACGCCATTGCCAGCCAACTTGGGCACGAGTTCTACCCGTTGGCTTCCATTCAAGACCATTCTTAATAGCATTCATTTCATTAACGTGATCAATCAGACACAAATCATGACGCTGTGAAAACATACATTCATTACAATTCCAGCAATTTAAATCAGAATTCACGAATGGTTTAGGCTGCTGCACAGGCGCAGAGCTTTTAGTCTTAACATGATTCGTTTTATTTAAAACTGAACTAGCATTCCTATTGTGGACTTCTACTTTCTTCTTTGTGGCACTACTAGTGGCGGGCTTGATCTTAGCTTTCTTGAGTGGCGATCCTTTAGCCTTAGTAGTCTCTTTTAATCCTGTAGAAGGCAAACTGGGAACATTAGCAGCAGATTTTAAAGGTGTCTTACTTGATTGTGCCAATGATGGTTTCGCTCCTGGAGTCTTATTACATGGAGTGACAACAATGGGCCTATTGTTAAGTAGTGCTGAACCTGGTGTACCTATGTATTGTAAATAAGCCAAGCAATATTGAACTCGCTTAACATATTCATTAGCCGAATAATAGTCGCTACTTGAGGGATCTAAGGCATAAAGATCGTCTAAAATATCCCTAAGAAGATCGACATGCTTAATGGCATTCCTCATATAATCATCGTATACAACCTGGTTTTTCTTATGAAGCGGATTCTTATAAAGCACTACTTTCTTGGTTGTTGGAGCACTAGTGGACGGTGCAGAGTCGGTAGCTAAGTTATCAACAACTTCTTGTCGGGTGAGAAGAAGTGTCTCCTTTAACTCAGCCAAAACCATATTTTTGTCTATGAGCAGGATGTTCAAGTCAGAGATTTCTTCGCACTTTTGGTTCAGTTGTTCAACATAATATTGTTGCTGTGTCGCATTAAAAGCGAATCGATCTTCTAGTGAACCATAAAGAGCGGATAGTCCCTGCCTTGTCCGATCCATCTCCCCTAGAACAGTTGATAGTCTAATTTCTAAGACTTGGTTTTTAGACTCTGCGGCCTCTAGTTCCATTCTTAATGTTTCCTTTGATGATATCTCTCTCTTCAATCTCATGATTTCTTCCTCTAATGTCTTAACAATTGCAATCATCTTGTCACTTGTCTCAACACCGTTTTCACAAACATTTGATATCAAAAGATTTTCATTTTGAGCTTGTTGTTTTAGTTCTAAAGATATACAATGTTGTTCTAGTTGATTAAAGCGTTGAGAAAGTAAATTATAAGAATCTTGTAGCTTTAAAAACTCAGCGTTAGATTCGTGACAAGAATGATTATCTACCTCATTTACAGTTTCAGCAACATTTACAGAAATATCACAAACATCATCACAAATATCCTCACAAATATTCACAGCATCACAATTCATCATAGCGGATGTAAGCTCATTCGAATATTTAATATTTACAATAGTAAGCACATCACACGAGATTACTTCGGACAAGAATCGGTCATATTCGGTTGAAATCTTTTCCTTTTCAATTAGTTGCAGTTCGTAAGCGGTGTCCATTTCATAAAACACTTTTTGAACTTCCCCAATTTCAAACTGAAGATTTTCCTTAAGAGATGCAAAACTTCCTTTTAGACTTTCGACAAACGGATTGATCTCAGTTTTAAACACCTCGCTCATGTGTTCGAAAGCCCATTCTCCGGCATTTAAGCCATTTGAAGTCGTACATTCCAAAATGACCTTGTCAAAGTTAGTAAAGTATCGGTTAATCTCTTGCAAGTTTAACCATACAGTGCTAACAGGTGGAAGATTCTTTGGAATTTCCTTAGGACCTTCCATGTTGACAAGTGTAGGAAATGTACTAGGGTTTTCTTCCTCTATCATGTAGGTTGGTGCTGTAATGAGATCTTTGTCCATATGGAAGCGAACTCTAAAATCAGTTTTAGCAAGCTCCTTATTCATTTTAAAATAATCACAATCGGGATATTTTTCTGAATTGTATGACCGATCCTCATCAACTAGAACCTTACTTGTTCGATCATTGGGAAAGACAATCGGGTCTAAAGCCAATCCTAATTGAGTTGCATTATAAAGTCTAGGACTATGTCTTAAAGCTTGTTTTGCATATCGTGGATTAGGGGGAAGGCCTTTTAGACGTGATAAGTTAAACTCTTTAAATGAAGCATCAAATAAGTGAACTAGTTGTGAAGCAGCGTATTGTCTTAACAGCAAGTAGTCTAGACTTCTAATCTTATTAGTAGCATTAATCTCCATTTCAGTCTTCTTAGATTCGAGTAATTCAAAATCAGTTTGAAGTTTTTGAAAATTAGTGACCACTAACTCCTTTTCTCTAAGTTCACTAGACAAATTTGCTCTTAAGTTTTCGATTTCTTGCAAGTGACCCATTTGTTTGTTTCTAAAGTGATCATATTCGAGATTTGTGAGAACACTAGACGAAGGCACTAGTTCCAAGGTTTGTACTTTCTCATTGCTTAACGCAAGCTCTTCAGACAAATTCTTATTCTTAGCTAAGGTTTCTAAGAGTGCAGCATTCATTTGGCTAAGTAGTGTAGCAGGAACCATGACCAAATCTTGTTGAGCAGGAGTAGGCATATGCGAACTGGTTCCCGGTTGTGATTCACTCAAAGTCTGGGGACTCACATTGATATTGCTATCATTGTTTGTCTCCTCGTTTGAAAGACTCACCACCGAAGATTCATTCGAATTAGCTCTCTCTTGCCCAACTTGATGTGGTTGAATACTAGCATCAGTGGCATTATCAGTGTTATTAATAAGTACCTCAGATTTCTTATCTGGCCCTAAGCTGGAGAAAGTTGCCATGAAAGCAGCCTTTGCAGTCTGAAAGTCATCACAATCGGAATCATACGCATCAAGATCATCGGCTTGGTAAGCTGCATTCTGCGTAGTGACAACGTCTTGTTCAGCAATCCCTGGGTCAGCAAGAAATGCAAGCTCCTCTTCATCAAGTTCCCTTCCTTGCGCCTGAGCATTTACCAGATAGATCTTTTCTGCAAACCACTGTCCATCCCTTCTCCTCTTGGGTTTCTTACAATCCCTGGACATATGACCCTCTTCCTTGCAGTTGTAGCATGTAATCATTCTCAACTTGCCTGTATTAGCCCGTGGAGGGTTGTTGACCATTGGAGCAGGAGCAGGATTGGCGGTGCGAACATTGGTTGATGTGGAAGTTCTCCCCTGATATGGCTGAATTGGCTGAACCATTACTCTGCCATTCTCAATTGTAGCTTGTTGGCGAGAATTGGATGAATTCCTCAACTGATTGTTGGTAGGAGCTGATCCTCTGAATCCTCGTTTGCTTAAAGTTCTTGTGAGGTAAGCAGACATAGTAGTTAGCACTTCAACTGGGTCAGCTCCTTGTTGGAATACAGGAACTGGGACTTCCTCATCATCACAATATAGTGCTTGATCTGGATGAGCTGCATAATCAGTATAAGGAAGACTCATTTGATCAGGGTAGCTTGTTGGATATGCTGCATTCTCTTGATAAGACGAATATGATGGCTGAGCATAATGTGCAACATTTGCTGGATGAGGTTGTGAGGCATACTGTGGTGAGGGTGCATTGAACCGATATTGTTGCTGATGTGAGGTGGGTGGTTGTGGTAGAATCGAGTATTGGGGAAAGGCTGGTGTCATGTAAGGTGATTGATGATAAGCTTGATGTCCCAAGATATAGGGTGTGTTGTTGTGAGACAAGCTTGGTTGATTCGCCATCAATGCTAAAGAATCTGGGTGCATACCACGAGGAGAACGGTGCATAATCACATGCTTCTCATGCTGCTGAAGGAAGGCATAGATTTGATCTAAGTTGCACTTATGCAAATCCCGGGTTAACTTCACATCGGTAATATACTCACCCCATTCAGCTTGAGGTAGAGTATTCAAGAATTTGGTGTTAACCTGGAATGGTGCGATCACAAGATTGTATACATTCAGATCATTCATGAGTGTGGTGAATCTGAAGTAATAATCATGAAGCGTTTCCCCTGGGTTGTAGGTGAATCTATCAAACAAATCATACAGCTGACACTCCCTTTCTTGTTTGGTGAGAGACGTGCCTTGTAGCAACACCTTAAGACGTTCCCATAGATCCTTTGCCACCGTATACTGACTCACCATCCTATAGATGTCATGGGGAAGAGCTTGGAGAATTGTTTGAAGAGCTTTTTCATCTGCATCTGCAACAAGTTGTTGAGCTGGAGTAAGTTCTTCAAATTCTCGTGGTCTAGTCACGTTATCAACCGTAATGGTACCATAGTCGAGTGGACCATTCAAAATCGATTTGACCATAAGTCTTCCGTATGTCGGTTTCCCCTTTAGATATTGCATCATTCGACCTTGCCATGCCTCAAACACCTCTTTAATGAGCATCGGTGGACGGCTATCAGTTCCCGTTATGATTGATATATCCGTAAGAGATGTCATTTGAGGCATTACTGAATTTGGATTCATTTTGTTTTTCTTCAAAGAAACAGAGATTATCGGTTGATCGAGCAGTGAAGTAAAGCTTGTGAATTGTGTTGTGTTTTTGTTGTATGAAACCAAGATTAAATCCTCTAAAAAATCGTCGAAAAAACAAGCAAAATCACCCTTGATTCGGAACTTTTTGTTGATTCGGAAGTTTGATTCGGAAGATTACCTTGATTCGGAACTTTGTGTTGATTCGGAAGATTACCTTGATTCGGAACTTTTGGGTTGATCCGGAACTTCTTGACTCGGAAGTTCTTGGTTCGGAACTTTGGCTTGATCCGGAACTTCTTGACTCGGAAGTTCTTGGTTCGGAACTTTGGCTTGATCCGGAACTTCTTGACTCGGAAGTTCTTGGTTCGGAAGTTTCTTGATCCGGAACTTCTTGGTTCGGAAGTTTCTTGATTCGGAACTCCTTGACTCGGAACTTCTTGGTTCGGAAGTTTCTTGATTCGGAACTCCTTGACTCGGAACTTCTTGATCCGGAACTTCTTGATCCGGAACTTCTTGATCCGGAACTTTTGCTGAATGAACAGAAACTTTGTCCGATGAACAGTAGAACAGTAAAACTTACGATTAAGCCCAGATTTTGACCAAATAACCCAAAAAGTTTTGTGCTTTCGACTAAAATAAGTAACAACTAATACTTATCCACTAATCCCAATCACAAAAACATCAAAAACACCAAGAATCAAGATGATTTTTCTTAAAGAACACTAATACAATCAAAAACTAAAAAACCACACAAATCACCACCTTAAATCACCCCATAGCTCTTGATACCAAATGTAGAATATTGATAATCAATGAATCTATGAAGGGGTTTGTTAATTTCTAGAGAGAGAAAGTTAGAGAGAGAAAGTGAGAGAAACTATGTGAATTTTATTAAGTGGAAATTTAGAAATGATAACAACCAACCCCTTTCCTTAGTGGAAAGGGGTATTTATAGTTCCAAGTCATAAGTGGACTTGGGCCGATCCATGACAAGCCCATGGACCGGTTCTTACTTAAGTTAATAAGCAAATAATAACTAAATACTAACTACGAGCTATTACAACTTAAATCATATTGTGGAGTGACCGATACTTCTAATATACGTTAAAACGTATTTCTAACAGTTCCTATCAGGGCACACACTCAACACGAATTAAATTTAAGAAAACAAAATCGATTCCAGAACCCCCCCCCCCCCTTTGCTATAGGCGGCTGATTATTCCCCTAGGGGATTTTAGAAGATTTTTGGTTTATTAATTAAGCTAAGTTATTACCTTAATTAAGTTTTATTGGAGTAGAGACCGTGTTTTCTAAGGAGGTTGAGAGGCTATAAATACCCCCTCATACCCTTCATAAAAATCGTCCCTCCCCCTATTTTCTTTGTTCGATCGCCGGCCAAAGGAAGGAAGAAAAACCAAATGTTAAAGCATAGTTTGGCTAGGCCGGTCTTGACGACCTTCCTGGGTCGTTTGTCATCTTTCCGGGTCTTGAGAGATGCTAAAAACAATAGAAAACCGGTTAGCAGTGGACCCGAGGCCGGAGCCTCGGGGTCCACCTCTTATGGTCAAGTTAGTATTTGATCAATATAGTATAAGAGGTGTAGTTGTAAGTGATAACCTGATGTAGAATGAGAACCCTACCCTTGTATTTATAGGACTAGGGTTTCTTGTAGGTTAAGTAAGTTGTATGAGCCTGTGGGCCAGTTGGGACGCAGGCCTATCGGGCCGCGGGCCTGTCGGGTCGGGCCCTATACCGACTATACGTCGACATGTCCCCCAGTCTAGTATGATATGGTCCATGATCATGTTATGCTAGACTCATTCATGTATCACGTTCACTAACAACCGCGTGCAGCTTGCTGCTAGGACATCCTCGTGGGTCATCCGTAACATATGGTTCCACTCGTAATGGGCTACCATTAGCAAAAAGATGATAGGCTGGAGTTGCGAATAGTGAGCGTAGCCACTATACGTCATCATGTCCCCCAGTCTAGTATGCAGGGATGTCACCAAGATTACTAGACTTTACACCATATTTGCTACCGGTAAGCGTATCCACGTCGAAAGAAATGGGGAACCCGTATACGTAAGACGGGTGATTTTGGTTGAATGCTTGGTTTCCCGTTATGCAACGGTAAAGACCCCGTAAGAAGAATATGTTTCCTATAGTCGGGGTAACACCAGCATTGGCAAGGTTTTATTCTTATTCATCTCTAACATGAGGATGATAAGAAGGTTTTATGAAGGTAAAGGTGAAAGTGTAGGTGGAACCCGTATGTTGCATCGTGAATACATTGAAGACGTACTTCTTACACTCACTAATGATGCAGCATAGTGCGAATATTGCATTCAATATAGCATAAGGGTTTATGGTAATCAACTTAACACAGGGCTCGCGATACTTCTTACGTGATAAGTGTGAATACGACATCCGTCTTTAGCACACAATAGGTTAGCAGGACCTCTTGCATGCTAAGTGCGAATACGGAGTTTTAGCGTATAATGTAATACATTGATACCGTATGCGGTATCATTTGCACACATACGTGACATGCGTGCTCCGGAGAGTCTATGGTGGTGGTAGACCGCACAAGATGAGAAATCTTGTAGTAACATAGTAGTTCCAGGTTGCACATGCAGTGTGTCCTAGATACTAGAGCCACAGGTGTAGTATCATTGAGAACAATGGGGTTGCAACCCTCTTACGCGAGAAGCAGGTTCGTGACCCGCGACGGATACGTGATCCGTCCTTTTGCGAACGCGTGATTCGTCTTAGTAGCAGGATTGCATTGCCTCTTACGTACTTAGTGTGGATACATGATCCACATCCGCTGGGTTCGCAACCCTCATACGCGACAAGCAGGTTCCTGACCTGCGACGGATACCTGATCCGCGCAATAATATTTACACTACATAAAGTAGTATTCTACATGCTTCAAAATATAAATGCTAAATTATAATCATATAAGATCATTTCAATGGTATTATGATACCCCTATAGCCCCTGACGTTTAATGGTGATATATTTACTAGTAGTATTAAACTTATATTTAAGTATCCGAAAAATTTGAGCAATTTTTAACACGTACCCCTATGGGACATGGCCCACGTTGCTTAGGCATACAAGAGAGGTGGCGGATCCACTTTAATATGGTGTAGATTTATTATAAAATAAAACACAAGGCGTGTGTGTATTATAGGGATTAAACTTCGCACATTAATATGGAGAATATACAGTTTAAACAATTATAGGCATAATATGTTTCTCAACGAATGTAGAAATGTATAAGTCATAAACATGGCCGAGGTACGGTTGTGTATGGCAAATGTTCAGACGGGAAGTCCAATAAAATAATTCGTTTGAATGTGCGGATCACCGCGACGATACTAAATAAAATAATACGCTTGATCGGCGCAGATCTCCGCGACCAAACTAAATAATATAATACGTTTGATCGCACGAATCTCCGTGACCAAAATAAATAATACGTCCGGTAGGCGGATCGCCAGGACCAAACTAATTAAAATAATATGTTTGGTCGCGCAGATCGCAACGACCAAAATAAAATATTACGTTTGATCGCGCGGATCGCATCGACCAAATTAAATAAAATAAGACGTTTGATCGCACGAATCGCCGTGATCAAACTAAATAATACGTCCGGCGGGGGGATCGCCTCGACGAACTAAATAAAATAATATGTTTTGTCGCGTAGATCGCAACGACCAAAATAAAATATTACGGTTGATCGCGCGTATCACAGCAACCAAACTAAATAAAATAAGACGTTTGATCGCGCGAATTTCCGCGACCAAACTAAATAATACGTCCGGCAGGCGGATCGCCGTGACCGCACTAAATAAAATAATATGTTTGGTCGCGCAGATCGCAACGACCAAAATAAAATATTACGTTTGATCGCGCGGATCGCATCGACCAAACTAAATAAAATAAGACGTTTGATCGCACGAATCCCCGCGACCAAACTAAATAATATGTCCGGCGGGCGGATCGCCGCGACCGAACTAAATAAAATAATATGTTTGGTCGCGCAGATCATAACGACCAAAATAAAATATTACGTTAGATCGCGCGGATCACAGCGACCAAACTAAATAAAATAAGACGTTTGATCGCGCGAATCGCCGCGACCAAATTAAATAATACGTCCGGCAGGCGGATCGCCGCGACCAAACTAAATAAAATAATATGTTTGGTCGCGCAGATCGCAACGACCAAAATAAAATATTACGTTTGATCGCGCGGATCGCAGCGACCAAACTAAATATAATAAGACGTTTGATCGCATGAATCGCCGTGACCAAACTAAATAATACGCCCAGTGGGCGGATCTCCGCGACCGAACTAAATAAAATAATATATTTGGTCGCGCAGATCGTAACAACCAAATTAAAATATTATGTTCGAATGGGCGGACTATCGTGAAAGGACACGACTCATAACTCTATTTTTTTCCTTTTTTTTAGAAAATATAGATAATATCCTGTTACCTATTGAAAAAGATATGCGTAATATTTTTTATAAATTAATAAAATCGGAATATATCCTAACCAAATTTAAAGGATAAATAATATCTTTTAATAATTTAAATGATATGTGTAATATCTTTTATTAATATAAAAGATATATCCGAACATCCGGATTAATACGGACGACACGGCTCAGAACCGCAGTGAAAAATTAAAATATGACCGAACATACAGACGATCACGGCTGGACATACCATGACCGCGAGTAAAAAATAAAATAATTTCTGAATGTGCAGGTGAGTGCGGATGGACGAGCCATGGCCGCGAAACACGATCTTACTACGTCGGGTCGCGACATATACCAAAAATATAATTAATCAATTCAAAATATATATGTAATATCTCCTTACCGATTAAAATATATACGCAATATCTTTTATGAAAAGTAAACATATAGGTGATATATCTTCTGAATATAAAAGATACTAGGTAATATCTTTTGTGAAATTAAAAAGAAAAATATAGGTAAATTTTTGTTAAAATATAAAACATATGTCTAGTTGTTGAATATTACGGAAGGACGGACCTTTAACGGCAACATCGAAAAGCATGATATTATATGCGCGTATAAAAAATAAAATATGTCCAGACATACGGACTGCCGCCTATTAACGGACCTATAACCACGATACCAACAAAGAATAAAACATACATGCGGAATCGTACACATGCTACATCATCGTCCGAAAGATTTAAAATAGAAGATATATGACTAGTTCCCCCATGTTAATCGTGGAGAATAGTTCGATTGTTGGTAAAGGCCAGCATAGAAAAAATATGACAATCAGCATTGAAAATATATGACAATCTTACAAATGCTAAATCGTCGTCCGACGTGATATATGTTTTAAAAATTAAAGATATATGCCTAATCTTCTTTTTATTAAGCAAAAGATATCTTAATTATTCCTAAAAGGCATTCAGGCCTCAAATAGTAGCAGGATTTAAACAACGTATCAAACTTTATCATATAATAGTTATCTATAGTCATGTGACATTATCTAGTGATCGTTAGCCTAATAAACAGTTGACGATGATGATTAACATCTATCACCACTCATCACCATATAATAAGATGATGATCTATGAATGTGCATCATTTATTTACGCATGACGATCATCTATATTCTGTTTTTTTTATCACGAATGGAAATCAAACCCTTTCAATTTATGTATTAGTATTTTAATGCACTTCGACAGTGACATGACTATGAAGGTTTTATTTATGGCGGCGGAATGTGTGCGATGTATTGTAAAAAGCAAAGGTACGAATTTTAAAGAGTTACCGACTTTTGACATGAATCTTTGCTTTTCGGTAGTATGAGCCCACGAAACCAAGTATGTTCATGGTCCCACGGATGGCGCCAACTTGTTAAAACATAGTTTGGCTAGGCCGGTCTTGACGACCTTCCTGGGCCGTTTGTCGTCTTTCCGGGTCCTGAGTGATGCTGCAAACAATAGAAAACCAATTAGGAGTGGACTCGAGGCCGGAGCCCCGGGGTCCACCTCCGACGGTCAAGTTAGTATTTGATCGATATATTATAAGAGGTGTAGTTGTACGTGATAACCTGATGTAGAATGAGACCCCTACCCTTGTATTTATAGGACTATGGTTTCTTGTAGGATAAGTAATTGTATGAGCCTGTGGGCCTTCGGGTCAGGCCCTATACCAACTATACGTCGACACCAAACATCCCTAAAACCCTAAATTCACCTAAAGTATAAACCTTTGCAAGAGAGACTACCTTCTGGTACTCCTTTGTGAAGTTTCTAAGCCTTAACTAAACTCGTGATCCTCATGTCAAGATTTTAGTCTTGTTGTTGGTTCCCCTTGTGGTTCGTCCAACATAAACCCTAAATTAGGGTTTCGGGTTATTTTTCTAAGTATCTTGTAAAGCTTTATAAACCGATCCTTACGTAATCCCAATTAGGGTTTCGGATCTAGAGTTTCTAGTTACAAGATAAATCGAAGTGAAGTTACTACTAGCATCGTAGTGATTGTTCATTTGACGTGACGTGTGAGCAAACGATAGAGGCGGTTATTTAACCGTGTAGTTCGAGATCAAGATTCATTAATTGATTGCTTTAATTAATTCAAGGTTGGTTTTAAATTATTTTTATTATGCATGCTATACTAGATCCATTTTGTTGCGTACTCATAGTTAATGGTTCAACTAGTTATTAAATCCCAACAATTATAACGTCGTTTATCATCAAATCATAGGGTTTTTAATAACGTCGTTTATTATTAGCGTTTTAAACTGAGAAGTATATTCAACATATCTAAATAACGTTAGTAGTTTACAGTCAAATTGCTGCGTTAGAACGTACAAAAGCTAATATCATAGCATATTCAGGTCAGTTGTATACTTAACAGAAAGCATATGAGATATGATTCATCATCAATGTTTTTTTGCACGTTATCATGCAAGACCAAATAAAAAACATCCCAACTGTAAACAGATATTTCAGTACCTAAAGAATACCATACACATAGGAATCCAATAGAAATATCAACAATTTTAGATGCTGGTCACGCAGGTTGTCATGATACGTGCAAGAGTACTTTTAGCGGAATTTAGTTCCTAGGTGATAAGTAAGTTAGTCGTCCAAGAAGCACGATTGTACGACAATGTCAAAACAAAATCTGAGTGTGTGTCTCTAAGTGTGTGTTGAGATCAAGTCCAATGGATAAGAACTTAACTCACGGATTATGGCTTTATTCTTTTTTGAACGAACATATTATGGTATTCTGATAAGTGTGTGAACACTCATCTTTTATATCCCAAAATCATTTAAAACACGGTCAAATATAACTGAATGTGCTTAATATTATTAGAATTACACAGGTTTTGTGTTTTTAGGTGTGTACATGAAAAACGGATACAATGAAGCTAATACAAGCTTTTAAGGGATTTATCGGAAGAAAAGACGAGGAAAAGACAAAAAAATCTCATAAGGACCAATCTTTCCATATTAATGAAGATCCAAGGACCAATTGTGCAATTCTTCAAAGTGTATTATCAAAGGAACTACAAGGGCCAGTTTTGTTAATAGCTGAAAGATACAATATATTCTGCCACGTGGTCCAGTGATAGGCAAGAAAAGAAGAACATGGATTGCCACCATACTAGATCATGATCCAACTTCACATTTCTCAGCTAATAAAAGAAAGACACGTCATATTGTTCTTCTTCAACAAATTAAGAGCAAATTTGGAGGTTTTAGAAGAAATTTAAAGAAGTAGAAATGATCAACATCACCTTCTCATCACTCCTTTATGATTGAAGTGCTATATAATCCACTCAAATAAAACCCCCTAATTCTGGGAATGATATGAACCTTAACTGAATTACACGTGTCCTTTCCTCATTTGTGGAAACACGTCATTGATACTTTCCTCACCTCACTCCAATCTCTATAAATAACCCTCTCATCTCCTCGTTTCAACTCGTTAGGTAGTTTTAGTTTAGGAGTAGTATAGATCAATTTTTTACACAGTAGCTAAGAGTTAATCAATTCTAGTTGTTTACACTTTCAGTTCTGTTATGTTTCAGTTAATCTTTGTAACCAATTTCTCCATTAATGAACTTTTGATTCTGTTTTCAATCTCTTATTTCAAAAGCTTATTTTTATATCATAAGCTGTTCATAGCTTATGATTGTTTCAAATAGATTTTTCTAAATTTCTGTTACTTTGTTTTGAAGTCAGTTGTAACAAACATTTCCTCTACTCAATTAATAAAGTTTAAATTCTTTTCATTCATTTATCTTCAAATCTTTTCTCATGTTGATCTTAAGCTCTCAATGAGTTGTTGTGTTGTTCCTTTGTTAATCAAAGTTGTTCAGCTAGTGTTTTGGACAAAAGTTTTCTGAGTGAATCTCAGTTGCAAAATTTCAGTAGTGATCAATAACTTCAAGGATTCCTTACTGCAGTAGTTTTTTGGACAGAAGCTGATCAATGGCGGTAGAAAGTTTATTGTGATGAGTTATCGCTTTAATGAATCGTTTCAATTGGTGTAAGCTTGGATAGTGAGTGTATATCGGATTTGGGACAGTAGCTATAACAACTTACTCCATTAGCCGTGGCCAGGATGTGAGGTAGTGTTTTGGACAGAAGCTGATCAATAGTGGTAGCAGGTTTATTGTGATGAGTTGTCGCTTTAATGAATCGTTTCAGTTGGTGTAAGCTTGGGTAGTGAGTGTATATATCGGATTTTCCACAACAGCTATATCAGCTTACTCTATCAGCGGTGGCCTGGAAGTGAGGTTATTTCTTGTTTTAAATTTCTGCACATTTACAATTTAAGCTTCTATTAGGTTGTTTGTAACGTGAATTTTTCTTGCAACTTGTTCAAAGTTACTTGTTATACAATCCCTGTATTTGTTTTTGTAGTCTTATAGTGAAGTCTTCGTTTAACTGTTATAAATCTCTCTACAATCTTGTTAAGTAGTGTTTGGGACGATTCTTATTAGCAGGTTAATGTGGAACAGATCAGAGAGCATAATTTGTTAGCCTTTTGTTAGGTTGTTAAAATTCAGTTTCTAGGTGATCAAATATCAGTAGAACAATGGAATTGATTGTAGCTAAAAGAGATTTGTGCACGTTTTATCAGCAGGCGTTTATAGGTACTTTTCTAAGAATGCTTTGTGATTCATGAATGCGGATCTTTCCTTAGGCACTTGTAGTGTTTTAGAAGTTCTTAATTGCTTGATATTTGTTCATTAGCTTTTTATCTTGATTTGTTATAGATTTCAGCCATAGCTCATCAAACAGGTTCTTATAGTGAAGTCAGATAGCTAAACTCAAGCTATATCTTTCTAGCTTATTGGTAAACAGTCTTAATTCCTCTCTCTTGAAAAAATATAAAAAGAATAAAAGAGCTGTTATTCAGAATCGGATCTTTAATCTGTTTTCTTTAGTTTTGATGCAAGTTTGGTAGTATATGTGTTTAAGTCCTTTACTTTGTTATAGCTTAATATAGTTTGCTAGTGTAGTTTGTTAGTCCATTACCAGTTAGCTAGATTAGTTGCCTTGTTGTGCGAGTTAGTTGTAAGTCTTTTCCTGTTGGGCCTGTTTACTTTAAACTCGGGCTGGATTAGAATAAAATCTGTTACAAGATTTAAATTTAGTTTTAATTCAATTTTAGTTTTATAAATTGGATTTTATAAAACTTGTATTTGTAGTTTTCTAAAATTAGTTTTAGTTTTATAAATTGTATTTTGTATTTTGCATTTGTAGAATAAATTTGCATTTTATATTTTTGTATTTTGTTCATTTAATTGTGGTATTTGCAATATATTTTTAGATTAGTACGTATACGTAGTATACATATTATTTGTACATTTTTACGTGTAGAAATTGATACGAATCAAGCTTTTATTAACCAAAAACAGTTAAGTCTTAACTTGAAACTTGAGATCAATTCGATACGATTTGAGGACGACAACTAAACTAAAAAATGAATATTACATTCACTTCAACAAAATACTGTGATTCAAAGGCATTCATGGCCATCTCGTGCAACCCTGTCCAGCAAACCTGCATTTGGCTACTAATTTATCAATGAACACGTGGAAAAGGATAATATATAATTATTTATTATCGGTACAGAATACCATTAGGTGACTTGTTTAAAAAAGCTCTTTGGAATGAAAAATTTGAGTTCCTAGTTAGACGACTTGGTGTGAAATGTTTGACTCTAAAAGAACTAGAGGTTGTGGCAGATGAATCTGCCTAATATATTAAACATCGACTTGTAAATAATATTTTAAAAACTAAATACCAAAATCTAAAACATATAAAAATAAAATAAGAAATCATAAAAGTTCAAAGAGAAAATACAAAAGTCTAAAATTTGAAAATGCCAAAAAAATACACCCGACCAAAACCCTAATGCGATTTAGGTGATATCCCTACCCTCGTACGAATCTTATCCCTTCATAATCTCTTAATATACAAATATCATTTATGTTGTGCCGATTAACATATTTTGTTAATTCTCCAATATATTGTGTCTTTGTATTGGATTGTTGCTAGGGTTTTCTCACAATCGTTTTGGGGTTTTAGGGTTTACTTTTATAATATTTCTCCATGTAATATTGTTCTATCAATTCTTTTTAGGGTTGGAGATTGCTTTATTCTTAAAATTCAATCAGATGTCCTCTTTATTGTTTTCCCATTGAAGCGTTGTGGTAGTTGAGATCATATTGTCTTTTTAAGTTTTATTTTTTTTGTTTGATTACTACTTAGTTTATTTAAGGGGTGCTTGTCTTTTTGCATGTTTTAACATGATTTGGGGTTTCTTGGATTCTAGAGAGAGGAAGAATAGTCATAGAAAAAAGATGGGTAATGATCCTAGTGGTACTGAATTAGACAGGATTCCTAATATCCCGTCTGGTTCTAAATTGAATTCTAGTCTCCGCTATTTGTTAATGATAATGGTATTGCTCATACTTAATTTGGTTGTGTGAATGTTGACTCCACTAATGATGAAAGTGGTATGGTTGGGTGTGATGCTTCTATTGAGGAGGCTTCATTATCTTATGCGGATAAGCTTTGCCTAACGTCTTCAAACAAGGTAAATATTCATAGACTTGATGCTAACGTGTCTAATGAGGCTGATTTTGATATTGGATATCGTTGGCTTCGGTTATTGAGACTAATGATAAAATGAAAAATTCACTATATGGTTACTTTATTCGAGAAAGATTTGTTTTCCTTGTTGTGGAATGGTTAGTTCACAACATTTGGAAAATGTACGGTTTGCAAAAGGTACATTGATGAAGGTTTTTTTCTTCTTCAAGTTCTCATCTATAAAGGGTATGGATTCGGTGCATAGAGCACTAGTACAGAAACTGATATGCGTCACACTTCAAATGTGTTACTATATGTCTTTCTTCACACATGGATTTTGGGGGTCTGTGTGACTAAAAGATGCACCACCATAGGGTCCCTATGGTGACGTTGTCGATTTATGGCCTTCAGTTCGAAAAAGAGTGACCAAACCCCGAATATGTGTGACAAATTTGGTAGAAGTTTTGTTGGACTAATCAGTATGCGTAACCGTGAATACTTTATAGTCACACGAATGTTTTTTAAGAGTAACTATTTTTATACTGTTCTCACATAAATTATAATATATGTGACATTTTAAATTATTTGTTCAAGTAAATGTGTATTTTATGTGACTATTTCATGTCCTTTAGCTACACGATGTATGGCGGGCTTATTGGGTTACTACTAGAGAGGTTTAGAGTATTTTCTTACTACTGTTGATGCTTTCAGTAGGGCTGTGAGGGTTTACTTTCTTAAGTCTAAAGATAAAGTTTTTTGATATTTTCAATATTTTCTTAAACTTTTACTTAATTATTTTTCTAAAAGGAGAAAAGTTATAAGATCTCATAATGATACTGAATTTCTTAACAATAAAATGGAAGGTTTTTTAGAAACCAATGTATTGTTCATCAGACTTCTTGTGGTTACACTCCTCAGCAAAATGAGGTTGTTGAGAGAAAGCACAGATGTTGATACAAAAGTTGTATGATCCTAAATTGACCCGAATTAGGCTTAAATTCGGGTGCTTGGGCTCTGGCTCCTGCACCAAGTGAACTTGTTGTTGAGATCCTGCACACTAAAACAACACGCGTTAAGCGTACCGTGGGAACGTATCCCACGATTAGACTCCGGTGTAAGAGTAAGTAATCGGTTTAGGGTTATGAATCGGTTGTGGATTAAGAGTATGGAGAATGTGATACCTTTGTGGAACCCTTTGGGGTTCTTTATATAGGCGGTGAAACCCTAATGGGTTGTCACCAATGCTTCGG
Source organism: Glebionis coronaria (assembly GCA_025667525.1). Taxonomy (NCBI): domain Eukaryota; kingdom Viridiplantae; phylum Streptophyta; class Magnoliopsida; order Asterales; family Asteraceae; genus Glebionis; species Glebionis coronaria. The sequence goes on along the minus strand of CM046878.1, from coordinate 164,178,817 downwards.
CCTCAAGCAAAGGATAAGTGTCATAATTAGCTTGATTGTTATCTTCTAATTATGGTTAGTGTATATCCTCCACTTTAGGGTAAATCACAATCCTAATAAGATTGTGATTTTGTCTAAACCTGTACCGGTCGTGCCGGGTCGTGGGCGGCACACATCTATGCGGCCACTATTCATTCGAATCCCATAAGCTTTAATGACATTAATCCAAGACATCTGTGATGGGCTGGATGTGGGTAGTACCCGTGGGCCGGATCGATGACCCGGTTGGGGACTATACGACATCATGTCCCCCCAGTCTAGTTGTTACAGCCGTAGGCGTAACCTCTAGACTAACCAATGTCCTTTATTCGTTCGATACGAAAGCATGGACGCACACACAATATTGTTTACCGGGACAACATTAATTGAATGCATTAATGGTAGACGAGGTCGAGAGAACGGTTCAGATATTTCTCTACAAAAGTGCACCACATGGGCCCACCCTCGAGCTACTCAAAATTGTTTAAGAGGTGACCCGTGGGCCCCTCTGACGTTACAACTGTGTCAGTAACCCCATCCGTTAGATGGGCGTTGTTGGATATGTAAATCTTGCTTATGTTTTAGAGAGAGAAAGATAGATGATTTCACACTTCTAGAGAGAGAAAGTTTAACAACTATGTGTAAATTAAAATGAAATCACCACCCTCTACATCAAAGGAGAGGGTTTATATACCCAAGCCTTATGATGGGCTTGGGCTTACAATATTGGGCCGGCCTACACATGTTGTAGGCTAGGCTTGGCCTTGTTTGTTTAGTAAATATATCTAGACTACGAGCTACTACTTAATATATTGTCGGAGTGACCGAATCTTCCTAAATACGTAAAAACGTATTTCCAACAATCTCCCCCTAAGGGAGGTCACTCCAAACAAGGGTGTTACCCTAGTTACAATAATAAAATAAACCTAGCATACTATGCTTGTCTTGAGCTTGTAGTCTTCGTCTTTCTTTTCTTTTTCTTTTCTGGTGAACATGCTGATGTGATCTTTGATATCAATCTTTAGCATTAATCTCTTGCCTTGATCTTGTGCATCCATTACTTGTGATCTTCGCCTCTTCGTGACACCATGTCCCACATACTTATACCTTCATAATTCTTGAAAGCTTCAAAGTTCGATACAGCGGAAGACTTAACTTTTAGGCTTTCTTGAATTAGATGAGGTATTAAGTGCATAAAGTATAAGCATGCGGGGACGACTTCTTCTCGGATTCCGCAATGCCACCGTCTTCAAATGCCGCAACATAAGTAGACACGAACGAAATGGCTTTGAACATTTCATTCTAATTCGGTAGCATTTTACCTCCGGTCGGTGAAGACCGTTGGACGATATAAAATATCGTACTTGTGGCAGGTAGATTTATTTAAAAATCTCCTTGACAAGATTTCGCGGGTAAACCCGTTCTCTTTACTCGACCGTCCAAAGCTGACTACGAACGTAAAGAGTGAATCATTTGGATAAAATTATCCGCATGATTGAAGCCTTAATTCTGATTCCTGGAACAAGTTTGATTCATTAAAGAATCGCACCATCGTTGCTTTCCAGTTGTCACGAGCTTGATTCATATTGAATTTTGCAAGTTACCTACCAAGTGCTGTTTAAGGTTAACACTAGAAGGATTTCCACTCATCACTGTGAACACTGAGGTATCACTCTGAGTGTTCTGGCAAGATCACTTAGATACTGCGTAGAGGCCTGGAATGTGTTTAAGTTCAGCTAAGAATTAAACCACTGTTGCTTTCCAGTTATCACAAGTTTGATTCATAAAGAATCTCACAAGTCACCTACCATGATCTTTTTTATATTCGCTCAAGAAGGATTTCCATCTTCATTGTAAATATTTTCGTATTACTCGGATGTTCAGGCAAGATCATGAAGATTTTGCGTAGGACTCTTAATATCTTTCTTACTTTTCACAGTGTGTGAAGAAGCAAGGTAATATGAAAGTGTGTCCTAATGAGATATTTGATGATCTCAAATGGCTCTAGACTCGATCGTGCATTTTGGATTGTAGTGATCGGAGGCTGGAGAGGAGTGCCACCATTTCAATACCAATTTATTCGGAGTGAATAAATCGATAGATAACGTGTTGTCTCCGTGTGATTAAAAGAAATACCTTTTGAGAGATATCTGAGTTAGTTGGAATAGGTTGTGCATTGCATCACTGGGTCCATGATGTCTATCTTCAATATCGAGCATCATTAAAATGATCTCAATAGCATGTTAACCTGGTTTCTGCCTAAAGGTGTAAGAAGGGCTTCTTTCTTTACACCCTTTATCTTTACAATTCTTTTTCATTCTTCAACCCCTTCAATGCTTACCAATACGTCATAACTAGCACCTTGTTGTGATTGTTCCAATGCTAACTTAAGTACTTGGTCGGCATTCAGCTACATTCACAATCTTTTCTCCAACTTTCCTAAGGACTACTATTTCTAGCTATGGAATGTCCTTGGGAAGATTCCTCCGGTTCTGGAAGAGTCATAGGACTTAACCTATCCTACCATCCTTATGTCACCACAATCTTTATCGTCGTGAAATAAATGGGTTTTGGGTAAGTATATGTCACCATGAAAATCCATTTTGATATGCAAATCCGTTTTGCTCCCCCTTAACATATGCCACGATATTCGAAAACGTTTCGCATATGTCGGGATGAGCCAGCACATTAAGTCAAACCATTTGTGATAATTTCCCATATTAAATCACATTTTCTCCCCCATATTAAAAATATTAACCCAATCGATGTTTTTAATATCAATTGATTTAATGAAGTTTTAACAAAGGTTTTGGGAAGAAAAATGCAAGTCCGTTTTATCTTCATGATACCAAATGTATGAGATATGATACCGATTTGTAACATGATCACATATTCACCATATAAAAAAAAATTGACAAGGTTGGACCTGATTGATGAGAACATCATATGATAAGATCAAATGGTTCTTGTCAGCATATGTTGGTCGCCTCGTCACGTCTAAAGTCATCTCTTTACACCACGTGTACGATTGGTATTGTTGTCTTGACACCAGTTAGTGAGCTTGGCACGTTCGGCATTGAAGATTCTGAATGCTTGACAATTGCTCCCCCTCAATTTATGACCCGTGTTCTATTGAAAGAGCTGTATTCGTTGTTTGAGTAGTTGCATCGTCGAGTATGTAGATACCAATCGTAGATAGCTATGGTTGTAGAGATGATAACTTCATAAAAACAAGACTTCTCTTGTTTTAACAAATAAATGCACTGAAACGTACATAGATTTGTGTTAGACCAAGTTATAAAGTAAACTTGATCTCTTACAAGGTTTTAAAGTAAACCTTGCCCGAGAAAATTAGTTCCTGTTGTGAGCCAAAGCTTTCATAAGAAATACTTGGCTTTAATGTGAAAACCGGGTTGCAGTCTGAAATAACTACAAGCCATATAGGCATGTTTTATGAAATATTTACAACTTTTGTACGAACTCTATTTATGGCGACGTGTCAATATTAATCAACATTTCTAAGGCCGTAAATATTATCGTACCAAAAGACATGCCTTTGAAAAATAAAGTAAAAATATTTTTGGATTTTTCTAGATTTTTCAATTTTTATGGTTTTTATATGGTTTTATATTTTTGTATTTTGCTTTTGTGGATAAAAATATAAACAATATATACAGATGATCACAAAGGATACGGAGAATAGCTTACCACCACTATTCTTTCGCTTCATCTGCCAGTTCCTTTAGAGTCTCAGGCGAGAAAGTTCTCATTCCTAGCTTGTCGGCCAAAAATTCCATTCGAGCGCGATCTAAAGCTTTCGTGAAAATATCCGCCAATTGATACTCAGATCGGACAAAGTAAAGCTCGATCACTCCATTTTCCACTTGCTCCTTGATGAAGTGGTAGCGAATGTCAATATTCTTCGACCGGGAGAATTGAACATTGTTGCAGCATAAGGCAATTGCACTTTCGTTGTCGCAGTACATCGGAATTTTGTTAAAACCTAGACCATAGTCGGTTAATTGCGATCTCATCCAAAGAATTTGAGCACAGCAACCGGACATAGCTATGTATTCTGCTTCCGTACTTGAAATTGTAGCGCTTTTCTGCCTTTTCGATGCCCAACTGATTAGTCGATCTCCTAGTAGTTGCAAAGTTCCACTCGTGCTACGCCTTGTATCTTGACAACCCGCGTGATCCGCATCTGCATATGCCATAAGTGCGATCAAAGAGTCCTTCGAATACCAAAGTCCCAGATTTATGGTTCCTTTAAGATATCAAAAGATCCATTTCACAGTAGCCAAGTGTAACTCAGTAGGTCGAGTTTGATACCGAGCAGACATACATATAGCAAATTGAAGATCAGGTCGACTAGCTGTGATATACAGAAGGGTACCGATCGTTCCACGATAAAGTGTCGGATCAACGGCAACTCGATGTGGATCTGCATCAAGCTTTGTTCATTCCACCATCGGAGTATCCACGGGGTCGCAAGATTCCATCTTATACTTCTTTAGCGATTCAAGGGCATACTTGGATTGGTTGATAAATATGCCTCTAGGACTCTGAGATATCAGAAGACCTAAGAAGAATGATACCTTGCCCATCATTGACATCTTAAACTTGGAAGACATGAGTTTCCCAAATTCGTCGGATAAAGTTTGGGTCGAGGCAGCAAATATAATATCATCAACATATATTTGTACCATTATCATATCTTTACCTCGTTTCTAAATGAACAGCGTAGGATCCACCTTGCCTTTAGCGAAGCCTTGTGTAATGAGGAATTGTGACAATAGATCATACCATGCGCGTGGAGCTTGCTTCAACCCATAGAGAGCCTTCTTAAGCTTGTACACATGATTAGGATAATTAGGATTCACAAAACCATCCGGCTGTTGAACATAGACCTCTTCCTTGATTTCACCATTAAGAAATTCCGTCTTCACATCCATCTGATAGACGATCATATTCATGTGGGCTGCATAAGCGAGGAATAGTCTAATAGCTTCCAAACGGGCAACAGGTGCAAAGGATTCCATAAAGTCGATGCCCAATAATTGTTTCTATCCACGAGCTACTAGTCGAGCTTTGTTCTTCAATATTCCGCCTAACTCATCGAGTTTCACCTTGTAAACCCATTTCAAAGTGAGTAACTGCACTTGATCCGGGCATGGGACAAGTTCCCATACTTCAAGACGTATAAATTCATTAAGTTCTTCTTGCATAGCTTCTATCCAGCAGGATTGAGTAAAAGTTTCTTGCCATGTCTTAGGTTCAACTTCAGTGAGAAAAGCATCAAAATGACAAAACACTGCATTTTCTTGTAGCTGACGTCGTGTGGATACCGGTCGATTAGGGTCACCAATAATAGAATCTATAGGATGATCCTTTGTCCACTTGCTGTCATGTTCACGAATCCGTGGATTGGAGTAAACTGTAGTAGGAGCTTCCTCTGAGGTGGACGACCTGGCTTGATTAGGGGCGGGAATTGGTACACCAAAGAATGGAAGTTCACGCATTTGAGCTAATTCCAAATCGTGATCATCATCATCCTCTTCATCATCAATAGGCATGACATGGGTAGTTGAAACATGTGTTGGTTGATAATTACTCGTTGAATGTATAGCTTGACTAATTGTAGGTGCAGATGTGTCTGATTATGCTTCGGTTGCTGGAGCGGCAACTTCGGTTACTGGAGCTATTTCCTCAGGTTCTGGAGCAACAATACTTGGAGGAGTAAAGAATTCATCAAAGAACGGTTGAAACAACGTATCCCATTCAGTCCTAGAAGGTGGTGTAAATGATGATGAAGTAGGGTTGTTTGGGACAAGACCAGAACTAATGTTACTGGGTCCCATTTCATGAAGTGCGGGTTCAGAGCTGCTTTGCTCAGAAGCCATTGTTGTCAGCTCATCAAAATCAACATTCATAGTTTCGAGGATCTTGCGAGAGTTACGGTTTTAGATTCGGTATGCCTTCTTTGCGGGTGCGTAACCAATGAAAATACCAATATCAGCCTTTGGTTGAAGTTTTCCAAAATTGTCACCATCATTATTTGGATAGCAAAGAGAACCAAATACAAGAAGATATGATAAATCTAGTACTTTACCATGGAGAATCTCATAAGGTGTTTTACCGTGGCGTTTACGAATTAGTGACCGGTTTTGGGTGTACACTGTTGTAGATACTGCTTCTCCCCATAAAAACAATGGAGCCTTTGCGTTAACTAACATCGTTTGAGCAGCTTCCATAAGTGTGCGATTTCGCCTTTCAACGACACCGTTTTGTTGTGGAGTGCGTGCAACGGATGTTTCATGAGATATGCCTACTTCTTCATAATAATCACGCAAGATTTGATTCATAAATTAGGTTCCATTATCTGTACGAATGCGTCGGACAATAGTGTTGAGACGCACTTGAATCATCTTGAGAAATCCGATGATGAATTTCGGTGCCTCATTTTTTGTTGTAAGAAATTTCACCCATGTAAACCGAGAGTAATCATCGACAATGACGAGGATGTACTTTTTACCACTAAGACTTTCAACACGCATTGGTCCACAAAGATCCATATGCAACTGATAAAGTTTCTCTTGGTTGGTGTCTTCAGTCTTGGGTTTGTATGATTTCTTGGTGCTTTTCCCCATTGTACACGCGAAACACAAATGATCCTTGTGAAATGAAAGTTTAGGAAGACCACGAACAAGTTCGTTTTTCGCCAAATGATTAATAGCGTCAAAGTTAAGATGAGATAACCGTCGATGCCATAACCATGACTTAGTCTTCGAAGCTTTGGAGAGAAGACATATGGGAGAAGCGGCCATCATGTCTTGTAGAGACAAAGTATACAAATTATTTCCTCGAGTACCTTTCAATAAATCAACCCCTTCCAAATTACGTATGAAGCAGGTATGCTCTCGAAAAGCAACTTCTAGGTTTGCATCACAAAATTGTCCCACAGAAAATAAGTTGTGACCAAGACCTTCCACAAAATACACTCTTGAAATAATAACATTCCCAATATGATATTAACCATAACCCATTATCTTTGAAATATGATCATTTCCAAATCGAACCGTACCAAGAAACTTGTAACACCCCCAAATTTATACAACTCAATACAGCGGAAGACTAGTTGGTGTTACGGGATAACACATTACTCACATCATAGACAACGCTTAAAAATCGCGTCGTTTAATAGTAAAACATTTCCATTCATAAATATCAGATTTACATAGGTCCCAAGTCATAGTATTTCATACAATTTTACAAAATATTTGAATGGAAATTGTTATTTAAGTGTGGGCCATAAATTCTTGTCGTCTTCCCGAAAATTACCTTCAAGTACCTGAGATAAAACATGTTAAAAGAAAAGGTCAGCGATAACGCCGAGTGAATTCATAGAGTTTAATAAAACCATCAATGTATCATCGGTATATAATCATTACCGAAAATCATGCTAATGGGACTTTTAGTGACATAACCTAACTTTAATAATCCATTTCCTTTCATCTATCGGGTCATAAAATCATTCATCGGTCATACAATATTCGGGTCCAAATCAATAAACAAGCAATCGGGACAACTAGTGTTCTATTTCATAAAAACTAACATGTTATCTTACTCGCGGGTTTATAAAACATTTCATAAAAACTTTTAAAAGAGTGCGAGGCTATGAACTCACGTTGATGTGGGAAGGCGGGTTATCGGCAATTCGGATGTACGGTATGTGCTTCAATCACGGAAACCTAGACAAATAATACTCGTCTTAGACTCATGTACAATGACTTTTTCAAAATAACAGTTATGTATATATATGATGACTTCATATATATGATGATGATCAAGTGGGTTTATACATTTTTACTCATTTTAGTGTTTATGTGTTGGTAACTTCTTACTAGTTTTACCTATTTACATATTTTAAGTCCAATAAACTTATTATAAGTTTTTTAACTTGTATTAATCCATTTTATACTTTTATTATCAGTAGTTATACTTTACATGTTGGGCTCAAATGGGTTAAGCCCAATAAGTAACTTTCATAAGTGTTTAACTTATTTAGTTAAATTATTAGTCGAAATATGCTAACTTAGCTCGTTAATGTCCGTATGTCATATAGTTCGGGTTTTATCAGTTTTTACTTGTATTAGGTACTTATACATCATTATATGACTTTTAATAACTTTACATTAGACGGGTTTGATCGTCTAAGTTTTAATTGGCGAAAAACGTTAATTTTACAGTAATAGCCGAAAAAGTCGTAAAAATCATGTTTATAGTTTTTATACTTATAAATCTTATTCAACTACCATTTTTATAAAGTGTCCATTTATTTAACCTTATACATATTTATATAAATGAAATTTATAAGTTAGTGTGTTTTACTTCACATTTTATACTATATTAGTTTGAGTGCTTATATAATACTATTAAACATTAATTCTTCAAAATCTGATTTTTAGTTTCATGTTCACCAAAACAGCCATATCTAGAGGTCTATATTGAGATAGAAGCCCAAATGTTTATGGCATAAACTAAATGATATGTGCTCCATTTAACTCTTCTATGGCTACTGTTGAATAAGCTTTTAAGTATTTTATAAAAATCGTCCAAAACAGTCTATGCAGATTTGTACTCTAATATTGTTTTGATCATATCTTACTCATTATAATGATTCCATTGTATGACCAACTCTCACATGTGTACAAGACTTATATCTTACTGTATATAAATTCATCTATACAATTTTATCAGTTCATCATATGGTTATTTACTGTTTTTATACAGCCTACTAATTTAAGCAAGATTAACCACTTTTACATATAGTTTTTCATCTTTTTACCCATGTTTATCAACACTTGATCCCCACACAACATTTTTATCATCATATATTCATCATATACATATACAATAAGAAAGAAAATACATGATTACATAATCAAAATAACAAGAGGATGGGAAGAACAATCTCTATACCACCAAAGTGATGAAAAGATGGGGTTGATGATGAACAAGACTTGGTTTTGGGTAACCAATCTTATGAGATATCAACACCACTTCTAGGATCACCAAGTATTTGTAGACTCCTTAAAAAATCAGCCCTTGATCTTCATGAAAACTCCTTGAGAAATCAGCCCCAAACTCTCTTGAAAACTCCTTTTCACATGTTAAGATCACCTCCAATCTTCATCTTTTTAAGTAACTATCAACATATGTTGATTATAGCTTAAGTTCATGGTTAAATTTTTGATGAAATGGGGTGTTTTTGGGTGATATGGGACGTTCACATAGAGAGAGAAAGGAGAGAGTGTGTGAGTTTTGCATGTAACAAAGTGAGTTGGTTGTTTATGTTAGCTAGTTTTCGAGGTTTAGTGGTTTTCTTGAAAAACTAAGACATGTGTCCTAGTTTTTACTAGAAAATGGACACCTCAAATGTGTGTTGGTGAAGCTTTGTCTTGCAATTTTATTTAGTGGGGGTGGGACAAGTGTCCCACTTGTCTCATCTCCACTAATTTACGGGTACTCCTCGATTCTAGTTTCCTCGATTTGCGTGCCCTCGGGTCGTTTTACGAAAAACATTTTTATAAATTATGAATCAATGGTACAAAATGAATCTAATAAAAATTGTCTCATCAAAAACGGAGTTCAAAAACGTAAATACGTAAACCTAGGGTTTCCGGTTTAGTCGTAAAGGACGTTAAATTATGCTCGTAAGTCCTAATCTCTTCTCGTAAATTTGTGAGTTTATGAACCAACACAAATTTAAATTCCAAAATAATATTCACGAATAAATTTATTTCCTGAAATGTCAGTTTGTCACCAAATCGGTCAGTTTGTCACCAAGTCGATGCTACTTCAAGACATAAACCCAAATTTCTTCCAAAATATGAGTAAGTTCATAATATAACATTAAAATAATGTTTTTAGATAATACTTGAGAATAAAATATCAACCATAAATTGACGGATTGTCACAGCATTTACCCCTAAAAAGGATCTTTGTCCTCAACGATCATCTTATCTTACTACTCGCTTCTTATAGAGTTAAAGCCATGTGGGTATTTCCTCCACATTCGGTCTTTTCTCACAAGTGTAATCCATTACAATACGCGAGTTTCATCAAACATAACTACGGGAATAAGATCAGGCTAAATGTTGACTTACTTTCTCTATCCATGATGTTCACGGGTTTCTGATGAATGCAACTTTTCGCCGATCTAAACTTTACTAAGAAACAATCAGATTTTCACTTGATAGACATTTTATCAAGTTCGATATACGAAACATAATTCACGCAGCTCTTGAAGTCCTAGGGTAGATCCTGCTTATATGCCTTTCAAACCAATCTTTTACATCATCTCAATGGTCCCATACAACGGGGACTTATATCCCATGATCTTTCAGATCATCAATTCATTTTTCCATGGTTAATATTTTTGGCATAACTTCGCTACCCATCTGGCACTTCAAGATTTACATTTTATATTCACATAACCTCCTGCCCACTACCAGCAGTTAATATTTAGATCCTAATTTCAACAATCATTTCAGGTCTCGCGGGTCGAGTATTTGGTAAGGTTAGGTTCGCCATCATAGGAAACCTTAAACCTAAAAGACATGTCCAACTGACAATGGGTGTATGTCGGGTGTCTTCATCCCAACTCCTGCTTACAGATGCTATAATATAAAAATCTTAACAAGATTCGATCTCGATCCTAACACGATAATTATCAATGATAATCTCTCCAAAGGAAAACGATTTTACAGTTTATTACCAAAGGTCAATCATTCAAACATAAAACAACACTTATAGTATTTTGTATCGTTACTTTACCTCGTCCCTTCGATTGGGGTGGTACAATACTCTCATCAAGATTCGTTCTCAATGACTTCTGAGCAAATCTCTAGAAATTCGATGTGAAGCGAGGATCTTGATAGAGATGATCGATACAGGCACACCATGTCTACGTAACTCCTTTAAATACAAAAGAGTCAATTTCTTCATCAAGAATCTATCATTAACAGGAATGATATTAGCAGATTTGGTCAGTTTTTCGACGATGACCCAAATCGAATCAAATTCAGATGATGACCTTTACAATAGTTAGACGTTCACTAATGTATGAGGCGATGTCTGCCTTCATAATTTGTCATTAGTACAACTTCTTTTAGATAAAGATACATTAAATCAGAAACGGTCATGAATAGAATACTTAATCTTATGAGATTTCAACATGACTAAATCTCAAAATCTCCAAATTTAGGCAACCACAAGTGGCCTTTAAAACATTTAACGCCATCGGCTTCTCAATTCTAGTGGTTCTCATTAGCCGCGAACCCCATTTATTATCTATATTATCCTTTTTACAAGCATCGGCTATATTTTAAATTGCTCGGCAATTTATTTTGCACAGTCATTATTAAGGAACATATCCTAATTGGTTCTTTATCCTTTCTGCATAATATGTCAGTATCTACGTTCACCTTTCCTGATGAAATAATAATCATGACCACAATTCATTCAGAAATTCTTTCTTCATATTTTCTAGGTTTTAGTTTCGTCTCAACTATTATTTTTATCAGTTTTGCTCAATCCGACGTCTAAAGCGTCGATAACTATTGCTTAGTAATTAAATAGATATTTAATTTTATGAAACGTAAACGTAAAAATTTTAAATTTTATAGTTCGACCAATTATATAAAAATGTTCAAAATAAATTTGAATTTAATTAACAAAATTTTTGTTGATTTATCGGAAATAATTAGTATGATCTGTAAATGTTCGAAAAACCTGCGTTTATTCTTTGGTAGAAATTTTCTTAGTTGAAAAGCAAAAATTGTCGTTTCAAATTTCAAGTCATTGTTTAAATGGTTTCCTCAATCCCTCTTAGGTTGACTTGAGGTATACACAAACATTTACCCCTAAACAGGAGTTTAGTTAAATGATTTGTGTATAAGGGAATAATCCCTTAAAATCCTTTGATAAAACATTTGTCAAAACATATTTCCATTTTCTTTTTGGTAAAACCCAAAGCCTTAATGGTTCTAATTTTTAAAGAGTCAATATATTCCATTTTCTATTAATCACACGTTCAAATAAGTAAATGATTAAGTCTTAAATCATATGTTAAATATTCAAGGTACAGGTTTTCATTGTTCGGCCAATTCAGGGCATTCTATAAATTATTATTAACTCATTCTTATTCTTATAAACAAACAAATGGTCCTTAACGATCACAAGCATGAATTTATCAAATTACAGCCTACACACGTGGTTCACCAAATTTATGGATGCTACATGTGCACTGGTCAATCCAAACAACATAACATGAAACTCATAATGTTCATTACAAGTTCTGGATGTAGTGATTGGAATAGATAATCTTTTTCGCAGACGCGAAGTTGATAATAACTATGCCGTGGATCAAATTCCTGAATATACACTAGAACCTTGTAAATGATCGAACAAATCTATCATCTTGGGTAGTGGATATAGATTTTGATCATCAATTTACCTAGTTCACGGTAATTCAACAAATATAAGGAATAATAACACCATAGCTCTTCATAATGACGAGCTCGGCAGAATAAAATCTTTCTCCGACAACTCTCTCAGTTGTACGGTAATTCTTTTAATTCAGATGGTGCTGACGTACAGTGCACATGCCACCGGTGCAGCACCAGGAATATAATCAATACCAAATTCAACTTGCCTTAATGGCGAAAGTCTAGGTAATTTACCAGTAAATACCTCCTAAAATTTCAGATAACATAAACATCTTTTAATACATTTACTTTAAGTTCTTTCTAGATTTCAAGATCTATGATCAGTTTATAACCATTCATGGTATAATTTCAAGTCTAAATGCAGGATATGGTCATCTATCAAGAATTATTTATATTGCTTTTGATAATCAACATCTTATCTTTTAGGGGAATTCTACTCGAGTTCCCATCAATTAAGACAATGTCGTCATGACATAATCAATCAATACATTTTACTGGCACTATCAACTTTTCAGTTTTATTGCCGTTGATAAGATGTGAACTTCTCAAAACACTAACAATAACTCATAATCCTTCACAATTCAAGGATATCTGGAGACATAACTAACCTTAGAAGAGTAAGGTCAACGCATAATCTACGCGAGAGAATTTCAAATCAGATACAGACGAAAACATTTAACGAATATGAATATATCCCATGTTTTCATAATTTGAGTACGCATTCGAAAGCTCCTCGGATCGTTACCCAGGTCATTCAAATGAAATCTAATCAAAAGAAATGATAGGAACGTCGATACATCCAGTCGGGTATCAACACTCGGTAATCATATACTTTTCCAAAGAATCTCGCCACGGGAGAATTGGACAAGAAAGAGTTGTCAATTGTCAAATAAGACAATATCCACAGATGAGTAAATTCGATTCAGAAGAATAAATAGTACGGGCACATATGTAGGTGTCCCTAACAATATGTCCCTATTTTTGCACTTCTTGCAGATCTCATAAAGTTTATTCTTTCACAATCTTCAGAGAAAATTTAGTGTTTATCAATAATTTCATGGTGACTACTAATCAGCCTTGCATGGTCCCTTCCAAATTATATGTAGGCGCGCAACTATATACAATTGTAAGATTAACGATGCAATACTCAGTTCGTCAAAACTTTGTCATCATGTTTAAAATATATATATTCATGCTTAATTCAAAATGAATTTACAGAGATGTTCTTTGTTATGGAAGCAATTAAGTTTTCCAAAGTGTTTCATAAACAACTTTATTTCGATAACGATTTTTTATAAATCTCACTTTAAATAATCCTTACGGTGATGAAAATTGAATCTTTACCACGGCATACTGTTTTAACTTATAAAAACAACGAGTGATCTGCAAAAGAGTGATGAAAAGTTGTTTACCAAGAACTAACTACAACATAATAGGAAATGAGCTTAGCCAATTAATCATGAGGTTCATGACCTCGATGGCACTCAAAAAGAATAATCCACAAAGCAACTTAAATCGAGATGAGTGCTTGTTCAATGGTTGCATCATTAATGCGGACATTAAGATGAAGCAAGAAAAGATAGATAACATCAATCCATGTAGGATTTAGCAATCAAAGGTAGTCTTTTCATTAATCACAAACAAGTCAAAATTGTACCGTAACACATTACGTGTCACTATGTCATACAATTCCAAGATCTCATCCTACCAACTGATGTCTCAGTTAAGTTAGGGATTTTTAAAAGATACCACAATGAATACTAATCTACAATAGTCATTAGGTGTTCCACCTGTCCCAGAAGATCCATCGGTCCCAATTCAGAAGAAGATTTCTTCAATTTATTTCTTGGACACTGGCATCCTCGTTAGTGGACATGGCCTAGGAACAACCCTTAACACGAATCAACAATCAATTAAAACCTTATAATTTAATCACAGAACTCAACAACTTCCTCTTAAAAATTTCTTATTCCATACAAGTTAAATTTTACTTTATTCAAGTTTCATTCAAATCATTCTCAATGCGATATCCTACCTCATTCTCCAATACTTTCAAACTTATTCTTAGACATTGAAAGGGAAATAAAAGCTCGATATGAACAACACTTAATTTCCAATCCTATAGCTCCTTCATCAATAGTTATCAAATGAGTCACTAGTATGAAATGACTCACATATTCAATTAAACTTCTCGGAAAGGTACTAGTGGCATGAGGCTTTTGGGTAAAGGCTCCAATGACAGCCTCAAGTGCAACATTCACCCATTCGATTTCAAATTTAAGAATTGGGTGACACCGATCAGATGACATCTTTCTAGGTGGTAAGGATTTCGTCAAACTCCACTCTATAAGGAAAGATCGTCATGACATCGAAATCTGATTTAATCTCGCCAATTCTTCTTTAATATCATAATCAACTAATACTAACATTTCTACGAATATCAACCATTTTGTCGGGATCATAAATATCCACAACTTGGTTTAGAACTAGAATAGCTAGAATTCCTACGGGAATAGCTTCGATTGATTTGCTAGGGGAGTTAGGGTTTCTTGTGACAATCTACTTCGTATAAATACCTCGTATAAGTATTAAAATAATCATCAAACAATCATATAATCAAATTACAACATATATATATATATATATATATATATATATATATATATATATATAATCCAAGTTATATATATATATATATATATTAAAATAACACTTCTCAGTCTGGCCTTGTCGGTAACTCGGGAATTCTTCAGCACCGTTATAGTCAAAAGATTTTTAAACATTTTGAGAAAAATGTTTATAGTTAAAAGATTTTGAAATGTTTTATTCAAAAACTTGGTTTTAAAAATCTTTCGTTCTCTATAACGAGAGCTCTGATACCAAACTGTAACACCCCCAAATTTATACAACTCAATACAACGGAAGACTAGTTGGTGTTACGGGATAGCACATTACTCACATCATAGACAACGCTTAAAAATCGCGTCGTTTAATAGTAAAACATTTCCATTCATAAATATCAGATTTACATAGGTCTCAAGTCATAGTATTTCATACAATTTTACAAAATATTTGAATGGAAATGGTTATTTAAGTGTGGGCCATAAATTCTTGTCGTCTTCCCGAGAATTACCTTCAAGTACCTGAGATAAAACATGTTAAAAGAAAAGGTCAGCGATAACGCCGAGTGAATTCATAGAGTTTAATAAAACCATCAATGTATCATCGGTATATAATCATTACCGAAAATCATTTTTGTACAAATCTTTATAGTAGCCCATGAAATAGGCCAAAAACATTTTATACAAATCCTTGTCAAAATCACAATATAGGCTTTCGCCTTCAAAACCATTATACGAACCAATGTCGTAAAAATATCTTACAATACGTTTTATAACGTCGTTTAGAGTTAAATAAAAACCGTTATATGAATATGGTTATGTAAAACCAAAACACAAACATAATATCAATAATATGACCCCGTATTGCTAGTCAGGCAATATATCGTAACTCGGTGCGTATAGCAGTATTTCGTTATTTTTGGATTATTATAAGCCGCATGACATTGTTACCTTACTATACCAAACAACGGGTAGCTAACCCGAAACTCAATTTGCCCATCTAAATTAGCGTGTCGTCACAAAAATCATGCTATGGAAATCTTCTCATACATAAATTCGCTTACCAATCAATGTGGCACGACGGGGATCAACCGTCAAGGCGCGAACAGGGGTGATCGTCCCCAAATAGTACTATTATATGCATAAGCGTCTACCAAATCCCGGTAGTTCACAATTCATGCTAATGGGACTTTTAGTGACATAACCTAACTTTAATAATCCATTTCCTTTCATCTATCGGGTCATAAAATCATTCATCGGGTCATACAATCATTCGGGTCCAAATCAATAAACAAGAAATCGGGACAACTAGTGTCCTATTTCATAAAAACTAACATGTTATCTTCCTCGCGGGTTTATAAAACATTTCATAAAAACATTTAAAAGAATGCGAGGCTATGAACTCACGTTGATGTGGGAAGGCGGGTTATCGGCAATTCGGATGTACGGTATGTGCTTCAATCACGGAAACCTATACAAATAATACTCGTCTTAGACTCATGTCCAATGACTTTATCAAAATAACAATTATGTATATATATGATGACTTTATATATATGATGATGATCAAGTGGGTTTATACATTTTTACTCATTTTAGTGTTTATTTGTTGGTAACTTCTTACTAGTTTTACCTATTTACATATTTTAAGTCCAATAAACTTATTATAAGTTCTTTAACTTGTATTAATCCATTTTATACTTGTATTATCAGTAGTTATACTTTACATGTTGGGCCCAAATAGGTTAAGCCCAATAAGTAACTTTCATAAGTGTTTAACTTATTTAGTTAAATTATTAGTCCAAATATGCTAACTTAGCTCGTTAATGTCCGTATGTCATATAGTTAGGGTTTTATCGATTTTTACTTGTATTAGGTACTTATACATCATTATATGACTTTTAATAACTTTACATTAGACGGGTTTAATCGTCTAAGTTTTAATTGGCGAAAAACATTTATTTTACGGTAATAACCGAAAAAGTCGTAAAAATCATGTTTATAGTTTTTATACTTATAAATCTTATTCAACTACCATTTTTATAAAGTGTCCATTTATTTAACCTTATACATATTTATATAAATGAAATTTATAAGTTAGTGGGTTTTACTTCACATTTTATACTATATTAGTTTGAGTGCTTATATAATACTATTAAACATTAATTCTTCAAAATCTGATTTTTAGTTTCATGTTCACCAAAACAGCCATATCTAGAGTTATATATTGAGATAGAAGCCCAAATTTTTATGGCATAAACTACATGATATGTGCTCCATTTAACTCCTGTATGGCTACTGTTGAATCAGCCTCTAAGTATTTTATAAAAATCGTCCAAAACAGTCTATGCAGATTTGTACTCTAATATTGTTTTGATCATATCTCACTCATTAAAATGATTCCATTGTATGGCCAAATCTCACATATGTACAAGACTTATATCTTGCTGTATATCAATTCATCTATACCATTTTATCAGTTCATCATATGGTTATTTACTGTTTTTATACAGCCTACTAATTTAAGCAAGATTAACCACTTTTACATATAGTTTTTCATCTTTTTACCCATGTTTATCAACACTTGATCCCCACACAACATTTTTATCATCATATATTCATCATATACATATACAATAAGAAAGAAAATACATGATTACATAATCAAAATAACAAGAGGATGGGAAGAACAATCTCTATACCACCAAAGTGATGAAAAGATGGGGTTGATGATGAACAAGACTTGGTTTTGGGTAACCAATCTTATGAGATATCAACACCAATTCTAGGATCACGAAGTATTTGTAGACTCCTTAAAAAATCAGCCCTTGATCTTCATGAAAACTCCTTGAGAAATCAGCCCCAAACTCTCTTGAAAACTCCTTTTCACATGTTAAGATCACCTCCAATCTTTATCTTTTTAAGTAACTATCAACATATGTTGATTATAGCTTAAGTTCATGGTTAAATTTTTGATGAAATAGGGTGTTTTTGGATGATATGGGACGTTCACATAGAGAGAGAAAGGAGAGAGTGTGAGAGTTTTGCATGTAACAAAGTGGGTTGGTTGTTTATGTTAGCTAGTTTTTGAGGTTTAGTGGTTTTCTTGAAAAACTAAGACATGTGTCCTAGTTTTTACTAGAAAATGGACACCTCAAATGTGTGTTGGTGAAGTTTTGTCTTGCCATTTTATTTAGTGGGGGTGGGACAAGTGTCCCACTTGTCTCATCTCCACTAATTTACGGGTACTCCTCGATTCTAGTTTCCTCGATTTGCGTGCCCTCGGGTCGTTTTACGAAAAACGTTTTTATAAATTATGAATCAACGGTACAAAATGAATCTAATAAAAATTGTCTCATCAAAAACGGTGTTCAAAAACGTAAATACGTAAACCTAGGGTTTCCGGTTTAGTCGTAAAGGACGTTAAATTATGCTCATAAGTCCTAATCTCTTCTCGTAAATTTGTGAGTTTATGAACCAACACAAATTTAAATTCCAAAATAATATTCACGAATAAATTTATTTCCTGAAATGTCAGATTGTCACCAAAATGGTGTATGTAAACGTAAGCACGTAACGTAGAATCCTTCCGGTTTAGACGTAGTTGATGCTACTTCAAGACATAAACCCAAATTTCTTCCAAAAAATGAGTAAGTTCATAATATAACATTAAAATAATGTTTTTAAATAATACTTGAGAATAAAATATCAACCATAAATTGACGGATTGTCACAAAACTTGCTGACGAAACTTGTTGACGAAATTTCTGAGCTGAGAGCGATCTCCGGTCATATGCTTGGAGCAACAAGAGTCCAAATACCAGAGAACAATTTGGACCACCTGTTTTCAATAACAACAGTAGACAATTCATAGGAAACTATTGGTTCTGGAGTGTTAGCAGATACAGATATAATATTATCAGAATTGCTAATATTTGTGTGACCCTTAGATTTCCTGCATTTTCTAATGTGAGTTTTAGCACTAACAGGTTATACTGTTCCAACTTTCTTAGGTTTTGGATTATTCACGGGCACTACAGTGGGAGTAGACCTATTTAAAGGGCACTTGGTTCCTTCAGTAATGTCAGTGTTCCTAGTTAAAGGACACGCTTGTGTTTTGGTAGCCTTGGTACTCCTAGTTAAAGGGCACGCTTTCTTCGCTGTAGTGGGAGTGAACCTATTTAAAGGGCACGCATTTCCTACTATAGTGAAAGTTCTACCAGTGGGTCGCCACAACCAACCAACTTGGGTTAACACTTTCCCAGTCGGTTTCCATTCTAATCCATTTTTCCGGGCATTCATCTCATTCACATGGTCAATAAGGCAAAAATCATGATGAATAGAAAACATGCATTCATTGCAATTCCAACATTTCAAATTAGAATTCACAGTAGGCTTAGAACGCTGCACAACCGCAGAGTCTTTAGGTTTAGCTACATGATTCTTTTTATTCAAAACAGAAATAACATTCCTAGGATGGGATTATACTTTCTTCTTCTCGTGACTACTAGATGGGGGCAAGATCCTATCATTCTTCTTGTTTCTTTTAAGCTTAAATCTTTGAGCCTTAGTAGTGGTGATTACTCCTATAGAAGGCAACACGGGAATATTAGAAGCTGGTTTTGATTCCGCCTTATCTTTAGTGACCAAATTTTGAGATGGTTTAGTCCTAGGGCCCTTATTAAATGGTGTGACGGCTATAAGGGTCCTTTTAATTGCACTAGAGGACGATGTTGAGACAGTGGATGCGTTATCCACAACATTCTTACCTTTTAGAGTACAAAGTGTTTTCCTTTAACTCAGCCAGGGCCAGATTCTTATCACAAATTTGTTCCCTCAAATCAGATATTTCCACCGACTTTCGATTCAATTGTTAAATCAAAGATTGATTTTGTGTAGTGGTATTAGCACATGCGGGCTTTACTGAATCGAAGAGTTGTGTATTTTTCTGTTTTAATTTATCAACTTTGGACAAAATCTTGGAAACTCGATTATCTAGATCAAGTTTTAAATTCTCAGCGGCCTAAAGTATGTTCACACATTTAAGCTCCTTAGATTTCTCTATGTCTATCGGCAAAGATTTAGTAATCTTGTCACTTGGTTGACGCTGTTTTGATTGTAAATTCAATCGAAAACTATTTTGAAATTTGCATCATCAATATTAACCCCTTCGAATGACGTTTCAAAGATTTCTTGAATAAATTGTTGCTTGCATTCAAGCGAAATACAATGTGTTTGAATCTCATCAAAACGTTTTGAAAGCGAAGAATATGAATCTTGAAGCTTTAAAAATTCAACGTCAGATTCGTGACAAGTACTATCTACCACATTATCCACAGATTCAACATTATGCACAATAGAATCATTACCAACACTTTTATTCACACAGACGGAAACTATATCATGAGACATCACTTGTTTCAAAAGCTGATCATTTTGGAGAGAAACTCGTTCTATTTCAAGTAAACTGTTTTCATAAGCATCATCTATTTCATTGAAAACACGTTTAACTTCTTCTATTTCCAAACGCAAATTTTGATCAAGATTACTAAGACAAGTTTTAACATTCTTTACAAACAGAACAATTTCGTCTCGGAACGCAGCTCTAGTGTGCTCAATGTTCCATTCACCTTACGTTATGGCCGTGGCCGTCGTACGTTCCAAAATGACCTTATCAAAATCGGCTAAGTGTTGGTGTGCCGCTTTTAAGTTAACGGATGCCTTACTTACCGGTGGAATTAACTTTGTTAAATCCGTTTTGACAAGTGTAGGAGACGTACTAGGAGGGTTTTCATTTGACAAACTTGGGGGCACAAGAACTGTTAGTTCAGCTAATTCCTTTTGTAAGAGAATACGTGTCTTTTTATAAAGTTGATCTTTATTATGCTTATCATAATCAATCGTATGGAATTTAGAAAACATTTTAGAATGAGTTTCTTCCATAAGTGACTGTGTCTCCTCAGAACTACGAACATAAGGTGCTTCTTTCGATTTGCCAATTATGGTCATATCATAAAGACCGGGAATATATTCCTGAGCTTGTTTTGCATAACCGGGATTAGGTGGTAAATTTTGAAGACGCTTAAGTTTGAGTTGTTTAAATAATTTAGTTAAAAGATGAACCTTTTCTGTGGAAGCGTATTGTTTTAAAAGCTGTTGTTCCTTGAATTTAAGAAGTTTGGTAGCATTAATTTCTGATTCAAACTTTTTAGACTCGAGAGTTTCGAAATCCATTTTAAGTTTCTGAAAATCATTGACAACCGACTCTTTTGCTTTTAATTCATTGGAAAGATTAGCTTTTAATGATTCTATTTCTTTCAAGTGTTCAATCTTTTCAAAACGAAATTGGTCAAATTCAGAACATGTTATTTTCTCTGCTTGAGGGACCATTTCAAAAGTTTTGACCTTTTCTTTATGCAACGCAAGCTCAGCAGTTAGGGTGGAATTCGTATCTACGGATTGTCTGAGGGCCATATGCACTTGATCAATAATATGTTTAGGCACCATGACCAAATCATGTTGAGCATGAGATTCCATACCCGTCGTAGCATTTGGTTGAGGTTCACTCAAATGTGTAGGATTGGGTACCACATCATTTAAGTTACTAGTTCCTGAATGTTGTTCGAGGTTGTCATTTTCATGCCCAACTTGATGTGGGTTATCATCATTACCAAGATTGGTTGTGGTGTGTACCTCACTGACGACATCAGAACCATAGTGAGAGAGATTAGCAACGAGAGCAGCTTGGGCAGAGTGAATGTCATCACAATCCGAATCATATGCGTCAAGATCATCTGCTTGATAAGCTACATTAGAAGTGGAAACGACTACAATGCCTTCAGTATCTGTTGCCCCTGGGTCTGCAAGAAATGCTAACTCCTCTGAATCCAAAATCTTTCCCTTAGACTGAGCATCAACCAAATACATTTTCTCACGAAACCATGCTTCATCCCTTCTCCTTTTCGGCTGAGTGCATTGCCTAGCCATATGACCTTGTCCTCAGCAATTGTAGCAAGTCACAACCTTTTGAGGACCAATAGGGCTTCCATTTCCATTAGCTTGAGAATTCACACCTTGAGTATTCACAGTCCTTGTAGGAGGTCCATATGAATTTTTCCTTCCCTGAATAGGTTGCATAGTTACTTGACCATCTTGAACAGTAGCTTGTTGTCGAGGATTTGAAGAGGTGCGGAGCTGATTGTTTGTTGGTGGAAATCCTCTAGTTGCAACAAGTTTTGACATGTAGGCAGTGATATGGTTTAGAACATCAGCTGGCGTATCATTTGGAGTAAAGACCGGTGCTTGGATTGGTGGAAGTTCATTAGAGTAGAAAGCTTCTGCTGGTTGTGCTTCTATTGGAAAATATCCTTGCTGAGGAGTATAGCCCATTGGAGAAGTGTTGGCTTGTGATGGAGATGTCTGATATGGTGGTTGCTGTGGAAAAGATTGTTGATGAACACTTTGTTGAAATGCTTGCTGTGGCATCATTGGTGGTTGATAAGATGGTTGCTGTGGTTGCTGATAGGTGTGTGGTGGTGGCTGCTGCAAGTATGATGGTTGTTAATAAGTATAAGCCATGTTTTGTTGAGAAGCATACATGGCAAGTAGATCATGAACTTGAGGTTTAGACAACCGAGCCTCAATCACATGGCATTCAAGTTGTTGAAGAAAAGCTTGAAGTTGATCCACATTGGTGTTATGCAAGTCCTTAGCCAATTTAACATCCGTCACGTACTTTTTCCATTCTGAAGGAAGAGTGTTCAAATACTTGGTGTTCAATTGAAACATAGGAATTGCCATGTTATAGAAATTGAGCTCATTCAACAGTAGGGTAAATCTCAAATAGTAGTCATTGAGAGTCTCCCCTGGCACATAGGCAAACTTATCAAAAGTATCATAAAGCTTACACTCTCGTTCTTGTTTAGTTAACGAGGTGCCTTGCATTAGAACACGAATTCTATCCCATAACTCTTTGGCAACTTTATGTTTGCTGACGAGTTTGAAGACATCTGGAGGAAGGGCTTGGAGAATGATGTTTGTAGCATACTTATCACATTTGTCTTGAATCTTCATATCTCTAGTCAATTCACCCGTTGTGCGAGGACGAGTAGTTGTACCTTCCGTCACTGTACCATAATCTAATGGTCCATTCAGCACCGATGCCCAAATGAGATGTCCATTCTCTTTGTTCAACATGTAAAGTTCCATTCGGGAAGTCCAATCCTCGTACATAGACTTCTCCAACATAGGTGGACGATTATCCGTACCCGAGAGGATGGACTTATCCGTAAGAGATGTGTACTCCATGTCGATAAGTTAAGATTTACAAACGTTGATCGATCAATGAGAGAAAGTTAATGTGTTTGTTGTTGTGTGTTAAATCCGAGAAATAATGTTGAAATCCCCTAAATTATGTTCTCGATAAACCAAAAATTCCAAGACTAAATTACACATCGGAATGCACAAAACAAGTTATGTCGCAATATTTGATCGCAATAACTATCGAAATACTTGGTCGCAATAACTATCGGAATGCACAAACAGTTCTGTCGCAATGTCTATCTGAATCCCTATCGCAATGCTTGATAACAATACCTGTCGGAATGTGTTTATCGCAATACCTGTCGGAATGTGTTGCAATACCTGTCAGAATGTGTTGATCGCAATACCTGTCGGACTGTTTTGATCGCAATACATGTCGTAATATGTTGATCGCAATACCTGTCGGAATGTGGCTAATGAAATTTCGGCAGAGTAACGTTTCAATATTGCCTTATACCCGATCGTAATGTACAATAAAAGGAGCTATCGCAATGTACGATCGGAGTAAGTGTCGGAATACCCTTCGATCACAATGTAGAAACCCTAGGGTTTTGCGATTGCAATGTAGAATCTTCTTACTTTGCGATGGAGAAAAACTTTGCGATGGAGACAAACGGACCACTTTTCTCGGAAAGTACACAACCAATTCGGAATATTTAGCCAAGAAACGAATCAAACACCCACAAATGTTGTGTTTTTAACCAAAATACCAATACCAAATCACTAGAATAAGTAACTAGATGAAGTATATCAAGATTAAACCACAAAAACACAAAAAAAATTTGGTACTTGTGAATTCGGATCAAAATAGCCGTATAAATCAAGAACACAAACACAAAAACCAAACAATCATCCCATGGCTCTTGATACCAGTTGTTGGATATGTAAATCTTGCTTATGTTTTAGAGATAGAAAGATAGATGATTTCACACTTCTAGAGAGAGAAAGTTTAAGAGCTAGGTCTAAATTAAAATGAAATCACCACCCTCTCCATCAAAGGAGAGGGTTTATATACCCAAGCCTTGTGATGGGCTTGGGCTTACAATATTGGGCCGGCCTACACATGTTGTAGGCTAGGCTTGGCCTTGTTTCACTACAACAAAATGAAGTTAAAGCAACACCAATAAAGTGTTGTATTATGCCTTTAAAATGTTGCATTACACATAATGTGACACTTTGTCAAGTGCCGCGTTATGCAACGTCGCCTTAGGTATATGCAACACTTATATTAGATTATGCAACACTTTTTGTAAGTGTTGCCTATATATAGCAATGTGATACTTTCAAGTGCAACACTTTTAAAATAAAATGCAACGGTTTTTACACTCAAGTGCAACACTTATACATACATATGCAACACTTTAGATTAAATAACAACACTTTTCATTTAAAACCACAAAACATACAACACTTTTATGTATCAAGTGCAACACTTATTGTTCTTTATCATATTAGTGCAACACTTTTTTAATGATTTGTAGCACTTTTATTTCATACAACACAAATATTGAACGATTATAATATGCAGATTTTTATATAAATTCAAAAATTCCATTCCAAAATAAAATAATCAAATACAATATGAGATATGATATTGTACTTTAACTAACGTACATAATCTAATAAAAAGATAGTTTATCTAATTAACATTCTATAAATCTTCGACATTTTCTTTACACCCCTCCAGGTGCAGATTATTTTTTCATAAAGTAAATTGAATGAATGTATCCGGCCTGCAATACATGGAAATGGTTAAGATTACATTTTTTCTACATATCTTGAAATAAAAGATAAATACCATTAGTGAATTAGTCGTTACCCTATATACGAATGGTAGAGACTACCATTTTAGCACCACTTCAAGGTCCGCAGGCATTTCAGCTTTCAAAAGTGCAGGAGCATGACTGTCAATCTGTTTTAATAAGTAGGAAAATTGTTTAGTTACTATGACTGATATTTTGGTATTATCTGTAGAGATCATATTTTAGAACTGACACTAAACCAGTATTATGTTCATACAACAAAACAATAATTTTTAACTGAAATGTTAAATCTTTAAACAAAAAAGTGATTCACATCAACATGAACCAGTTCCATAAGTGGCACGAGTTTTACATTTTCTGTATCGAAAATAGAATGCGAAGTATGATAATACAGTTATGGTATGTTTCAGTTAGTCCTATTATCTTTATCTATCCTAATTACATGCATACATACCACAGTGATATATCTAAGCGTATATATGCATCACGTAGATAGGCATAGCACCAATAACATTTAAAAAGCAAATGCTAAAAGAAACGACCAAGTCAAGAAGGTATGATGAAGGAGCAAACTCACCAAATAATATGAAATAAAATAGGGATGAGCTCGGGACCAATCCCGTCCCGAAGCCGTCCTGATTTAGTGCTCTCTATTTTTTCTCAATCTAAAAAGTTATGTACCGATCCCGTTACCGAACGGGAGTCGGGTATCGGTGTATCGGGAGATCGGGATTTTCCTGCTTTTTCAGGAATTTGCCTATTTGGTACCGATCCCGTACCGAATTAGTGGTCCCGAATTTTTTTCACCTTATTTCGTAGTCCCGGTCCCGTACCGAACGGGATTTGGGTAACGAGAATCGGTACGGTTTAGGTTAAAAATCGGGAATAGGGTAAAAATGCTCATCCCTAAAATAAAATATTATTCAGGTTTATATGTACAAGACCAATAACAATTAAAAATTAACCTGCATAATGTAGAGCCATAACAACAGTTGTAAATTGAGTCATTGGATGAGTTGTTATTGGTAACACGTCGATCTCTTCATAAACTCGATCTGCAACAATGAACAGAGTTCAATGAAAAATGAAATATTTCCCTTATATGATTAATACAATATATGATTAACTTATAAGGGACTAAATTACGAGACCTGGTATATTGGCACGACTACGCAATTAAGCAGACATAACATCTACTTCTTGTGTAAACCTTATTGAAATAAAATACAAAAACAAAAATGCTATACATTATAAAACACCCGTCATTTCTCCCTTTCATCATGTTCCATAAAGAGAACAAATGAGGAGTTAAATGAACAAAGGAATCCATATGACCATTTCCAATGCTTTTCCCTAAATTTTAACCCGAAATCACTTAATAAAGTTCATATTAAACAAAATCTAAAAAACTGGTCATTAAACTTATTGTCCCCACATATATAATCATAATGGAAGGTAAAACTATTAAAAGCACAATGAATGGCTGACGGTATAAATGTTTTTTACCTGGTCTTACAAAAGTGCAGATAAATCTAAGAGTTTTTCTAAGAATTATTTAATTTCATGTACTGACAAGAAGAAGCTCTATAATTGTCGATTTCAAAGCCTTCGTAATGGTCGATTAATATGGTGAATGTGTTTCTATAGTTTGTGTCTTTGTGGCAGCAAATAACCTTCAAAACTTTCTTACACTTCACTCATGAAACGGACAAATATAGTTGTATGAGGGAGAAAGACGAAATATATAAGATGTTATATAAGAAATGCCACACAGTCCGTATAAGTAGCCATCTTAATAGCAAATCCCAGATAGCCCCTTTAGTGGTGTGAGTTTAAATACTAGTAGTTTTTGACAATAACTAATTTATCAATCAAATTGAATAAACTAAATGATTGAAAACTAAATAACATTCAGCAATCTAACTTTACCACTAACGACAAGATTTTTTTTATTCAATTGCCTAAGAGTTAGTATAGGTAAAACAAAGAGCTAGAACATCACGATACTTACTCTTACAGCTATATGTATCTTAAATTTGGTTTATCATTCAAGGAGTTAACTTAACTTTCCAGTTAAAGGAAATTGAGCTTGAGGATGCTGTTGTTCCACATAGTCACGACCATCATCATTTATTTTCACTTATATTTGCTCTCGACAAGACTAGTTCACTATATTTTTAAGTACATGTATAATATGTTTGTAGTTTAATCAGCTTGTGTATATGTCATATCTCTTGCCGATGATCTTAATTAAATTGTAAGGAATATTTACCATGTAGGCCAAATTGGACCATTTTGTAGATCTTCATATTGGTCAAGACTTGTCCTTGGATTAGAACCTTAAATATTGTCTTTATTCTGCAATAAAATGAACAAATTAACCGGTGAGCAATTCTATGACATCACAGACTCACAGTTTTCTGCCATATAAATATAGTCTAGAAAACATAACTCTTATAATGTCGAAAACATGCCAACTTTTTGTCTCATATAGGCTTTGGTTATAGGCAGAGAAGTTCAAATCACATCAAAGATTACCTAATGGGCGAGCAAAATAAGTGACGGGTCAAAAGTGATATGTTATGGTTAATAGTTGTATAGATGGGTGGAACCTCTGCATTTTTTATAATGCAATTAATACTTATTGTGAAAAAATGATTATAAAACATATACTATGAAAAACTATTTTACAAGGTGTATATGAGATTGTAAGCATGTGAATACACTTTAGGACTGTCAACTTGTTTATATTTAGGCGACATTTTAAAAATTTATTCAGTTTGGCCTCAGAATTATATTTTAATTGAAATTGACCCATTATCAAGTAAATGGGTGATTCTAGATACAACCTAACTTAAGATTATATTAAGGAAGATCGAGTCAACGACCTGTATGCGTGTATAGTGCAAAACATTGCGAGAATATGAAAGAAATCAAATGGTTGTGTTACAAGTGACATATTTGGGATAGAGTCGTAGAAGTCTAAGACAACAAACAAAGAACACCAAGAAACAGAATGAATGTGCAACAACAATATTTGGTGTATATGTCACTTGTTGATGCTCTATAGCTTTCAATCATAATTTTATGTAGAATAATGTATGTATATGACATATGTGTACCTGTATTATAGTTCATTGAAAATCACCACATGTAGTTTATTGGATGCCAGGAACACATAGGTTACACATTAATGGACTGCTTGATGAACTTTAAAAAGCTAAAAACTAATCTGAAACACAAAAATAAAAATGTATAAGCAGAATCCCCCAACAACACCCCAAAATTAAAACCTTAAATATATATTGAAGAAGATAAACCTTAGACATCCTTGTAGCTTAAAGGCATGGTATAAATAACTTGACCATAGTTTCACCCACTTGGATTTGATACCATGAGAATAAAATCATTGTCGAGGTTGATTATATGGTAACGGCAACAACAAATAATAACATCATACATAATCAGTGTAATTGAAATAAACTGAATAAGTTCCAAGAACATGAAGATGACATCAATATACATCCATTGACTCTTTAATTAGCAATCAAACATAATAGTATAAAAAATAGGATATGCCATCTATTGAAGAAGACGTACTTTTGTTACTTTGATAAGGGCTTGAGAGTAGAGAGAACAAGGTTGAAAACCGATTGTGGAGTTAAAGATCTCGTGACGAAAATCAAGGTGTGACAAACTGGCTAGATATTAACGAATGAGCGAGAAAATGGAGAAATTGTTACAAAAAGTGGAGAAAGGAGCGAGAATCGGTAGATAATGGTAGAACTGATGAAACTTTCAATTATGAGTGAGAAAGAGGGAAAATAGATTTGGGGAAAAATAATTTTTGGAGGAGCGGGAGAAGTTTAATGTAATTTGACTAATTTCATTTTGGAGGGCAGAGTCAGTTTAACTTTTTTTTTTATAAAAAATCAGATACAAGAATTGCAACACTTATTATAAAATGTTGCATTATGTCTACTAATGCAACACTTATTTTGCAAATGTTGCTTAAAGTTTTCTTACTAAATGTGACAATTTTAGAAAGTGTTGCTTGTAAAATGCTACATTAGCCCCATTTTGTTGTAGTGTTTGTTTAGTAAAGATATCTAGAATACGAGCTACTACTTAATATATTGTCAGAGTGACCGTATCTTCCTAAATACGTAAAAACGTATTTCCAACAGGCGTAGTAGATTACACGTGGCAATCATCCAAGCTACCTTGTAAACCGAGGAAACCCTATAAAAGGCTTGTGCGTGTGACTATGCACACACACAGTTCACTCCTTCTACCACCATTGTTGCATTTCCTTTCACTCCTTCATTCCTTCTTCTTACATTCCAGGGAAATCCACCATACCAGGTTAGATCACCGCGGACTTCTTCTCATATTTATAAATCATAGTAAAGGACAACCCCACAATCACGATCGTACTGAATGTGATGTCAGCAGAGAAGTTTATGGACTTCCTGTCTGAATATTACATTCCTGAGAGCGTACACCCCACCTATCCGGGTGATGGTGAAGCGATCACGGATGCTCCGGCTAGGAAGATAGGTGTATATACACGCCTATTCGACTCAGCCAACTACTGTATCCCATTATCTAGGTTCCTTATAGATGTTTAAAACTATTATGATTTTCAAATAACCCAACTACACTGCATAGGGGCGTGTAAGATTAATCAGTTTGAGATCTCATGTTATACTTGTGAGGTAGCCCCCACCGTGAGTTTATTTAGGGTTTTCTACGCCCCCCCCCCCCCCCCAAATGGTAAATGGGTGGCTATCATTCAAAAAACGATCGACCAATGCCCCCATGTGTTATAGGAAAGCTCTAGACTCGCTCAAGAATGGGCATGACCATTATTTCTTTATAGATGCCAAAGTCTTCCCCACACCGTTTGTCCTTAAAAACAAGGTGTGACATGATTATCCACCCCTAACCAATGAATATAGCAATCGAGACGTTAGAACGTTAGACACCAACCGCACTGATTTTCATAGGGATTTACCGGAGAATTTCCTATGCTTAGTAGGGATTAGCCACAAATACTTTGGTAGGGAGGACAGATATCCGTGCTTCCTGACTGAGCGTAGACAGGGTGGGTATACTTAACAAAATTGTATGCATATTTGAATAATCCGTGAAAAGAACTAGCGCCTTTGCTTGCATATATCCACAGAGATGAGGCTATTCTGATTGCTACGCCAAGGAGACCCAAAGAAAGTCACCGAAGGCTCACGCCCACTACGTCTGGACGAGGTACCACTTCTTGTGGCTACTCAGCACATGACCCTGCCCTTGGAAGTCGTGCCGGATCCCCACTCAGACATGAGGGAAGGAATAGAGAAATCGCCGTTGGATTTCTTGAACGCAGATGGTGACAA
This sequence comes from Glebionis coronaria, assembly GCA_025667525.1. Taxonomy (NCBI): domain Eukaryota; kingdom Viridiplantae; phylum Streptophyta; class Magnoliopsida; order Asterales; family Asteraceae; genus Glebionis; species Glebionis coronaria. The sequence continues at coordinate 164,148,188 of CM046878.1, read as the reverse complement.
CCTCTTGCTTGAAGGTGGAGAGGGCACGGCGAAAAACGATACGACCCATCACCCAGAAAACCAAGAGGTTGACCAAGAGCAATTGTCTGAGCAAGTCGACCGGATGCTTGAATCTGAGGAAGAAGTAGCAGAAGATCAACCTGACTCCACCACATAATCCAAACCCGCCAGAAGAAGGCGTACGTCCAAGAGGAGGATTGTGAAGCCTACGGAGGAAGAAGTGGGCGCGTCTAATCCGCCTGTCAAAAGGTTACGCAAAGACCATCCCCAATACCAGGGAAGCAGCAGTGCCACCGCGCCAGAAAGCAACCCACTTTCTCCTCCCACCGTGACTAGTAGCCAGGCGGAGAAGATCGTGTGGCAAGCTACACCTGTCACCACCGTGGCCCCTACCATCATGGAGCCTACAATAGCATCAATGTAAGTGTCTCTCTTTACCTGTTATCATCCCTTTTACTGTTAGTTGTAATTATTAAGTACAAAACTTCAAAAGACTAATAAGTGCACAACAGGGTGGACTCGACGGTCGTACCGCACGAGGGAGACGCTGCTAAGGATCCATCAGCCGTGATACAAGACCGCCTACCAACTCCTCCCCCCACCCATGTGAAAGATCAGCAGTCTGAAGGGCCAAACTCCTGCCTCCGCCAAGCATGGAATTTGTCCAAGCTGACAAGGCTAGAGTCGGAGGAAGAATGAAAAGAATTTGTGGATCACGTGACTCCTCCGACCTTGGCGCAAGATTTGAACGAGATCAAACATGGGACCCTCCTTGAGCAGTTTAATGTGGCCACAACACACCAGATGACGGTTGGTGCGGCCCTACGACGCCATTTTGAGGAGGCCTTGGGCTATGTACGCCGTGCCGATAGGAGAATGGCCCACAGGGAGGAGCTTGTAGAGAAGCATGAGCAAACAATTTCTACCATGCAGGCGGATTTGGCCATGGCTGAGGCAACAATAAAAGAACAGGCTAGCCACGCCACTGCATGTGACGAGTGCATTGCTAAGTTGGAAGCTCTTCTTAAGGGCGAAGAAGCTTTGAAAGAAGATTTGGTCAAGGAGAGGGCTAAAATGGAGAGGCAAATGTTTGAGACCTTGGAGAGGGTGGACAAGGAACTGAGCGCACTAGATACAGATTGTGCTGAAGTGTTGTGCCCCCACTACTTACGGCCATTGCTGGTCGTAGGTGGATGGTGGGCCAAGAGACGCGCCTAGCAGTGATGAGAGTGATGGAGGCACCTCAGTTCGTACAGTCCTTTGCTGACGTCGTGTCAGATGGTATTGACTGCGGCCGTCATGAAGGTATGACCACGGCTGCCGAGCTAATAAGCAAGAAAGAAGACATTACCAGGCACGCCTACTTCAACCCTGGGGCCGAGGCAAAAATGACTTTTTCCATGGGCGTCCTGGGAGACTTGGAGTACCCTTTCCTGTCCTAACATGAAGCTATGAAGGACGCAACAAACAAATATATCATGGCGAAGCTTCGCCCATGCGCATGGCCAGAAAGTGGAGGGCACCCCCGGGCCCATCTTATGTCAGACCCTAACCAGCTCACCTTTCCAATTCATGATGCTAACACGAAGGTTATGAAGGGCGAGAAGGCGTTGGGTGAGGCGCTAAAAGCAAACCTAGCCCGGGCTCGTAGCGGGAAAGAGGCCCGTGGTGAGGCACTTCGTTCATTGATAGCTGAATGGAAGAAAGAAGTAGGTGAGTTCTTGCCTTCTTTGTAATATGTGTAATTTCAACTTTTGAACACTTGTACTGCTCTCATTGTAAGGTATATTCATCCGTGGATGTCCGCGGCTTTATTCTGTAATTCAACTTCGAACACTTAGAATAGTTATGAATATATTTATCCGTGAGGATCACGGCGTCTTTTTGTTTGTATATTTGAAACTTGTATTTATTCTTAGATATCGTGTATCTTTTGCATGGCGTGCCACGGCTATGTAAGAATAATACTAAGTCTATCATTTACTAGACGTACATTGTGTGTCTTTATCATGTCTGGCACTATATAAATACGGCATGTGGAGACTTATTACAACGTCTTGTGAATAAGATGTCTAGTAAGGATGCGTTATCCGCGTCGCGGGGGTTGCATCCCTCTTATGCGACAAGTTGAATTATTAGGTTCACTTAATCCTCTTACTCCACCTGGGAGCGAATAGTACATGTACGACTGAATGAATGCATATGAATAAGAAATAACACTTAAGATTATAAACAAAAAATAATTCTAAGGACACAAAGACAATAATTTGCACAAGAACAAGCCGTGGAGCTAGCTAGGCACCACGGCGTTTTATTATAACGGTTATGATTTTTTTGACAAAATAATAAAATCCTAAGACAAATAGAACCTAGAAAACAAAAAAGCAAAAATACATGGATCTTTATTGAAGCTTTCTACAGCGAAGTGTCCATGCGGAGGTCGTAGCCTTTTAGAGATAGCATCTTTTAAGGTTGCAAATATTCCATGTACGATCCAAGTCACGACCCTCCGTATCACGCAACTTGTACGCGCCTAGCCCCAAAGCTTCCGTGACCTCATACGGCCCATCCCACTTTGGACCAAGTTTTCCCGTGTTCACCGCGCGACTTGCCTCATTAGCACGATACACAAAATCCCCCGGCCGAAAGGAAACACCCTTGACTTTGGAGTCGTAATAAGCTTTCATCCGTGCTTTAGATTTAGCTTCGTTGATAGCTGTTATCTCCCTTTTTTCCTCGAGTAGGTCTAGATTGACCCGAAGTTCCTCATCGTTTGTGACGACGTTAACTTCCGCCGTGGGGATTGTTGGCATCCCAATTTCTGCTGGGATGACAGCCTCGGTTCCATAGGCCAGCGCGGATGGAGTGTCCCCATTAGCCATTTTGATCATTGTTCTATGTGCCCATAGGACATGTTGTAGTTCGTCCACCCATTTGGCGCTTCTCTCATCTAAGAGCGCCTTTATTCCTTCACCTAGGCTTCTATTCGCCCGCTCTATTAGACCATTAGTCTTAGGTTGTTTAACTGATGCGAAGCGCCGTTTGATGTTCAGCGCTGCGCACCAATCCTTGAACAGATTGTCCGCAAACTACTTTCCGTTATCCGAGATAATCTCACCTGATTGATGCGACCGCCTTAGCTTCTATCCAGCGAGTGAAGTAGTCCATAGCTACGATCAAGAACTTAACGTCTCTGGTTGAAACAGGAAAAGTACATGCTATGTCAATTCCCCATTTGTAGAATAGCCATGGGGATGTGATGGGTGTCAGCTCTTGTTGTGGATGTTGCGGTACTGGCATGTGCACTTGGCAATCGTTTCATTTAAGAATCATATCTCGTACATCTCGATGCATAGTTGGCCAGTAATATATTGTGCGTAAAGCCCGTGCTACTACTGATCTGGGTCCGGCGTGCATGTCGCACGACCCTTCATGAATTTCACTAATCACATAACTAGCTTAGCGTGGTCCGACACATCACAACCAAGGCTGTAGGAATGATCGTTTGTATAAGACACCATCTCGGAGTTCAAAGTGTTGTGACTTCCTTTTGACGTGGCGCGCCTCTGTTTCATCATCAGGAAGGGTTTCGTCCGTCAGATAGTTTACGATCGGGGTCATCCACGTAGGCCCCTCCTCATCAACTATTGTTGCGACCTCCTCTCCTACAATGGATTTATCCTTGAGTATTTCCACCAACAGTTGTTTGGATAGATGTGCAAAACTCGTAGACGCGATTTTGCTAAGAGTGTCCGCCTTCTTGTTCTCGCATCTCGGTACCTACTTGATAGAGAACTTGCCAAAACTAGAGATAAGTGACTTGAATTTCTCTAGATATTGGATCATGTTTTCCTCCTTGGCTTCGTACCCTCCTAGGATGTGATTCGCGACAAGCCGTGAGTCCACGTAGGCTTCAAGGTTGCGTACTCCCATCCTAGCGGCGATTTTCAAACCCGTAATCAATGCTTCATATTCTGCCTCATTATTAGTAGCTGTGAATTCAAAACGCAAGGCGTAGGTGAACTCCATGCCTTCCGGATTTGTGAGTATGAGGCCCGCTCCCGATCCGTTCGTGCAAGAAGATCCATCTGTGAACAAAACACATGGTTCCGTTGGGATCTCTTCGTTTGGTACCATTGGCTCGTCCTCCTCGGGCTTCTCAATTATGAAATCTTCCAAGATTTGGCCTTTGATGGCTGTCCTTGGTCGATAGGAGATGTTGTATTCCCCCAGCACGATGCTCCACTTCTGTAGTCTTCCTGCCACGTCTGGTTTGGATATAACCTATTTTATTGGTTGATCCGTGACCACCACTATTGGGTGCGCCTGGAAGTACCGGCGTAACCTTTTTGCGGCGTAAACCAACGACAAGACCAATTTCTCCATTGGTGAGTAATTCAGCTCTGGCCCTTGTAGCGCTCTGCTTATGAAGTAGACCGGAGTCTGGACTGAATCCCGATAAGTCATGAGAACTACACTTATTGCTCCGTATTTAGCGGATAAGTACATGATTAGTTCCTCCTTAGGTCGCGAGGCGACTAACATGGGAAGAGCCGCTAGATGCTACTTGAGCTGCCTGAACGCTTCCCCCGCTTCTCTCGTCCAGCGAGAGTCTCCTTTCTTCAAGCACTTCTTGAGTGTTTTGAATACAGGGAGTGACTTCTCTGTGGACTTTGATAAGAACCTATTAACCCGGCCAACTTTCCATTAAGTGATTGCACCTCTTTTAGTGCCCGATGGGATGGTAGATGTATCATAGCGGCCGTCTTCTCCGGAAAAGGCTTGATGCCGTCTGGATTAATCATATATCCAAGGAACATTCCTTCAGTTCCTCCAAACGTGCTTTTTTTGGGATTCAGTTTCATGTTGATTTTCCTTAATGTGTCGAATGTCTCTTGGACATCACGGAGGAGTTCGTTCTCCGTATGGCTTTTGATAACCAAGTCATCCACGTAGACTTCAAGGTTATGGCCTATCTGCTAGTCGAAGGCTTTATCAACAAGTCATTGATATGTCGCACCTGCGTTCTTGAGTCCGAACGGCATTTTTGTGTAACAATACACGCCCTGACTGGTATGGAACGCCGTTTTCTCCTCGTCTTCCTCCGCCATCTGGATCTGATGGTATTCTTTATATGCATTCAAGAAACAATTAAAAGAGTACCCGCATAAGGATTCCACCTTCTAATTGATTTCTGGTAGCGGATAGCAATCTTGTGGGCAAGCTTTGTTCAAGTCTGTGAAGTCCACACACATGCGCCAGCTTCCATCATGCTTCTTGACCATGACCGGATTAGAGAGCCACTCATGGTAATAGACCTCGTGCATAATTCCTGCGTCTACCAGTTTCCATACCTCGTCTAGCATTACTTGGCTGTGCTCTGGTGCTTGACCGCGGTTCTTTTGTTTAACCGGGGGATATCCAGGGCGGATTTGAAGCTTATGTTCGGCGATTGAACGCGGTACGCCCGTCATATGCTTTGGTTCCCATGCAAATATATCAAGGTTTGCTTTTAGGAGAGAGCACATGGCCTTCTTCCCTTTCTCGGAGAGGTTGCCCCCGATAGCCACCTTTTGTTCCGGATATTCAGGGTGGATTACCACTTTTCAATTAGTGGGTGGTGATCCTTCCTTTATAGGAGTTGGATGGATTGGTGTTGTCACAGTGTGACGTTCTGATGCTGGCACGATTGAATTGTAAATAGTGACAATTCCCCCTTCCACCAGGAATTTAATCATGCCGTGTGCCGTGGACGGGACTGCCCGTATGGCTAGGATACCTGGTCTTCCAATAATACCATTGTACGGAGAATGTGAACGTATCACCATAAACTTCATCCACGCCGTATTTGAATGCTCTGTATCGCCAATGGTTACCAGCAAACGTAATTGTCCTATCGGCTAGATAGTGTCTCCACTGAAGCCAATGAGCGGCGACGTGGCCGGCATTAATTGGCTTTTAATTTCTGGTCGTAGCTGTACGAAGTAGTGTTCGTAGAGTACTTCCGCCGATGATCCTCCGTCCACATACATACGACGAATGTTATGGGTTCCAATGCTTACCTCAATCGTGAGAGGTGCATCAGCCACGTTGCTCGCTGTGATAGGAGGGAATGAGATTTCCTTGCCGCGTGAATTTTTTTGACTAACTTTATGCTTCGTCCGGCGCTGCCATGATTAAACCATGTATATGGTCGTACGCTTATCCTTTTAGGAATATTTTTTTTCATACTTTTTGTTATCCTTCACATCCTTCCAATCCTTAACCAGATGTTTGAGTTTGCATGATTTAATCAGCGACTCTATATGCTTCTTGAGTTGAATGCACTCCTCCGTGCCGTGCCCTTTGTCATTATGGAACTCGCAGAAGCGAGTCCCTTGACGACGATCAACTGGAGTTGTCATTGGGGGAGGTCTGGGAAAATTTGCTCCTTTTGTTAATAAGATATCTCAGTATGTCATCTTTAGAGGGGTGAACTTGTCATCCGATCGTCCTCCTTTTGCCTGATTTTCGTAATCCAAGCTCCTCCTATTGTCGTGGTTACCTTGGCCACCTGATTCCTTCTAGGCTGATCTTTTCATCGATAGCCGTGGTTCTCTTTTATGGGGTAAGCCGCGGCAACCGCGGTCTCCTCTTCCACAAAATTTCAAACCCTTTCCATGAGTTCATCAAACTTCTTCGGACGTTTATCGTTGAGGTGGCTAATTAGCTCCTTGTCCGTTATGGCGTGCATGTAGTCGGAGATTTTAAGGAGCTCTGGGCACGCTTTTGTGCGCGTACATTCGTCAGTAAAATGCTCCGTGAAGTCTTATGTACACTCTCCGAGCCTTTGTTTGATTGTTGCCAATGAGACCGGATCTCTATTATACTTCTTTCGCTGAGTATAAGTGTTTTGGAATGTTGTTCATAATTCATCAAGTTGTTGATGCTTCGATGGGGGATATTCTCAAACCAGTCGCGCGCATTGCTAATTAAAGTTGTATTAAACATCTGGCACCATATGGGCATCGGCCATCGCTCAATTTTAGCCTGTGTGTCAAACACCTTTAGGTAATCCTCCGGATTACCAGATCCGTCGTAGGGTTTGACGCTCGCAGGCATGCGACGCTTCTTTTCCTCGGAATAATTCCGTATACGAAGACTGAAGGCATCCTCCCTCTCGCTACACCATAGGAGGGAGAGATCTTCCTCCTCTTTAGCACGATAGTAGGTATCGCCGTAGCGTCCTTCATCATCCGATGGTTCGGGGTGGAATACCTAGGTCGGCGGCGTCTGGGGTAATGATCATCCAAGCCAGACCCCGAAGGGTCATGATAGGGGTTTTCCCCCAACTTTCGATTGGTTATGATAACCATCCTTTTATGAGAAGGAGCTCCTTTCCCACCAGAGTTTATCCTCCGCCACACACTGGTGCGGGGATTATCCACACGAGGAGTTTCTAACACCGCGCATCCAGTGGAGCCGTCAGATTTATCTCCATCTCCCTGGGCTTCTTGCAATTCTTGCATGATGCGATCCCCTATGCGCTCGAACACATTTCGTGCTCGAGGTGGTTACTCGAAGGGAGGCTGTTCCTGAGCCCGAGGCTTCCTTCCCCTTTTTCGAGCTTGAGGGGGGTACCGTGCGCGACGCTGTTGAATTTAAGTCTGGATTGGAGGTTCCTTCCCAGATTTAACCTTGTCGAGATGCCGGGCATGATTATGTCGAAATTTTCCGTAAATACGCGTTCGAGGTCCTCATCATCGAGTGAGCCAACTTCCAATTCCGCCTCGACCGCTGGTGGCTTTTCTGGCTCCTTAGTAGGGGCCTTTGGCGCAGCTCCCGGGTCGGGATTATCCAGAGTGAGGGTTGGTGGTGGGGTATTATCGGACGTGCCTGCCCCACCGAGAGATTGAAACGTGTTTCGATTATTCGGTCCTCCTGTTTGGACACCAGGAAGCGGGGTTGAGGTGACTATCCCATCACCCGGGGACTTCTGATTTCCAGGATTCATGTTCCTTGGTTTCCCCTGAAAGTTTCCCTTCGTCATTGGGAGAGACTGAGTTTAGTGTAGGGTCCCACGGATGGCGCCAACTTGTTGATAAAAAAGTTGGATAATCCTAGCTTGACCCGAATTAGGCTTAATTCAGGTGCTTGGGCTCCGGCTCCTGTACCAAGTGAAATTCTTGTTGAGACCCTGCACACTAAAACAAAACGCGTTGAGCTTACCGCGGGAACGTATCCCACGATTAGGCGGTGAAACCCTAATGGGTTGTCACCGATGATTCGGTTTAGGGTTATGAATTGGTTGTGGATTAAGAGTATGAACAATGTGATACCTTTGTGGAACCCTTGGGGGTTCCTTATATAGGAGGTGAAACCCTAATAGGCTGTCACCGATGCTTCGAACCCAAGCAAAGAATAAATGCCATAATTAGCTTGATTGTTATCTTCTAATTATGGTTAGTGTATATCCTCCACTTTAGAGTAAATCCCAATCCTAATAAGATTGTGATTATGTCTAACCCTGTACTGGCCATGTCGGGCCGTGGGCCGCACACATCTATGCGGCCACTATTCATTCGAAGCCCATAAGCTTTAATGACATTAATGCAACCCATCCGTGACGGGCCGGATGTGGATAGTACCTGTGGGCCAGGTCCATGACCCTATTGGAGACTATACATCATCAACAAACATTTACTTAATGTGGTTAGGATTTTATTATTTCATGGAGGTATTCTTTTGTGTCTCTGGTATGATTATGTGTTAATTGCTACTTATTTGATTAACAGGATTCATTCTTTTGTTCCATGTGGCAAATCTCCTTTTTCTATGGTGTATGATAGGGAACCTTCCTTTTCCATTGAGGTCTTTTGTGTGTCTATGTGTTGCTAGTGTTTTGAATAACTTTGATAAATTTCTTTTAAATATGAAAAATGTATTTTAATTGGTTTTTCTTTATCTAAAAATGCTTATAAATTATTGAGTTTAAATAACATAACTAATTTTTCAGAGATGTAAAGTATTATGAGACTATTTTTCTCTTTAAAATAAAAATTTTAAGAAACGTATTGAGTCTAGTGTTTTTTCTGAAGTAAATAATAATTATTTTTATATTCTTGAGTCTGACACTTATCATTACTCAAGCCCCTATGATGATGGAGGGGGAACATCTGATGATGCAGGAGAGGTATATGTGGGTCGATCAGATGATACTGTAGAGGAACAGCCTTCTGATTATACTCATACGCCATCATGATAATCCTATCTCTGAGGACAATGACAATGACCTGGTTTTACAAACCTAGGTTCCTATTTTTTACTTTAGTTTTAGAACATAAGAGGAAAGTTCTCGTTCTACTAGCAAATCTAATAGAATTTCTAAGTTACTAATTAAAAAAATTGAATGATTATGTCTTAGATGGTAAAAAATTAAATATGAGTAAATAAATATGCTAATCATGCTAAGTCTTCTTCTGATAATTGTTGTTTTATTTCAAATCTAAATAAAACGGATGAGCCTTCTAGTTTTAATGAAGCTTTTAAAAATATTAATTAGGTTTAAGCTTTGAACAATGAAATGAAAGCTTTATATCTTAATAATACATGGATTCTTATTGAGTTGCCTAATCATAGAAAAGTTATTCCTTGTAAATGGGTATATAAGACTAAATATAAAGAAGATGGTGAAATTGAGAGATGTAAAGCTACACTTGTAACTAAAGGTTGTGGTAAGAAAAAGAAGGTGTTTATTATGATAAGATATTTAGTCGTACAATAAAAATAGTATTGTTATGCTTTATTAATATGGTTGTTCTAAATGATTGAACAAAGTACTCAAAGCTAAAGAATACATATTTAGGTTAAGTTTGAGTCCAGAATACATCCATTGAATGCTAATAACGTCTCTAAATTTTTTGAAAAAAAAAGTGGTTTGCTAACCACCACTTTGAGGTGTTTTTTAAACATTCTATAACTACAATATTAACAATTAATGAAACCTAAATTTACCTTGTTTAACATACTTAATATTAATATAAGGAAAGTGCAAAAATCATTCCTGTGATATGTCAAAAAATCAAATTACATTATTCGCTAGTTTTTTGGACAACAGTCATCCCTCCGTTAGTGCGCGGGGCACGATACATCCCTTATGGACTAACGATGCAAATGTTTTTTCGTTAACAATTAACAAGGTTTAAAGCGAAGGTCTTCTTGTCTTTTTCCTTTTCGAAAAAAAAAGTTTTATTTTCGAAGAAAAAAGTTTTATTTTCGAAAAAAAAAGTTTTATTTTCAAAAAAAAGTTTTATTTTCGAAATAACTTATTTCGGAAAAAAAAATTATTTTCGAAAAAAAAGATATTATCTTTTTCGAAAAAAAATAAAAAACATTTTTTTCGAAAAAAATGTAATTCTTTTTAAAAAAGTTTGTTTCGAAAAAAAGTTAAACTTTTTTTAAATAACTTGCTTTGAAACAAAGAATTTTGAAAAACTAATTTAATCTTTTTTCGAAAACAAAATAATTTTTTTTTCAAAAATTAAACTTTTTTTCGAAAATAAAATTATTTTTTTCGACAATAATATTTTTTTCCGAAAATAAAACTCTTTTTTTCGAAAATAATTATTTTAAAAACATAAAACTTTTTTTTCGAAAATAAGTTTTTTTTTTTTAAATAATCTTTTTTTTTTGAAAATAGAACTTTTCTTTTCGAAAATATATTTTTTTTTCGAAAATAATTTTTCTTTTTTTAAACAAGTTACGATAAAATTCATTATACATCCCTGGAAAAGGAAAAATACAATGATACACTCCCTTTAAACCTTTTAATTCTTAACGAGAAAAATATTTGCACCATTAGTCCATGAGGGATATATTGCGCCCCGAGCACTAACGGATGGATGGATGTTGTTCAAAAAATTAACGAATGATGTAATTCGACTTTTCGACATACCACATGGATGATTTTTGCACTTCCCTCTACTAATATATATACAATATTAAAACTTACTAACGTTAATTATATGTGTTTGAATCATGTATTTATAAAAATATTTAGTTTATATTTAGAATTGTTTTTAAATATGGAAGCTTAAAAAACACCTTTGTTAGCAAAACCAAAAAAAAAATACTGATAAAAAGAGAGTCAGATTGTTATTCATAAAAAAGAAAATATGCATGAAACAATCTTTCATATAGAACAATACAGTACATATAAATAGAACCAAATACTCCACAATAAATCACAACGATCACACAAAATACAATTTTGCGACATTATTACCGAATGTTTCCTTGGAAATAATCATCAGTGGATACCTCGTTATGCACACAAAAAAACAGCAAGTATAAGAACACCAATAACCTATAGGTTTTCTTTTTGTACGACAAATCAACTACGATATAGAGCCCTGATCCCTCGGATGTCATCTGCACCTATACCTTTTGTTACTCCTGACCTAAACGTAGGCCACATTATTGCATTTTGGACTCTGCTGTGACCAAGCCCTAGAAGGTGTCCTATTTCGTGTAAAGCCAAAGTCTCAACATCGTATGCATTTGGTACTCTTCCTACAACCCATCTGTCATCTGCATCAAAATGGAGCCTTCCGTTTGTAGGTGCAAAAGCATGTGCTAACACTCCACCAGGCCCATCAAATGGGCTCCCATCTCCATGGTCTCGACGTGCAAAACTTATCTTTATATCAGCACGTGCATAAGTTCTAGCTCTTGAAAATGTGAAATAACGAGAAGCAGTTGTCCATTTTCTAAATGCTCTTGCTACAGGAGGCATGAATCGGGTAGGGAAACGTGGTCCAAAACCGTAGGTTAGGCGCCTTTTTGACCTGGGCCATTTTGGTCTACCTGGAAAGAATGAATAATGAGAGACTATATGTAAAGGGCCATTGCTATGGTGGTGGCCTTCCTTATCAGGAAACCCACAACGAGGCATGACCATCTTGGACAAGGTTGGTGCATCAAGCATCCCAGTAGCATTGAGATGGTAATAGACTTGGTACGACTTGAGTGCTGCCTCAAGCTCCTCATCGAAATGGTCTTTCTTAGGGTCGGTGACATTAGGGTCAGTTTGGTAGTTTAGGTATCCGAAACGACTAAGATAAAGTTTAAGGTCATGTATGCCTTTTACATCCTCGCCTTTCCGACACCCTTTCACATCTTTAAGGAACCCGTAAGGTGACGAATATGTGCTATTAATCAATAACCCTTTTGGGTTCAAATGAGGGTATGGTAAATGTGAAAAGGCGGGTGGAACTGAGAAAACAAGAAACAAAATTAATGATATAACAAAAGACAGTTTTAATGCCATTTGAAAGACTACTTTCAAATCTTGAAGTATATTTACAAGCTTGATAAGCTCTATTTATACTACAGTTATACAGATTTTTAAGGGAATTAGTGACATTATTAAGGTTTAGTTTATATTCTTAAAGACGGAGTTTAATTATATAAAAAATTGTGGTGAAGTTAATAAGTTGGCTTCCATAACTCAGAAAAGTCAACTTACATGCCCGTATGAATATAATTCTTTTGTTAATATAATAAAGCGCTATGGCAATGTTGTTTTTATGCCTATATTATTCTTTTGTTAATATAAAATCATAGGGTTTTTATTAACATCCAAAATAACGCTAAGTATTGTTTTACAGTCAAATCATTTCGTTACAACGTAAAAAAGCTAATATCATAGCATAGTCAGGTCACCTGTATATTTAACAACAAGCAGATCATATATAATTCATCCAACATGTTTGTTTTGCACGTTATCATGCAAGGCCAAATGAAAAACATCTCAAGAAAGTTAAACGAATCTTTCGGTACCTAAAAAATACATAGGACTCTAGTATACGAATGACACTGGTTTTGAAGTAACGACAATTTAAGACGCTGACCACGCATGTCCTCATGATATGTGCAATAGTAGTTTTGGCAGAAATCAGTCCTAGTTATAAGCTCGTAAGTTAGTCGTCAAGAAGCACGATTGCACGACAATGTCAACTACAAAAACTGAGTGTGTGTCGCTATGTGCGTGTTGAGCTCACGTCCAATGGATGAGAAATTAACTCACAGATTATGGCTTTCACTTCAACAAAATACCTATGTATTGCGATTCAAGGGCAGCCATGGCCATCTCCTGCAACCGAGAGTCCAGCATTCCTGCACCTGTACTTTGCTTCTAGTTTATCAAAGAACATGTGGAAAAGGGTAATGTAGAATGATTTATTGTTGTTACGTAATACAAGTTAGCCGGCTTGTTTACAAAAGCTTTTACGAATGAAAAATTAGAGTACCTAGTTAGACGACTTGGTATGAGATGTTTGACTCCAGAAGAACCAAAGGTGGTGGCAGATGAATCAACCTGATATATCAAACATTGACTTGTAAACATTTTGCATGTTTTAACAAGATTTGTGGTTTTTTAGATTTGGGAAGGAGGAAGAATAATAATCATAGAAAAAGGATGGGTAATGATCCTAGTGGAACTGAATTAGATGGGATTCCTAATATCCTGTCTAGTTCTAGTTTGAATTCTCGTCCTCGTTACTTGTTGACGATACTAGTATTGTTCATATTCAATTTGGGTGTGTGAATGTTGATCTAACTAAAGATGTACGATGTTGCTATTGAGGAGGCTTGATGAGATGACACTTATACATGATCTCATCGTTTTTTTCGGGTTTTAAATACATAAAATATCATTAAAATACCATATATATGCTTGTGATTGTTTACTTGTGTATTTTAGGTATGGATATCGTGAAAAAGACAAAAGATCACAAGAAACAAGGAAAAACGAACATGAGAAACGAAGCCGCACAATGAACCAGGCCCAAGTTATGATTTCTCAAAGAAAAGACCTTGAAGATTTGAAGATGTACAAGAATGATCCCTTATCAATAAAGAAATGACACTTAATACCCTTCTATATTGATAATTACAAGTTTGGTCCCTTAAGTTTGTCACAATTACAAAATGGTCCCTTAACTTTGAAATTTTGGCAAGTTTAGTCCCTCAAGATTCAAAATTGTCAAGAATGGTCCTCCATGAAGTCAAACATACTTAAAAGACCTTCAAAGTTCAAGAAAGTCCAAGACCAGTCCTTGAAATATCAAAAATGGCAAAACAAGTCCTTAAAATACTTTGGAAAACTATTTGGGGCAAAAGTGTGAAAAGAGAAAGTTTGTTAACAAAGGAAAACGGGTTTGTAAGGCTGAAAGACTTTGTTTAGCACTTTTTCCAAAAGACAAGGACTGAAATTGTACACACCAAACATTCAAATATCAAAAATGCGCCAAACAACTTATTCCCATGTTTTTCGGATCAAAATGACTACTATTCACCGTCCCCACCCCTAGATTTTACTTCCACTTAACAAAGGGTAAATTCAAATTACCCTTACCCACTTTTGATTAGCCTTCACACAAACCCATCCCACACTTGAAATCCCACACCACTCCACTCATGGTCCCCACCCATTCAAGCCGTCCACCAATCATTTTACAACTTCATCTCCAAGGAATGCCACGTGGCCAAATCAACAGCCCACACTCCTTAATTGGTCCCATAGGAAAAATAAACGTCTAGGATGGATTTGGACATCTCAACAACTCAAGCACTCAAGGGCAATTCAGAGAATTCAGTAGCTAGGGTTTTCATGTATTCAACATTCTATAATCATCACTTGTACTCTATATAAGGAGACCTCAACATGTGAGAGTCCCTTGTTGCAGTTTTTCTCTTAAACATTGTAATTCCATTTTTAAAATTTATAAAAGTTTGGTATTTTGAAAAAATTGTAATTCCTTTCTATGTTTTTGAAACTTGGTGTTGTTTAAGAGTGAAGCTAAGTTCCATTTTATGTTATAAAGGTGTTTTGATCTTTGGATTGAAGTACGTTTTGGTTTGATAAGGTTTTCAAGTTTGAAAAAGTTTGAAATCCTTGAATCTATTTGGTTATTTTACTTGTACTAACCCCTAGCGATTAGCCTAAAGCTCTTGCACGCTTGTTGACACCAAGCTTGTGAAGGGATTTGAGCCTTTGGATAGGTTGTTTGCTGCTTTGTGTTGAAGATCCATTTCCATCAAGGTCTGGTTCTACTTTGAACCATCAGCAGACCTTCCCTTCTTTGTTCATGGACCTTGGTCACTCTCTAGCTGTTGAGAGTGGTCCAAGGAGCATTGTTGATCCTCCTAGGAAGTTGTGGATGATAGGTATTGATTCTCTTTAAGTTTCCTCTAAAATTTATATGGTTTAAATCTGCTAAGTGTTTTGCCATGTGATTTTTTGTTCGTGTGATTGTGACTGCAAGTTTTTGGTTTACTTTTGCTTAGTGTCACCTAGTTGAGCTATTTGAGTCATAAAATCAGTAGGTTGTGTTTAAAAATCAAAAGTTTGTTTCAAAAGGTACTAAACAAAGGTTGTTTGGATTTTTGGATCAAAAGGCCTTGTGGCATTGTGCCCTTGGTTCTTGGGGGTTGGATACACTAAACAAGTTATTTGTCACATGTTTTAAGCATTGGTTAAGTCTCACAAGGTTTAGAAAAGAGTTTGCTAGTTTTTGAAAAATCTGACAAAATTGGTTTGAAAATTGTCAAACACATCAGCAAGGATTAAATCCTTGTTGTTTGGATTTAGAGTCTGATTTTTGGTTTCGGAAGAGTTTTAGTGATAAGCTATATGTGCAATATTTGTTTGTAGAATTTGGTGGCTTATTGAGTGTGCTAGAGCTTATAGAAGTTGGTTGAAGTGGTCATTTGAATCAGCAAAGCGACCACCTTAATTTTTCTTTGCATCTTGTTATCTAGTGTATGCCCTGCTTATTTGTTGCTTGAATCTTGTATTTGTGCTGCTTGTTAGTGTATTTGGCTATTTGGTTTACATGTTTGAGTGATTATAAGCCAACTGGCTTATTTGCCTATTTTTTCAAGAATCTGTCATCAATTGGCTAACTGGCCTCTTGATTCACAAGGACTCGGCCTTGATTCGTTCACAAAAGTTGCTTAAAACAAGCTCATAAACAAGCACTGGCAATTTGGTTAAGTTTGGTGCACTTTGACTTTTGGTCAAATAAGTTATATTTGGCTTATTTTTCAGTTCTGCTTATTGGTACCTGCAACAACTTGGTTTTTGTGATAAGTGTCATTTTTCTTTGCTTATTATCATACTAGGCGAGTACCCGCGCATAGCGGCGGAAATACCTAACTACAGATAATTAACAATATGCAATTTTATGGTAAGTGTTTCTTAAAACTGAAAGTAAAATTTATAAATGTATGATAATTTATAAACGACCCGCCATTAACATGTTTAATAATGGGTCACCACAGCCCTATGTGCAAAGACTTTTTTTTAAATAGAGTAGGACATTTTGATGTGAAAAGATTTATCTCCATTTCAAGTCTTTGTGATTTGCTATTTGTGTCTTCATTTTCCTGCAAAGGAAAAATATACACCAAACGTTAAACTTCAGTAGTGTTTCAACAATTATATATAAATATGTATCACTTAACTTATAACAGCACCAAACACAACCATATGGCAACAATCTAGTAAACCACATAAACAGCCCAACAAGTGAACAAATAATAAGAGCAGATTTTCCACTAAAATTTGTGCAATATACCTTACCAGCAAAACCCAATACTAAAAAATATACATTCAAACCTATCATGGCGAATACACTATATATCCCGAAAACTAAACATACAATAACACATTGTCAAATCCTCGCAAAGAGATACAGCTAGAAAGTGTAACTATTTTCGCGAATGGTGAAGTTGTCTATACTTTGCACAAAACTAAACATTAAAAATGAAAATGAACGCACATAGCAAAGAATATAAGGGTGCGTTTGGTATCCGATCGGGAATCACTATTGGTATAACATTGATAGTTGAATGGATTGTGTATGGATATCATTACTTAAAATCATATGTTTGGTTGGAGCAAAGAATTGGATGTCAATTCAAAATATGATATTTTGTTTTTTGATTACACGCCATTTTTCTACACGAAATTGAACATGGCATCAGGACAAAGCATGAAAATAAATTAAAAAACTGTTTACAATGGGATCCAATAACTACACATATTTGGTTTAACAGTTTTATGTAACTTATTTATAAATTGAATAGCTTTTATCATAATTATATGCCAATAAATCAACCAAAGCAGTAGTAAATTGATTTTTCGATGTTATGTAGTCGCAATTCTTATAAAATGAATTCTTATCCATGTAGTGTTTTGTCAAAATCATACATTTAATAGACGAAGAACACATTAAATGATTACAAATTTATCATGTCCTAATTTACTTTATCAAATGGATCTTTGATTTTTTAATTTATTTAGACTGGATAAAAAAAAATAAAAAAAAATAGGATTCAAATAAGTTACCTTGTTAGTAGGAAGATGCTTCGGTAGCTGGTAATTGGTGGGAGATATAATGAAGGCCTGAAGGGTTATCTCTTTGTGTTCTTGCCTAAAAAAGATAAAAGACAGGAATGAAAATGGATAGGTACCACCTTAGCCTGGTATGGAGTACAACAAATATCAAACTTTCATTACATTATTTGAAAGCCAAATTAATATACCAAACGTCATTTATGATTCTGATAGTTATTCCCTCATTCCATTAATGCATACCAAACGCGCCCTAAGTCTTGTTTAATTTTTTTCTATTGGATATTTCAACTGCCAATACTCTTTCACAAATATATAAATTGAGTGGGGCTGGTGAAGGCAGTGTTCTTCTTAAAGTGATTTTGAATGTATTATTCCTAATACATTACAACAACTTATTAAGCATAGGCCAGCTGCAAGAAAAACGCCCAGCCATCCTAATTCACCAAGGAAATTGCAAAATATATAATCCTGAGAAGGCGTTAATTGTGGAGACTGCTATGAGTGGTAATAGAATGTTTTTGTTGGCTACTACCACAACAGCAAAGGCATCACTTGTTTTCAAACTGTATCAAAAAAAAAAGAATTTCATCTTTGGTGCTGCCGTTTTGGTCATCAAATCTATAAGGGGTTGAGGACACTCGCATACATGAAGATGGTAAGCCGGTTACCTACACTTAACGCTCCAAAGAAGATGTGTACACAGAAACAACAAAGGAAGCATATTCCTAAGAAGAGTCAATGGAGGGCATCAGGCTGCAACTTGTGCACTCAGTTGTATGTGGGCCAATCACACCAGCATCAAACAGTAACAAGAGGGATATTCTTTGTTTTATCGATGGATTTACTCATAAAGCATGGGTTTATTTTTTAAGTGAAAAGGATGAGGTCTTTGCCATGTTTAAAGTCTTCAAAGCGTGTGTAAGTTTTTCAAGGGGGGGGGGGGGGTTATATTGACGTAGTACTCGGGCAACTTTACGTAAGGCAGAGTTTGGTTAGAAAGAGATGGGTGAAAGTATCACTTTTTTTTGGAACAGAGAGGCGCGGAGAATTTAACTCATGCAAGTTACAGAGTATTGCAAGGTTCAAGGTATACGGCTATAAACAATTAACAGTGGCGGACCCAGCCACAAAACTAAGGCGGTTCCTTGATTTAGTCAAACTAAAGAGTCAATGGTAAAGTCCAATTTAACCAAAAGGCGCACTAATGAAGTGAAAAATCAAAAGCTATTCATCAAATAAATAAGCACTCAAATTGTTTACAGAAACTTCATTTTAACTTATTAGCATCAGGCTATTTAAAGTTCTAGTGTGAGGTTTCATTTTATATAAACATGATTTTGAGGATAACGTGAATACCTGAGTACCCGACTTCATGACTTAACTTCTGTGTTTTCTTAATAACTGATAAAATATCTCTTGCATTTTCTAGAAGAATTATTGAGCTTTTGTAACAGTTAATATGCAATATCTGTACCGTTTTATAACCAAACCACAACCTGATTCATTTTGGGCCCTAGAACGTTTAAACCTCCATTAAAGCAAGATTTCGATATCTGTTTTTTCTTGGCGTCCTTAATCTGTTAATTATTTATCTCTTCTTTTCTGTGTGCAAGGTGATTCCCATGTAAATTATAAGGTAGGGCCTAAGTTTATTTGTACGTCACTTCTCAAAAACTTTGGAACCACCTTAGCATAGGGTAGTTCCGCCTCTGCCTATACCATATACCAATACCCCTGACCATTTTATAACCAAATCACAGCCTGTTTCATTTTGTCCATTTTGGCACTCCAAATACTGGTTTAGAGCGGAATTCAGATGTTAGAGTTCTAACGTTAGAAACCAATTAAATACTGTAGTGCAAAATAACTATGGTGCGCCAAAAGTGACAAAAACTAAAAGTGAATCAAATATGGCCCAATTTTCACATTTAAAAAAGGCTACATTAAGTGCTGAATGCCTATTTCGGCTTATATAACACAAGCCCTAATTTTGTGGCTTTACTGGAGACTTATGAGCTTATATAAGTTTATTATATCATAATAGACTTATATAAGCCCTTAAGTCTCCAAATAAGCCACAAAATTAGGGCTTGTGTTATATAAGCCGAAAATAAGCCATATTTCGGCTTATATTTCATAAACGCTAAATTTTTAATCTTATTTGGAGACTTATGAGCTTATATAAGTCTATTATATCATAATAAACTTATATAAGCCAATAAGTCTCTGAATAAGCCATAACATTGAGACTTATGTTATATAAGCTAAAACAAACAGCCGGGGTGTTTGTTTCGGATTATATAACATAAGCCACAAGTCTCAAAATAAGCCGGAAAATGAGACTTATGTTATATAAGCCGAAATCAAATAAGCTCATAAGCTTACATAATAAGCCGAAACAAAAACATAAGAAAATAAAAGAGTTAAAAACATACAAGTCTTTAGAACAAAACCTCCCAGATCCGATAGTCCTTGCAGGTCACAAGCTGTGAAGGCGACCCCGTCTGCGACCACGTCTCCTTGGAGTATCCGATAGTCCTTGTGGTTGTGCATCCAAACACAATCGCCCTACATAAAACAACAGGTTTTTGCAAGTGAAAACTATGAAAACATAGATTGAAGGTTCTTTCTTTGCCAAGCAATAATTTATTCAGGTTGTAAAATAAAAAACAAAACAATAATTTATAAAACACAAAAAGTAGGAAAAGAAAGAAAAAGATTTACCTTAATTCCGAAAGCATTTGTTACAACAAGTTGAAAAAAATATTGTTTCCTTTGAATGTCAAAAACTAAAATTAGAAACAGTGAATGATCTTGTTCGCTAGAGCTTAGAGCTGAAAACATTGACCACCACCACGTGTCAACGACGGTCATCATCACCACCACAGTACAGGAATCAGGAATGACTGGTGATATTAACTTGTTATAAAGAGAGAAAAGATGAACTTCCTATTTCGGACATGTAAAAGTAGGTAAGATATAAAGACATTTTTCCCGCCATGATATAAAGACATCTTTCTCGCAAAGACATACAAATCCTCGCATCAATAGTAACAAGTCAATTCATAATGGTTACATCATAATAGTTACATCGACAATGCAAATCCTTGCATCATATATCTCAAAATTAGTACTGTATCTTTCTACATTCTAATAGTAGCAAGTCAATTCATAATGGTTACATAAATGCTACATACATAAAGATTACATCTTCGACAAATTATCACGCACAATAAACTCAAATTATCATCCATTTATACACAAATGCTACATACATAAAGATTACATCTTCGACAAATTATCACGCACAATAAACTCAAATTATCATCCATTTATACACAAATGCTACATACATAAAGATTACATCTTCGATTCAAAACCTTTTACAATTCAAGCACATAAAAATCACAAAATTTGTTATCCATACAGTTGCAACAACTATCATTTGCCTTGTAATTTTGAAGTGATTGACATATACACAAGAATCCTGACCCACAAAAGGTATTTCAAGTACTATGTTGTTTCAAGTAAACACTTTAAAATTGAAGACACATATCCACAAACCTTAAAACTCGATTTGAACCTAAAAGGAACCAGAAACTGAAAACGTACCCGAAGACAAATTTTGTGAGGACTTTCATCAAACACATAGTAGGAATGAATCCATCCAGCAATAAACCACAACATCTTCATTAAATCACCTTCACATTCAAAAAAAAAGTAGAAACAACAAACATTAGAATCCATATATGAATAGAATTCATTGCAACTTATAATTTTAATATCCATACCTGCAGAAATGATCATTAGTCATCAAAATATACGAGGTATACAACTCGTTATTCAAGCGCATCAAGACGGAAGCAGAGCAAACAAGCGGCGGCGAACCATTTCTCTTAAAAATATCAAACCATTATAAAAACCTAGATTTGTGATGGTGCCCCTCAACCACAACGTGAATCCGATGACCGGAAAAGACGAGTTTGATGATGTTAATCTGTTTGAGAGATATAGATGAGTGTAGGTGCCCTCCGAACCGTCGGCGTTAAGCCGATGGCCGGAGGCGGCGGATCTAAATGTTTAGAAGATTTAGGGTTTGATGAGAGAGAGAACTGAGACAGACTGCTTGACGGCTTGAGGGCATTGGGTAGGGTTTTTCTTAGATGAGAAACTTTTGTTTTTCAACATTTGTATTAAATATTTTTTAACCATTCTAGTTTCAACATTTCTAAATTTAGTAATTTCAACCATTTGGATAAACACTTTATAAGATAGTAAAGATTTCAGAAGTTACAGGTCTTTTGGTTAGGCTTTTGCTAGGAAACTAGCTTATTTGGCTTTTTCAGCGAGCTTATTTGCTTCTACAGCTTATTCTACTTGACTTTTTGTGATTTTTCTTTTTGATTATTCTTACTTAAGCTATTTGTGAGCTTTTTCAAAAATAATCAGCTTTTGAAACCCTCTAGAACTCAAACCCAACTATTTTGTCTTTTAGTGGATTTTCATTTTGCTTATTTCTGGCTTATGGGTTAAGCTTTTTCAAAATTTCTTTCTACATATCTCTTTAGTATCCCAAAAAAATGTTGTGTGTTAAATTAGAGCTTATGGCACCAGCTTATGGGTTAATGGGCTTATTGGCCCAATAAGAATAAGCTTTTGGCTATTTAAGTTGTGATAAGCTAAGAATCAGCTTTTGAGCCTTTAGAGTTTTGTGTTTAGAATTAAATATTGAGTTAGACTGTGTTTTTTGGGAGCTTATTGGACACTTTTGAAAATTGGGCTGAAAAGCCCACTAATATTGGAGTGATTGTGTTTTTAGCCTAATAGGGGTATTTTGGTCATTTCACTTTCATTTTCTGTTTATTTAGGTTAAAATAAACTAGTTTCCAAGTTTTTAGTATTTTTTATAATTTTGAATTTTTAATATCATTTTACTATTTAATTTTAGTTTTTAATCATTTTAAAAGGTTTTTATTAGCTTTAATTTTTACAAAAATAGTTTTTAGTTTAATTAAGTCATTTTAGAGTTTTAAAAATTGAAAAATATTTATTTGGGCTTTCTATTAATTATTTTGATTTTTAGGGTTTTAATTAGCATTTAAAAATTAATATTTAATTAAATAAAAGGTTCGAAAAAGTTTTGATCATTTGTAAACTCTATTTGGATTTTTAACTATTTTTAGGGAATTTTTTAGATTAAATTTTTATTTTGTCCCTTTTTGTGGTTTTACGTTTTATCGTCGTAGTGTAATTTTAACGTATCCGTCATTCTCTTTTCTCATCTCTTTATTTCTCAATATTAATCCAAAATCATTACAAGTTATTCACACACAATAAACTTTCTTGGGAAAACGAACCTTAGGTCATTAACACTTGATTTTCCTAAATCACTTGTTTAATACTTACCGCATTTACGCGTTTTTCCTAAAAGGTCGTATTTTACCACAATCATTTTGGTGCCGCTGCCGGAGAGGTGTGTCGTGATTAATTTGGAAAATTTTGTTTTTAATATCTAACCATAAATAGCATTTGTGTTAAATAGAAATCTATTAACACGTATTATCGGTTTTTTTCGTTTTTCTTGTGAAATTATTATTACTATATTGTATATGTATCACAGTTAATCAAAAATATCTCCAAAAGTGTGAAAACACAACCTTAATTGGGATTTGATCTCCTAATTATTGTATTTGAATCTCAAACAAAAAGAAAAAGGCAAACATAGATAAATACTTTCGAGAAGCTTGATTTTAATCAATACAAACTATAAGGTGGGTATAAGGCGGTTGTATTTCACGACCTAATGGAAAAAGGCTCTTACGTGCTTCGCGCCGCCTCGTTTCCCCCGCTTGCTTGTGCGTGTTGAGTGAAAAAGAGCTAATCGAGGGTTTTGCCGTCCAAAGTATTATTACGTATCATATATATATTTGCTTGGTTTCTTTGTGATTAAACCCTCTTGAACAATTTGGTTTTCACCAAAGTTCTAAAGTCAATCTAAGGCGTTCACTCCACGTGATCGTTTTCATTCTTTGAGACTCCTTTAATCAAGAGTTTGATTCAAGGAGAGATTTGGTAGATTGTTGTCTACAAATACACACAAAATCCAAAAAAAATTAAAAACAATCAAAAACTAAAAATCAACAAAACACCCAAAAGAATCTTCTTTGCTCACCTCCACGTTCTACGTCACGTTTATGCAAACTCGTAATCAAGCAAAACAAGCTCGTAAACAATGTCAAAAGGAAATAGATCAAGAAGCTTTGATTGAAGAAGAACCTCCAATTGTCGAACCCGTTGTAGAACCAATAGTCACTATGGCTAATCGTACTATGATGGAGTTGCTTCAAGCACCCACCGAGGGTTTTGGAGAAGCTATTGTGATTCCCGTCATCCTTGTGGAGAATTTTGAGATCAAGACGGTTTAATGTCAATGCTTCAAGCAAACAAGTTTTGCGGACATGAAAAAGACAACCCGCATTATCACATACGGAATTTCAATCGTCTCACCGCTACAAGCAAGTTTAAGTATGTTCCACATGACGCCATTAAGATGATGTTGTTTCCATACTCGTTAGATGGACCCGCAAAAATTTGGCTCGAGAAAGAACCGCCAAATTCGATTTTGACATGGGGTGATCTCGTCTCTAATTTTGTGAACCATTTTTTTCCGCCATCTAAAACAACACATTTGAAAAATGATATTTCAAGGTTTACACAACGTTCTAATGAAAGTTTTTCAATGGCATCGGAACGATTTAAGGAAATGTTACATGAATGTCCTCACCATGATTTTTCGGAATTGCATCAAATTGATACTTTTTATAATGGGCTTAACGATCATGAACGAGATTATTTGAATGCCGCCGCGGGTGGTAATTTTTTGTGCAAAACGACCGATGAAGCTTTGAATATTATCGAGAATAGATCTACGGTTTATAACCCTCGTAACACACCGAGTATTGCCACTATGGGTTCATCGTCATCGTCTCGTAACATGAATGCCTTACATGATGAAGCAAATGAGGAGAATCTGTTTTTCGATAGATTTTCGACGCTTATGACACATTGGAAAGCACAAGATGCTTTGAATTCCGCATCGGTTAAAGCGGTTGAAAAGAGTTGTATATCTTGTGGAGGAGCTCATGTTTTTTCCGAGTGCATTACCGCCGGTGGTAACACTTCGAGTGCTTACGTAGCAACGGAAACTTATAACCAAAACGGCCAAGGTTCCCGCCCAAATCAAGCTCCCCAAAATCAAAATGCTAACAACTATCAAAACAACAATCAAAGTGGTGGTTATCAAGGCAATCAACGTAACTATGACAAGGGTAATTACCAAAGTGGGAACAATGGGCAAGTGCAAAATCAAAATCAAAACCGTGATTTTCAAAATACTACACAAGGTTTTCAAAATGCTCACACTAAAAATCTTCTAGGAGAATTTTTGGATTATGCTAAGGCAAATGATGCTAAGTTGGATAACATGCAACGTAAGATGATTAGCTGAAGATCCGAGTTGAAAAACGAGCTTAAAAACGAACTTGCTAATGAATTGAAAACTCATGCTAATAAAATGGAAGGAAACGTTCAACGTCTTTAACAAAATCAACAAAAGATGCAACAAGGTCAACATGAGATTAAGCAAGAGTTGTTAAAAGCAGATAAAAGGCAATCAAAATGTGAAGATCGAATGGCTAGTATGTTTGAAGCTATCATGTGTAAACCTTCTT
Source organism: Glebionis coronaria (assembly GCA_025667525.1). Taxonomy (NCBI): domain Eukaryota; kingdom Viridiplantae; phylum Streptophyta; class Magnoliopsida; order Asterales; family Asteraceae; genus Glebionis; species Glebionis coronaria. The sequence continues at coordinate 164,123,054 of CM046878.1, read as the reverse complement.
CCTCGGGTGGTCTTCCTAATAATACCATTGCATACCCGAAGGGAGAAATGAAGGTTATTACTACTCGTAGTGGTAAAACTTTCAAGGAACCAATCTCCCGTCCTAGTACTTCTACGGAGAAGAAAATCGAGAAAGAACCCGAGGAGATGGTCGAAAAGGAGCATTTTACAAGCCCACGAAGTACCGCTCATACCACACCTACGGTTGAACCAATACCAATTATGGAACCCGAGATTCCAAGGCTGATGCCTATGCCCCAACCCACACCACCCTTACCTTACCCTTCGAGACGAAATAAAGAGAAATTACAAGAACGTAATAAACAACAAATTGAGCTTTTTATCAAAATGTTTCAACAAGTGCATTTTAATGTGAGTTTAGCCGACGCGTTGTTATACATGCCTCGTTTCGCTTCCACTTTTAAAGGTATGATGAACGATAAAGAGAAGCTTTCTAAGCTATTTAATTGTTCTTCGGTTTATCTTAATCGAATACCAGAAAAAGTTGGTGACCCCGGGAAGTTTCTCATTGCTTGTGATATACAATAAATGGAAGGATGCCTCGCCTTGGCCGATCTTGGTGCGAGCATTAATTTGATGCCTTTTTCCATGTGGAAATCGCTATCGCTTCTGGCTCTTACTCTATCAAACATGTCTATCGAGATGGCCGATCATTCTACGATTCTAGCATGTGGAGTAGCCGAAGACGTTTTCGTTAAAGTGGGGAAGTTCTACTATCCCGTTTATTTTATCGTAGTGGACATCCCCGCGGATCCTCAAGTTCCTCTAATTTTAGGTCGTCCATTTTTAGACACCTCGAGATCGCTTATCGATGTTCATGCTAGAACAATAACTTTGAGATTCAACGAAGAGGAACTTGTTATAAACGCTAATCAAAACTCTACACCTTCTCATGTTTATGCAATCGCTACCATCAACCACATTGACTTAGTCGATGTAGTTTGCGAAGAGTTTTCACAAGAAGTGTTAGGTTTTTCCGCTAGTTCGTCTAGTGGCAATCCCACTATTATGGATCCAATTCTTGCTAATTCTACACTAAATCTCACTCCATTCTAGGGAGGCGATTTTATTTTGAATGAGATAGACAATGAAGATGAGGTGATTATTGGTAATGATACTCTAATTCCACCATTTATTCCGCCGATGAAAGTTATGAGTGTTGAACAAAAATCTTCAATCGAGTAACCACCAATCCTTGAATTGAAAGATCTTCCATCTCACCTAGAATACGTATTCTTGGAAGGTGATGACAAGTTGCCGTTATTATTGCAAAATATCTTTCCAATGATGAAAAAACCGCACTTTTGAAAATTCTTAAATCTCCTAAAGGGGCAATTGCGTGGAAAATTTCCGACATTAATGGTATTGACCTAAAATTTTGTACTCACAAGATTTTAATGGAGGAGGACTACAAACCCGCAATTCAAAGTCAAAGAAGGGTAAACCCCAAAATTCACGATGTCATTAAAAAAGAGGTCTTAAAACTTCTTGGCGCGGGAATGATTTATCCTATCTACGATAGCCCATGGGTGAGCCCAATCCATTGTGTCCCTAAGAAGGGAGGAATGACCGTTGTGCCTAATGAAAACAACGAGTTAATTCCCACTCGTGTTGTAACCGGTTGGAGGGTGTGTATTGACTACTAAAAGTTAAATGACGACACTCATAAAGACCACTTTCCCTTGCCCTTCATGGATCAAATGTTGGAGCGACTTGCGGGAAATGACTTCTGTTTCTTTTTAGAAGGTTTTTCCGATTACTTTTAAATCCCTATCGACCCTTGTGATCAAGAGAAAACTACGTTTACGTGTCCGTATGGAACGTTTGCTTATCGTAGAATACCTTTGGACTTTGCAATGCACCAGGAACGTTTCAACGGTGTATGATGGCTATTTTTCATGATATAATCGAGAAGTTGATGGAAGTATTCATGGATGACTTTTCGGTGTTTGGTGATTCGTTCACGTCGTCTTTATCTAATCTCGAGAAAATGTTAAAACGTTGTGAAGAAACCAACCTTGTGCTAAATTGGGAAAAATGTCATTTTATGTGTAAACAAGGAATCGTCTTAGGGCACAAGGTCTCGAAAGCGGGGATTGAGGTAGATAAAGATAAGATAGACGTCATCGCCAAATTACCTCATCCCAAAACCGTTAATGGAGTTAGGAGTTTCCTAGGCCACGCGGCTTTTATCGTTGTTTCATCAAAGACTTTTCGAAAATCACTCGACCTATGATACACCTTCTCGAGAAGGATGCTCCTTTTAACTTCAATGAGGATTGTGTTCGAGCTTTCGAAACTCTTAAAAGGAAACTTACTGAAGCTCCCATTCTTGTTGCTCCTAATTGGGAATTACCCTTTGAAATCATGTGCGATGCAAGTGATTATGCAATTGGGGCCGTTTTAGGGCAACTTTATGAAAAGCACTTCCGTCCTATCCCTAATGCTAGCAAGACGATGACCGAGGCTCAACTTAAGTACACCACAACGGAAAAGGAATTCCTTGCTGTGGTTTATGCTTTTGAGAAATCCGACCTTACCTCGTCGTGACAAAAAACATAGTGTATACGGATCATTCGGCTATCAAGTACATCTTGGCTAAACAAGATGCAAAGATTGCTTCATTGGATTCTCCTCCTACAAGAATTTGATGTCACCATACTTGACAAAAAAGGAGCCGAGAATTTAGCGGCCGATCATATCGCTTGTTTAGAAGATCCTCACAAAGATGTATTCGAGAACAAGGAAATCACCGAAACATTTCCTCTCGAGACTCTCGGTGTAGTGAATTCTATGGACGAAACCCCATGGTTTGCCGACATTGCAAATTACCATGCGGGCAACTTCATAATCAAGGGTATGACGACACAACAAAAGCGAAAATTCTTTCGTGACGTCAAGTTCTATTTTTGGGACGACCCTTATCTCTTTCGGGTTTTTGCGGATCAACTCGTTTGACGTTGTGTCTTTGGTACCGAAGCTTCTAACATCCTAAGAGCTTGTCACGAGGGACCCACGGGTGGTCACCACGGTGCGAACCTCACGGCTAAGAAAGTGTTCGATACCGGTTTCTTTTGGCCTACGATCTATCGTGATGCACACGCACTTGTGAAGTCGTGTGATTCTTGCCAACGTCAAGGAAAATCGTCGCAAAAGGATGAAATGCCGCAAAATATAATTCAAGTGTGTGAGATTTTCGACATTTGGGGCATTGACTTATGGGGACGTTCCCGTCGTCTCATGGAAACAAGTATATCCTCATCGCCGTCGACTACCTATCTAAGTGGGTGGAAGCTAAGGGCTCTGCCTACGAATGATGCTCGTGTGGTAGTGAAGTGTTTGAAGCAACTATTCTCTCGGTTTGGGACCTCTCGTTCTATTATAAGCGATCGTGGAACCCATTTTTGTAATGACCAATTCGAAAAGGTTCTAAAGAAATATGGGGTTACACATCGTCTTTCTACGGATTATCACCCACAAACGAGTGGGTAAGTCGAGGTTTCAAACCGAGCATTGAAGAGGATTTTAGAGAGGTCGATTGGAGAAAACTGTGCTTCATGGTCCGACAAACTCGATGACGCTTTATGGGCCTTTCGGACCGCATATAAGACACCTATCGGTTGTACTCCTTATAAGTTGGTTTATAGAAAGAATTTCCACTTTCCTATTGAGTTGGAACATAAGGCATAATGGGCCCTAAAGCATGCCAACTATGACTTGAAGACCGCGAGAGATCACCGGAAAATACAACTTAAAGAATTGGATGAATTAAGAGATAATGCTTATGAAAATTCATTGATTTTTAAGGAAAAGACTAAAAAGTTTCATGATTCAAAGATTAAAAACCAAGTTTTTAACGTTGGTGATCAAGTGTTACTTTTTAACTCTCGTTTGAAGATATTTTCTAGGAAATTGAAATCTCCTTGGTCGGTTCCATTCACCATAAGACAAGTGTTTCCTTATGGGACCATTGAGCTAGCTCAAAATGATGGTCCTAATTTCAAGGTGAATGGACATAGGCTTAAACACTACTTCGGTGGGGAAGTCCCTTCTTTGGACGACCTCGACCAAGTCACCTTCCCCAATGATAATTAGCATTGAGGGGATCGAGTCGAGCTCATGACTTGGTAATCAAAAATGAGGTGCCTCGTGGGGGAGATCCCATGCTTATCTATGTATATATTATCTCTTTCTAATGTAGTTAAATGAGAGGGGATTTGTGCCCTTCCAACTCGTAGTCTAGTGGTTGTTTGTGAATGTGTTATCTAGATCATCATCATCGCCACAACTGAAGACTCTCGTGTTCGTTTACGTAAGCCTCGATCATTTGCTTGAAGAGTTTTTCACGAATCCATGACATATCCTTTATTGTTCTAACAATTATCTTTTACCATAATTCATAAACGGCTTTAGATATATTGTTGATCACCCTTTCCATGCTAGATCCTAAGCATTCGACTCTTCGTCTCTAGTATGAGGGTGCTCCACCTTTAGACTCGAAACATTGAGGATAATGTTTAATTTTAGTATAGGGGTGAATAGATACTTTCCTTGCTACGCCCTCACGTTTTCCAACTTTCATTGTTTTGTTTTGTTTTGTTTTGTTTTGTTTTGTTTTGTTGCTAATAAGGCTAAAAATGGCCAAATTTTAAAATTTTTCTTAGTTTTCATAAGTGTTTTTAAGACACGAATGTATATTTTCCGATGGGTAGAATAAGAGTTAATTTTTGACTTGATGGGAATTTGGAGCCCTTTACATTCCTTAACCCGCTTGAATCAAGTTTTGCTAGACTTTTATATAGGGAACTTTAAAACGCGGAAGTCTTAGCTCATACGGGTTAAGAACAAGAACTTTTCGCAAGTTCCTATAATTGATCCTAGAAAGTCACTTATCAAGGGAACTTTAAAATGCATTCTATAAACTTGAAAAGGTCTAAGAAAGTGCAAGATCCTATAGGTGACTTGAAAACCCAAAACTTCGATTTAATATAGTCTTAATGAAGCTAATTTATTTGGCTTAATTTTGACTTGCATGGCTAAGTATTCATGAGTCTCTTTAATTAGAGGTCTTTAAATAGTGAAGAACGAGAAGTGATAAAGTTACACAAGTGATCATGCTAAACGTAGAACATGAAAATGTTCTTTCAAGAACTCATATGTTTTTAGTTGTGGCTTTTTCTCCCATAAGATCAATGCATTAGGAATAAATTAATAGCAATAAGTAAGGTCGTACGATTTAAAAGGTTACTTAGCTTCTAGCCCAAGATCGTTTAAAAGTTGCTCGTGGTTGAATAGAGTTCATAGCCAAGACATAACTTATTGAAGTGGGACGCGAAGATTGGTGAACCTCCAAAAAGGCCGTAACAAGATGATGTGAAGAATCATTATTCCAAAATCAATATGAAGGATCGAGACACACGACGAAAAGCAATTACTCCCTTAAAGATCATGGAGAAAGTCTATCTAAAAAGACCCTAATAAGGTATGAGGACAAATATACCCAAGTCCTAGAAGAAGGCGGATCGATGTATATGAAAATCCAAAATAAAAATTGAAGAAAAATGATGAAGTCGTGGTCCAAAGTATGAAGAATCTCTCAAAAACGTCAAGTGAAGAAATTCCTAAATATGAAGATAAGACCATAATTTCAAGAACGTCTTCCGAAGATTATAAGAATGAATTACATGCCAAATATCGGTCCGAGAAAGGTCTCAAATCGTGAAATGAATTATGCCAAGATATGAACTTAAGGAGATTATGAGAAGTCGTTTCAAAAATTTTGTCCTTTAGCTAACTATCGATAAAATCGTGCTACTTTACTTTCGGACTAATAAATACTCAAATAAGTCAATATGAATCACTTGTGATCCATGACAAATAGTTTAAAAAAAATTCTAGATACATTTTCTTTTCTTAATAACTAGGATTGCGAGGAGAAAAAGTATTACACAATTTGGAGGTATGAGTAGTGTTACCATTGTGACTTGTACCAACAATGATCTCGTTTTTTCATTTAGCATGGAATGTATGACAATCAAGGATGACGAACTTTACTCTATGAGACATTCACTTGTTTCTATTCATTGACCCTAAAAGTCACATTCGTGATGAAAATCATACATTATGTCTTTAACATATCTTCGTAGTATTGTAGCAAGTTTTACTTTTCAATAAAGGGTAATAAAATTGAATTTTTGAAATGCTTAGATACTGTATTCTAGCATTGCGTGAGGGCACGACAATGGTTTAGTATGGGGGAGTGATGAGATGGCATTTATACATGATCTCATCGTTCTTTTCGGGCTTTAAATACATAAAATGTCATTAAAATGTTGGGAATAAATTATGGGTCAGTTCACTAGACGCTGATAAGAAGAATTCAAGCGCTGATAGGATAATGGACGCTGACAGCCAAGCGTTGACATTTGAAGAAGTCAACGCTGACAGCCTTGAAGATTAGCACTGATGGAATATATCTTCATACGAATCATTTTGTTTATTTGTTTCTTTATTTGTGTATGGTAAAGATAAGCTCGACATTGTATTTTCTATTATTATCTTTACCTAGAATAGTTGATTCGTAGCTTATTGTACAAGACTTCTTAATCTATAAAAGAAGATCTTTTAGGTTAATATTAATTATCAGTTTCATAAGTTTTCACAAGTTAAACCTCTTTCATTGTAATCAAGTTCGATCATTCTAATACAAGTGAAAGTTTGTTTAACATCTTTGTGTTTTAGATTAAGTGTTAATTCCGCATAACACTTAGTTACTTTATTCATAAGCAAAGGTTTCTCTACGTGTATTACTTGATCTAATCTCGTATACACAAAGCTTAATCTATCTAAGTTTGGGATCAACAAGTGGTATTAGAGCTTGTTGAGAAGCTTTTGATCTTTAAGTAACGCAAGAACCCTAAAACACCAAAAACCCTAAAAACCCTAAAATTCTCAAAACCCTAAAACATCATGTCTGGCACAGACCAACCAGCTGCTCCTGCTTTGCTACAAAACAACTCCACAAACCCTAGTATCAAAATTCCCATGTTTGATGCCAGGAACTTCGAGCTTTGGAAGTCTAATTTTGAGCAATATATAGCCATCCATGACTACACTCTTTGGGAGATTGTTGAATATAGGAACACATTCAACAAAGCTCAAAAGATTGCTAATGCTATTGCCACAAGGATAGCTCTTCCTAATTATCCTGAAGCTGATAAGAAGGAAAAGCCTGAAGATGGAAGAGCTGTATCTGCTGAAGATATAGCCAAGAAAAGGGTGGACATGAAAATCTTGAACATCATGAAACACGCCCTAGGTCATGAGAATCAGCACAAGTACAAACTCTTTGAGTCTGCAAAAGAAATTTGGGAAGCTCTTGAAGTAGCACATGGTGGCAATGCTGACACAAAAGAAGAAAAGAAGAAGCAACTCATGCATGAGTATGCTGTCTTTAAGGCTCAACCCAATGAGAATCTCAGCAGTGTGAGAAGTAGACTGCTTGACATCACAGGTCAACTTTCCTTCATGGGAACACAGATTGATGACCCTGACTTGAATGCTACTTTTCTCAAAAGCCTTGGTGATGTATGGAAGATTGAGACAAGATCCATTCTTGTCAATAACACCCACAAGACCTCCAGGTTTGATGACATCTTCAACAAACTAAGACTGTTGGAGAATGAATGGCTTTTGGAGAGTGATAATAAATCTTCCAGTAGCAACATGGCCTTCTTCTCACAAAGTGAAGGCCAATTTGATTCCATGAACTCCTATGGACATCCAGTCACTGGATCTCAATGTGTCAACGCTGGATCACAGTCTGTCAGCGCTGGATCATATCCTGTCAACGCTTTATACTCAAGCGCTGACACACACAACTTTGGCGCTGATAGAATTAAACCTGCTGGTTTAAATCTAGATACTGTGTGTGCATTCATTGCTTCTTTGCCCAGTGATTCAAGGATTACATATGAAGATCTTGAGCAGATAAGTGATGAGCAATTGGAAGAGATGGACATCAAGTGGACTATGGCTCTTGTAAGTTTAAGAGCAAACAGGTTTAATAAAAGGTTCAAGAAGAAGATGACCTTTGATGCTAAGGATGTCGCTGGATTTGACAAATCCAAAGTCGAGTGCTACAATTGTCATAGGATGGGGCACTTTATGAGGGAATGTAGATCTCCAAGAAGATCTGATGCTGGTAAGCCTTCAAGCCAAATGGTTAAGAGCCAAGATCCCAAGGCCATGGTTGCTGTTCAACAAATTGATGGCGTTGGAGGATGGGACTGGAGCTGGAACTTTTTGGCCAAGGATGAGGAAGAGGACAGAGCCTTGGTTGCTGAAGTTAAAGAAGAGCATGTTGAATATGCTCTCATGGCACACTCCTCCTCTTCATCAGACAATGAGGTATATGATGATGCTTTCTGTTCTAAGGGTTGTCGTTTAAATACTGAAAAACTAAATCAAGAGATAGTAAAATTATTAGATGAGGCAAGTACTGAAAGATGCAAAGTATCTAATTATCAAATTGCTCTTACCCAAACAGAAAAGACAGTAGCTGAGTATAAGAAAATGGAGTTTGATTTAAAGGATAAAATAAATATCTTAAATCATGAGTTACATCAAAGTAAAGATATTCAAGATATCACAAACAGGGTTAATCTTGATTTGATAGCTCAGTTAGATGAGGCTAACAAAAATAAAGATAATGTGAGTCTTAAAATCCAGAGATTTGATAAGGCCACACAATCCCTAGGAGAGTGTGTTAGTAAACAAAGAGACTCTAAGGACATGAGTGGGATTGGGATGAAAGATTATACTGGTGTTCCACCACCAGCTGGGGATTTCTATGGTGTCCAATCAAAGGACTTATCTTGGACTGGCTTGCCAGAACTCCAAGAGAAGGAATTCATTCCTCCACCTAGAGTGACTTCCTCAGTTGAAGAATACAAACAAAAACTGACTGACCTAGATGAGTGGAAGAAAGCTAACCACACTTTGTTTGTTAAGGGAGGGTTGTTGTGTGAAAGTCCAAATGAGCCCACACCAATCACGAGCCATGATCCTACACCTATTAAAATCACACACCCAACCACTGGCAAAGCTGTTGACCTTGGCCCACAAACTGTTAGAAAACCTAGTGTTAAGTATGCAGAGATGTATAGGAATACTAGGTCACCAAAAAGCCAAGTTAGTAACCATGGAACAGGCTTCTTTGCTTCTAGACCTAAGACTATGTCTAGAAAAGCTTGTTACTCATGTGGTAGCTTTTCACATTTGGCATACAAATGTGTCAACGCTTCCAATGTCAACGCTGATAGGAACCATTTCAGCGCTGACAAAAGTCAACATAGGTCAAACACTGTCAGACCCAATACCTTTGTGAACAAAAGTTCACAAGTTGTTGGACCAGCCCCATTCTTTTCTAGAGGGTCTAACACACAAGGCCTAAGACCTTTTCAAAAGTCAAACACTTGGTCCAATAGGCAATGGGTTCCTGTAGCAAACCCTAGGTTTAACGCTGATAAAGGCAATCGGGGCGCTGACAAGAACAATTTCAGCACTGACAGACACACTGCCAAACCTAGGTATTTGCAACCACAGAGAAATGGGTCTAAAGCCTCTACTAGCTTATCATGGAGACCAAAACAAGACCAAAACCCTAATTCTACTGGTCTTTCTATGACATGCAACAGGTTTCATTATATTTCAAAGGTCATGTCAAGACCAATTGGGGTTAACTGGGCTTTTCATCCAAAAAGGGATGAAAATGGGGTTGTTATGAGAACCAAGTCTGTTCTTGTTGAACAACCAGATGAATCCAAGTCTTCTAAGGCTTGGGTTCCCAAAGAAAACTAATATGTTTTCTTTATGTGCAGGGCATTCAGAAGAAGATCAATGATTATGGATATTGGGATAGTGGATGCTCAAGGCACATGACAGGAAAGGAAGACTATCTGACAAACTTCACTCCTATTCAAGATGGTGATAAGGTATACTTTGGAGGGGGCTATGGCACCATCACAGGAAAAGGAACCCTTATTACCAATAATCTACGTTTTGATAATGTCTTCCTGGTAAAAGAACTGGATTATAATTTGTTTAGTGTATCACAAGTGTGTGATAACAAAAATAAGGTTCTTTTCACAGATACTGAGTGCTTGGTGTTAAGCAAAGATTACAAGCTCCCTGAGGAGAAATACATAGAATTTAGAACACCAAGGCATAAAGACATATATAATGTGAATCTTAATGGAATTAAGATGAATAATAAAATGATGTCATGTTTTTATGCTAAAGCCTCAGTAGATGAAAGTAATCTTTGGCACAGGAGATTAGGGCACATAAACTTTAAAAATATCAATAGACTTGTGAGGCTTGGTTTAGTTGATGGTTTGCCTGAAAAGGCTTTCCACAATGACCACTCTTGTGTTGCATGTCTTAAGGGCAAGCAGCACAAGGTCTCATTCAAATCTAAACAGGTGCACTCTAGTTCTAAACCACTTCACTTATTGCATATGGACCTCTTTGGTCCAACTAATATAGAAAGTTTGAAGGGTAAATCATATTGTTTTGTCATCACTGATGATTTTTCCAGGTTTACATGGACTTTCTTTTTAGCCAAGAAAAGTGAATCTGCCCAAAGTCTGATTAATTTCATTACCCAGATTGAGAAGAAGAATGGTAATGAGGTCAAAATTATTAGAAGTGACAATGAGCGTGAGTTTAGAAATCAGTTGTTAGATGATTTTTGTGCCAAGAAAGGGATTACTAGGCAGTTTAGCATAGCTAGAACCCCACAGCAAAATGGGGTTGCTGAAAGAAAGAATAGAACCCTAATTGAAGCAGCCAGAACCATGTTGGCTGATGCCCACTTTCCTATAGCCTTTTGGGCTGAAGCTGTTAACACAGCTTGTTATGTTCAAAATAGGGCATTGGTCAACAAAATACATAATAAGACACCTTATGAGTTACTTTGGGGAAGGAAGCCAAATATTGGCTTTCTCAAGCCTTTTGGTTGTCATGTAGTTGTTTTAGAAACTAGTGATGCCCTAGGTAAATTTGATTCAAAAGGTGATGAAGGCTACTTCATGGGTTATTCAGTGCAGAGCAAAGGATATAGGGTTTACATTAAAAAGGAAAAACGTATACTTGAAAAAGTACATGTTAGGTTTTTAGAGAGTAAACCTAGTGATCCTGAAAGTGGTCCAAATTGGTTGTTTGACTTGGAACCTTTATCTAGAGCTTTAAATTATATGCCTGTTACTGATCCAGACATTGTGAAGGTAACTTCAAGTGTTTTGGAAAAGAGAATTGGTAATGTTTCAGGTATACAGGTTGCTAAGAAGGATGGACCACCAGTAGTTGAGTCATCTCCCACACAAGAATATGTTACACTTCCTATATGGACAGATGAGTATTATGCTGCTGCTGCTGCTGCTAGAAAAGATAATGGTGGTTTCCAAATACCACCAAATACAAACATGCATGGCTCTTCAGGCGCTGACAAAGGGAAATCAAGCGCTGACAAGAGCAATTCAGACGATGATGGATCAGACGTTGACAACAACAGTTCAAGCGTTGTTAGCCCAAGCGCTGACAAACAAGGTTCAGACTTTGATGACACCTTTGCACATCTTTTCTCTTCCCATTTTGAACAAGGTGGACCTTCCAATGTCCATGAAGAGATTCCTGTTGATCAAAGAGAGTCTGATGAAGAAGATATTGGCAACATGGAGCGTGAAGTTGAGGACACCAGACTTTTTGAAGGAGGAGTTCTCACTTCCACAAGAAAGGATCACCCCTCATCTCAGATCATTGGTGATGTTATGGCTCCAGTTCAGACACGAAGATCCCATCAAAATCTTGGTGGATTTATTGCCAATATACACAAGAAGGTTGATACCCCTCTTGTACAAGCATGTTTGTTTGCATGTTTTCTGTCACAAGAAGAACCCAAGAAGATTTTTGATGCTCTCAAAGAACCTAGTTGGGTGGAAGCAATGCAGGATGAGCTTCACCAATTTGCTATACAGGATGTTTGGGAGCTGGTTGATTGTCCTAGATATGTGAGACCAATTGGGACAAGATGGGTTCTAAGGAACAAGAAAGATGAAAGGGGTATTGTGGTCAGAAACAAGGCACGTTTGGTAGCTCAGGGATATACACAAGAGGAAGGAATAGATTATGAAGAGGTCTTTGCTCCTGTTGCAAGAATTGAAGCTATAAGAATTTTCCTAGCTTATGCCTCTTGTATGAACTTCACTGTTTATCAAATGGATGTGAAGAGTGCTTTCCTCTATGGGACAATTGTTGAGGAGGTATACGTTATGCAACCTCCTGGTTTTGAAGATCCTGAGAATCCAGACAAGGTTTATAGAGTGAAGAAAGCTATGTATGGACTTCATCAGGCCCCAAGAGCATGGTATGGTACATTGTCCACTTACTTGGTGGAAAATGGTTTTAAAAGGGGCACCATAGATCAGACATTGTTCACAAAGAAGAAAGGTAAGGATGTCTTACTTGTCCAGGTCTATGTTGATGATATCATCTTTGGATCAACTAATCCAAAGATGAGTGAAGACTTTTCCAAGCTTATGACAGATAAATTCAAGATGAGTGCAATGGGTGAGATGAACTTCTTTCTAGGCTTACAAGTTCAGCAGAAAGAAGATGGTATCTTCATCTCCCAAGACAAGTATGTAGCTGAAATCTTGAAGAAATATGGTTTTTCTCCACATGAAAAGAGTGCTTCCACTCCTATGGATAGGGAACACCCTTGGGGAAAAATTGGAGCTGGAAAGGATGTGGATGTTAGGCACTATAGATCAATGATTGGTTCATTGATGTATCTTACAGCCTCAAGACCTGACATCATGTTTGATGTGTGTGCTTGTGCACGCCATCAAGTGACTCCCAAAGAATGTCACCTTTTTGCTGTGCAAAGAATTTTTAGGTACCTAAGATGTTATCCAGATCTTGGCTTGTGGTACCCAAAAGATTCTCCATTGGAGCTTATTGCATATTCAGACAGTGACTATGGTGGTGACAAGTTTGATAGGAAATCCACAACTGGTGGATGTCAATTTCTTGGGAGCAGATTAATATCTTGGCAATGCAAGAAACAAACAGTGGTGGCAAACTCTACAACTGAAGCAGAATATGTTGCAGCAGCTGCTTGTTGTGGACAAGTCTTATGGATTCAGAACCAGCTGTTGGATTATGGGTATAATTTCATGCATACCAAGATTTTTGTAGACAATAACAGTACTTTATGCATTATTAAAAATCCTGTACATCATTCTAAAACCAAACACATAGAAATTAGACATCATTTTATAAGAGATTGCTTTGAGAAAGGTTTAATACAACCAGATAGGGTAGCCACAGAAGATAATGTGGCTGATTTATTAACTAAACCTTTTGATACTGGAAGATTTCAATATTTGGTAACAAATATTGGAATGGTTAATCTCACTTAATATGTGTTTTGGAACCTTTTTGTAAAAGTATGTACAGGATAATGCATTGTTATTGGTCTTTGTGATGATTTAGATTTTTCCACTTTATTTTTCTAACACTGACAAAGGTAAATGTAACGCTGATAAGTGTTATTTTGCCGTTGTTAGAGATATTATTGTCTAACGCTGACAAGAGTTCCTTTAAAGCTGATACGTGTTGTCGGGGCGCTGTCAGCAACAAATGTTAGTTTTGTGGTTTTCAATCTAAATGTGTAGGTGGTGGTAGCTTTATGCCATTGGATACAGAGTTGCTTATGGATCTTTGAAGAGCTATTTGGACATGTTTTTGTTTATGGATGATGGTTGGAATATTTATATTCCTATCTTGACATAAATTTTTAATGTTCATATATATTTTGAGAAACTCATGTATCATAGTTTAAGGGGAGGTTTAAGGGACCTTTAGGACTTTTGGGTATTCTTATAATACTCTCATCACAATTCTAGATTGTGTCCACAGGTGAGTATGGGTTAGTTTTACTAAACCATGAGGCACTGTAGCATGCAAAGTTGACAAACTATGCATGCTGCCAAGACATTTTTGGCCTAGAATTGGTTATGGTCTGATGGGAGACTTGGGAATAGTTTTGTTATGGGTTTACCTGGGAGTTACAAAGAATTTTATGAAATAACTTTGTTGGTAAGTATTTTGGTTAGCAAGGGACACTAGAGGACATTTGTGTCTATCTTGCTTAAGCAAGTGTGCATAAGTGGACAGTGCTTGCCGCCCAGTAATTATTATCAACTTGCAAGATATTTCCCTTAGGATAAATTACTTTGTTAAGGTCTTTTTCTTTTTAAATATTTTTATTTTTATTTTTAGACGCTGACAAGTTTTTCTCCAAACGCTGTTACGTCCAATCGTGACGCTGACAAGGCTTTAGGCAAACGCTGACAAGAAAATATAGCCGTTGGACGTTGATGGGCTATTTTTGACCGTTGACACCTAGTGGGCCCTACCCAGTTGTTATTTTTGACTAATCTTTGGCCGTAATTTTGGGGAGTTGTTACTTTTAATTAATGCATGAGATAAGTTATATTTGATTCAATATTTTCATCATTGCTCTTTGAATATAACTGCCTCATTTTTGACCAATCCAAATCATGCATCTCTCCTATAAATTTGGCTAAACTTTTTGTTCTGGGTATTCATATTTTCTTGTCTAACATTTTTCTCCTAGATTTTTCCCATATCACATAACCTCAACAGCTTTAAACATGGCACCAAAGTTCAACTCAACCAATCTGACATTGGAGTTCAAGAGCCAACATAATATGGTAGCTTACTTGACTGCTGATAATGATTTGTTCCCTCAGTATTCACAAATGGTGGCATTTTTAAATGCATCCTCATTAAGGTATGCACTTTCTCATGAACCATTAGTCCCTGTCGCACACATTAGACAGTTTTGGAACAATGTTAGTTCCACAACAGCTAATGGAGTGACCACATTAACATCTACTGTTCATGGAAGAACATGGGTGGTCACTGAAGCCTTGGTTCGCCAAGCTTTGCGTCTTGATGACGCTGATGGTGTGACTACCCTTGCCGTTGCAACAATAGAACAAGGTCTTAGGGAATTGGGTTATCCTATTCCTGCTGGAAAATCTTTAAATAAATATCATAAGCAGGAATTTCCCTCTGACTAGAAATATTTGATACATGTCCTTCTTCAATGCTTAAGTCCAAAATGTACTGCTTTTAATGAAATAAACAGGTCAATTGCAAGTGCTTTGGTTTGTATGTCACGTGGACTTAAGTATAATTTTTCAAAAATGATTTTTGAAGGGATGTGTAAAAATAAGGGAAGTAAAATGACTTTGGCTTACCCAAGATTTTTGCAAATGGTCTTTGATTTACAAGAATATTGTACTAGGGATCATGACACTTTTTATGAGACCCCTAAGCAAAAGAAAACCATTTTTGACAAGATGAGCTCCACAAACAGATCTATCCCTCTCACCCAGGCCATGCTTGAAGTAATTCAGGCTGCTCAACCACAACCAGACCCTGCACCCCAACTTGAGCCTATCCATGAACCATTACCTTCACCTGACCACATGGACGTTGACCAACCCAATGTCAACGCTGACACTCAAAATGTTGGCGCTGACACAGCCAATCTCAACGCTGATGACATCCCTGAACAATCCCAAACACCCCTTAACCAACCAACACCCACACAATCTACCTCATCTTCCACCCCATTACAATCTAGGTTGAATAAACGCCAAAGGACTACTGGAGTGTTCTCCTCTAGTGGTCCTAGCCTTGTTGCAGAGAGAACCACCTCCACAAGTGTGGCTGGTGCCATGGATGAGGCTGGGGCTATTGACACAAGCTTAGATGCTGGTCAAGACAGTCCCAACATCATTAAGACCTCATCCACGCCCTATGATTCTTTTTTGGGAGGTCAAATCCCCATTCTAGCTGAGGGCAGATTGGAACCTATGACATTGAATAAATTGACGGCTGCTGTCATTAGTTTGCAAAAGCAAAATGTCAGCCTTGTACAAAATGTCAATAATCAGGGCCGTGAACTCCAAGTATTGAGGGAGCGGGTAACTGTTTTGGAGAATCCTAGTAGCAGGAGTCGAATGGAGGAATCTTCCAAAGGGGAGGATGAAGAGGATGAGCTGATTCATACAGCCAGTGAGAAGAGTTCACAATTTAGTGAATCTTTAAATGTTGCTGAAGTACTCACCAACTTGAAGAAGCACCCAATTATTGATACATCCAAGGTAACTCCATTGAACTTGGAAGGATCTTTCACAGCAACAATGGGCGCTGATAC
This sequence comes from Glebionis coronaria, assembly GCA_025667525.1. Taxonomy (NCBI): domain Eukaryota; kingdom Viridiplantae; phylum Streptophyta; class Magnoliopsida; order Asterales; family Asteraceae; genus Glebionis; species Glebionis coronaria. The sequence goes on along the minus strand of CM046878.1, from coordinate 164,106,716 downwards.
AGGTTTGAACGCTGACACATCCAGCGCTGACAAAGGTAATCGGGGCGCTGATAAAGGTAACTTGAACGCTGACAAAGTTGCAGGTGGTGTTGATGTATTCCAGTCATCAGCAATCATCAAAGATGTGTCCACACAGGTTTCTTCTTCTACCTTACCTATTATTGATCCAAAAGACAAGGGTAAAGGAATTTTGGTTGAAGAAGATGTTCCAAAGAAAGATGCAGCACAAATTGCATTTGATGAACAGTTGGCTGCACAACTTTTGGAAAGAGATTTGAAGAGGAGTGGTAGATCACCATTTGTTGCCACTTCTGAGAGTGAGGAAGAGAGTGGTGATGAAAAAGAAGAAGATAGCTCAGATTCAAGTGTTCAAATTATTGAAGATCCAGAAAGACTTGAATATGGGGATGAGCTAGCAAAGGAAAGATTGAGTGATTTGAAGAATCAGATTAATTGGGACCTTCCAGAAATCACCAGAATGTACCATGCTTGGGAAGACAGAGTAATGGACAACCCAGGGATGAGTTTGTCAGATCAAATTTGGGGGTTGGAAGTTCTTCTCAGGGTACAAGATGATATAAAGGTGATTTTGAGGTATAATGCACAAGAGGTCAAGACTTGGCTTAAAAGAGATAGAAGGCAGTTGTATTACAAGTTGCTTAGATGTCATCAACCTAGATGGACATACAAGAAGTTGCTGGCTTTATCTTTTGAGGAGCTAGAGTATAGGGCACATCCTATTTGGAGGAATGTGCAAGAAAATAATGTCTACCAGTTTCTTTCAGAAGAAAGGAAACAAGAGCTTGCTGAGGAAATGCAGATTCAAAAGGAGATGAGGATTGCTCAAAGACCAGTGAAGAAAGGAGATCCTCTCCAATTTCCTAAAGATATGGATGTGTATTATCCAACTGAAACTGTTATAAGGAAGCATCTCAAGCTTTCTCCATTGGAAGCTTCAGATTTGGTTAATGTAGTACCTCTAGATGACAGAAATCCAATCATAAGTTTTGATGAAGATGAGTGTGGATTTTGGAAGATTGGCAAGTTTGGAAAGGAGGTACATACTTTCACTTCAATTATTTCTATCTTTGCAAGCATAGACAGAGAAGACTTGGTGCATCTATGGAGATTGATAGAGGCCAAGTATACAGCTGAAGCACCTACTTCAGCAAATGGAATAAGACTATGGCACACATTTTTGACTTTGTGTGGTCCAAGGGAAGCAGATCCTGCCATATGGAAGGATCTTGAAGATGACCTCAGTAATCTTCATTGGAGGCTTTATTCTACTTGTGGTGTATTTCATTTGAGCTCTACAAAGTTTTCAGAGTATCTACTTGTGGATGCTAACTATTTCTTGTCCAAAGAAGTATTGGAGAAGATGAAGGAGACACCCTTGGAGATTGATTATACTAGTGACGTGGCCAAAGACTTGATTAGATATGTTTATCACCAACATAAGAAGTTTTTGTAAGATTCCTCCTAAGCCTTAAGTTTTTATTCAGAAACTTGATCATTGGAATAGATATCAAGTTTAGGGGAGGATTGTTGGGAATAAATTATGGGTCAGTTCACTAGACGCTGATAAGAAGAATTCAAGCGCTGATAGGATGACATTGGACGCTGACAGCCAAGCGTTGACATTTGAAGAAGTCAACGCTGACAACCTTGAAGATTAGCACTGATGGAATATATCTTCATACGAATCATTTTGTTTATTTGTTTCTTTATTTGTGTATGGTAAAGATAAGCTCGACATTGTATTTTCTATTATTATCTTTACCTAGAATAGTTGATTCGTAGCTTATTGTACAAGACTTCTTAATCTATAAAAGAAGATCTTTTAGGTTAATATTAATTATCAGTTTCATAAGTTTTCACAAGTTAAACCTCTTTCATTGTAATCAAGTTCGATCATTCTAATACAAGTGAAAGTTTGTTTAACATCTTTGTGTTTTAGATTAAGTGTTAATTCCGCATAACACTTAGTTACTTTATTCATAAGCAAAGGTTTCTCTACGTGTATTACTTGATCTAATCTCGTATACACAAAGCTTAATCGATCTAAGTTTGGGATCAACATAAAATACCATATATATGCTTGTGTTTGTTTACTTGTGTATTTTAGGTATGGATATCGTGAAAAACACAAAAGATCACAAGAAACAAGGAAAAACGAACACGAGAAACGAAGCCGCACAATGAACCGGGCCCAAGTTATGATTTCTCAAAGAAAAGACCTTGAAGATTTGAAGATGTACAAGAATGATCCCTTATCAATGAAGAAATGATACTTAATACCCTTTTATATTGATAATTACAAGTTTGGTCCCTTAAGTTTGTCAAAATTACAAAATGGTCCCTCAACTTTGAAGACTTGGAAAGTTTAGTCCCTCAAGATTCAAAATTGTCAACAATGGTTCTCCATGAAGTCAAACATACTTAGAAGAACTTCAAAGTTCAAGAAAGTTCAAGATCAGTGCTTGAAAATATCAAAAATGGCAAAACAAGTCCTTAAAATACTTTGGAAAACTATTTGGGGCAAAAGTATGAAAAGAGAAAGTTTGTTAACAAAGGAAAACGGGTTTGTAAGGATGAAAGAATTTGTTTAACACTTTTTCCAAAAGACAAGGACTGAAAGTGTACACACCAAACATTCAGATATCAAAAATGCGCCAAACAACTTATTCACAAGCTTTTCGGAACAAAATGACTACTATTCACCGTCCCCACCCCCCAGATTTTACTTCCACTTAACAAAGGGTAAATTCAAATTACCCTTACCCACTTTTGATTAACCTTCACACAAACACATCCCACACTTGAAATCCCACACCACTCCAATCATGGTCCCCACCCATTCAAGCCGTCCACCAATCATTTTGCAACTTCCTCTCCAAGGAATGCCACATGGCCAAATCAACAGCCCACACTCCTTACTTGGTCCCAAAGGAAAAATAAACGTCTAGGATGGATTTGGAGAGCTCAACAACTCAAGCACTCAAGGGAAATTCATAGAACTCAGTAGCTAGGGTTTTCATGTATTCAGCATTCTAGAATCATCACTTGTAGTCTATATAAGGAGACCTCAACATGTGAGAGTCCCTTGTTCCAGTTTTTCTCTTCAACATTGTAATTCCTTTTTAAACTTTATAAAAGTTTTGTATTTTGAAAAAATTGTAATTTCTTTTTATGTTTTTGAAAGTTGGTGTCATTTAATAGTGAAGCTGAGTTCCATTTTTTTTATAAAGGTGTTTTGATCTTTGGATTGAAGCACGTTTTGGTTTGATAAGGTTTTCAAGTTTGAAAAAGTTTGAAATCCTTAAATCTGTTGGTTATTTTACTTGTACTAACCCCTAGCCATTAGCCTAAAGCTCTTGCAAGCTTGTTGACACCAAGCTTGTGAAGGGATTTGAGCCTTTGGATAGGTTGTTTGCTGCTTTGTGTTGAGGATCCATTGCCATCAAGGTCTGGTTCTGCTTTGAACCATCAGCAGACCTTCCCTTCTTTGTTCAAGGACCTTGGTCACTCTCTAGCTGTTAAGAGTGGTCCAAGGAGCATTTCTGATCCTCCTAGGAAGTTGTGGAGGATAGGTATTGATTCTCTTTAAGTTTCCTCTAAAAATTATATGGTTTAAATCTGCTAAGTGTTTTGTCATGTGATTTTGTGTTCTTGTGTTTGTGACTGCAAGTTTTTGGTTTACTTATGCTTAGTGTCACCTAGTTGAGTTATTTGGGTCATAAAATCAGTAGGTTGTGTTTAAAAATCAAAAGTTTGTTTGAAAAGGTACTAAAATAAGGTTGTTAGGATTTTGAGATCAAAAGGCCTTGTGGCCTTGTGCCCTTGGTTCTTGGGGTATGGATACACTAAACAAGTCATTTGTCACCTGTTTTAAGAATTGGTTAAGTCTCACAAGGTTTGGAAAAGAGTTTGCTAGTTTTTGAAAATTTGACAAAATTGGTTTGAAAATGGTCAAACACATCAGCAATGATTAAATCCTTGTTGTTTGGATTTAGAGTCTGATTTTTGGTTTGGGAAGAGTTTTAGTGATAAGCTATATGTGAAATATCTGTTTGTGGAGCTAGAGCTTATAGAAGTTGGCTGAAGTGGTCATTTGCATCAGCAAAGCGACCACCTCAATTTTGCTTTGCATCTTGTTATCTAGTGTATGCCCTGCTTATTTGTTGCTTGAATCTTGTATTTGTGCTGCTTGTGAGTGTATTTGGCTATTTGGTTTACATGTTTGAGTGCTTATAAGCCAACTGGCTAATTGGCCTATTTTGTCCATAATCTGTCATCAATTGGCTAACTGGCCTCTTGATTCACAAGGACTCAGCCTTGATTCCTTCACAAAAGTTGCTTAAAACAGCTCATAAACAAGCCCTAGTGATTTGGTTAAGTTTGGTGCACTTTGACTTTTGGTCAAATAAGCTATATTTGGCTTATTTTTCAGTTCTGCTTATTGGTACATTCAACAACTTGGTTTTTGTGATAGGTGTCATTTTTCTTAGCTTATTATCATATCTGAGAAGTTACAGGTCTTTTGGTTAAGCTTTAGCTAGGAAACTAGCTTATTCGACTTTTTTACCCAACTTAGTTGCTTCTACAGCTTATTCTACTTGACTTTTTGTGATTTTTCTTTGTGATTATTCTTACTTAAGCTATTTGTGAGCTTTTGCAAAAAGAATCAGCTTTTGAAACCCTCTAGAACTCAAACCCGACTATTTTGTCTTTTACTGGATTTTCATTTTTCTTATTTTTGGCTTATTGGTTAAGCTTTTTCAAAATTTATTTTTATAGATCTCTTTAGTATCCCAAAAGAAGGTTGTGTGTTAAATTAGAGCTTATGGCACCAGCTTATGGCTTAATGGGCTTATTGGCCCAATAAGAATAAGCTTTTGGCTATTTAAGCTGTGATAAGCTAAGAATCAGCTTTTTGGCCTTTAGAGTTTTGTATTTAGAATTAAATTTTGAGTTAGACTGTGCTTTTTGGGAGCTTATTGGACACTTTGAAAATTGGGCTGAAAAGCCCATTAATATTGGACTGTTTTTGTTTTTAGCCCATTTGGGGGCCCAACAGGGGTATTTTGATAATTTCACTTTCATTTTCTGTTTATTTAGGTTAAAATAAACAAGTTTCCAAGTTTTTAGAATTTTTTTATAATTTTTGAAGTTTTAATATTATTTTAATATTTAATTTTAGTTTTTAATCATTTTAAATGGTTTTAATTAGTTATAAATTTTACAAAAATAATTTTTAGTTTAATTAAGTCATTTTAGTGTTTTACAAATTGAAAAATCTTTATTTGGGCATTTTATTAATTATTTTATTTTTAGGGCTTTAATTAGCATTTAAAAATTCATATTTAATTAAATAAAAGGTTTGAAAAAGTTTTGATCATTTGTAAACTCTACTTGGATTTTTAGCTATTTTTGGTAATTATTTGGTAATTTTTTAGATTAAATTTTTATTTTGTCCCTTTTTGCGGTTTTACGTTTTATCGTCGTAGTGTAATTTTAACGTATCCGTCATTCTCTTTTCTTATCTCTTTCATACTCAATATTAATCCAAAATCATTACAAGTTATTCACACACAATAAACCTTCTTGGGAAAACGAATCTTAGGTCATTAACACTTGATTTTCCTAAATCACTTGTTTAATACTTACCGCATATACGCCTTTTTCTTAAAAAGGTCGTATTTTACCACAATCAATGCTTCATTATCTTATGCAGATATGCTCAGCCCTACGTATTCAAACACGGTAAATATTCAGAGACTTGATGCTAACGTGCTTAATGAGGCTGATTTCGATATTTGGCTACTGTTGGCTACGATTACTGAGATTAATGATAAAATGAAAAGTTCACTATATGGTTACTTTATTGGAAAAACATTGACTTTCCTTGTTGTGAAATGGTTTGTTCGCGTAAATTGAAAATGTATCGTTCAGAAAACATAACCTTGGTGAATGGTTTTTCTTCTATACGTTCTCATCTATTAAAGATGTCGATTTGGTGCATATAGAGTGTCCCTGGATTATTCATTGAGTCCCTATACTTTTCTATAAGCTGTTTCCCTCTATGAGTCTTCTTATAGAACTGTCTCATGTAACTGATTGGGTTAAGTTTCATGACTACCTAGTGGTCGCCTAAACTTCCGATGGACTAAGCTTGATCGCGTCTAAAGATCGGTAACCTGATGATGCTTGATTCGTATACTATTTCGATGTGCTTGTAATCATGGGGAAGATGCTACTACGTAATAATTCTTATTGAAATTAACGCTTGTAATGGTTTTGTGACAATCTGGTTATCTTTATTTCCAACTTTGATAAACCTAAATATACTAAAGAACCCATTCGTGTGGATTATGAGAAGAAACCTTCTCGTTGCGGTACTTGCTTAGTGTTTGGGCATTCAGGTGATGATTTCCCAAAAGCTCCTAAACGGGTGGTAAATAGGGTGGAAAATGAGAAGGGTGGTTCATCTAGGGCTGATGATAAGGGTTTCACAAAAGTAAAAGGTAAAAAATCAAATGGAAGTAATTGTGGCAATAGATCTATTAAACTGGTTTGGTTGAAACCCAAAACCACATTTCAATTCGAACCCAATGTGTCTCGACCATCTACTAAGGCGAGTACTAAGAAGGCGACATTAGGTAAATTGCGTAAAACGGCATGTAAGATGAGTGCATCGCCTTCACGAAACCATTATGTCTTCGTTAGCAAATCCTTTAATGCTTTAAATGATGACCGGTTTGCTTCTAAAAAAGTAGAATCGGTTAGTAAGACCTTCGCGTCTGTTTTGAATATTGAAGAGCAAAGTAATACCCCTATACTTGATAAGATTAATAGACTTGAAAAATATTAGATAGAGGGGAAGAGTGTGCTTGCGGGTGATGTTGGTAAAAGTTTGGAAGGTTGAGTCTTTGGGTGATCATGATAGAGAGGAAGAAGTTACATCTGTCGATAATGATATGACGAAGCTTCTGGTAGCTAAATCACTAAGGGTTTGATATGGTACCACAAGCTTGCTGGAAAAGTGAAAAAATGGAGGGGTTCTCAAAGTGAAGCTGATCTAGATTATAACCCATACGATGATGATGTGTATGGTGGTCAGGATATTTCTCATCATATTGAATCTATTGCTAATAATTTGGACATCAATGTTCGAGGGCAATCAAATAAATAGGTTGCTTTATGTCAATTAAGATACTTTTATTTAGTTAATATGTGTAACATCTCTTAAAAAAGTAGTTTCTTAAAGAAGTAGTTTCATAAAGAAGTAGTTAATATGTGTAACTTCACTCACATCCATTGTACTGAATTATTATTTGGTGAAATAAAATTTTCCGGGAATCTCTTTACCCATAAAGAACTTCTCGGCATGTGATTTTGAAATCGATAAGTTTTACGATCCACGAAATGTCATTCAACAATGAAACGAGGTTATAAATAATATTTGATTGTGAGTTAAAATTATCTCAAATAATGTCCTTTATATTTTCTTGGTGGCTTGTACATACCTTCGGATTGCAACCCGAACTCTAATGATAAAGAGAATGGACACTTTAGTGCGCTTATCATCTACAAAAGGCGAGAAATCTTCTTAAACTTGAGCAGATTTTTCATGGCATTCAAAGTCTATAAGCTCAAGGATCATATTTAGATTCAAGACACAAATCTTCTAAAACATAGAAATACCTACAATTGGTGCTCAATAAGTTGAACACAATTCTTCAAGAGGTATCTCAATGACAACTCAAATCTTTTAAAAATTACGTCTTCAACCCCCCGTTCTTCACAAAATTGTATACTACTAAATGAATATCAAGTGGATCAATTTTTTAAAGGGAACTTTCAAACACTATTTTTATGTTTCTGGATATATCATTTTAAGACTGGGCAATGTATCCAAAACATATCTGTGATTCTAAAGTGGTACCAAATAAAAGATTTCAAGAATGTTCAATGATAATTCGATATCTTTCAAAACACCATGCTCAACACTTAAAATGTTTCTCACATCACCAATGTCGCCCGACTATCTCTAATACGCTTCTATTAATCCTTGTATTACATCCATTAGTAAAAACTCTATCCATTTATACATATATTTGTTTATGGTAAACACTTCATCTCATAAAATGAACATTACCTATTATTATATTGTTTTATCTAATATTTTATTAGCTGCCTAACTTTTTCGTAGGAATTTTGGCATTAATTGTTTATGCATTATCTAGCTTACTACGACGTGAATGATAAACACGTATCATCCCTACCGACCCATTATCTTCAAGGAAATAAATTATCCATACCTCATATGTAAATCAAAGAGAAAAACAAATTAGAGTATCAAACGTCCATTATCTCCAATTTTTATTGATAATGGTGCACATTTATAGATCCCAGATTATGAAACTCATTTTTTGTTGTAGTTTGTTGATCCTGTTTATTTTTCTTTTGTTTTTCTCAACTTTTTATCTTTTTAATTTGTATGTTTTTTATATATTAAATATTAAAGATCTAACTTCAAACTACAATTTGTAATTGTGTGGTAGGTAGGAAGAAAAGATTAATGAAAATAACCCAAAAAAGAGGATGGAGATCTGGAAGATTCAAGCAAAATCAGACGGTGGATTGGAGATTTAATCAATCCATACAAGATTAATAGATCCATATTACATGTAAGTTATTAAAGCTTACTTAATTTCTTAACATTTTTTCTTTCAGTGAAAGTTGAGTTGTTTTTTGGTTTTGAAAAATCCTTGCAGGTTCGAACTATAAGGTGATATTTGTTTTTTTAATAAGTGTCTCTTAATAACATCTTAATCTTACTCATTTAGACGCGTTAAGACATTTGGGCCATCTCTTTGTTTTTTTCAAGTTATTCAGACGTAGTAAGAGGCAATGAGTGTTAAGAGTGTTTGTTTTTTCTGATCATTAAGAGGCAGTAAGAGGTACCAACCCCTCTTACTGAACAACATGTATAGGTGGTGTCTTATCACCTCTTAATGTCTTTTTTTATTCTTACTTTTTTTACCAACTTTTTATTTTTTATTTTATTATATGACTTATAATTTTGGTGTTTTTTTCTTGTTTCACCTTTAATTTCTTATTAAAATCATTAAATAAATTTATTTCATATATTTTGTTAAATAAATAGTGTATAAAATAATACATGATAACTTATAGTATGTTTAAATCGAACGGTTCAGTTTCATACTTACATATCAAACAATTAATTTTGAGTCAAATTCAGATTTCTAAACCACATATTTAGATTCAGAACTTTCTACCACATATTCATATTTAGATGTGCGAATCAGATTCAGATTCAGAGCCTCTTAATAAACAAACAACACCTAAGATTGATATTGTGTTCATGGAAATGCTTTTGACTTCTACGGGGACATATTACAATTCTTTGGGTCATACCTCATAAATCAGGTATGTTTTTTTTACATTCTATTTTTTATGTTTTTTATTTTGATATTTCAATATAATTTTAGGTATTTGTATGATGTGGTTGCTATAACGGAATCCTACCAACCAACTAGTTATGTGTTAAATTCGGGTTTAAGAATTGAATTTTGACGATTATTGGTTGGTTTGTATTGATTTGACTACTAGATGATGGTATCTTTTTTGGTATAGTTTCTAAGCCACGCACTTTACTTGCACAATGGCATTCTTTTTATCCGCGAAGTTAAGGCAAACACCTATATTATATTTGAGTTAGCTTAATCAGTGATATATTAGGGATTTACCAGGTTCATGCCTAATTTTGTTGTTCTTTGTAGGTCTAAAATACCCCTATTTTGCCTGTAGAATTGGAAATATGGGTGGGTCAGGATAGTCCGCTAACAAGTCTTCGCAGTATCTGATATGAACTTCGAGTTTCGTAGTATAATTATATTTTTGATGAGTAGATAGTAGGGAAGGAATGCAAGATTATAAGTTTGTGATGTGACACATTGATGCACTCATGTATATACACGTCAGCTTATAGCTGTTACAATGAATTAATGTAACACTGATTAAATTTTTTTATCTACTTATGTGTGCTCTTTTTCAGGAAGCAAGAATGCATTAATTTCGTTGTCGAACAACGGGACTTCAAGAATTATGGTAAACTGCTAATTATGGACACTATTATTGCTTCCGTTATATTTGGTTACATATACTTTTTCTTTTTAATTGTAATCTTTGTGATGGACTGCACTCTTGAGTTGGTATCATTTTTTATATGTTTCACGTTTAATGTGTTGTTTTCTAGACGGCTATATGTATTTCTGTGCGTAAATATGTGTTCTATAAGTTGGAATTTTTGTACATGGAAAGTAATATGAAGTTTGTGATGTGAATACGCAGGTACACAATTGTGTCAACTGGAGGGACCGCATCAGCTCTAAAGAAAGTTGGAATCTATGTACAAAGGCCGAAAAGCTTACCAATTTCCCTAAAAAGGTAACCATTTGTTTAAGTATCAGAATTACAATAGTTACACATTTTTATTTCGGCTTGATGGTCGTGTAAAAACTCTGCATCCTAATGTACATTGAGGTATTCTCAGCAGAAGAGAACAAAATCATCACATGGAAGCTTTAGAGAAGCACAATATTGGTAAGTTACATAAAGTTATTGTTACCATGATGAATTATCCCAATATTTAGTAGACGTGCTTTAAATAAATTCTTTGCATGATTTGTCTACTAGGAAGTTATTATTTGTCTACACTTGCTTTTAGAAGATACTTAGAGACTTCTATTTGTAGGTACAGTTGTTGATGACGTATAGTCCCCAACCGGGTCATGGACCCGGCCCACGGGTACTACCCACATCCGGCCCGTCACGGACGGGTTGGATTAGTATCATTTAAGCTTATGGGCTTCGAATGAATAGTGGCCCCATGGATGAGTGCGGCCCACGGCCCGATATGGCTGGTACAAGGTTAGACAGAATCACAATCTTATTTGGATTGGGATTTACCCCTAAGTGGAGGATATACAATCACCATAATTAGAAGATAACAATCAAACTAATTATGTTAATGTCCCATTGTTTGGGGTCGAAGCATCTGTGACAGCCCATTAGGGTTTCACCGCCTATATAAGGAACCCCCAAGGGTTTCACAAAGGTATCATACTCTACATACTCTCAACCCACGCCCGATTCTTAACCCTAATTAGATTACTTACTCTCACGTCAGAGTTTAATCGTGGGACAAGCTCCCACGGTAAGTTAACGCGTTTTGTTTTATTGTGCAGGATCTCAGCAACACATTCACTTGGTGCAAGAGCCGCAGCTCAAACTATCCGAATTAAGCCTAATTCGGATTAAGAAAGGATCATCCAACTTTTGCATCAACAAGTTGGCGCCACCCGTGGGACCCTACACTAAACTCAATCTCTCCCAATGACGAAGGGACACTTTCAGGGAAACCCAAGGAACACGAATCCTGGGAATCGAAATTCCGCGGGTGATGGGATAATCTCCTCAACCCCGCCTTCTGGTGGCCAAACAAGAGGATTGAATACGTTTTAGTCTCTCGGTGAGGCAGGCACATCCGATAATACCCCATCACCAACCCTCACTCTGGATAATCCCGACCCGGGAGCTATGCCAAAGGCCCCTACTAAGGAGCCACAAAAGCCACCAGTGGTCGAGGCGGAATTGGAAGTTAGTTCACTCGATGATGAGGACCTCGAACGCGTACTCACGCAAAATTTCGACAAAATCATGCCAGGCATCTCGGCAAGATTAAATCTGGGAAGGAACCTCCAATCCAGACTTAACTTCAGTAGCGCCGCGCACGGAACTCCCCTCAAGCTTAAAAGAGGGTAAGGAACGCGGGCTCATGAACAACCTCACTTCGAGGAACCACCTCGAACACGTAATGTGTTCAAGCGCATAGGGGATCACATCATGCAAGAATTGCAAGAAGCCCAGGGAGACGAGGATAAGTCCGACGGCTTCACTAGACGCCCGATGTTGGAAACTCATGTGGACAATCGCCGCACAAGTGTGTGGCTTAGGATAAACTCTGGTGGGAAGGAAGCTCCTTCTCAGAAAAGTGGTTATCATAAATTGAAAGGTGGGGGAAAACCCCCCTATCACCACCCTTTGGGGTATGATTCGGATGATCATCACCCCAGACGTCGCCGACCTAGGTATTCTACCCATGAACCATTGGATGACGAAGGACACTACGGCGATACCTACTATCGTGATGAAGAGGAGGAAGATCTATCCCTCCCATGGTGTAGCGAGAGGAAGGATGCCTTCACTCTTCGTATACGGAATTATTCCGAGGAAAAGAAGCACCGCATGCCAGTGATCGTCAACACCTACGACGGATTTGGCGATCCAGAGGATCACCTAAAGGTATTTGACACTATAACACCCCCAAATATTCATACTTTAGTTCAGCGGAAGAGCCGTTGGTGTTACGGGATAGCACATTACTCAAATCATAGACAACGCTTCAAAATCGCGTCGTTTAATAATAAAGCATTTTCCATTCATAAACATCAAATTACATAGGTCCTCAGGTGAATACATGTCTTACAAATTTACAAAACATTTGAATGGAAATTGTTATTTAAATGCGGGCTATAAATTCTTGTCGTCTTCCCTAGAATTACCTTCAAGTACCTGAGATAAAACATGTTAAAAAGTCAGCGAAAACGCCGAGTGAATTCATAGAGTTTAATAAAAACCATTAATATATCATTGGTATATAATTATTACCGAAAATCATTTTGTATAAATCTTTGTAGTAGGCCATAAAATAGGCCAAAGACATTTTATACAACTCTTAGTCGTAAATCATAATACAGGCTTCTGCCTTTAAAACCATTATACGAACCATTGTCGCAAAAACATCATACAACACGTTTTATAATGTTGTATAGAGTTAAATAAAAACCGTTATATGAAAATGGTTATGTAAAACCAAAACACGAACATAATATCAGTAATAAGACCCCTTATTGCTAGTCAAGTAATATATTGTAATTCAATGCGTATATCAGTATTTTCATTATTGGATTATTATAAGCCGCATGACATTGTTACCTTACTATAACAAACAACGGGTATTTAACCCGTAATTCCTTTCCCCATCTAAAACAGCGTGTCGTCATAATAATCACGCTTATATAAATCTTCTCATACATAAATTCGCTTACCAATCAATGTGGCACGACGGGGATCAACCGTCAAGGCGCGAACTGGGGTGATTTTCCCCAAATAGTACTATTATATGCATAAGCGTCTACCAAATCCCGGTAGTTCACAATTCATGCTAATGGGACTTTTAGTGACATAACCTAACTAATAATAATCCATTTCATTTCATACATCGGGTCATATAATCATTCATCGGGTCATATAATCATTCGGGTCCATATCAATAAGCAAACAATCGGGACAACTGGTGTCCTATTTTTATTGAAACTAGCATGTTATCTCCCTTGCGGGTTTATAAAACATTTCATAAAACATTTAAAATAGTGCGAGGCTATGAACTCATGTTGATTAGGAAAGGCGGGTTATCGGCGATTTGGATGTACGGTACGTGCTTCAATCACAGAAACCTAGACAAATAATACTCTTCTTAGACTCTTGTCCAATGACTTTATAAAAACAATGGATATGTATATATGATGACATGATTAGTATGATGATGATCAAGTGTGATTTTATCTCTTCATACACATTATAGTGTTATGTGTTAGTCAAATTTTTGACTAGTTATACTAGTTTCAACTTATTTATATATATTGAGGCCCAATAAGCTCATTAAAATCCCAATACATTATATTAGTCCATTTATACTTTTAATTCCAGGCCTATACTCATATGTTGGGCCTAAGTGGGTTAAGCCCATGAGTAAGTCCATTAATGTTTAGCCAAGCTAGTTGGGCTAGTGGTCCAATAAGGCTACTTTGGCCCGTTAATGTCCATAAGTTATAAAGCTCGGGTTTTATCGGTTTTTACTTTTCAAATGTACTTACATATCAGTAGATGAGTTATAAAAATTTTACATTAGACGGGTCCGACCGTCTAAGTTTTATTTGGCGAAAACGTTAATCTTTCGGTTTTAGCCGAAAAGACGTAAAACTCATATATATAGTTTTATAACTTTAGAAAATATTTGAGTTTGTATTTTTATAAAAATGCCATACTTATTTTTCAAAGTATATAAATTATTTTATAAGTATTATCATAAGTTAGTGGGTTTTACATATGTATTTTATAATAGTATTACTTGAGTGCTCATTTTATATTATATACTTTTATTTCCAAATCTGATTATCAAAATCACTTTCAACATTTTTGCCATATATTGAGTTCTACAAGGAGATAGAAGCTCAAATTTGGGCAGAACAAACTACATCATATGTGTTACAAATAACTCCTGTTTAGCTATTGCACAATCATCCTCTAAGTATCCCTAATAATTCGTCCAAAACAGACTATACAGATTTGAACTTTAATAGTATTTTGATCATATCTTGCTCATTTTATTGATTCCATTGAGAGGCCAACTCTCCACATATGTAAAAATCATATATCTTACTCTATATTCAATAATCAAAGTCATTTTATCAGGTTATAATATGGTTACGTAATGTTTTATACAGCCTATAATTTTAGTCAAGATTTTAACATCTTTACATGTAGATTTTAGTCTTTTTAACCAAATCTATCAACACAAAATCCCCACATAATACTTTGATCATCATTCATCATCATATACATATACATTTTTGAAGAAAATACACGAGTAAATCTATAAAATAACAAGGTGATAGAAAGAAATGATCTTGTACCAACCAATATGATGAAAGGTTAAGGTTTTTGATGAACTAGACTTGGTTTTTGGTAACCAGTCTTTTGAAATAGCAAGACCACTTTTGAGATCACCAAGAGTATGTATACATCTTCAAAAATCAGCCCTACACCTTCTTGAAATCCTCCTTAAAACTCCATGGAAACTCATTTTCACATGTTATAATCACCTCCAATCTTCATCTTTTCAAGTAGGCTTCAACATATGTTGATTATAGCCTTTGTTTATGGTTAAAATTTGATGAAAATGGTGATAGGAGGGTGGCTATGGACGTTCATAGAGAGAGAGAAAGGGAGATGGAGAAAACTTTGCTAGATTTGCATGTGTGTGAGTTGAATATAAAAAAGAGTTAGTGGTTTTTGGTCAAGTGTATGGGACAAGTGTCCTAGCACTTTGTAAAAATGTGACACCAAGGAGTGGTGTTGGATTGTTGAAATCAGCCCATAGTGGGGGTAGGACAAGTGTCCCACTTGTCTCATCTCCACTAATTTACGGGTACTCCTCGATTCTAGTTTCCTCGATTTACCTGCCCTCGGGTCGATTTACGAAAAACGTTTTGATAAATTATGAAACTACGGCACAAAATGATTCTAATAAAAATTGTCTCATCAAAAACGGAGCACAAATGCGTAAATACGTAAACCTAGGGTTTCCGGTTTAATCGTAAAAGACGCTAAATTATGCACGTAAGTCCTAATTTCTTCTCGTAAATTTGTGAGTTTATAAACCAATACAAAAATAAAATTCCAAAATAATATTCAAGAATAAATTTATTTCCTGAAATGTCGGACTGTTACCAAAAACGGTGTATGTAAACGTAAGCACGTAACGTAGAGTTCTCCGGTTTAGACGTAGTCGATGCTACTTTAAGACGTAAACCCTTATTTCTTCCCAAAGGTGAGTGAGTTCATAAATTAACAATAAAATAATGATTTTAAATAATACCTGAGAATAAAATAACGACCTCAAATTGACGGATTATCACAGCAGTTACCCCTAAAGAGGATCTTTGTCCTCAAAGATCAATTTATCTTACTACTCGCTTCTTATAGAGTTAGAGACACGTGGGTATTTCCTCCACATTCGGTCTTTTCTCACAAGTGTAATTCATTAAAATACGCGAGTTTCATCAAACATAACTACGGGAATACGATCAGGCTTAAGTTGACTTACTTTCTCTATCCATGATGTTCACGGGTTTTTGATGAATGCAACTTTTCGCCTATCCAAACTTCATTAAGAAATAATCAGATTTTCACTTGATAAACAATTTATCAAGTTTGTTATACGAAACATAATTCGTGCAGCCCTTGAAGTTTTGGGGTAGATCAAGCTTATATTCCTTTCGGTCCATATCTTTACATCATCTCAATGGTCCCATACAATGGGGACTTATTTCCCATGATCCTTCAGATCGTCAATTCACTTTTCCATGGCGAAAATTTTTGGCATAACTTTGCTACCCATCATGCACTTCAAGATCTACATTTCATATTCACATAACCTCCTGCCCACTACTGGCAGTCAATAATCAGATCCTATTTTCCACAATCATTTCAGGTCTCGCGGGTCGGGTATTTCCATCCCAACTCCTGCCTACAGATGCTCTTAAACTTCTCTTTATATAGATTCTCATAAGATTCAATCTCGATCCTAATACGATAGTTATCAATGATGATCTCTCCAAAGGAAAACGATTATCCCGTTCATTACCAAAGCTCAATTATTCATACATAAAACAAGACTTCTAGTGTTTGTATTGTTACTTTACCCTGTCCCTTCGATTGGGGTGGTAAATAGTACTCTCATCAAGATTCGTTCCCAATGACTTCTAAAGAAATCTCTAGAAATTTGATGCGAAGCGAGGATCTTGATAGAGATGATCGATACACGCACACTATGTTTACACAACTTATTTAAATACAAAAGAGTCAACTTCTCCATCGAGAATCTATCATTAACGGGAATGATATTAGTAGATTTGGCCAGTCTGTCGACGATGACCCAAATCAAATCAAATCCAGATGATGACCTTGGAAGTTTTATCATAAGAATCCATGGTGGTTCTATCTCACTTCCAAACAAGAATTATAAGCTGTAGAAGCAATCCTTATGGGTTTTTGGCGTTCAGCCTTAACCTTCACAAAAGTTATATGTTTACCAACGTATGAGACGATGCCTGCCTTCATAATTGGCCATCAGTACAACTTCTTCAGATAAGATACATTCTATCAGAAATGGCATGAATAGAATAATTAAACTTATGAGATTCCAATATAACTAAATCTCAAAATCCTCTATATTCAGGCCACCACAAACGACCTTTTAAACATTTAACGCCATCGGCTCTCATTTCAAATGGTTCACATTAGCCGCGAACCCCCTTTTATTATCTATATTATCCTTCTTACAAGCATCAGTTATTTCTAAATTGCTCGGCAATTTAATGTGTATGGTCAATACTAAGGAACACATCTTAATTGGTTCTTTATTCTTTCTACATAATGCGTGAGCAACTACATTCATCTTCCCCGATGAATTAAATATCAGGACCATAATCACCCAGAAATTCTTTCTTCATATTTTCTTAGTTTTAGTTTTGTCTCAACTATTATTTTTATCAGTTTTGCTCAGTCCGACGTTTAGAACGTCGATAAATATTACAAGTGATTAAATAATAAATATTTAATTTTTATGAAACGTAAAGGTAAATTTTTTTTATTTCTCAGTTCGTCCAGTTATAGAAAAAAAGTTCAAAATAAATTTGAATCTAATTAACACGATTTTTGTGGAGTTATCGAGAATAATTAATAAGATCCGTAAATGTTCGAAAAAAAATCTCTGTTTAAACTTTGGTCAAAATTTTCTTAGTTGCAGAGCAAAAATTGCCGCTCTAAATTCCAAGTCATGGTTTAAATGCTTTCCTCAATCCCTCTTAGGTTGTCTTGAGGTATACACAAACATTTACTCCTAAGGGAGTTTAGTTAAATGATCTGGGTATAAGGGAATGATTCCTTAAAAATCCTTTGATAAATTATCTTGTCAAAACATTTTTGGAGTTTCTTCTTGGTATAACCCAAATCCTTAATGGCTCTAATCTTTGAAGAATCAATATAGATTTCATTACCATTAATTACACGGTCATTTAATGTAAAGGATTAAGCCTTAAATCACATGTTAAATACTCAAGGTACAGGTTTTCACTACTCGGCCAACTCAGGGCAGTTTACAAATGATTATTAACTCCTTCTTATTCTTAGAAACAAACAGATGGTCCTTAATGATCACAAGCATGAATTTATCAAATTACAGCCTACACACGTGATTCACCAAATTTATGAATGCTACATGTGCATTGGTCAATCCAAACGACATCACATGAAACTCATAATATTAAATACGAGTTATGGATGTAGTGATTGGAATAGATAATCTTTTTCGCGGACGCGAAGTTGATGATAACCATGCCGTCGATCAAATTTTGAATATACGCTAGAACCTTGTAAATGATCGAACAAATCGTTCATCTTGGGTAATGGATATGAATTTTGATCGTCAATTTACTTAGTTCGCGGTAATCAATAAATATAAAGAATGATAATACCATAGCTCTTCATAGTGACGAGCTCAGTAGAATAAAAGCTTTCTCCGGCAACTCTCTCAGTTGCACGGTAATTCTTTTGATTCAGATGGTGCTGATGTATAGTGCACATGCCACAGGTGCAGCACCAAGAATATAATCAATACCAAATTCAACTTGCCTTAATGGCGGAAGTCTATGTAATTCATCAGCATATACCTCAGAAGTTTTAAATGAGAGGAACATCTTTTAATAAATTCACTTTAAGTTATTTCTAGATTACAAGATCGTTGACTAGTTCATAACCATTCATGGTATAATTTCAAGCCTAAATACAGGATACAGTCTCCCATCGGGAATTATTTAGATCACTTTTGATAATCAACATCTTATCTTTTAGGGGAATTCCACTCGAGTTCCCATCAATTTAGACAATGATATCAGGTCATAATCAACCAATCCATTCTAATGGCACTAACAACTTTTCAGTTTTATTGCCGTTGATAAGATAAGAACTTCTCAAAAGACTAATAATAACTCATAATCCTTCACAAATTTAAGGATATCTGGAGACATAGCTAACATTAAAAAGAGTAAGGTCAACGCATAATTTACGCGAGAGAATTTCAAATCAGATACAGACGAAAACATTAGCGAATATGAATATATCCCATGTTTTCATAATTTGAGTACGCATTCGGAAGCACCTCTGATCGTTACCCAGGTCATTAAAATGAAATCTAATCAAAAGAAATGATAAGAACGTCGATACACCCAGTCAGGTATTAACACTTGATAATTAGTAAAGTTTCTAAAGAATCTTGCCATGAAAGAATTAGACAAGAAGGGGATATCAATTGTCAATTAAGACAATATCCACAGATGAGTAAATTCGATTCAGAAAAATAAATGGTACGGCCACATATGTAGGTGTCCCTAACAATATGTCCCTATTTTGCACTTCTTGCAGATATCATAAAAATTCAATCTTTCACAATTTCAAGGAAAATGTAATGTTTATTAACATTTTCATGGTGACTACTAATCAGCCTTGCATGGTCCCTTCCGAATTGTATGTAGGCGCGCAACTATATACAATTTTAGGATTAACGATGCAATACTCAGTTCGTTAGAACTTTGTCATCATTTTTAATATATATATATATATATATATATAGAATTTAGATAAAATGGTGTAGGTGCTTAAAGTTATTAAAATAAGAAGCAATAAAAAATGGATAAATGTCACATTATTGATTAGTTTTGGTTCGTTTATGAGTTCTTAGTTCGTGTACGAGTATTCTTGGAACTTTTAGTTCGTGTACGAGTAGTCGGTTCACGATTTTTAATATTACTAGTTTCTCGTGTATCAGTTGTGTCTCATAGTTTAACAATTTATTGTCAACTCTAATGTAATTTTTGATAATGTATCACTTAATTTTCGAATAAAATGATTATTTATGTTAATAATATTTTGTGAAGCAAAACTATGTATCATATGTATCAGTTGTAAATTTTAACGTATAAAATTTTTAGTGGTTTTATATCAAATTTTTATGTATAATATTTATTATTTTGTGTCTAATCTTAAATAAATCACATGTTAATTGATAAAATCAATGGTTATTATGACTTTTTATTTTAACAACTTTAAGTTACTAAACTACAATAACCCAACTCTATATATATATATATATATATATATATATATATATATATATATATATATATATATATATATATATATATATATATATATATATATATATATATATATATATATATATATATATATATATATATATATATATATATATATATATTCATGCTTCATCATGAAATAAAAATTAAATGAATCTTCAAAGATGATTTTCATTATGGAAGCAATTAAAGTTTCCAAGGTGTTTCATAAACAACTTTATTTCGATAACGATTACTCATAAATCTCACTTTGAATAATCCATATGGTTATGAAAATTCAATTTTTCTCAAGGAATACTGTTTTATCTTATAAAAACAATGAGTGATCTACAAAAGAGTGATTAAAACTTGTTCACCAAGAACTAACTACAATATAATAGGAAATGAGCTTAGCCAATTAATCATGAGGTTCATAACCTCGATGGCACTCAAAAAGAATAATCCACAATGTAACTCAAGTCAAGATGAGTACTTGTCCAACGGTTGCATCACTAATGCGAACTATAGGAAGAAGCAAGAAAAGATAGATAACATCGATACATGTAAAATTTTGCAATCAAAGGTAGTCTTTTCATTAATCACAAACAAGTCAAAAATTGTACCGTAACACATTACGTGTCGCCATGTCATACAATTCCTAGGACTCATCCTACCAACTGATGTCTCAGTTAAGTTAGGGATTTTAAAAGATACTACAATGAATACTAACCTACACGAGTCATTAGGTGTTCCACCTGTACCAGAAGATCCATCGGTCCCAATTCAGAAGAAGATTTCTTCCATATATTCCTTGGACACTGGGCATCCTCGTCATTGGACAATGGCCTAGAAACAACCCTTAACACGAACCAACAATCATTTAAAACCTTATAATTCAATCACAGGACTCAACGACTTCGTCTTAACAATATCATATTTCGTACGAGATAAATTTTGCTTTATTCAAGTTTCAATCAACTTATACTCAATGCGACATCCTACTTCATTCTCCAATTCTTTCAACCTTATTCTTAGACCTTGAAAGGGCAATAAAAGTTCCACATGAACAACACTTAATTTCCAATCCTATAGCTCTTACAACAATAGTTATCAAATGAGTCACTAGTATGAAATGATTCACACATTCAATTAGACTTCTCGGAAAGGTACTAGTGGCATGAGGCTTTTGGGTAAAGGTTCCAATGACAGCCTCAAGTGCAACATTTACCTTTTTGATTTCAATTTTAAAAATTGGGTGACACCGAATCAGATGACACCTTTCTAGGTGGTAAGGTTTTGTCAAACTCCTCTCTATAAGGAAAGATCGTCATGACATCGATATCAGATTTAATCTCGCCAATTCTTCTTTAATATCATAATCAACTAATACCAACATTTCTACTAATATCAACCATTTTATTGGGATCATAAATATCCACAACTTGGTTTAGATCTGGAATAGCTAGAATTCCTACGGGAATAGCTTCGATTGATTTGCTTGAGGAGTTAGGGTTCCTTGTGACAATCTACGTCGTATAAATACCTCGTATAAGTATTAAAATAATCATCAAACAATCATGTAATCAAATTACAACATATATATATAATCCAAGTTATATATACATATATATTAAAATAACACTTCCTAGTCTGGCCTTGTCGATAACTCGGGAATTCTTCGGCACCGTTATAGCCAAAAGATTTTTAAACATTTTATTCAAAATATTTATTTACAAATATTTATGGTTAAAAGATTTTGAAATGTATTATTCAAAACCTAGGTTTTAAAAATCTTTCGTTCTCTATAACGATAGCTCTGATGCCAAACTATAACACCCCCAAATATTCATACTTTAGTTCAGCGGAAGAGTCGTTGGTGTTACGGGATAACACATTACTCAAATCATAGACAACGCTTCAAATTCGTGTCTTTTAATAATAAAGCATTTTCCATTCATAAACATCAAATTACATAGGTCCTCAGGTCAATACATGTCTTAAAAATTTACAAAACATTTGAATGGGAATTATTATTTAAATGCGGGCCATAAATTCTTGTCGTCTTCCCGAGAATTACCTTCAAGTACCTGAGATAAAACATGTTAAAAAGTCAGCGAAAACGCCGAGTGAACTCATAGAGTTTAATAAAAACCATTAATATATCATTGGCATATAATTATTACCGAAAATCATTTTGTATAAATCTTTATAGTAGGGCATAAAATAGGCCAAAGACATTTTATACAACTCTTAGTCGTAAATCATAATAGGCTTCCGCCTTCTAAACCATTATACGAACCATTGTCGCAAAAACATCATACAACATGTTTTATAATGTTGTATAGAGTTAAATAAAAACCGCTATATGAAAATGGTTATGTAAAACTAAAACACGAACATAATATCAGTAATAAGACCCCGTATTGCTAGTCAAGTAATATATTGTAATTCAATGCGTATATCAGTATTTTCATTATTGGATTATTATAAGCCGCATGACATTGCTACCTTACTATAACAAACAACAGGTAGCTAACCCGTAATTCCTTTACCCATCTAAAACAGCGTGTCGTCACAATAATCACGCTTATATAAATCTTCTCATACATAAATTCGCTTACCAATCAATGTGGCACGACGGGGATCAACCGTCAAGACGCGAACTGGGGTGATCTTCCCCAATTAGTACTATTACATGCATAAGCGTCTACCAAATCCCGGTAGTTCACAATTCATGCTAATGGGACTTTTAGTGACATAACCTAACTAATAATAATCAATTTCATTTCATACATCGGGTCATATAATCATTCATTGGGTCATATAATCATTTGGGTCCATATCAATAAGCAAACAACTGGGACAACTGGTGTCCTATTTTTATTAAAAATAGCATGTTATCTCCCTCGCGGGTTTATAAAACTTGGGAAAGGCGGGTTATCGGCGATTTGGATGTACGGTACGTGCTTCAATCACGGAAACCTAGACATATAATACTCGCCTTAGACTCTTGTCCAATGAATTTATAAAAACAATGGCTATGTATATATGATGACATTATAAGTATGATGATGATCAAGTGGGATTTTATCTCTTTATACACATAATAGTGTTATGTGTTAGTCAAATTTTTGACTAGTTATACTAGTTTCAACTTATTTATATATTGAGGCCCAATAAGCACATTAAAAGCCCAATACATTATATTAGTCCATTTATACTTTTAATTCCAGGCCTATACTCATATGTTGGGCCCAAGTGGGTTAAGTCCATGAGTAAGTCCATTAATGTTTAGCCACGCTAGTTGGGCTAGTGGTCTAATAAGGCTACTTTGCCCCGTTAATGTCCATAAGTTATAAAGCTCGGGTTTTATCAGTTTTTACTTTTCAAATGTACTTACATATCAGTAGATGAGTTATAAAAAGTTTCCATTAGACGGGTCCGACCGTCTAAGTTTTATTTGGCGAAAACGTTAATCTTTCGGTTTTAGCCGAAAAGACGTAAAACTCATATATATAGTTTTATAACTTTAAAAAACATTTGAATTTGTATTTTTATAAAAATGTCATACTTATTTTTCAAATTATATAACTTATTTTATAAGTTTTATCATAATTTATTGGGTTTTACATATGTATTTTATAATAGAATTACTTGAGTTCTCATTTTATATTATATACTTTTATTTCCAAATCTGATTATCAAAATCACTTTCACCATTTTTATCATATATTGAGTTCTACAAGGAGATAGAAGCTCAAATTTAGGCAGAACAAACTACATAATATGTGCTACAAATAACTCTAATTTAGCTATTGCTCAATCATCTTTAAGTATCCCTAATAATTCGTCCAAAACAGACTATACAGATTTGAACCTTAATAGTATTTTGATCATATCTTGCTCATTTTATTGATTCCATTGAGTGGCCAACTCTCCACATATGTAAAAATCATATATATTACTATATATTCAGTAATTCAAGTCATTTTATTAGGTTATCATATGGTTACTTACTGTTTTATACAGCCTATAATTTTAGTCAAGATTTTAACATCTTTACATGTAGATTTTAGTCTTTTTAACCAAATCTATCAACACAAAATCCCCACATAATACTTTGATCATCATTCACCATCATATACATATACAGTTTTGAAGAAAATACATGAGTACATCTATAAAATAACAAGGTGACAGAAAGAAATGATCTTGTACCAACCAATATGATGAAAGGTTAAGGTTTTTGATGAACTAGACTTGGTTTTTGATAAATAATCTTATGAAATAGCAAGACCACTTTTGAGATCACCAAGAGTATGTATACATCTTCAAAAATCAGCCCTACACCTTCTTGAAATCAGCCATAAAACTCCATGGAAACTCCTTTTCACATGTTATAATCACCTCCAATCTTCATCTTTTCAAGTAGGCTTCAACATATGTTGATTATAACCTTTGTTTATGGTTGAAATTTGATGAAAATGGTGATAGGAAGGTGGATATAGACGTTCATAGAGAGAGAGAAAGGGAGATGGAGAAACTTTTGCTAGATTTACATGTGTGTGAGTTGAATATGAAAAAGAGTTGGTGGTTTTTGAGGTTTTGGTGGTTTTTGGTCAAGTGTATGGGACAAGTGTCCTAGCACTTTGTAAAAATGTGACACCAAGGAGTGGTGTTGGCTTGTTGAAATCAGCCCATAGTGGGGGTGGGACAAGTTTCCCACTTGTCTTATCTCCACTAATTTACGGGTACTCCTCGATTATAGTTTCCTCGATTTACGTGCCCTCGGGTCGAGTTACGAAAAACATTTTTATAAACAATGAAACTACGACACAAAACGATTCTAATAAAAATTGTCTCATCAAAAACGGAGCACAAAAGCGTAAATACGTAAACCTAGGGTTTCTGGTTTAATCGTAAAAAACGCTAAATTATGCACGCAAGTCCTAATTTCTTCTCGTAAATTTGCGAGTTTAACCAATACAAAAAATAAAATTCCAAAATAATATTCGAAAATAAATTTATTTCCTGAAATCTCAAACTGTCACCAAAAACGGTGTATGTAAACGTAAGCACGTAACGTAGAGTTCTCCGGTTTTGACGTAGTCGATGCTACTTTAAGACGTAAACCCTTATTTCTTCCCAAAGGTGAGTGAGTTCATAAATTAACAATAAAATAATGATTTTAAATAATAGTTGAGAATAAAATAACGACCTCAAATTGACGGATTGTCACAGACACACAGGCTAAAATTGAACGATGGTTGATGCCCATATGGTGCCAGATGTTTAATTCAACTTTGATTGGCAATGCGCGCGACTGGTTTGAGAAGCTCCCCATCGAAGCATCAACAGCTTCGATGAATTACGCACAATGTTCCAAAACAATTATACTCAGTGAAAGAAGTATAATAGAGATCCGGTCTCATTGGCGACAGTCAAAGGCCCGGAGAGTCTACAAAAGACTTCACGGAGCGTTTTAATGACGAGTGTACGCGCACAAAAGCGTGCCCAGAGCTCCTTAAAATCTCTGAATACATGCACGCCATAACGAACAAGGAGTAATAAGGCGCCTCAATGATAAACGTCCGGAAAAGTTTGATGAACTCAAGGAGAGGGTTCGAATTTTTTGGAAGGGGAGACCGCGGTTGCTGCGGCTTACCCCACAAAAGGGGACCACGGCTATCGATCAAACGATCAGCCTAGAAGTCAATCAGGTGGCCAAGGTAACCATGAAAATGGGAGGAGCTTCGATTACAAAAACCAAGCAAAAGGAGGACGGTCGGATGACAAGTTCACCCCTCTAAAGATGACTTATCGGGATATCTTATTAACAGAAGGAGCAAAGTTTCCAAGACCTCCCCCAATGACAACTCCAGTTGATCGTTGTCAAGGAACTTGCTTCTGTGAGTTCCATAATGACAAAGGTCACGACACGGAGGAGTGCATTCAGCTCAAGAAGCATATAGAGTCGCTGATTAAATCAGGCAAACTCAAACACCTGGTTAAGGATTGGAAGGATGTAATGGATAATAAAAAGTATGACAAAAAAGATTCCCAAAAGGATAAGCGTACGACCATATACATAGTTCAATCATGGCAGCGCTGGACAAAGCAAAAAGTTAGTCAAAAAATTTCACGCGGCAAGGAAATCTCATTCCCTCCGATCACGGCAAGCAACGTGGCTGATGCCCCTCTCACGATTGAGGTAAGCATTGGAACTCATAATGTTCGTCGTATGTATGTGGATGGGGGATCATCGGCGGAAGTACTCTATGAACACTGCTTCGTACAGCTACGACCATAAATTAAAAGCCAATTGATGCCGACCACGTCGCCGCTTATTGGCTTCAGTGGAGAAAGTATCTGGCCGATAGGACAATTAAGTTTGCTGGTAACAATTGTAGATAAAGAGCATTAAACTACGGAATGGATGAACGTTATGGTGATACGCTCACATTCTCCGTAGAATGGTATTATTGGAAGACCATGTATCCTGGCCATACGGGCAGTCCCGTCTACGGTACATGGCATGATTAAATTCCCGGTGGAAGGGGGAATTGTCACTATTTACAATTCAACTGTGCCACCATTGGAGTGTCACGCCGTGACAACACATATCCAGCCAGCTCCCATAAAAGAAGGATCACCACCCTAATTGGAAAGTGGTAATCCACCCTGAATATCCGGAACAAGAGGTGGCAATCGGGGGAACCCTCTCTGAGAAAGGGAAGAAGGCCATGTGCTCTCTCTTAAAAGAAAACCTTGATATATTCGCATGGGAACCAAAGCATATGACGGGCGTACCGCGTTCGATCGTAAAACATAAGTTTCAAATCAGCCCTTGATATCCCCCTGTTAAACAAAAGATGCACGGTCAAGCACCAGAGCGAAGCCAGGTAATACTGGAAGAGGTACGGAAACTGGTGGACGCAAGAATTATGCGCGAGGTCTATTACCATGAGCGGCTCTCTAAACCAGTCATGGTCAAGAAGCATGATGGAAGCTGGCGCATGTGTGTGGACTTCACAGACTTGAACAAAGCTTGCCCACAAGATTGCTACCCGTTACCAGAAAACAATTGGAAGGTGGAATCCTTATGTGGGTACTCTTTTAAATGTTTCTTGGACGCATATAAAGGATACCATCAGATCCAGATGGCGGAGGAAGACGAGGAGAAAACGGTGTTCCATACCAGTCGGGGCGTGTATTGTTATACAAAAATGCCGTTCGGACTCAAGAACGCAGGCGCCACATATCAACGACTTGTTAACAAAGCCTTCGACTCACAAATAGGCTGTAACCTTGAAGTATACGTAGACGACTTGGTTATCAAAAGCCATACGGAGGACGAACTTCTCCGTGATATCCAAGAGACATTCGACACATTGAGGAAGATCAACATGAAACTGAATCCCTAAAAATGCACGTTTTGAGCAGCTAAAGGAATGTTCCTTGGGTATATGATTAATCCAAATGGCATCAAGCCTTGTCCGGAGAAGACGGACGCTGTGATATAGCTACCATCCCCTCGGACACTCAAAGATGTGCAATCACTTAATGGAAAGCTGGCCGGTCTAAATAGATTCTTATGAAAGTCCAAAGAGAAGTCACTTCCTTTATTTAAAACACTCAAGGAGTGCTTGAAGAAAGGAGACTTTCGTTGGACAAGAGAGGCGGAGGAAGCGTTTGGGCAACTCAAGCAACGTATAGCGGCTCTGCCCATGCTAGTTACCCCGTGGCCTAAGGATGAGCTAATTATGTACTTATCCGCTACATACGGAGCAATAAGCGCAGTTCTCATGACCGATCGGGATTCAGTCCAGACTCCGTTCTACTTCATAAGAAGAGCGCTGCAAGGGCTATATCTAAATTACTCACCAATGGAGAAATTGGCCTTATCGTTGGTTTACGCCCCAAAAAGGTTACGCCGGTACTTTAAGGCGCACCAAATAGTGGTGGTCACGGATCAACCAATAAAACAGGTTATCTCCAAACCAGACGTGGCAGGAAGACTACAAAAGTGGAGCGTCCTGCTGGGGGAATACAACATCTCCTATCGACCAAGGACAGCCATCAAAAGCCAAATCTTGGCAGATTTCATAATTGAGAAGCCCGAGGAGGACGAGCCAATGGTACCAAAGGAAGAGATCCCACCGGAACCATGGGTTTTGTTCACAGATGGATTTTCTTGCACGGACGGATCGGGAGCGGGCCTCATACTTACAAATCCGGAAGGCATGGAGTTCACCTACGCCTTGCGTTTTGAATTCATAGCTACGAATAATGAGGAAGAATATGAAGCATTGATTGCGGGTTTGAAAATCGCTGCTAGGATGGGAGTACGCAACCTTGAAGCATACGTGGACTCACTGCTTGCTGCGAATCACATCCTAGGAGGGTACGCAGCCAAGGAGGAAAACATGATCCAATATCTGGAGAAAGTCAAGTCACTTATCTCTAGTTTTGGCAAGTTCTCTATCAAGCAGGTACCGAGAGGCGAGAACAAGAAGGCGGACGCTCTTAGCAAAATCGCGTCTACAAGTTTTGCCCATCTATCCAAACAAGTGTTGGTGGAAATACTCAAGGATAAATCCATTGCAGGATAGGAGGTCGCAACAATAGTTGATGAGGAGGGGCCTACGTGGATGACCCCGATCATAAACTATCTGACGCAGGAAACCCTTCCTGATGAGGAAATAGAGGCGCGCCGCGTCAAAAGGAAGTCGCAACACTTTAAACTCCGAGATGGTGTCTTATAAAAACGATCATTCCTACAGCCGTGGTTGCGGTGTGTCGAACCACGCCAAGCTAGTTATGTGATTAGTGAAATTCATGAAGGGTCGTGGGACATGCACGCCGGCCCCAGATCAGTAGTAGCACGGGCTCTACGCACAGGATACTATTGGCCAACTATGCATCAAGACACACAAGATATGATTCTTAAATGCAACGATTACCAAGTACACAGGCCAGTACCGCGATATCCACAATTAGAGCTGACACCCATCACATCCCATGGCCATTCTACAAATGGGGAATTGACATAGCAGGTCCTTTTCATGTTACAGCCGGAGGCTTTAAGTTCTTGATCGTGGCTATGGACTACTTCACTCGCTGGATAGAAGCTAAGGCGGTCGCAACAATCACGGGCAAACAGGTAAAAAAGTTTGTGTGGGAAAATATTGTATGTCGTTTTGGTTTGCCAGGTGAGATTATCTCGGATAACGGAAAGTAGTTTGCGCACAATCCGTTCAAGGATTGGTGAGCAGCGCTGAACATCACGGCGCTTCACATCAGTTAAAACACCCACAGACTAATGGTCTAGTTGAGCGGGCAAATAAAAGCCTAGGTGAAGGAATAAAGGCGCGCTTAGATGAGAGAAGCGCCAAATGGGTGAACGAACTACCACATGTCTTATGGGCACATAGAACAAAGATCAAAACGGCTAACGGGATACTCCATTCGCACTGGCCTATGGAACCGAGGCTGTTATCCCACCAAAAATTCGGATGCCAACAATCCGCACGACAGAAGTTAACGTCGTCACAAACGATGAGCAACTCCAGGTCAATCTAGACTTATTAGAGGAGAAAAGGGAGATAGCAGCTATCAATGAAGATAAATCTAAGCGACGTATGAAATATTATTACGACTCCAAAGTCAAGGGTGTTTCCTTTCGGCCGAGGGATTTTGTCTATCGTGCTAATGAGGCAAGTCGTGCCGAGAACACGAGAAAACTTAGTCCAAAGTGGGAAGGACCATATGAGGTCACGGAAGCTTTAGGGCTAGGCGCGTACAAGTTGCGTGATACAGATGGTCGTGACTTGGATCGTACATGGAATATTTGCAACCCTAAAAGATGCTATCTCTAAAAGGCTACGGCCTCTGCATGGACACTTCGCTGTAGACAGCTTCAATAAAGATCCATATATTTTTTGCTTTCATGTTTTCTAGGTTCTATTTGTCTTAGGATTTTATTATTCTGTCAAAAAATCGTAACCGTTATAATAAAACGCCGTGGTGCCTAGCTAGCTCCGCGGCTTATTCTTGTGCAAATAATTGTCTTTTGTGTCCTTAGAATTATTTTTTATAATCTTATGAGTTATTTCTTATTCATATGCATTCATTCAGCCGTACATGTTGTAACACTCTCATTTTTCGTATCGGTACAGCGGAAGGGTCTTTCAGAGTGTTACGGGATAGCACAATAACTCCAATCATAGACAACACATAAAAATGGTTGTACAAGGTTTAACAAACATTCATTCGATAAAAAGGTTTAAAAGTGTACAACAGGTCCCAAATTATACAGGTCATTAAGTTTACAAAACACAGATCGAATGAACATTTTTAATATTAAGTGTGGGCCATCAGAGTCGATCTCCATCCGGATTACCTTCAAGCACCTGAGATAGAAAACATGCAAAAATCATATCAGCGAATGCCGAGTGAATTCATAGAGTTTAATGAAAACCGTTATATAAAAACAATCATTTAGAATCATTTAAAATCAGAACACAAGTATAATATCGGAAGTAAGTCCACATATTGCTAGTCAGGCAATATATATCAAGCATACATCTTAAACCGTCCATGAGACCGTAGTCTCTATATTACCATGATAGGTAATATATTCATCGTAATAGCGTCGTTATCGTTTATTATATATGTCTTATATTGTATTATAGGATTATTATTAGCCGCATGACATTGTTACCTTACTGTGAAAACAGCGGGCCGAGAACCCGACAAACAATTTGCCCATCTAAGTTAGCGTGTCGTCACAAAAATCACGCTATGGAATCTTCTCATACATAAATTCGCTTACCAATCAATGTGGTACGACGGGGATCAACCGTCAAGGCGCGAACTGGGGTGATCGTCCCCAAATAGTACTATCAAATGCATAAGCGTCTACCAAAACCCGGTAGTTCACAATTCATGCTAATGGGACTTTAAGTGACATAACCTAACTACTAATAATCCTTTTAGTCTCGAATATAGGGTCATAGCATCATTCGGGTCCATCTCATTAAGCATACAATCGGGACTACTTGTGTTCTATTTTTATAAAAATCTAGCATGTTATCTCCCTCGCGGGTTTACAAATCATTTTATAAAACATTTAAAAGAGTGCGAGGCTATGAACTAACGTTGTTAATGAAAGGCGGATTATCGGCTACGGGCGTGCTTCGGTCACGGAAACCTATATAAATAATAATCGGTCTTAGACTCGGTCCAATGACTTTTATCAAAATAACAATATACATATATATGATTATTGTACATATGATGATGATCAAGTGGGTTTATAAATCCTCATTTACTCATTTTAGTGTTTACGTTTTAGTATCGTCTTACTAGTTCACTAGTTTTACCGATTTTACCTATTCTAAGTTCATTAAGTCTTTTATAAGTTCTTTTACTTGTTTTTACCCATTATATACTTATATGATCAGTATATATACTTTTCATGTTGGGCCCTATTGGGTTAAGCCCAAATAATTCTTTTTACAAGTATTTATCTTATTAAGTCCAATTATTAGTCTAATAGGTTTAGTTAGCTCGTAAATGTCCGTAATTCTTATAGTTCGGGTTTTATCGGTTTTTACTTGTCTTAGTTACTTATACATCAGTATATAACTTTTATAAACTTTACATTAGACGGGTTTGGTCGTCTAAGTTTTATTTGATGAAAAACGTTAATTTCACGGCGATAGCCGAAAAAGTCGTAAAAATCAAGTTTATAGTTTTTATTACTTATAAATATTGTTTTACCACCATTTATATAAATTACCCATTTAATTAACCTTTTATACATTTATATAAATAAGTTTTATAAGTTAGTGGGTTTGTATTTTACATTTTATACATTATAAAGTGAGTGCTTATATAATAATAATAAACATTATTTCCAAAATCTGATTTTTAACTTCATGTTCACCATTTTTACCATATCTAGAGTTCTATAATGACTTAGAAGCTCATTTTTGGATGACAACTTATTCATAATATGTGCTACATATAACTTAGTTATAGCTACTGCCCATTTTGAGTCTAAGTTGTCTTAAAAGTCCCTACAAAACTGCTTATTCAGATTGTACCACCTAACTTGTTTTTATCATATCTCACTCATTATTTTGATTCCATTGCATGGCCAACTCTCACATGTGTATAACATCATCTACTTTACTGTAAATAGATCAAACCATGCATTTTTATCAGTTCTTCATTTAGTTATCTACTGTTTTTATACAGCCAACTAATTAGACATGATTTTAGCTTCATTTCTTATGGTTATCATCATTTTTAATCATGTTTATCAACACTTGATCCCCACACAACATTTTTATCATCATATATACATCATATACATATACAAAATGAAAGAAAATACATTTGTTCTTTACAAAATAATAAGAGAAAAATGTAGAGGATGATCTTCTTTACCAATCCAAGTGGATTTCTTGTTTTAGGAAGGCAAGAACTTGATGAATACAACAAGTATCTCCAAGACCATCAAATATCAAGATCATATGTTGGAAGATCAGCCCTAGGACACAAGCAAATCACCTCCAAAGTTGGTTATATGGCCACCAAATGATCAAGGCTTCAAGGAAACACCTTAATAGGACTAGTAAACATGTGGTTTGTAGCTAGAAGAGATCAAAGACGGTGTTTGTTGTTTGAATTGGGACGGCACAAGGGTGGAGTAGAGAGAGTTTTTGGGGTGGATTGCATGGATGAAATGGTTAAATGAAAACCATTTGTTGGTTTTGTTAAGTTGGTGGAAGGCTTAGCTTAAAGTGTAAGCATAAGCTTACACTTGTGCAAGCTTAGCTAGAATGTGTGCCACCTAAGTGTGGTGTGTCACATATGCCGTCCCATATAAGCTAGTGGGATGGGGCAAAGTGTTTTGTCCCATATCACTAGTTTACGGGTATTTCTCGATTCTAGTTTTCTCGATTTGCGTGCCCTCGGGTCGTTTTACGAAAAACGTTTTTATAAATTATGAATCACCGTCACAAAACGAATCCAATAAAAATTGTCTCATCAAAAACGGAGTTCAAAAACGTAAATACGTAATCCTAAGGTTTCCGGTTTAGTCGTAAAAGACGCCAAATTATGCACGTAAGCCCAAATTTAAATCCGTAAATTGTGAGTTCGTCAACCAACACAAAAATAAGTTTCAAAATATTATACGAGAAAATATTTAACTACCTGAAAATGTTAGATTTGTCACAGCTTTTCCTCCTAAAAGGGATCAACGTCCTCGTGATCCATTTCATTTGGATGTCCGTTTCTTATTGAAATCGAAGAGGTGCGGATATTTCTTCCACATTTCATCCTCTCGTTCCCAAGTATACTCCGGTCCATGCTTTGAATTCCATCGGATCTTGACAATAGGTATCCGACTTTGTTTCAGTTGCTTTACCTCACGGTCCATAACTTCTACGGGCTCTTCGATAAAATGCAACTTCCCATCTATTCGAACCTTACCTAACGGAATTTTCTCATCACTCACTGCTAGACATTTCTTCAGATTAGATACATGGAATGTGTTGTGAACACCATGAAGTTCTGGGGGTAACTCTAGTTTGTAAGCCACCGGACCTACTCTAGATAAAATCTTAAAGGGTCCAATATAACGGGGATTCAATTTTCCTCATTTTCCAAATCTTATAACGCCTTTCCATGGCGATACTTTCAACATTACTCGGTCACCCACTTCAAACTCCATTGGCTTCCGCCGCACATCCGCGTAACTTTTCTGTCTACTACGGGCAGTCAACAACCTCTTCTTAATCTGAACTATCATCTCCGTAGTCTCCCGGATCAATTCCGGTCCCGTGAGCTGGGTATCCCCAACTTCACTCCAACATACAGGAGATCTACACTTCCTACCATACAAAGCTTCAAACGGTGCAGCCTTAATACTAGAATGGTAACTATTGTTATACGAAAACTCTGCTAACGACAAATGTTTATCCCAATTCTTACCAAAGTCTAACACACAAGCTCTCAACATATCTTCCAGTGTTTGTATCGTCCTTTCACTCTGCCCATCAGTCTGGGGGTGATAAGCAGTGCTCATGTCGAGATTCGTTCCCAAAGATCTTTGGAGAGATTTCCAAAAATTCGATGCGAATCTAGGATCTCGATCTGAAATGATCGATACAGGCACTCCATGCTTGCATACAACATTATCAAGGTATATTCGAGTCAGCTTCTCCAGTGAGAACTGCTCCTTAACCGGAATGAAGTGTGCTGATTTGGTCAGTCTATCGACAATAACCCAAATCGAATTGTTTCCAGATGATGTTCTAGGAAGCTTGGTGATAAGGTCCATTGTAATTCGCTCCCACTTCCATTCAGGAATCTTTGGTTGTTGAAGTAGTCCTGATGGTTTTTGGTGTTCGGCTTTAACTCTAGCACAAGTCAAGCATTGAAGAACATACATAGCTATGTCAGCTTTCATATTCGGCCACCAGTACAACTTCTTCAAATCATGGTACATCTTATCAGATCCTGGATGAATGGAATACTTAGATTTATGGGATTCTAACATAATCAAATCTCTTAAGCCTCCAAACATAGGTATCCACATACGACCTCTTAAACATTTCACTCCATCAGCTCTAACCTCTAAAGGATCTCCTTCTCCTCGGAACCCTTCATTAACAAAATTCTCCTTCTTACCAGCTTCTATTTGCGCATTTCTAATTTGCTCAGGCAAATTATTGTGCACGGTCAAGACTAGAGAACGCACCCTGATAGGCTCTCTATCTTTCCTACTCAACGCATCAGCAACAACAACATTGGCTTTTCCTGGGTGATATTTTATATCACAATCATAATCACTTAACAACTCTATCCATCTTCGTTGCCTCATGTTCAATTCCTTC
Source organism: Glebionis coronaria (assembly GCA_025667525.1). Taxonomy (NCBI): domain Eukaryota; kingdom Viridiplantae; phylum Streptophyta; class Magnoliopsida; order Asterales; family Asteraceae; genus Glebionis; species Glebionis coronaria. The sequence goes on along the minus strand of CM046878.1, from coordinate 164,071,678 downwards.
TGGTCGAGAATATACTGTAGGCTTTTGTGATCGGTGAATACCGTACACTTGGTACCATACAGATAATGTCTCCACAACCTAAGAGCAAAGACTACAGCTCCTAACTCAAGATCATGAGTAGTATAATTCTCCTCATTCTTCCTTAATTGCCTAGAAGCATAAGCTATCACTTTCTCTCTCTGCATCAAAACAGCTCCATAACCTCTAAGAGATGCATCACAATACACTACAAAATCTTCACTCCCTTCGGGTAATGATAAGATTGGCGCACTACATAATTTTTGCTTCAATGTCTGAAATGCTCCATCTTCATCACTTCCCCAAACGAAAGGTTTATTCTTCTGAGTAAGCTTAGTCAAGGGTTTAGCTATCAAAGAAAATTCTTTAATGAATCGCCTATAATAGCCAGCCAATCCTAAGAACTGTCGCACTTCCGTTGGCGTTGTCGGTGCAGACCAATTCTTAATAGCTTCAACCTTTGCAGGATCAACATGAATTCCATCTTTGTTAATCACATGACCAAGAAATTGCATAGAATCTAACCAGAAATCACACTTCGAAAACTTAGCATACAACTTTTCATCCTTCAACAACTTCAAAACAATCCTCAAATGTTCTCTATGTTCATCTTCATTCTTAGAATAGATTAGAATATCGTCAATAAACACAATCACAAATTTATCCAAGTAGGGCTTGCACACTCGATTCATTAAATCCATAAAAACCGCAGGTGCGTTAGTTAACCCAAATGGCATTACTTGAAATTCATAGTGTCCATAACGAGTTCTAAATGCAGTTATAGGAATATCTTCTTCACGGACGCGAAGTTGGTGATATCCTGACCGCAAATCTATCTTAGAATACACACTAGATCCTTGCAGTTGATCAAACAAATCATCAATCCTAGGTAAAGGATATCGATTCTTAATTGTCAACTTATTCAGTTCCCTATAATCAATGCACATACGAAAAGATCCATCCTTCTTCTTAACGAACAAGACTGGAGCTCCCCAAGGTGACGAGCTCGGTCGAATAAAACCTTTATCAGACAACTCCTTAAGTTGCTCAGATAACTCCTTTAATTCAGAAGGGGCTAATCGGTAAGGCGCACGTGCCACCGGTGCAGCACCAGGAATTAAATCGATTCGAAACTCTACTTGCCTTATCGGTGGAAGTCCTGGTAAATCTTTAGGAAATACCTCAGGAAATTCACAAATAATAGGTACATCTTCCAATCGTTTCTCCCTAGACTCATTCCCGGTCACTTGAGCTAAGAATAACTCACAACCGTTCCTGATGTACTTTTGGACTTTAATACATGAAACGATTTTCAAACGGGATTCACCTCGACTACCATCAATTACTAACGTCCTATTCCTAAGAGGAATCTTAACCTTCTTCTCTCCACATAAAATAGTAGCATTATTCAACGACAACCAATCCATACCAATAATAATATCAAAACTGCCTAATTCTATCAACATCAAATCAATCGGAAAGGAATGGTTCAAGAGATTTAGAGAGCATCCTTCTAATAGCTTATTAGTTTTCACTAATTTACCATCAGCAAATTCCACCTCGTAACTGGTACTTATCTCAACAGGTTCAATATCAATAAGGGCACTAAATTTAGTGGATACAAAGCTCCTATCGGCACCCGAATCGAATAAAGCAACAGCATAATGATTGTTGAGTAAAAACGTACCGGTAACGACATTCGGATCCTCTTTCTTCACCTCAGTTGTTCCAAGTTGGTAGATACCACCCTGGGGGTTTCTTCGAGGTACAATCGCTTTCAACTTGGGGCATTCCGATTTCCTATGACCTTCTTCATTACAGTTGAAGCAAATCATTCCCTTCTTACACCTTTCAACCTTGTGTCCAAGCTTTCCGCAATTTCGGCACTTCCAGCAGTCGCCAGGATGCCTCTTGTTGCCACACTTAGGACATCTATCATCGTTGCGCGGTGCATTGTTGGTAATAGCATTTGCATTCCCCTTTCTCTTGTTCTGACGGCGATTGAAATTCTTCCTATAATCACCTCTATCTACACGATCACCGTCCCCCTTTCTTTTCTCACCTACACGGGCTTCATCTTCCTTATCCTGAATTATCTGTCCAATGAGTTAGTAAGCCATTCGAACAGCATCATCAATGGTAAGTGGTTTCGATGATGTCACGTCCCCCCGGATATTCCTGGTCAACCCTTTCACATATTGCTCAATTCGGATCTCTTCGGGTTCAACCAATCGAGGACATAGCAAGGCCAACTCATGGAATCGATTCGTGTAACTATCAATGTCCACACCTTTCATTCTCAGATGAATCAACTCTTGTTCTAACCTAATGATCACACTACGAGGACAAAACTCCAAAGTCATCCACTTCTTGATTTCAGCCCAAGGAGTAGCATTAGCAGCATCAAGACCCATGAAAGCAATTCTCCCGTTCCACCAAGTCAACGCACGACCTTTAAGAGTAGCCATAGCAAAAGTCACCTTATCTTCCTCCTTACACTTACTAATCCTAAACACCGATTCAATCTTCTCAATCCACTGGCTTAGTCCTACAGCACCTTCAGTTCCATTAAAAGGTAGAGGTTCACACTTCATGAACGTCACATAAGTACAGCCACCAACTTCAGGTGCATTCGTTCCAAGTCCTCCTATATTTCCTCCAGCATTAGCATTCACATTATTAGCATTCACATTCACATTAGTACCGCCAATTCCACTACCGCCAGCTCCACTACCGCCAGCTCCACTACCGCCAGCTCCACTACCGCCAGCTCCACTACCGCCAGCTCCACTACCGCCAGCTTCATTTCTAGCATTTGCCATAAATTCAGTCATAGATGCGGTAACTTGCTCCGTAATAATCCTACGTACATCATCCTCAGTTACAGCCTTCTTGGGCGGCATAGTTTTATAATTCCACAATTTCAAAGTATTAAGCATCCATCCAACAAAGGATTCATATAATATGGATCGAATTCATAATCAAGAAACAAATAAGGCACAATATGGAATTCAAGACAAGATACATATTTCATTCGATCTGAAACAAAAGTATCGTCTTAGTACATCCATATCAAAGTTCTAACACTATATACACTCAAAATTCGTGCCAAGTCTACTACTAACAAGTCGGTTCAGTCAAAGCTACAAACACAAAAGATCTAAAGGTCACTACTAAACACAGACTGGTCTACTGAGAACCGCCAGATGGTCCATCATCCATCGTCTTCTAGATCTTCGCCGGACGATCACTAGACACATCTTCAGCTGGGCGTTTACGGATTACTCCTCTTTCAACCATGTCAGCATAAAATCTACTGTTCCAACCCACGGATACATTCAACTCCTTTTCAGCTTTCTCACGCATCGCACGAGCCACACTCAACTGAATCCATAGAATTCACCTTTCTCTTCATGGCAGCATACTCACCACTTTCCAACACCGATAACCTCCTAAAAGCCTCATTCAAACCACGTTCTACATCACTCAAATCCAAACTAAGCAATTCTCGCTCTTTCTCGCCAATCTTAGCCTTCGACTCCAAATAAGCAACCTGAGTCTGAACAACACCTAATCCAACCTCTGTCACACAACTCTTAACACGGGAAGCATCTAGATCACGTCTCAAGGCCCATGGTGCAAGACCATCAATATGAGTAGCCTCTCGAGTACTAGACGACTCTCCTATCTCACGTCTACGAGTAGCAATACCATCGGTACCGTCAGGTGCATCGTCATCCTCATCCTCCTCTGATTCAGAATCAGATTCAGACGATTCAGACATTTCATCCCTAGGTAACTCATCCTCAGAATCAGACAAACAAACTGGTGGGGGCAAAGGCTCGCCCTCTGGAACATCATACGGATAAATAAGCTCAGCTTCCTCATCGTCATCAATCTCAACATCTATACCTACGTCCTCCTCGACATCCTCGTCGTCTATCTCATCATCTAACTCATCTAACCCAATCTCATTCTCATTCTCAATATCAGCATTCTCAATCTCATTCTCTACCAAGTCAACCTGAGGGGCAATCTGATCTCCTAGTCCTAACTCGGGCTCGGGATCCTCAAATGGTTCCTCCTCATCATCTATCTCATAATCTACTAAGTCTAAATAAGGATCATCTTCTATATTAGGTTCGGGAATAACATGGTTTTCTACAAGAATATTAGGGTCAGCCATGACAATCTGCATATATATATATTTATCTCGTATTAGGATAACATACTAGTTAAACAATTACATAATGAAATCACGATATATACATATATATAAATTATATTATATATATCAAAATATATATCTTCTCAATAGGGCTTGTTGGTAACGTCGGAGATCTCTGGCACCGTTATAGTCAAAAGTTTTTTCAAATATTTTCTTAAATGTTCATTGTCAAAAGATTTTGAAACGTTTTGTTCAAAACCTTGGTTTTTAAAATCTTTTGTTCTCTACAACGAGAGCTCTGGTACCAAACTGTAACACTCTCATTTTTCGTATCGGTACAGCGGAAGGGTCTTTCAGAGTGTTACGGGATAGCACAATAACTCCAATCATAGACAACACATAAAAATGGTTGTACAAGGTTTAACAAACATTCATTCGATAAAAAGGTTTAAAAGTGTACAACAGGTCCCAAATTATACAGGTCATTAAGTTTACAAAACACAGATCGAATGAACATTTTTAATATTAAGTGTGGGCCATCAGAGTCGATCTCCATCCGGATTACCTTCAAGCACCTGAGATAGAAAACATGCAAAAATCATATCAGCGAATGCCGAGTGAATTCATAGAGTTTAATGAAAACCGTTATATAAAAACAATCATTTACAATCATTTAAAATCAGAACACAAGTATAATATCGGAAGTAAGTCCACATATTGCTAGTCAGGCAATATATATCAAGCATACATCTTAAACCGTCCATGAGACCGTAGTCTCTATATTACCATGATAGGTAATATATTCATCGTAATAGCGTCGTTATCGTTTATTATATATGTCTTATATTGTATTATAGGATTATTATTAGCCGCATGACATTGTTACCTTACTGTGAAAACAGCGGGCCGCGAACCTGACAAACAATTTGCCCATCTAAGTTAGCGTGTCGTCACAAAAATCATGCTATGGAATCTTCTCATACATAAATTCGCTTACCAATCAATGTGGTACGACGGGGATCAAACGTCAAGGCGCGAACTGGGGTGATCGTCCCCAAATAGTACTATCAAATGCATAAGCGTCTACCAAAACCCGGTAGTTCACAATTCATGCTAATGGGACTTTAAGTGACATAACCTAACTACTAATAATCCTTTTAGTCTCGAATATAGGGTCATAGCATCATTCGGGTCCATCTCATTAAGCATACAATCGGGACTACTTGTGTTCTATTTTTATAAAAATCTAGCATGTTATCTCCCTCGCGGGTTTACAAATCATTTTATAAAACATTTAAAAGAGTGCGAGGCTATGAACTCACGTTGTTAATGAAAGGCGGATTATCGGCTACGGGCGTGCTTCGGTCACGGAAACCTATATAAATAATAATCGGTCTTAGACTCGGTCCAATGACTTTTATCAAAATAACAATATACATATATATGATTATTGTACATATGATGATGATCAAGTGGGTTTATAAATCCTCATTTACTCATTTTAGTGTTTACGTTTTAGTATCGTCTTACTAGTTCACTAGTTTTACCGATTTTACCTATTCTAAGTTCATTAAGTCTTTTATAAGTTCTTTTACTTGTTTTTACCCATTATATACTTATATGATCAGTATATATACTTTTCATGTTGGGCCCTATTGGGTTAAGCCCAAATAATTCTTTTTACAAGTATTTATCTTATTAAGTCCAATTATTAGTCTAATAGGTTTAGTTAGCTCGTAAATGTCCGTAATTCTTATAGTTCGGGTTTTATCGGTTTTTACTTGTCTTAGTTACTTATACATCAGTATATAACTTTTATAAACTTTACATTAGACGGGTTTGGTCGTCTAAGTTTTATTTGATGAAAAACGTTAATTTCACGGCGATAGCCGAAAAAGTCGTAAAAATCAAGTTTATAGTTTTTATTACTTATAAATATTGTTTTACCACCATTTATATAAATTACCCATTTAATTAACCTTTTATACATTTATATAAATAAGTTTTATAAGTTAGTGGGTTTGTATTTTACATTTTATACATTATAAAGTGAGTGCTTATATAATAATAATAAACATTATTTCCAAAATCTGATTTTTAACTTCATGTTCACCATTTTTACCATATCTAGAGTTATATAATGACTTAGAAGCTCATTTTTGGATGACAACTTCTTCATAATATGTGCTACATATAACTTAGTTATAGCTACTGCCCATTTTGAGTCTAAGTTGTCTTAACAGTCCCTACAAAACTGCTTATTCAGATTGTACCACCTAACTTGTTTTTATCATATCTCACTCATTATTTTGATTCCATTGCATGGCCAACTCTCACATGTGTATAACATCATCTACTTCACTGTAAATAGATCAAACCATGCATTTTTATCAGTTCTTCATTTAGTTATCTACTGTTTTTATACAGCCAACTAATTAGACATGATTTTAGCTTCATTTCTTATGGTTATCATCATTTTTAAGCATGTTTATCAACACTTGATCCCCACACAACATTTTTATCATCATATATACATCATATACATATACAAAATGAAAGAAAATACATTTGTTCTTTACAAAATAATAAGAGAAAAATGTAGAGGATGATCTTCTTTACCAATCCAAGTGGATTTCTTGTTTTAGGAAGGCAAGAACTTGATGAATACAACAAGTATCTCCAAGACCATCAAATATCAAGATCATATGTTGGAAGATCAGCCCTAGGACACAAGCAAATCACCTCCAAATTTGGTTATATGGCCACCAAATGATCAAGGCTTCAAGGAAACACCTTAATAGGACTAGTAAACATGTGGTTTGTAGCTAGAAGAGATCAACGATGGTGTTTGTTGTTTGAATTGGGACGGCACAAGGGTGGAGTAGAGAGAGTTTTTGGGGTGGATTGCATGGATGAAATGGTTAAATGAAAACCATTTGTTGGTTTTGTTAAGTTGGTGGAAGGCTTAGCTTAAAGTGTAAGCATAAGCTTACACTTGTGCAAGCTTAGCTAGAATGTGTGCCACCTAAGTGTGGTGTGTCACATATGCCGTCCCATATAAGCTAGTGGGATGGGGCAAAGTGTTTTGTCCCATCTCACTAGTTTACGGGTATTTCTCGATTCTAGTTTTCTCGATTTGCGTGCCCTCGGGTCGTTTTACGAAAAACGTTTTTATAAATTATGAATCACCGTCACAAAACGAATCCAATAAAAATTGTCTCATAAAAAACAGAGTTCAAAAACGTAAATACGTAATCCTAAGGTTTCCGGTTTAGTCGTAAAAGACGCCAAATTATGCACGTAAGCCCAAATTTAAATCCGTAAATTGTGAGTTCGTCAACCAACACAAAAATAAGTTTCAAAATATTATACGAGAAAATATTTAACTACCTGAAAATGTTAGATTTGTCACACATGTACTATTTGCTCCCAAGCGGAGCAAGAGGATTAAGTGAACCTAATAATTCAACTTGTCGCATAAGAGGGATGCAACCCCTACGACGCGGATCATGTATCCTTACTAGACACCTTATTTACAAGACGTTGTAATAAGTTTCCACATGCCGTACTTATATAGTGCCGGAAATGATAAAGACACAGTGCACGTCTAGTAAATTATAGACTCAGTTTTATTCTTAACCAACCATGCCACGTCATGCAAAAGATACATGATATCTAAGAATAAATACAAGTTTCAAATATACAAACAAAAGTTGTCGGGATCATCTCGGACATATATATTCATAAATATTCTAAGTATTCAATCATTGAATTACAAAATAAAGCCGTGGACATCCACGGACGAATATACTTTACAACAAGCAGTACAAGCGTTCAAAAATTACAACTACACATATTACAAAGGAGGAAGGACCTCACCTACTTCTTTCTTCCCTTTAGCTATCAATGCACGGATTGCCTCACCACGGGACTCCTTCCCGCTACGAGTTGGGGCTAGGTTTGCTTCCAGCGCCTCACCCAACGCCTTCTCGCCCTTCATGACCTTTGATTTCACATCATAAATTGGAAGGGTGAGCTGGCTGGGGTCCGGTATAATATGGGCCTAGGGGTCCACTTCACTTTCTGACCCTGCGTCTAGGTGAAGATTCGCCATGATGTCTTCATTGGTTGCGTCCTTCATAGCCTCGAGGTCGGACAAGAAAGGGTACTCCTTGTCTCCCAGGACACCCGTGGATGCGGTCATCTTTGCCTCAGCCCCAGGTTTGAAGTAGGCATGCCTGGTAATGTCTTCATTTTTGCTTATTAGCTCGGCAGCCTTAGTCAAACCTTCATGTCGGCCGCGGTCAATACCATCTAACACGACGTCGTAAAGGACTGTACGAACTGCGGTGCCTCCATCACTCTCATCACTGCCAGGCGCGTCCCTTGGCCCACCATCCACCTACGACCATCAATGGCCGTAAGAAGTGGGGGCAAAACACTTCAGCACAATCCGTGGCCAGTGCGCTCAATTTGTTGTCCACCTTCTCCAGGGCCTCAGACATTTGCCTCTCCATTTCGGTCCGCTCCTTGGCGAACTCTTCCTTCAGAGCCTCCTCGCCCTTCACCAACATTCGCATCTTCTCTAGTTCATCGGTAAGGACGGATGCTTGGTCAGCCGCGGTCTTAGCAGAAGCCTCGGCTGCAGCTACCTGTTTATATAAACACTATAGGTTATTTTATGGTCATAAGATACTTCTATTGGGGCATTTGGTAGGATGGGGAACATACCTTGTCATGAAGGATTAGAGCATCGGCCTCCATTTCCTCGATACGGCATTCCCGGGCGGCAGCGTGGCTGGACTGCTCTTTTATTGTTGCTTCCGCCATAGATAAGTCTGATTTAAGGGTAGATATTGTTTGCTCATGTTTCTCTACCAGTTTTTCCTGACGGGCAACTCTCCTATCAGCACTCCGCACATGGCCCAAGGCCGCTTCAAGACGACGTCGTAGGGTCGCACCAACAGTCATCTGGTGCGCTGAGGCGACGTTGTACTGCTCTAAGAGGGTTCCGTGGTCAAGCTCATCGAGGTCTCGCGCCAGGGTAGGGGGAGTTATGTGGTCGACAAACTCCTTGCATTCTTCCTCAGACTCCATCCTTGTCAGCTCATACAGATTCCATGTCGGGCGTAGGCTGGTGGCTGGACCCCCAGAGTGGGGCTCTTTTGCATGAGTGGGAGGAGGAGATGATGAAATGACTACTCTCATGGGGGATGGTTCCTTCTCAACATTGTTGGTTCAAAAAGTTGATGTGGCAGAAACTCAAAAACGAATAAAACATGAAGACTTTTGTCTAAGCGTTGTCAAGAGCAATCCAAGCGTTGACAAGAGCAAATTGGAGGTTGATGGCTTAAGAATTGTCATGTACAATCCAAGCATTGTCATGTACAATGTAAGCATTGATAGAAACGTAGACAAGAAGTCTTTAGAAGCTTCTATTTGGATATATATGCAGGATATATTCTGTATATAGTTATTTAAATAGAAGATTTACATGTTTATTTGATTTTATCTCTTGTAAACCCTAATCCTTACACTATAAAAGGAACCAAGGGTATTAGGTTTTTTTTATAACTCATATTCACAATGTAAACCTAAAGCGTGTGTCGACTAGGTGTGGGATTCAATGTACACACACCTAGTGGTTGTTTGTTATTAATATAATGAACAATCCTTTTGTTTTAATTCATGTTCTTTGTGTCCAAACACCTTGTTAATGTGTCGTGTTCTAATTCCGCTTTGATTATCTAATCATATGAACATGATACATTCCTAGTAGCTTAAAGATCCGGAATCTTAGGATTCCACAATTGGTATCAGAGCCTCATGGCTCGTGATGCTAGGACCAACAAGGTGTTCGTGTATGGTGAAAAGAAGAAAAATCCGTCTAGGGTTTTTCTGGACGTTTTTGTGTGCGCATCAGTATTCAGAAGGTCATAACTTTTGATTGGACCGTTGGATCGTCACGAAATTTCTTGTGTGTATTCTATACACATATATCTAGACATCCACCGGAGGGATTTTCAAGTTTTATCCCCAAGAAAAAGTTATTAAGCATCAAAGTCAGCAGCAGGATATGTGCAGTTTTCTGTTGACATCCATGTTCAAACCACGTTTTCTCCTTCGTTAACCGTTGGATCTTCGTGATTTTTGAACTGTAGATTCTTGGCACTTGTGTCTAGAATCTCACTGAATGGATTTTCGATCGAGCTCTAATGATGAAGATATTCAACGTCAAAATTCATTGTTTAAGGTATTAATGTTTTGCTTTATTCACATAAAATCATAACCTAGGGTTCCTCAAACCCTAGATCAACATAAAAAGCAAAAAGTTGGGGGTATGTGGCTGTTAAAACACATGATGGTATATATGATTCAAATCCTAGTATGTTTTTCATAACCCTAATTAGGGTTTCGGTCCAATATGTCTAAGATCTAGGGTTGTATCATAACAACAAGTGATTACAAGGATTGAAGGCTGCCAAGAAAGTTAATAGCAGATGGTTTTTTTGGCACTTTTGAGATCAATGACAAAGGAACGTAATCTTTTGGCTAAAAAGAAAGGAATCACGTGAGGTAAGTGATGGAAAAAGATTGTCTTAAGTATTGGTTTTTGGTAATCACAGCTGTTGCGTTATTTATGGAAGATATCACAATGGGATAATTGTGATGCGAAATTTTTGGGATTATGATTGACTGTGTATAACTTTCTCCTGCTTATAAGGGTTATTTTTAACTCTATTTTTGAAAGTTATATATTCGTATATCTCTCATATGATTTAATTTAACTTTGATACATTATATCTTGGGCTGGACATGATCAGTGATAGAGTAAAGGAAAAGAAAAATGAGTACTACTCTAGCCACTTGACGTTATTATTCTAGCGACTGTCAAAGATTCGAAGTCACAGATGATGTCAATATCGGAGTCGAGACGCTGACAAATGTTATTCACCCGCTGACAGAGGCAGACGCTGACGTTTGTAAATTTGACGCTGACAGAGAATAAGTGAACGCTGACAGAACATGCGTTGACATGAGTTGTCCGAGAAACATTTTGTTCAAACGCTGATACGTGTTGTCCGATATGGGACAATACACATGGAAGGATATTGGACAAAGGAGGATATTGGACAACAAAAGAATGGCTGTTGTTGAGAAAATTGGTACGTTTTTAGCACACAAAAAGGTGGAATTTACACACGAAGGTACATGGAATCTCCGTTTTTATATAGAATATCAAGTTGATATTTATGGCTCAGATATTTTTAAAAGGGATTAATGATTTTAATGCGAGTTGGCAACAACTTATGAAGAACTTAATTGGATTTGATTATGTAATCGAGGTAGCCTTGCAAAAGAGTTATCCTTTCTTTTACTTTTACATATGATATGAAGATTGAGATTCGTCATGAAGAGGTGTTAGCTTAAGGGGAAGAATTCTTATGGTAAGTTTGATGATTGAAGAAAGATTTTCGCAAGTTTGTGTTCTATCATATCTTAAAGTCGTGCACTTCCAGTCATGGACTTTAAAGGTAACTTGTTCGTGCTTTAAATGTTTGGTGATGAAGACTTTGTCATATCTAGCAAGGTAAGGTTGCTATCACTTGAAGGAGTTACATTATCGTGCTCAGTGTCTCACAAAGGATGAGGATTTTGACAAGAGACCGAGGTCTGCTTATACTTTAACGTTTTCATATAAGTTCGACGTCACATGGATAGTACAAGACAAGGAACACAAGGTTGGGTTATTCTACTTCTACATCAAGATTACTTTATTTATTTTTCTTCAAGATCATTACATAGAGCCTACATTTGGAGAATCTTCAAGATTGCATACATTGTTTACTTCCCTGTTGATGTGACAAAAAGGGGAAGACATACATGCTACAAATGAGGGGAAGCAATTTGAAGATCATGTACAACTTACAAGAGATACACAAAGAGTTTTGCCGACATCAACTAGGGGAAGATTTTTGGATCAAAAAGTTGATGTGGCAGAAACTCAAAAATGAAGAAAACATGAAGACTTTTGTCTAAGCGTTGTCAAGAGCAATCTTTTTTTTTGAACGGCAGATATATTAAACCACTAGCAAGAAGCTAGAAAAAAACAAAGGAGATTACATAAGAGGATTTTGCATCCAGTTGTTCCAATGAATGGAAGACAACGTGTTTCTAGAGGAATACCATCTAAACGACATCTCAACAATAAAATCAAATAAAACACATCTTCTAGGAGGAGAAGATCCGAAGATAGTCTCATTACGAAAGCGCCAAAGAGCCCACAAAGTCACCCCGCAGATAACAGTTAAGATGTCCTTTTTAGAAGAGGCCACGTGCATGTTACCAATCCAAATAAATAAGTCCCGAATGCTGCTCGCAGGCGGGGCATTCAGGTCCACCCAGGCGAAAACTTTATTCCAAATAGAAACTGCTAAGGAACACAACCACAAAGAATGAACAGAGGTTTCCACGCTAGAGGCGTAGATAGGACAAGTAAGGGAATCCAACTCAATCCCTCTCCTGCTAAGGTTCCATCTAGAAGGAAGCCGGTCTCTAATAGCTCGCCACAGAAAGATGTTAATCTTTTTAGGGAGATATCGATTCCAAATAGTTTCGGACCCATCATCAGGTAAAATGCAGTTATCTATGTGCTCACGCGTACATTTGACTGTAAAAGAAGAAGAGCCTAGCGACCAAATCCAGGAATCATCCGAATCTGAGATACGAACACTATCTAAGATAGCAGTTAACTCATTTAACTGGTAAAGAAGAGTACCTCGAAGAATCGGTCTTGACCAGTTGAAAACCCAACCATTGTTCCAAACATCACAAATGTTACAATCTTTATTCAAAGCCAGACGGTAGAGACGAGGAAACTTGGATTGAAGGGAGATCTCGCCAATCCAAACATCCGGCCAAAACTTTGTGTCCATACCATTCCCCACTCGTTTACGAAGAGAAGAGAGAGGAATAATCCCTTTTACGTGCATTGCGTTGATAGACTTAGCAATTCGGCCCCACACCCCTTGATCACGCACATGAGAGTAAAACGAGTTATCAAGACCAGGCCCACCGTGTATAGCTTTAATCACACGAACCCATAAAGCATTAGGGTTTTGAAAGAAACGCCACCTCCACTTGAGAATAAGAGCCTGGTTAAGAGAATAAATGCTACCTATACCAAGGCCACCATGGGCTTTAGAAGCTAGGGCAGTGTTCCAAGCGATCCAAGGGATTTTTTTCCCGTCTACATTAGTCCCCCAGAAAAACTTAGAGCGGAACGACTCTAATTTTTTGTTGATAGTAGCAGGCATGGGAAAGATGGAGCAATAATAGGTACCAATCGAACCCAAAACAGAAGATAAAAGTGTAGTCCTGCCGCCAATAGAGAGCATAGAGGCCTTCCAGTTGGAAAGACGCTTAGAGAACTTGTCAATCAGAAGATCCCAATTCTTGATAGCAGCCATGTTAACGCCTACCGGAAGGCCGAGATACTTAAATGAAGGAGGAGAAGCTTTACAACCAGTGAGCTGAGCTAAGGCATTAACTTCTTCAAACGGAACTCCAACCCCAACTAAGTTGGATTTATGAAAGTTAATCTTAAGCCCCGAGACTCTGTAAAAACATTCAAGAATAACTGACAAATTCCGAATATTTTCTCGCGACCATTCCCCTACAAACAAAGCGTCGTCTACAAAGAAAAAGTGAGAAAGAGTCAAGTTATTCATGTTAAAACCCCTATAGAGCCCAGCAGCGATAGCATCCTCGACCGCCACATGAAGACCTTCCATGGCGATGATAAAGAGAAACGGCGACAAGGGATCACCTTGACGCAAACCACGGCTAAGTTGGAAATCTTTTGTAGGGCTCCCATTAACAAGAACAGACGTAGAAGACTGAAAAAGGCACCCCCTGATCCAAGAGATCCAAGAGTCGTGAAAACCCATAAAGTTCATGACCTGAAGAACATAATCCCACGAGATGGAATCAAAAGCTTTTTCAAAATCAATTTTGAAAACCATGAGCTTATCCCTTTTTCTATTACACCATTTGATGACTTCATTAACCATGAGAGGGCCGTCCAATATTTGACGATGTTTAACAAAAGCGGTTTGTTCACAACTAATCACCGAGTCAATAACCTTTGCTAACCGATTCGCCAGAAGCTTCGCAATGATTTTGTATTGGGCACCAATAAGGCTAATAGGGCGGTAGTCACTGACCACTAACGGATTAGAGGTCTTAGGGACGAGGGCAATGAAGGACGTATTGCAGCCTTTAGGAATGATGCTTGAGTTAAAGAATTCTTGAACAAACGCTATAACATCAGCCTTGATAATGTTCCAAAATTTTTTGAAAAAAGCAAAGGTGAAACCGTCCGGGCCAGGCGATTTATCCGAACCACAATCACAAATAGCAGTATGAATTTCTCCTTCTGAAACAGGGGAGATCAAAAACGAGTTTTGATTGTCTTGAATGGTTTTATAGGAATCGCTACGTACCTGAATCTTATCCACAAACTTCTTCTTGAACTTGGATTCAAAGCTAACTTGGAACGCTTCTTTAATAAGATGGGGATCAGAAAGCCACACACCATCATGTTTAATCCCATGCATTGAAAGAACTCTGCGTTTCTGATTTATAATGGCATGGAAGTATTTAGAATTTTCGTCCGCTTCAATCCCCCATTTAACTTTGGCCTGCTGGGAAATATTAAGCTGCTCTTCTCTTTCTATATTATGAAGACTATCAATCCAATCAGCACGCTGCAAATTAGGAATAGAGCCATCATTAAGTATAGTATCTTCATCAAATTTCTTCAACAAAAGGATAATTTCATCCTTTTGCTTAGAAAGAGCCGATTTTCTGTTCTTCGCCCACTCCTTAATGATACTTTTAAGAGCTTTCAGCTTATTTTTAAAAGCCACAATGGCGTTAGAGCCATAAAAAGCATTAAGAGACCAAAAGTCTGAGATGATAGTGCAAAAATCACTATCGAGAAGCCATGAGTTATAGAACTTAAAAGGAGTAGGGCCGAAATCCACATTTGCAGCCTTGAGAATGACTGGCCTATGATCCGAGATATGACAGTCAAGAACCAGAGCTGAATAATCACACAGATGGGGAGTAGAGGCTTCAGTGATAAAAAATCTGTCTAGTTTACTCAATTTATCTCCGCGTCTATTAATGCGAGTAAAAAGATGACCTCCATTATGAATTTCCTTTAAAGCTCCATTATGGATGAACTGATTAAATGCATTGGCAGAAGGCAAGTTAAATATGGTGCCGATGCGTTCCGAGGCATAGCGGACAACGTTGAAATCACCAAATATAACATAATGACCCGGATGAGTTTGTTTGAAATCAAGGATGGAGTTCCAGAGAGCAATTTTGTTCGTATCCTCTTGGGGAGCATACACGTTCACCATATAGCAGTGCAAATTTGCATGAACCCACTTACCTTCTACAACAAGAAAGTGATCAAAAACGTGAACATTACTCTTGATGAAAGCTTGTATGTCCCAAATCGATAAGATACCACCCGATCTACCCACCGAAGGGCCAAAAGCAAAATCAAACTGAAAATTACCCCACATCGATTTGACTTTGAACGATTCTATCATAGGAGAATGAGTTTCCTGAATACCAAGGAAGTTAATGTTATATTTGTTACAGATCTTAGAGATAGCCTTACACTTACCCGCTCCAATGCCACAAGAATTAAAGGACATGGCATTCATGATTGACCATTCCTAACTCCAATCCCTGCAACGAGTTTATTGAGATCATTAGTGCTACCTTGCATATCGTATCCAAGAACTTTTCCCATTTCAATTTGTGTTACAAGTGCTTCAATCATAGAACCATGGTTGGTGAACGCTTTAGAAACAGGTTTGCTTGTTCGCGACGACTTCACACCTGGACAAGACGATGAGGAGAACTGAGAGTTGTGCTTCATATGGTGTTTTGGTTTTTTAGTTCCGGGGGGCTTTGAGAGAGACTCCGCTTCGTCACAAGGGATATTGGGTGGTTCAGAAGACTGGTTCAAGTTGTTATTATTATTGAACTGGGATGACGGGGGGGTGGTTTGGTCTTCCTTCCCATTATGTTTCTCCCAAAAAATACTTTGAGAGTTCTTCACCACATCGGCTTCGACTCCTTCTTTGTCAGGGATCTCACCTTCTTCTACATCTAGGTCATCCTGCACGCCATCAACGTTAGCATTAAGATCATCATGCTCACCAGTGTTAATACCATTTTCCTTAGGATCCACGTCTGAGTTATTATCCGAGTCGCCATCAGCAGCTTCCATGTCAGGAACCCATCCAGCAAATTCTTTAACCCTAACATTATGGACCTTTCCTTTGATCACCATCTTGCATATTTCCTTGATATGATCATGAATTTTTGACCTAATACAAACTCTTCCTGTAGCAACGCTTTCGCTTGGATCGTCATCTACGAAAAGAGGTTCACCCCAGGAGCTGGCAATCTTTTTGAATGCCTTGGGAGTCCAAGCGTTAAGAGGAAGACCTCCAATTTCAATCCAAACAACACGCTCGTCAATTTTAAATGATTCACTAACATGTTTGATTTGTGTAAAGTACCAGGCCATTTCCTTATTTGATTGAAGCTTTGTGCAAGACTCGACGCTATCAAATTCAATCCAAAGCCACATACCACCAATGTATTTGACATGGTAATCAGAGAACCCTTCTTTTCTAAGAACCTTATTAATGTTGAGGGTGAGATGAACATCTCTTGCCTTGACGAGAACCATGTTCCTTGTATCCCTAATGTTAATCAGATCTGAATCCTCAAGAGAGACAGATCTTAATATCCCAGTGGGAGACTGCTCTTTAAAGGTGCCATTTAAGGCCGACACGTAAGAACGGTTAGGGTTAGGGTTAGGTTGGTTATTGATGTGGTTGGTTTTTGTAGGGGGTTTAGATGATGGGTAAGGTTTCCTATCAAATCTTGCTTTAGCAGCAAACAAATGGTACGATCCACTCCAAATCTTATTAAGATCAATGAGGAGTGATTCAGTGTTACTCACCTTAACAAATCTAACAAAGGCAAAACGACGTCCATTTTTTGAAAGTTTTTGTGCGATGTAAACATCCGCCACTGATCCATGTTTATCGCAAACGTTCCAAAGATCCTTTGTTCCAAATGAGGGTGGGAAATTAGTGATGAATACCGATTCAGTAACATCTTGAAGATTATTGAAGTTTGATTTGGTTTGGGTTTGGGAATGAGCGCCGCTCATTGGGAGAATGTTGAGGGAGAATTTTAGGGTTCTTACAAAATGATACTTATGTCAAGAGCAATCTAAGTGTTGACAAGAGCAAATTGGAGGTTGATGGCTTAAGCATTGTCATGTACAATCCAAGCATTGTCATGTACAATGTAAGCATTGATAGAAACGTAGACAAGAAGTCTTTAGAAGCTTCTGTTTGGATATATATGCAGGATATATTCTGTATATAGTTATTTAAATAGAAGATTTACATGTTTATTTGATTTTATCTCTTGTAAACCCTAATCCTTACACTATAAAAGGAACCAAGGGTATTAGGTTTTTTTATAACTCATATTCACAATGTAAACCTAAAGCGTGTGTCGACTAGGTGTGGGATTCAATGTACACACACCTAGTGGTTGTTTGTTATTAATATAATGAACAATCCTTTTGTTTTAATTCATGTTCTTTGTGTCCAAACACCTTGTTAATGTGTCGTGTTCTAATTCCGCTTTGATTATCTAATCATATGAACATGATACATTCCTAGTAGCTTAAAGATCCGGAATCTTAGGATTCCACAAACATCCCTCACCTGCGCCACGGTCGTAGGGTCAACCCTGCTATTTAGCCAACACTTATAAGTCTTTGTAAGTTTTCTACGCAACAAACATAAAGGAGTACAAGGGAATACTTACGTTATAGCCATTGTCAGTTCTGTAATGGTGGGTGCTACGACACTCACCGGCGTCGCCTTCCACACGGTCGTCTCTACCTGCTCTTCTGTTCCGGCAGGTTTGGGCAGGGGGTTGTCCTGCGGCAAGGTAGTGCTGCTCCCTTCTTGATATTGGGGGTGATCATCCCGTAGCCTCTTGTGGGGCGCGTTGAAGGCCCCCACTTCCACTTCTACTTCCTTTAACCCTCCTCGAGCACTTGTGTTTCTTGGAAGTAGGCTTTGGCTGCCTCGAGGTTCCAGTCTCATGTGCCACTTCCTCTTCCTCGTCATCATCGAATAGACGGTTGATGGACGGACCAATTGGCTGCTCCATATTTTGGCCTTGGTTTTCACCTTGAAGGGTAGTGGCGTTCTCTAGCAGCAGCTCACCACCATTTTCATTGGTGAATTCACTGGTGAAGTCCAGCGGTGACTTCTCAATTAACGAATGATGTAATTCGACTTTTCGACATACCACAGGGATGATGTTTGCACTTCCCTCTATTAATATATATATATATATATATATATATATACAATATTAAAACTTACTAACGTTAATTATATGTGTTTGAATCATGTATTTTTTAAAAATATTTAGTTTATATTTGGAATTGTTTTTAAATATGGAAGGTTAAAAAACATCTTTGTTAGCAAAACCAAAAAAAAATATTGATAAAAAGAGAGTCAGATTGTTATTCATAAAAAAGAAAATATGCATGAAACAATCTTTCATATAGAACAATACAATACGTATAAACAGAACCAAAGACTCCACAATAAATCACAACGATCACACAAAATACAATTTTGCGACATTATTACCGAATGTATCCTTGGAAATAATCATCAGTGGATACCTCGTTATGCACACAAAAAAACAGCAAGTATAAGAACACCAATAACCTATAGGTTTTCTTTTTGTACGACAAATCAACTACGATATAGAGCCCTGATCCCTCGGATGTCATCTGCACCTATACCTTTGTTACTCCTGACCTAAACGTAGGCCACATTATTGCATTTTGGACTCTGCTGTGACCAAGCCCTAGAAGGTGTCCTATTTCGTGTAAAGCCAAAGTCTCAACATCGTATGCATTTGGTACTATTCCTACAACCCATCTGTCATCTGCATCAAAATGGAGCCTTCCGTTTGTAGGTGCGAAAGCATGTGCTAACACTCCACCAGGCCCATCAAATGGGCTCCCATCTCCATGGTCTCAACGTGCAAAACTTATCTTTATATTAGCACGTGCATAAGTTCTAGCTCTTGAAAATGTGAAATAACGAGAAGCAGTTGTCCATTTTCTAAATGCTCTTGCTACAGGAGGCATGAATCGGGTAGGGAAACGTGGTCCAAAACCGTAGGTTAGGCGCCTTTTTGACCTGGGCCAGTTTGGTATACCTGGAAAGAATGAATAATGAGAGACTATATGTAAAGGGACATTGCTATGGTGGTGGCCTTCCATATCAGGAAACCCACAACGAGGCATTACCATCTTGGACAAGGTTGGTGCATCAAGCATCCCAGTAGCATTGCGATGGTAATAGACTTGGTACGAATTAAGTGCTGCCTCAAGCTCCTCATCAAAATGGTCTTTCTTAGGGTCGGTGACATTAGGGTCAGTTTGGTAGTTTAGGTATCCGAAACGACTAAGATAAAGTTTAAGGTCATGTATGCCTTTTACATCCTCGCCTTTCCGACACCCTTTCACATCTTTAAGGAACCCGTAAGGTGACGAATATGTGCTATTAATCAATAACCCTTTTGGGTTCAAATGAGGGTATGGTAAATGTGAAAAGGCGGTTAGAAATGAGAAAACAAGAAACAAAATTAATGATATAACAAAAGACAGTTTTAATTCCATTTGAAAGACTACTTTAAAATCTTGAAGTATATTTACAAGCTTGATAAGCTCTATTTATACTACAGTTATACAGATTTTTAAGGGATTAGTGACATTATTAAGGTTTAGTTTATATTCTTAAAGACGGAGTTTAACTATATAAAAAATTGTGGTGAAGTTAATAAGTTGGCTTCTGTTGGGAAGTTAATTAGTGACATTATTGAGCGCTGACAAGTGGAAAACAAGCGTTGATAGGAAGAAAACAAACGCTGACAGATCAAGCGTTGACAAGAAGAAGTCAAGCGTTGATAGGTTGAAGACAAGCACTGATACAAATATAATGTCTACGCGTATTATGTTTCTAGTTTGTTTCTAGTAAAGATAAGTTCAACATTGTATTTTCTATAATTATCTTTACCTAGAATAGTTGATACGTAGACTCTTGTACAAGGCTTCTTATGTCTATAATAGAAGACCTTTAGGTTATGTTTCATATAAGTTTTCATACATTAAAACACTTTCATTGTAAGCAAGTTCGTTATTATCAATCAAGTGAAAGTTTGTTTTACATCTTTGTGTGTTCTTGTTTAAGTGTTAATTCCGCATAACACTTAGAATACTTTATACATAAACAAAGTTTGTCTACGTGTATAGCTTGATCTAATCTCGTATACACAAGCTTAATCGATCTAAGTTTGGGATCAACAAGTGGTATCAGAGCTTGTTGAGAAACTTTTGATCTTAAAGAACACAAGAACCCTAAAATCACCAAAACCCTAATTTTCACAAAACCCTAAAAACATCATGTCCACCCCAGAAGCAACCTCATCCTCCTCCTCAAACCACAACATCAACATTCCCATGCTAGATGTAAACAACTTTGAGCTGTGGAAATTCAACTTTGAGCAATATCTGGGGATCTATGACTACACTCTCTAGGAGATTATTGAATATGAAAACACATTCGATAAGGCTGCAAAGATTGCTAATGCCATTGCTACAAGATCAGCTGTTCAAGGATGTTCAGAAGAAGATAAGAAAGAAAAACCTGATGATGGTAGAGCTGTGTCTGCTGATGACATAGCAAAGAAAAGGGTTGATATGAAAACCCTAAACATTCTGAAACTCTCCTTGGGACAAGAAAATCAACACAAATACAGAGGTTATGAGTCTGCAAAAGACCTTTGGGCAGCCCTTGAAGTTGCCTATGGTGGTAATGCTGATACTAAGGAAGAGAAGAAGAAGTAACTCATGCATGAGTATGCTGTTTTTAAGGCTCAACCTAATGAGAAGCTTAACAGTGTGAGAAGCAGACTGCTTGACAATACAAGCAAGTTGTCCTTCATGGGGACACAAGTTGGTGATGTTGACATTATTGCCACTTTTCTTAAAAGCCTTGGTGATGCGTGGAAGATTGAGGCAAGATCTATACTTGCCAATAACACTCACAAAAGTTCTACTTTTGATGATATCTACAACAAACTGAGGCTGTTGGAGAATGAAACTCTTTTGTAGCATGGAAGTAAGTCTACCAATAGTAACATGGCCTTCTTCTCACATAGTGAAGGTCAATTTGATCAGAAGGACTCATACATGCACCCAGTTACTAGATTAACATGTGTCAACGCTGGATCACATCCTGTCAACGCCTCACATTCAAACGCTGACACATAAAAAATTGACTCTCCAACGAGTTAAGCCTGCTGGTGTGGATCTGGATACTTTGTGTGCATACATTGCTTTATTGCCCAATGGTTCAGTGATTACATATGAGGACCTTGAGAAAATAATTGATGAGCACTTGGAGGAGATGGATATAAAGTGGAACATGGCTCTTGCAAGTATAAGAGCAAACATGTGGAATAGAAGGTTCAAGAAGAAGATGACCTTTAATGTAAAGGACACTGCTGGATTTGATAAATCCAAGGTTGAGTGCTACAATTGTCATCGTATGGGGCACTTTATGAGGGAATGCAGATCTCTAAGAAGATCTGATGCTGGAAATCCCTCAAGCCAAATTGCTAAGGCTCAGGATCCTAAGGCCATGGTGGTAGTCCAAGAAATTAATGGTATTGGATGGGACTGGAGCTATTTGGCTAAGGATGAGGAAGAGGATAAAGCTTTGGTTGCTGAGATAGAAGAAGAAGAGCATGTTCAATATGCTCTCATGGCACACTCCTTCTCTTCATCAGACAATGAGGTATACGATGATGCTTTTTGTTGTAAGGGTTGTCGTTTAAATACTGAAAAACTTAACAAAGAGGTTTTAAGATTGTTAAGTGATGTGAGTACTGAGAGATGCAAGTTGTCTAACTATCAAATTGCTCTCACTCAAACTGAAAAGACAGTTTTTGAGTATAAGAAAATGGAGCTTGACCTAAAAGATAAAATAAATATCTTAAAACATGATTTAAATGCTAGTAATGACGTTAGAAACATCATGGAAAGGGTCAATGATGAATTACAAGCTAAGTTAGATGAGGCTATCAAGAATAAGGATAATGTAGACCTTAAAATTCAGAGATTTGATAAGGCCTCACAAACCCTAGGAGAATGTGTTAATAAACAGATGGATCCTAAGGACATGACTGGGGTTGGGATGAAAGACTATACTGGTGTTCCACCACTGGGTGGGGACTTCTATGGTGTCCAAAGAAAGGACTTATCTTGGACTGGTTTACCAGAACTCCAAGAAGAGGAATTTATTCCTCCACCAAGAGTCCTTACCCCAGTTGAGGAATATAGGCAAAAGTTGACTGACTTGAATGAATGGAAGAAAGCCAACCCTACCTTATTTGTCAAGGGTGGCATGCTTTGTGATAGTGCAAATGAGTCGACCCCTATCAAAGTAACAAACCCAATCACTGGCAAGACTGTTGACCTTGGCTCAAACACTGTTAAGAAACCTAGCATTAAGTATGCAGAAATGTATAGGAATACTAAGTCACCAAAAAGCCAAGTTAGTGATAATGGAACATGTTTCTTTTCTTCTAGACCTAGAGTTGTGTCTAGAAAAGCCTGTTACACTTGTGGTAGCTTTTCACATTTAGCATATAAGTGTGTCAACGCTTCCAAGGTCAACGCTGTTAAAAGGTCAAACACTGTCAGACCCAAAACTTTTGTGGAGCAAAGTCCACAAGTTGTTAGACCAGCCCCATTCTTCACTAAAGAGTCTAACACTAATGGACAAAGACCTTTTCAGAAGACCAATACATGGTCTAATAGGCAATGGATTCCTGTAGCAAACCCTAGGTTCAACGCTGATAAGGGTAATTTCAGCGTTGACAAGACCAAATCCATCGCTGACAGAAACGTTGCCATACCTAAATATTTGCAACCACAGGGAAAGGGGTCTAAAGCTTCTTCTAGCTTGACATGGAGACCTAAGCAAGATCTAAACCCTAATTCTAATGGGATTTCTATGACCTGCAACAGATTTAATTATATTTCAAAGGTCATCACAAAACCAATTGGGGTTAACTGGGTATTTCATCCAAAAAGGGATGAACAAGGGGTTGTTATAAGAACTAAGTCTGTTCTTGTTAAACAACCAGATGAATCCAAGTCTGCTCAGGCTTGGGTTCCCAAATAAAACTAATTTGTTTTCTTTATGTGTAGGGCATTCAAAAACATGTAAATGATTATGGCTATTGGGATAGTGGATGCTCTAGGTAGATGACTGGGAAGGAAGATTATCTGACTAACTTCACTCCCATTAAGGATGGTGATAAAGTTTACTTTGGAGGCGGATATGGAACTATCACAGGAAAAGGAACTCTTCTCACCAAGAACTTGCGTTTTGAAAACGTGTTTCTGGTAAAAGAACTTGATTACAATCTTTTTAGTGTATCACAAGTCTATGATAACAAAAATAAGGTTCTTTTTACTGATAGTGAATGCTTGGTGTTGAGCAAGAATTTTCAAATACCAGATGAGAAATATATTGACTATAGAACACCTAGGCATAAGGACATTTATAATGTGAATCTTAATGGTATTAGGATGAATAATAATATGTCATGTTTTTATGCTAAAGCTTCAATTGATGAGAGTAATCTATGGCACAGGAGACTAGGGCATATTAACTTTAAGAATATAAACAGGCTTGTGAGACTTGGCTTGGTTGATGGTTTGCCTGAAAAGGCTTTCCACAATGACCACTCTTGTGTTGCATGCCTTAAAGGCATGCAACACAAGGTCTCATTTAAGTCTAAACAGGTGCACTCTAGTTCTAAACCACTTCACTTGCTGCATATGGACTTGTTTGGTCCAACTAATATAGAGAGTTTGAATGGTAAATCATACTGCTTTGTCATTACAGATGACTTTTCTAGGTTTACTTGGACCTTCTTTTTGGCTATGAAAAGTGACACTGCTGATACTTTAATTGACTTTATTAATCAGATTGAGAAGAAAACTGGTAATGAAGTTAAAATGCTTAGGAGTGATAATGGTGGTGAGTTTAGAAATAAACTATTGGATGATTTTTGTGCCAAGAAAGGGATTACTAGGAAGTTTATTGTTGCCAGAACCCCACAGCAAAATGGGGTTGCTGAGAGAAAGAATAGAACCCTAATTGAAGCAGCCAGGACTATGTTAGCTGATGCTCATTTTCCCATAGCTTTTTGGGTTGAGGCTGTGAATACAGCTTGTTATGTTCAGAATAGAGCATTGGTCAACAAGATACAGAACAAAACACCTTATGAGTTACTTTGGGGAAGGAAACCTAATATTGGTTTTCTTAAACCTTTTGGTTGTCATGTAGTTGTACTAGATACTAGTGATGCCTTAGGTAAATTTAGTGCTAAAGGTGATGAAGGCTACTTCATGGGTTATTCAGTGCAGAGTAAGGGATATAGGGTTTACCTTAAGAAGGAAAAACGTATACTTGAAAAAGTACATGTTAGGTTTTTAGAGAGTAAACCTAGTGATCCTGAAAGTGGTCCAAATTGGTTGTTTGACTTGGAACCTCTATCTAGGACTTTGAATTATATGCCTGTTACTAATCCATACATTGTGAAGGTAACTTCAAATGTTGTGGAAGAACCAGTTGTTGATGTTTCAGGTACACATGTTAATGAAGAGGTTGGATCACAAGCAGACAAGTCATCTCCCATAAAGAGAATGTCACTATTCCCATATGGATAGATGCTTTTGGTGCTACTGCTGCTGCTAGAAAGGAAAATGGTGGTCCCCAAGTATCACCAGTTAACAACATGCATGGTCCTTCAGGCGCTGACAAAGGAAAATCTGGCGCTGACAGGACAAATTCAGGCGTTGATGGCTCAAACGTTGACAACACCATTTTAGGCGTTGATGGATCAAACGCTGACAACCTTGGTTCAGGCGTTGACAACACTTTTGAGCGTATTTTCTCTTCCAATTTTGAACAAGGTGAACCTTCAAACAGAAATAGAGAGGTTCATACAGATATTGATACAAGAGAGTCTGAAGAAGATATTGGCAACTTGGAGGATGAGATTGAAGATAATAGACTTTTTGAGGGAGGAGTTCTCACTTCTACCATGAAGAATCACCCCACTTCTCAAATTATTGGAGATGTGATGTCTCCTGTTCAGACTTGAAGATCTCATCAGAGTCTTGGTGGATTTATTGCCAATATACACAAGAAGGTTGATACCCCTCTTGTTCAAGCATGTCTGTTTGCCTGTTTTCTGTCACAACAGGAACCTAAGAAGATTTTTTATGCTCTCAAAGAACCAAGTTGGGTGGAAGCAATGCAGGATGAGCTTCACCAATTTGCTATTCAGGATGTTTGGGAGCTGGTTGATTGTCCCAGATATGTCAGACCTATTGGGACAAGATGGGTTCTAAGAAACAAGAAAGATGAAAGAGGCATTGTGGTCAGAAACAAGGCACGTTTAGTGGCTCAGGGATATACACAAGAGGAAGGGATAGACTATGAGGAGGTCTTTGCACCAGTTGCAAGGATTGAAGCTATAAGGATATTTCTAGCCTATGCTTCCTGCATGGGCTTCACTGTCTATCAAATGGATGTGAAGAGTGCTTTCCTCTATGGCACAATTGTTGAGGAGGTATATGTTATGCAGCCTCCTGGTTTTGAAGATCCAGAGAATCCAGACAAGGTGTATAGAGTCAATAAAGCTATGTATGGACTTCATCAAGCCCCAAGAGCATGGTATGGCACATTGTCCACTTATTTGGTGGAAAATGGATTCAAAAGGGGTACCATAGACCATACATTATTTACAAAGAAGGCTGGTAAGGATGTCTTACTTGTTCAGGTTTATGTTGATGATATCATCTTTGGTTACACCAATCCAAAGATGAGTGAAGACTTTTCCAAGCTTATCACAGACAAATTCAAGATGAGTGCAATGGGGGAGATGAACTTCTTTCTAGGGTTACAAGTTCAGCAGAAAGAAGATGGTATCTTCATCTCTCAGGATAAGTATGTAGCAGAGATCTTGAAGAAGTTTGGCTTTTCTCCACATGAAAAGAGGGCTACTACTCCTATGGATAGAGAACACCCTTGGGGAAAACTTGGAGATGGAAAAGATGTGGATGTTAGGCATTATAGATCAATGATTGGTTCATTGATGTATCTCACAGCCTCAAGACCTGACATCATGTTTGTTGTGTGTGCATGTGCACGCCATCAAGTGACACCCAAAGAATGTCACCTTTATGCTGTCAAGAGAATCTTTAGGTACCTTAGATGTTATCCAGATCTTGGCTTGTGGTACCCCAAAGATTCACCATTGGAGCTTATTGTATATTTAGACAGTGACTATGGTGGTGATAAATTTGATAGAAAATCCACAACTGGTGGTTGTTAGTTTCTTGGGAGTAGGTTGATATCTTGGCAATGCAAGAAACAAACAGTGGTGGCCAATTCTACAACTGAAGCAGAGTATGTTGCTACAGCTGCTTGTTGTGGACAAGGCTTATGGATTCAGAACTAGCTGTTGGATTATGGGTATAATTTCATGCATACCAAGATTTTTGTTTACAATAACAGCACTTTATGCATTATTAAAAATCTTGTACATCATTCTAAAACAAAACACATAGAAATTAGACATCATTTTATAAGGGATTGTTTTGAAAAGGGTTTAATACAACCAGATAGGGTTGACACAGAAGAAAATGTGTCTGATTTATTAACAAAACCTTTTGATGCTGGAAGGTTTCAATACTTGGTAACAAGTATTGGAATGATCAATCTCACATAATATGTGTTTTGGGGTCTTAATGTAAAAGTACGTACAGGATAATGCATTGTTATTGGTCTTTTTGAAGTTAGATTTTCCACTATATTTTTCTAACGCTAACAAATGTTATCTTAATGCTGACAAGTGTTATCGTGGCGTTGTCAGCAACAATGTTAGTTTTGTGGTTTTTAATCTAAGTGTGCAGGTGGTGTTAGCATTGTACCATTGGATACAGAGTTGCTTATGGATCCTTGGAGAATCATTTGAGCATGTTTTTATTTATGTATGATGGTTGGAATATTTCTATTCCTATCTTGACATAAATTTTTATGTTCATGCATATTTTTGGGCAACATATATATCACAGTTTAAGGGGAGGTTTTAGGAACCTTTAGGACTTTTGGGTATTCTTATAATACTCTTATCACAATTATAGATTATGTCCACAGGTGAGTATGAGTTAGTTTTACTAAATCATGAGGCACTGTAGCATGCAAAGTTGATATACTATGCATGCTGCCAAGACATTTTTGGCCTAGAATTAGTTGTGGTCTGTTGGGAGACTTGGGAATGATTTTATCATGGGTTTACCTGGGAGTTACAAGGAATTTTATGAGATAACTTAGTTGTTAAGAATTTTGGTTAGCAAGGGACACTAGAGGACTGTTATGTCTATCTTGCATAAGCAAGTGTGCATAACTGGACAGTGCTTGCCACCCTATAATAATTATCAACTTATAGGTTATCTTCACTAGGATAAATTACTTTGTTAAGGTCCTTTTTCATTTTTATTACTTTTATTTTTGGACGCTGACAAGTATTTTTCCAAGCGTTGTTATGACCAATTTAGACGCTGACATGGCTTTGGCAAACGTTGACAAGAATATAGCCGTTGGGCGTTGATGGGTTATTTTTGACCGTTGACACTCATTGGGTCCTACCCAGTTGTTATTTTTGACGAATTTTAGGGCCGTAATTTTGGGAGCAGATAACTTTTAATTAATGCATGAGATAACTTATTTTCTTTTCTATATTTTCATCATGATATTTTGAAAATAGTTGCCTCATTTTTGACCAATCATATGCATCTATCTCTCCTATATATTTGGCTCCTATTTTTAAACAGGGTACCTCATATTCTTGTCTAACAATTTTCTCCTATAATTCATCTTTCTAACTCATTCACAAACAGCTTTCTTCTACAATGGCACCAAAATTTAAACCAAGTGATTTGGTATTGGGATTCAGGAGTCAAACATGATTGCATATTTGGACGCTGATGACACTCTGTTTCCACAATACACCCAGATGGTGGCGTATTTGAATGCATCCCCAATTAGGTATGCTCTTTCTCATGCTCTTCTCATCTCTGTCACACATATTAAGCAGTTTTGGAACACTGTTAGTTCCTCAACAGTTAATAATGTGACTACATTATCATCTATTGTTCATGGGCGTACATGGGTGGTTACTGAAGCCTTGGTTCGCCAGGCTTTGCATCTTGATGATGCAGATGGTATAACCACCCTCCTTATTCATGAAATAGAACAAGGACTAAGGGCTTTGGGGTATCCTTTCCCTGATGAGGGCACTTTAAACAAATATCATAAACAAGAGTTTCCCCCAGCCTGAAAGTACCTCATACATGTCATCTTATAATGTTTGAGTCCCAAGTGTACTGCACACAATGAGATTAATAGATCCATTGCTAGTGCTATTGTGTGCATTACAACTGGGCAAAAGTTTAATTAGTCTAAAATGATTTTTGATGGCATGTGTAAAAACAAAGGGAATAAGATGACTTTGGCTTATCCCAGATTTTTACAAATGGTTTTTGATGTGCAAAATTACTGCACAAGGGATCATGATGACTTTTATGAGATCCCTGTGCAAAAGAAAGCTATTTTTACAAAGATGAATTCACCCACTCACCGTGAATTACCCCTCACTCCAGCTATGCTTGTTGTTATTGCAGCAGCACAACCCCAACCAGACCCACAACCCCAACTTGACCCAATACCAGAACCTTTACCTTCACCTCAACACATGGAAATTGACCAAGAACCCTTCAACGCTGACACATTAAATGTTGGCGTTGACACACCTAATCCAGACGTTGACACCATTCCTTCACAAACCCAAACACCCCTTAACCTTCCAACATCTACCCAATCCACATCATCTTCTACCCCACCAAAATATAGGTTGCAAAAACGCCAAAGGAATACTGGAGTGTTCTCCTCTAGTGGTCCTAGCCATGTAGCAGAGAGAACCACCACCACATGTGTGGTTGGTGCTATGGATGAGGCTGGGACTATTGGTTCTGGCTTAGATGCAGGCCAAGACAGTCCTAACATCTTTAAGACCTCATCCATGCCCCATGAATCTACCTAGGGAGGTCAAATACCCATTTTAGAGGAGGGCAGATTGGAACCATACACATTAATAGAATTGACGGCTGTCTGCATTAGCTTGCAAAATCAAAATGCAGACTTGGTACAAATTGTTAGTACACAAGGCCTTGAACTCAAGCAATTGAGGGAGAGGATTTTTATTTTGGAGAATGCTAGCACAAGGCGTGGGATGGAGGAATCTTCCAAAGGGGAGGATGAGCATATTAATGTGAGTGATAAAGGCTCACATGATGGAGAATCTTTGGGTATTGTTGAGGCCCTAACTGAATTGAAGAAGCAACCAGGTTTTGACAGATCTCTGGTAACTCCTACCAATTTAAACTTGTCTTTTACAGCTATGTTGGAGCAATTTACAAGAGGCGCTGAGACAAGTAATTTGGGCGTTGACAAGCAAAATTTGAACGCTGATACACCAAGCGTTGACATGAGCAAATTGGGCGCTGACACAAGAAATTTGAGCGTTGACAGACTTGCAGATGAGGTTGATGTATTCCATTCATTAGCTATCATCAAAGAAGTATCTTCACAGGTATTACCATCATCCTTACCCATCATTGATCCATTAGATAAGGGTAAAGGAATCATGGTAGAAGTAGAAGTTCCAAAGGATGCAGCACATGTAGAGTTTGATAGAAGGTTGGCTGCACAACTTGTGGAACAAGAAAGAAAGAAGGTTGGTGAATCACCATTTGTTGTCACTTCAGAGGAACAAGAAGGAAGTGATTAAGCCAGTTCAGATTCAAGTGTGATGATAATTGAGCAACCTGAGAGACTTGAATATGGTGATGATTTGGCAAGAGAGAAGCTTAGAGAGTTGAAATTGCAAGTAGATTTTGATATGCCAGAAGTTGTTCAGATGTACCATGCTTGGGAGAATAGGTGTATGGAGAATCCAGATTTGACTATTTCAGACCAGATTTGGGGTTTGGAAATTCTTCTAAGAGTTCAAAAAGACTGCAAGTTAATTCTGAAACACAAAGCTAGCAATGTTCTTTCACTGCTGAAAAGGGATAGAAGGGAGCTTTACTACATGCTACTCAGATGTCATGGAACAAGATGGACCTATAAGAAATTGTTGGGATTATCCTTTGAAGAGTTGGAGTACACGGCTTATCCCATTTGGGTAAAAGTGCAGGAAATGAACATTCTGAGACTTCTTTCAGATGAAAGGAAAGAAGAACTTGCAGAAGAGATGGAGCTTAAGAAGGCACTGATTGTTCTAAGACCTTTGAAGAAGGGAGTTCCTCTTGAGTTTCCTAAAGATATGGATAGATCGAAGCCTAGTGAAGCTGTTATAAGAAGGAGCATCAAGCTCTCACCATTGGAAGCTTCAGATAAGGTACAAGTATTACCTCTTGATTCCAGAAACCCTATCATAAGCTATGAAGAAGATGAAAGTGGGTTTTGGAAGATTGGCAGGTATGGGAAAGAGGTACACACTTTTACTACTCTTGTATCTCTCTTTGTAAGTGTGGACAGAGAAGACTTGGTAGACCTTTGGAGGTTGTTGGAGGCCAAGTATGAGACTGAAGCTCCTACTTCAGTCAATGGAATAAAACTTTGGTCAACATTCAAGAGAATGTGTGAACCAAAAGAAAAAGATCCTGCTGTTTGGAAGGATCTTGAGGATGATCTCAGTGGTCTTCAATGGCGTTTGTATTCAGCTGCTGGCGTGTATTATTTGAGCTCTACAAAGTTTGTTGAGTATCTTCTTGTAGATGGTCAGTATTCCATGTCCAAAGAAGTTTTGGAGAAGATGAAGACAACACAGCTAGAGATTGATTATTCAAGTGACGTGACCAAAGATTTGATCAGACATGTTTATTAGCAATATGATAAAGTTTGTAAGATTTCTCCTAGTTCTTAATTTTTATTCAAAAACTTGATTACTAGAGTAGATATCAAGTTTAGGGGAGGATTGTTGGGAATAAAATGTAGCTAGTTCACTTGAGCGCTGACAAGTGGAAAACAAGCGTTGATAGGAAGAAAACAAACGTTGACAGATCAAGCGTTGACAAGAAGAAGTCAAGCGTTGATAGGTTGAAGACAAGCACTGATAGAAAGATAATGTCTACGCGTATTATGTTTCTAGTTTGTTTCTAGTAAAGATAAGTTCAACATTGTATTTTCTATAATTATCTTTACCTAGAACAGTTGATACGTAGACTCTTGTACAAGGCTTCTTATGTCTATAAAATAAGACCTTTAGGTTATGTTTCATATAAGTTTTCATACGTTAAAACACTTTCATTGTAAGCAAGTTCGTTATTATCAATCAAGTGAAAGTTTGCTTTACATCTTTGTGTGTTCTTGTTTAAGTGTTAATTCTGCATAACACTTAGATTACTTTATACATAAACAAAGTTTTTCTACGTGTATAACTTGATCTAATCTCGTATACACAAGCTTAATCGATCTAAGTTTGGGATCAACAGCTTCCATAACTCAGAAAAGTCAACTTACACGCCCGTATGAATATAATTCTTTTGTTAATATAATAAAGCGCTATGGCAATGTTGTTTTTATGCCTATATTATTCTTTTGTTAATATAAAATCATAGGGTTTTTATTAACATCCAAAATAACGCTAAGTATTGTTTTACAGTCAAATCATTTCGTTACAACGTAAAAAAACTAATATCATAGCATAATCAGGTCACCTGTATATTTAACAACAAGCAGATCATATATAATTCATCCAACATGTTTGTTTTGCACGTTATCATGCAAGGCCAAATGAAAAACATCTCAAGAAAGTTAAAAGAATCTTTCGGTACCTAAAAAATACCATACACATAGGACTCTAGTATACGAATGACACTGGTTTTGAAGTAACGACAATTTTAGACACTGACCACGCATGTCCTCATGATATGTGCAAGAGTAGTTTTGGTAGAAATCAGTCCTAGTTATAATCTCGTAAGTTAGTCGTCAAGAAGCACGATTGCACGACAATGTCAACTACAAAAACCGAGAGTGTGTCGCTATGTGCGTGTTGAGCTCACGTCTAATGGATGAGAAATTAACTCACAGATTATGGATTTCACTTCAACAAAATACCTATGTATTGCGATTCAAGGGCAGCCATGGCCATATCGTGCAACCAAGAGTCCAGCATTCCTGCACCTATACTTTGCTTCTAGTTTATCAAAGAACATGTGGAAAAGGGTAATGTATAATGATTTATTGTTGGTACGTAATACAAGTTAGCCGGCTTGTTTACAAAAGCTTTTACGAATGAAAAATTAGAGTACCTAGTTAGACGACTAAGTATGAGATGTTTGACTCTAGAAGAACCAAAGGTGGTGGTAGATGAATCAACCTGATATATCAAACATCGACTTGTAAACATTTTGCATGTTTTAACAAGATTTGTGGTTTTTTAGATTTGGGAAGGAGGAAGAATAATAATCATAGAAAAAAGATAGGTAATGATCTTAGTGGTACTGAATTAGATGGGATTCCTAATATCCTGTCTAGTTCTAGTTTGAATTCTCGTCCTCGCCACTTGTTGACGATACTAGTATTGTTCATACTCAATTTGGGTGTGTGAATGTTGACCTAACTAAAGATGAAAATGGTAAGGTTGTTATGATGTTGCTATTGAGGAGGCTTGATGAGATAGCATTTATACATGATCTCATCGTTCTTTTTGGGTTTTAAATACATAAAATGTCATTAAAATACCATATATATGCTTGTGTTTGTTTATTGTGTATTTTAGGTATGGATATCATGAAAAATACAAAAGATCACAAGAAACAAGGAAAACGAACACGAGAAACGAAGCCGCACAATGAACCGGGCCCAAGTTGTGATTTCTCAAAGAAAAGACCTTGAAGATTTGAAGATGTACAAGAATGATCCCTTATCAATGAAGAAATGACACTTAATACCCTTGTATATTGATAATTACAATTTTGGTCCCTTAAGTTTGTCAAAATGACAAAATGGTCCCTCAACTTTGAAAATTTGGCAAGTTTTGTCCCTCAAGATCCAAAATTGTCAACAATGGTCCTCCATGAAGTCAAACATACTTAGAAGACCTTCAAAGTTCAATAAAGTCCAAGATCAGTCCTTGAAATATCAAAAATGGCAAAACAAGTCCTTAAAATACTTTGGAAAACTATTTGGGGCAAAAGTGTGAAAAGAGAAAGTTTGTTATCAAAGGAAAACGGGTTTGTAAGGTTGAAAGACTTTGCTTAGCACTTTTTCCAAAAGACAAGGAATGAAATTGTACACACCAAACATTCAAATATCAAAAATGCGCCAAACAACTTATTCCCAAGTTTTTCGGATCAAAATGACTACTATTCACCGTCCCCACCCATAGATTTTACTTCCACTTAACAAAGGGTAAATTCAAATTACCCTTACCAACTTTAGATTAGCCTTCACACGAACACATCCCACACTTGAAATCCCACACCACTCTACTCATGGTCCCTACCCATTCAAGCCGTCCACCAATCATTTTGCGACTTCCTCTCCAAGGAATGCCACGTGGCCAAATCAACAGCCCACACTCCTTAATTGGTCCCATAGGAAAAATAAACGTCTAGGATGGATTTGGACAGCTTAACAACTCAAGCACTCAAGGGCAATTCAGAGAATTCAGTAGCTAGGGTTTTCATGTATTCAGCATTCTAGAATCATCACTTGTACTCTATATAAGGAGACCTCAACACGTGAGAGTCCCTTGTTCCAGTTTTTCTCTTAAACATTGTAATTCCTTTTTAAAATTTATAAAAGTTTGGTATTTTGAAAAAAATGTAATTCCTTTCTATGTTTTTGAAACTTGGTGTTGTTTAAGAGTGAAGCTGAGTTCCATTTTATGTTATAAAGGTGTTTTGATATTTGGATTAAAGTACGTTTTGTTTTGATAAGGTTTTCAAGTTTGAAAAGGTTTGAAATCCTTGAATCTGTTTGGTTATTTTACTTGTACTAACCCCTATCCATTAGCCTAAAGCTCTTGCAAGCTTTTTGACACCAAGCTTGTGAAGGGATTTGAGCCTTTGGATAGGTTGTTTGCTGCTTTGTATTGAAGATCCATTGTCATCAAGGTCTGGTTCTACTTTGAACCATCAACAGACCTTCCCTTCTTTGTTCATGGACCTTGGTCACTCTCTAGCTGTTGAGAGTGGTCCAAGGAGTATTGCTGATCCTCCTAGAAAGTTGTGGAGGATAGGTATTGATTCTCTTTAAGTTTCCTCTAAAAATTATATGGTTTAAATCTGCTAAGTGTTTTGACATGTGATTTTTTGTTCTTTTGTTTGTGACTGCAAATTTTTGGTTTACTTCTGCTTAGTGTCACCTAGTTGAGCTATTTGAGTCATAAAATCAGTAGGTTGTGTTTAAAAATTAAAAGTTTGTTTAAAAAGGAACTAAAAAGGTTGTTTGGATTTTGGGATCAAAAGGCCTTGTGGCCTTGTGCCCTTGGTTCTTGGGGGTTGGATAAACTAAACAAGTTATTTGTCACCTGTTTTAAGCATTGGTTAAGTCTCACAAGGTCTAGAAAAGAGTTTGCTAGTTTTTGAAAAATCTGACAAAATTGGTTTGAAAATGGTCAAACACAACAGCAAGGATTAAATCCTTGTTGTTTGGATTTAGAGTCTGATTTTTGGTTTCGGAAGAGTTTTAGTGATAATCTATATGTGCAATATTTGTTTGTGGAATTTGGTGGCTTATTGAGTGTGCTAGAGCTTATAGAAGTTGGCTGAAGTGGTCATTTGAATCAGCAAAGCGACCACCTCAATTTTCCTTTGCATCTTGTTATCTAGTATATGCCCTGCTTATTTGTTGCTTGAATTTTGTATTTGTGCTGCTTGTGAGTGTATTTGGCTATTTGGTTTACATGTTTGAGTGATTATAAGCCAACTGGCTTATTGGCCTATTTTGTCCAGAATCTGTCATCAATTGGCTAACTGGCCTCTTGATTCACAAGGACTCAGCCTTGATTCCTTCACAAAAGTTTCTTAAAACAAGCTCATAAACAAGCCCTGGCAATTTGGTTAAGTTTGGTGCACTTTGACTTTTGGTCAAATAATAAATGATTTTACTTAGTTAGAAAAGTTCGTTGAAATCGGTCTAATCGAATTGATTATTGGTAAACGTGTGACTCAGCTGTTCTTGGTGGAAAAATAATAGTTTGGTCGTTATAGTAAAAGGAAAGTGCAAAAACTTTAAAGTAAATGGCAGGTAATTAAATCTAAACCTAATTGAAAATAAATGACGGGAAATAAAAACGTGACGAGAAATTAAAAGGCAAACTAAAACTTAAACTAAAGACAAGGTAAGTAAATCTAAGGGTGCGACTAAGTAAAAAGGCGGGAAAAGTAAAGCTTGAAAATTAAAATTTTAAACTTCAAATAAACTAAGACTGCTCATTCGGAAAAACATCCTCATTCGGAATAAAAGCTTTGTGCGGAATCAATAAAAGAAATGGTGGTTCGGAATAATCAGCTCATCCGGAATGTTGCTTGTTTCGGAATATAACCCTTCATCCGGAATGATTGCTCATCCGGAATAAAAGGTTGATTCGGAATATTGAGAACAAAAGCTTTATCTGGAATAAAATCTTCGTTCGGAATAATAAGAAGAAACCTTTCGTTCAGAATAAATGATTAAAAATGCTGGTTCGGAATACGTTGGCTCGTTCGGAATAATTAAGAAAAAGTGCTCATTCGGAATATCAACTCATCCGGAATAATTTAAAACAAAGACATTCATTCGGAATAAGGTGCTGGTTCGGAATAATAAACTAAAAATGCTGGTTCGGAATATTTTGGCTCGTTCGGAATCTGGGCAACATAATAATGACGAAGAACAGGGAAAACAAAAGATGGACGAATCTAAACAAATCTAACCAAGATAAACCAAAAGTTTAAATAAAACTAATCAATAAACATCTAACAATCATAAACTAACAATCCTAATCAATAAAAACTTACAATAATAACCAAAATAATCAAAAACCACTTGATCAAATCAATAAAAACTCAAGAACATGAAGATAAAGATGAAGATTAAATCCAAACAAGAAAGGTAGATAAGAGATTAACAAATAAAAGTAAAGATTCAATAACATAAAAATAAAACTTACTTGGAATTAAAGGTGCAAGACAAGAATTTAAATGGCAAGAATTTAAAGTGCAATAACAAAAATGGAAGAACTAGTTTGTCACTCTAGCCAACAAAATGAAAAAATGAAACTAATGTCCTATATATTGGGAGGAGGAGAGGTTGGAAGCTTCCTCCTCTCTTTCTTCTTTCTTTCTTTATCGTTTAGTCCTTCGTCTTCTTAATTCTTCGACTTTTTCGACTTTTGTCTCGGGATTATTTTAAACTCGTCTTGTGATTTCTTCATAAATTAGACTTGAGTTCTTCGACTTTATTAAACTTCCATCTTTGGACTTTTTCTTCGATAAATCTTCAGAATAGGCCTTGGACTTCCGTTCTTTTTGCACTCTTGATTTCTTGACTTCGTCTTTTGCCTTTTTCTTCGATTAAAGCTTGTGAAAGCCCGTGTTTTCTTCCCTTTTTACATTTTGATCCTTAAATCACAACAAAAACACAAACCACGCATAATTCCGACATTTACGACATAAAATACACGTTATGGTCTTGTTTTCATTATAATTAAGTGGTAAAAGGATGGGTGTTTTCACACCTATCAAATCCCCTACACTTGACCATTGCAATGTCCTCATGCAATGCATTAATTACAAAGCAAGATTACACTTTTCATCACAATCAATCCACATTGGCCTTTATTAAAGAGATAGAAAATAACAAAACAAGTAAAGAAATCAAAGACTTACCTTAGGGTTTTGGAATGTTATGAATGATTATCATCCTTAAGTCTCACGTTCCCCATACCAAGCTTAAAAACGAGATCATTGTTATTATAAGTTAGCAAACTAACATGAACTCATGTGGGCCAATTATGTACTTAGACTCCCTTATTCCTAGGTGTATCTCTTATATTTTATTATTGTCTTGAATGATCACGAGGATGCATTGTTGACTTATTTGGATAGTTATTAAGGCTGAAAATTAAGTGGGACGATTTAATCAATAGTTAGCTAAAGGACAAAATCTTTTAAAATTGCTTCTTGGGACCTCATAAAGTTCATATCTTGGCATAACTCGCTTCACAATTTGAGACCTTTCTCGGACCGATATTTGGCAGTGAATTCATACTTCAAATCTTGAGAGACGTTCATGAAATAATGGTCTTCTCTTCATAATAGGAATTTCTTCACTTGAAGTTTTGAGAGATTCTTCATACTTGGACCACGACTTCTTCATTTTTCTCCAATCTTTATTTGGGATTTTGATATACAACGATCCGCCTCCTTTTAGGACTTGGATCTATTTATCCTCATACCTTGTTAGGGTCTTTTTTGGATAGACTTCTCCATGATCTTTAGGGGAGTATTTGCTTTTCATCGTGTGTCTTGATCCTTCATATTAATTCTTGATAAATGATTCTTCACATCACTTGGGATCTTTAGCAACAAAATGTAGCCCTCATGCCTTGTTAGGGCCTTTTTGGACTCGCCAATCTTCGCGTCCCGCTTCAATAAGTTATGCCTTGGCTATGAAATCTAATTAATACCGAGCAACTTTTAAACGATCTTGGGCTAGAAGCTAAGTAACTTTTCAAATCGTACGACCTTACTTATTGCAGATAAATTTATTAACAAGCGATGGGAGAATAAGCTTATAATCAACTCACATAAATTCACGAAAGAATACCAAACTTATAATTGACTCTATCATCTCTCGTTCTCCACAATTTAAAATCTCAGGAATGAGACTCGTGGATGCTTAGCCAATTAAATCAATGTTTTGGGGTTTTCGAGTCATCTATAGGATCTTGAAAATTCTTGGACTTTTTCAAGTTTAGAATTCGCATTTTAAAGTTCCCTTGATAAACGACTCTCTAGGATCAATTATAGGAACTTGCGAAAAGTTCTTGTTCTTAACCCGTGAGAGTTAAGACTTTCGCGTTTTAAAGCTCCCTATATAAAATCCTAGCAAAACTTGACTTAAACACGTTAAGGGTACTAGCTAGAGTAAACTTAGATAAGTAAACTCGGGTTGAGTCAAAAGATTCACAACGTTGAAAATTAAAACCACTTTATTAAAATTTATTCTAGTAAAGAAAGAAAATAACTATACAAAGGTAAAACTACTAGGCCAAAATAGATCGAAAATTTTGAAAAATGTCGAAAAATCAATTTTCCGGTTAAAATGAGGACAAATACAAGGAAAAGGATACTTAACTTCGATAGAAGTCCCCCTACACTTGATATAAACATTGTCCTCAATGTTTAAGAATGTGGGAGTAAACTCCCCTACACTTAGGACATTGTGCACGTTGATGAAATCTTGCTAAGGAAAAGACAACTAACGAGATCCCTATTTTAATATTGGAAAATATAAAATAGTGAATCGAAAAGAGTTTAGGATAGAACCGGGAAGACGGGAACAGGAATCACGGGTCGTCAAAACTCATCAAGAGTGGATCATTGAACGCTCGAATCCCTGAATATGAGAAGGGTGAAAATAGCGAACACCAACGGGTCTCCCCTACACCTAGGATATAGATAGATAAAAATAGATACTTGGGTTGCCTCCCAAGAAGCGCTTGATTTTTGATCACCGAGTCGTGAGCTTGACTCGACCTTGATTATCATGGAAAGAACCTTGAATAGCATCCACCGGGATCAAATACATGGTTTTCATCCATCAAGTAACACAAGCTTAAGGAGAACAAGGCAAGCCAAAGAAGAGTAGGCAAGGTTCCCTTAAGCAGTTGTTGAGCACGGTGGGAGCAAGGGTGAAGAGGTGCAAGCATATCTCTAAAAGTTCCAAAAATCATTCCTTTTATTTCATAAGATGGATACTAAGATGGCTTAAAAAGTGCAATACCAGGGTCGAACACCTTTTACTTTAGGGGAAAATAACACTTAGGCTCAGCAGACCTTGAAGAAGATCCAATCATAAATCTCGCAATCTCATCCTCAGAAGGTGGATATAGAGGTGTCAAGACATAAGTGATGCGGATATCGGTGTCGATCGGCTTTTTCTCCTTTGCAATGGGTTTCTTCATATCCAAAGTAGGATAAAGACCATAATCATCAAAGTCCAAAGGAGGAGCATCACTCTCATTTGGGAAGTATGTGTTGAGAAAAGAAGCAAAATCTTCCTCAAATGAGTAGTCATCCAAAGTAGGATCAAGTGTTGTTGGCGGAGGATCTTCATCATGTGAAGAATCACTCGAGAGAGTATCAGCCTCATCAAAATCATCACAAGTGGGCATGTCTGGATACTCAGAAGTAAAGTCATCATAATCATCTCCATTAGAACTAGAATCGTCATCATAAGTATCAAAGATCGGTGGATAATCAAAAATTGGTGGAGGATCAGAATTGGATAGAGAATCATCCACATCATCTTGGAACAGTGGATTATCATAGCAAGAATCGAAAAGAGGATTGTTCTAGACGACAAAATCATCAAGCACATTAATCATATTTGCTGATTCTCTTCCATAAGATTTGTTTGTGATCTTCCCCATTTTGAACACTTGTTGTTCATTCCCGACCCTTAAAATTAACTCACCTTCGGCAACATCGATAAGAGCTTTTCCGGTTCTTAAGAATGGCCGACCAAGTAATAAAGGAATACGAGGGTCCACTTCATAATCAACAACAACAAAGTCGACCAGAAAATTAAAGGTGCCAACTTTAATGAACACATCTTCGGCAATACCAACGGGGTAAGCGAGAGTGCGATTTGCAAGCTCAAGAGTCATCTTCGTTGGTGTAAGGTCGGGTAATGATAGTGTTGTCCAAACACTTAAAGGCATCAAATTAATACTTGCCCCGAGATCAGCTAGGGCAGTAAATTCTTCGGTTTTGTTCAAAATGCACGGCAACACAAAACGACCGGGATCTTAAAGTTTTTCCGAAAATTCTTTAAGAATGACTGCAGAACAGTTTTCATTTAAGCGTGTGTTGACAAGCTCAATCAGCTTTTCCTTCTTATTAAGCAATTCCTTGAATGCTTTGACAAATTTCGACATGTGGACAAGTGCTTCAACAAGGCTAATGTTGAAATTCATTTGAGAGATCATCTTCAAAAGTTCGACACTTGAATGTCATCATTAGTTAGCAAGTTAGGCTTGTCCAAGCGAGAAGGATATGGGATGTTGGGTTTATAGGTGGAAGGTGGGGTTGGTGAAGGGTTCTTCTTGGGTACATCAGTAAGAGGTGGAGACGGTAATGGAGAACTAATACTAGGCTTGGGAGTAGGAGGGATAAATGGTGGTGGAAGAGGTGTAGATGGAGTAACTGGGGAAGGGATAGATGGGCCTACTAAGGTTGCTCCACTACGTGTAGTAATATCACTCACATTCGCTCTCGGGTTGGTGACGGTATTTGAAGGTAGAGAGCCCGAAGTAGAGGGTTGAGTGATGGGTAAGAAACTAGCCAGCATATTCTTCAAATCATTAGTTTGAGTGCTAAAATAGGTTTGTATATCATGTCGAAGCTTGGATCTAATGTCATTACCTTGCTTAGTGATATCCCCTTTCAAATTGATAATTTGGCTTTGCAGATTCTTAGTTTGCTCTCCTTGGGTTCTCATTAAGGTTTCAACATCTTGATTAATGGGTGGGGCGTGTGGAGCGGGTGGGTGATAAGGATTAGAAGCTCGAGGTGGGATTTGGTTGCTTCTATTGTAGTTGGTAGGGTTGTGGTTTTGAGGAGAAAAACCGGGTGAAAGATAGTTGTTCGACCGGTAACTTAGCAAATTTCGATCCCCTTGAGGTCGGGGTTGGTAATTTTCTGGTGAATAGTTACCATAAGCCGCATACACGTTTTTCGGATTGCCTTGAGTAGAAGGACAATCAGTGTATGAGTGAGGACCGCCGCATGTCTCACAAGAAATTGCTACAACTTTAACTTGTTGTTGTTGGTTTGTAGCGATGAGCAAGATATTTTGGTTCATTTCGGCCATCATGCGGGTGAATTCGGTCATATCGGGGTTTGCTGAAGTAGAAGAAACATTGACTCTCGGGTTGTTCCTTGAAGAAGCGGAGGAATCCCAATTTTTGTGATGAGTAGTCATGTTCTCAATAAGCTCTCAACACTCCTCAGGTCTTCTTTTCATAAATGTGCCACTGGCGGCTGCATTAATAGTATCACGATCACGAAAAGTTAAACCATTGTAGAAAGTATCAATCAACGTAACGGGGAGCATATTGTGGTTTGGACATCGATCGATCAAAACATTATATCTTTCCCAAGCATCAAAGAGAGATTCATCGGGTTCTTGCATTAAACCGCTGATTTGATTTCGAAGGCTCGTGACCATGGATGGTGGAAAGTAGCACGACAAAAATCGTTGAGTCATGTCGTCCCAAGTATGAATGGAATTCTTCGGGAGAAGATCAAACCATTTTTCGGCGTGGTGGGATAAAGTATGTGGAAAGAGCTGTAGGCGAAGGACATCCATAGTGTAACACCCCCAAATTTACACAAGTCAATACAGCGGAAGACTCGTTGGTGTTACGGGATAGCAAATTACTCACATCATAGACAACGCTTAAAAATTGCGTTGTTTAATAATAAAGCATTTCCATTCATGAATAACAAATTTACATAGGTCCCAAGTCATTGTATTTCATACAGGTTTTACAAAGAATTTGAATGGAAATTATTATTTAAGTGTGGGCCATTAATTCTTGTTATCTTCCCGAGAATTACCTTCAAGTACCTGAGACAAAACATGTTAAAAGAAAATGTCAGCGATAACGCCGAGTGAATTCATAGAGTTTAATAAAACCATTAATATATCATCGGTATATAATTATTACCGAAAATCATTTTGTACAAATCTTTGTAACAGGCCATAAAATAGCCAAAGTCATTTTATACAAATCCTTATCAAAAATCATAATATAGGCTTTTGCCTTCAAAATAATTATACGGACCATTGTCGTAAAAACATCATACAATCTGTTTTATAACGTTGTATAGAGTTAAACAAAAACCGTTATATGAATATGGTTATGAAAAACAAAAACACGAACATAAAATCAATAATAAGACCCCGTATTGCTAGTCAGGCAAACCATTGTAATTCAGTGCGTATAGCAGTATTTCGTTAATTGGATTATTATAAGTTGCATGACATTGTTACCTTACTATAACAAACAACGGGTAGCTAGCCCGAAACTCAATTTGCCCATCTAAATTAGCGTGTCGTCACAATAATCACGCTTGTGTAAATCTTCTCATACATAAATTTGCTTACCAATCAATGTGGCACGACGGGGATCAACCGTCAAGGCGCGAACTGGGGTGATCGTCCCCAAATTGTACTATTATATGCATAAGCGTCTACCAAATCCCGGTAGTTCATAATTCATGCTAATGGGACTTTTAGTGACATAACCTAACTTTAATAATCCATTTCATTTCATCTATCGGGTCATATAATCATTCATCGGGTCATACAATCATTCGGGTCCAAATCGATAAACAAACAATCGGGACAAATGGTGTCCTATTTTATCAAAACTAACATTTTATCTCCCTCGCGGGTTTATAAAACATTTCATAAAAACATTTAAAAGAGTGTGAGGCTATGAACTCACGTTGATGTGGGAAAGCGGGTTATCGGCAATTCGGATGTACGGTACGTGCTTCAATCACGGAAACCTAGACAAATAATACTCGTCTTAGACTTTTGTCCAATGACTTTATCAAAATAACAATTATGTATATATATGATGACTTTATACATATGATGATGATCAAGTGGGTTTATATATTCTCATTCACTCATTTTTGTGTTATGTGTTGACAACTTTTATATTAGTTTACTAGTTTTACCTATTTACATGTTTTAGGTCCAATAAGCCTTTTATAAGTCCATTAACTT
This sequence comes from Glebionis coronaria, assembly GCA_025667525.1. Taxonomy (NCBI): domain Eukaryota; kingdom Viridiplantae; phylum Streptophyta; class Magnoliopsida; order Asterales; family Asteraceae; genus Glebionis; species Glebionis coronaria. The sequence goes on along the minus strand of CM046878.1, from coordinate 164,028,115 downwards.
GTATTAATACATTTTATACTTTGGTTATCAGTATTATACTTTACATGTTGGGCCCAAGTGGGTTAAGGCCAATAAGTAAATTTATAAGTGTTTTACTAACTAGTCGGGTTTATAGTCCAATAAGGCTACTTTGGCCCGTTAATGTCTATATGTTGTAAAGTTCGGGTTTTATCGGTTTTTACTTGTTATATAAGTTCATATATCAGTATGTGAGTTTATAAAAGTTTATATTAGACGGGTCCGACCGTCTAAGTTTTATTTGACAAAAACGTTAATCTTTCGGTTTTAGCCGAAAAGACGTAAAACTTAGGTATATAGTTTTATAACTTGGAAAAACATTTATACTTGTAATTTATATAACATGTCCCATTTTAATATCAATATATATATATATATATATATATATATATATATATATATCTTTATTTATGATTATTATCAACTAGTGGGATTTATATATGTATATTTCATATAAATTTTTGAGTGCTTATATTATATACTATTTATTTATAAAATCAGTCTTAAATTTTAAGTCCACTAAAATGTCCATATCTAGAGTTCTATAATGAGATAGGACCTCAAATTTTTATGACAGAAACTAAATGATATGTGCTTCATTTTATTCCTTTATAGCTACTGATGAATCAACCTCTAAATATTTTAATAAATTCGTCCAAAACAGTGTAGGCAGATTTGCACTCTAATCTTGTTTTGATCATATCTCACTCATTATTATGATTCCATTGTATGGCCAAGTCTCACATGTGTATAACACCTAATACTTACTTTAAATTGATTCCACTATGCCATTTTATCAGTTTATCATTTGGTTACTTACTGTTTTTATACAGCCATCATTTTAAGCAATATTTTAACCATTTTACATGTGGTTTTCCATCTTTTTACCCATGTTTATCAAATCTATCAATACAAAATCCCCATATAATATTTTTAATCATCATTCATCATCATATACATATACATAAATAAAGAAAATACAAGATTACATATTCAAAATAACAAGAGGATAGGAAAAAACAATCTCTATACCACCAAAGTGATGAAATGATGAGTTTTTGGATGAACAAGACTTGGTTTTGGGTAACCAATCTTATGAGATATCAACACCACTTCTAGGATCACCAAGTATTTGTAGACTCCTCCAATAATCAGCCCTTGATCTCCATATAAACTCCTTTTTAGTTGTTAAAATCACCTCCAATCTTCATAACTTCAATGGGTTTTCATCAAATGTAAATTATACATATGATTTATGGTTGAATTTTTGATCTAATGGGGTGTTTTTGGGTGATATGGGACGTTCATAGGGAGAGAGGAAGAGAGAAATGTGTGAGTTGCATGAGATAAATGGAGTAACTAGTTTAGTGTTGGTGGTTTTTGTGAAAGATGGTTTTGATGTGTAAACTAGGACAAGTGTCCTAGTTTATACTATAAACTTGCCACATCTTTGATGTGGTGGTGGTGTGTTGGTCATCCCATAGTGGGGTGAGGCAAGTGTAAACTTGTCTCATCCCACTAATTTACGGGTACTCCTCGATTCTAGTTTCCTCGATTTGCGTGCCCTCGGGTCGTTTTACGAAAAACGTTTTTATAAATTATGAATCAACGGCACAAAACGAATCTAATAAAAATTGCCTCATCAAAAACGGAGTTTGAAAACGTAAATACGTAATCCTAAGGTTTCCGGTTTAGTCGTAAAGGACGTTAAATTATAATCGTAAGTCCTAATCTCTTCTCGAAAATTTGTGAGTTTATGAACCAACACAAATTTAAAATTCCAAAATAATATTCACGGATAAATTTATTTTCTGAAATGTCGGACTGTCACCAAAACGGTGTATGTAAACGTAAGCATGTAACGTAAAATCCTCCGGTTTAGACGTAGTCGATGCTACTTCAAGACGTAAATCAAAATTTCTTCCCAGAAATGTGTGAGTTCATAATATAACATTAAAATAATGTTTTTAAATAACACTTGAGAATAAAGTATCAACCATAAATTGACGGATTGTCACAGCATTTACCCCTAAACAGGATCTTTGTCCTCAAAGATCATCTTATCTTACTACTCGCTTCTTATAGAGTTAAAGCCATGTGGGTATTTCCTCCACATTCGGTCTTTTCTCACAAGTGTAATTCGTTACAATACGCGAGTTTCATCAAACATAACTACGGGAATAAGATCAGGCTTAATGTTGACTTACTTTCTCTATCCATGATGTTCACGGGTTTTTGATGAATGCAACTTTTCTCTGATCAAAACTTCATCAAGAAGTGATCAGATTCTCACTTGATAGACATTTTATCAAGTTCGATATACGAAACATAATTCACGCAGCTCTTGAATTCCTAGGGTAGATCCAGCTTATATGCCTTTCAAACCAATCTTTTACAACATCTCAATGGTCCCTTACAACGGGGACTTATATCCCATGATCTTTCAGATCGTCAATTTACTTTTTCATGGTTAAAATTTTTGGCATAACTTCGCTACCCATCTGGCACTTCAAGATCTACATTTCAAATTCACATAACCTCCTGCCCACTACCGGCAGTCAATAATCAGATCCTAATTTCAACAATCAATTCAGGTCTCGCGGGTCGGGTATTTTGTAAGGTTAGGTTCGCCATCATAGGAAACCTTAAACCTAAAAGACATGTACAACTCACAATGGGTGTATGTCGGGTGTCTTCATCCCAACTCCTGCTTACAGATGCTCTAATATATATCCTCACAAGATTCGATCTTGATCCTAACACGATAATTATCAATGATAATCTCTCCAAAGGAAAACGATTTTACAGTTTAATACCAAAGGTCAATCATTCAAACATAAAAGAACACTTATAGTATTTTGTATCGTTACTTTACCTCGTCCCTTCGATTGGGGTGGTACAAAGTACTCTCATCAAGATTCGTTCTCAATGACTTCTGAGCAAATCTCTAGAAATTCGATGCGAATCGATGATCTTGATAGAGATGATCGATACAGGCACACAATGTTTACGTAACTCCTTTAAATACAAAAGAGTCAATTTCTTCATCAAGAATCTAGCATTATCATTAACGGGAATGATATTAGTAGATTTGGTCAGTCTGTCGACGATGACCCAAATCGAATCAAATTCAGATGATGATCTTTGCAATAGTTAGACGCTTACTAATGTATGAGGCGATGTCTGCCTTCATAATTTGCCATCAGTACAACTTCTTCAGATAAAGATACACTTAATCAGAAATGGCATGAATAGAATACTTATACTTATGAGATTCTAACATAACCAAATCTCAAAATCTCCATATTTAGGCAACGATAAGTGGCCTTTAAAACATTTAACGCCATCGGCTTCTCAATTCTAATGGTTCACATTAGCCGCGAACCCTTTTTATTATCTATATTATCCTTTTTAAAAGCATCAATTATTTCTAAAATGTTCGGCAATTTATTTTGTACCATCATTTCTAAGGAACACGTCCTAATTGGTTCTTTATCCTTACATAATGTGTCAGTAATTACGTTTACCTTCCTAGATAGAATAAATATCATGACCGTATTTATTCGAAAATTCTTTCTTCACATTTTCTAAGTCTTAGTTCTATCTCAACCATTATTTTTATCAGTTTTGCTCAATCCGACGTTTAAAGCGTCGATAATTACTACAAGTAATTAAATAATAAATATTTAATTTTTATGAAACATAAACGCAAAAAGTTTTTAAATTTTCTCAGTTTGTCCAATTATATAAAAATGTTCAAAATAAATTTGAATTTAATTAACACAATTTTTGTTGATTTATCGGAAATAATTAGTAAGATCCGTAAATGTTCGAAAAACCTTCGTTTATTCTTTGGTAAAAAATTTCTTAGTTGAAAAGAAAAAATTGTCGTTTCAAATTCCAAGTCATGGCTTAAATGGTTTCCTCAATCCCTCTTAGGTTGTCTTGAGGTATACACAAACATTTACCCCAAAACAGGAGTTTAGTTAAATGATTTTGGGTATGAGGGAATAATCCCTTAAAAACCTCTTTGATAAAATATTTATCAAAACATATTTTCACTTTCTTTTTGGTAAAACCCAAAGCCTTAATGGCTCTAATCTTTGAAGAGTCAATATATTCCATTATCTATTAATTACATGGTCAAATAATGTAAAGGATTAGTCTTTAAATCTCATGTTAAATATTCAAGGTACAGGTTTTCACTACTCGGCCAATTCAGGGCAATCTATAAATGATTATTAACTCCTTCTCATTCTTATAAACAAACAAATGGTCCTTAATGATCACAAGCATGAATTTATCAAATTACAGCCTACACACGTGATTCATCAAATTTATGAATGCTACATGTGCATTGGTCAATCCAAACGACATCACATGAAACTCATAATGTTTATTACAAGTTCTGGATGTAGTGATTTGAATAGATAACCTTTTTCGCGGACGCGAAGTTGATGATAACCATGCCGAGGATCAAATCTTTAGAACATACGCTAGAACCTTGTAAATCGAACAATCTATCATCTTGGGTAGTGGATATAGATTTTAATCGCCAATTTACTTAGTTCACGGTAATAAATTAATATAAGGAATGATAATACCATAGCTCTTCATGATGACGAGCTTGGTTGAATAAAAGCTTTCTCCGACAACTCTCTCAGTTGTACGGTAATTCTTTTAATTCAGATGGTGCTGACGTACAGTGCACAAGCCACAAGTGCAGCACCGGGAATATAATCAATACCAATTTCAACTTGCCTTAATGGCAGAAGTCTAGGTAATTCACCAATAAATACCTCCTAAAGTTTCAGATAACAGAAACATCTTTTAATAAATTCATATTAGGTTCTTTCTAGATTATAGTATCTATGACTAATTCACAACCATTCACGGTGTAATTTCAAGTCTAAATGCAGGATATAGTCATCCATCAAGAATTATTTAGATCACTTTTGATAATCAACATCTTATCATTTAGGGGAATTCTACTCGAGTTCCCATCAATTAAGACAATGTCGTCATGTCATAATCAATCGATCCATTCTATTGGCACTATTAACTTTCCAGTTTCATTGTCGTCGATAAGATGTGAACTTCTCAAAAGACTAATAATAATTCATAATCCTTCACAAATTCAAGGATATCTATAGACATAACTAACCTTAAAAGAGTAAGGTCAACGCATAATCTACGCGAGAGAATTTCAAATCAGATACAGACAAAAACATTTAACGAATATGAATATATCCCATGTTTTCATATTTTGAGTACGCATTCGAAAGCTCCTCGGATCGTTACCCAGGTCATTCAAATGAAATCAAATCAAAAGAAATGATAGGAACGTCGATACATCCAGTCGGGTATCAACATTCGGTAATCAGATACTTTTCCTAAGAATCTCACTACGGGAGGATTGGACAAGAAAGAATTGTCAATTGTCAAATAAGACAATTTCCACAGATGAGTAAATTCGACTCAGAAGAATAGATGCTACAGGCACATATGTAGGTGTCCCTAACACCATGTCCCTATTTTTCACTTCTTGCAGATCTCATAAAAATTTAATCTTTCACAATCTTCAAAGGAAATGTAGTGTTTATTAATTAGTTTTATGGTGACTACTAATCAGCCTTGCATGGTCCATTCCAAATTGTATGTAGGCGCGCAACTATATACAATTTCAAGATTAACGATGCAATACTCAGTTCGTCAAAATTTTATCATCATGTTTATAATAAAAACATTTTCATGCTTAATTCTTAAATAAGAATCACAAATAAATTTACAAAGATTTTCTTTGTTATGAAAACAATTAAGCTTTCCAAGGTGTTTCATAAACAATTTCATTTCGATAATGATCACTTATAATCTCACTTTGAATAATCCTTATAGTGATGAAAATTCAATTTTTCTCAAGCGATACTGTTTTATCTTATAAAAACAAGAGTGATGAAAGCTTGTTCATCAAGAACTAACTACAATATGATAGGAAATGAGCTTTAGCCAAATAATCATGAGGTTCATGACCTTGCTGGCGCTCGAAAAGAATAATCCACAACGTAACTCAATTTGAGATGAGTACTTGTTCAATGGTTGCATCACTAATGCGAGCATTAGGAAGAAGCAAGAAAAGATAGATATCATCGATACATGTAGAATTTAGCAATCAAAGGTAGTCTTTTCATTAATCACAAACAAGTCAAAATTGTACCGTAACACATTACGTGTCACTATGTCATACAATTCCAAGAACTCATCCTACCAACTGATGTCTCAGTTAAGTTAGGGATTTTTAAAAGATACCACAATGAATAATAATCTACAAGAGTTATTAGGTGTCCCACATGTCCCGGAAGATCCATCGGTCCCAATTCAGAAGAAGATTTCTTTAATTTATTTATTGGACACTGGGCATCCTCGTCATTGGACAATGGCCTAGGGACAACCCTTAACACGAATCAACAATCAATTAAAACCTTATAATTCAATCACAGGACTTAACTGATTCCTCTTAACCATCTTATATTCCATACAAGTTAAATTTTATTTTATTCAAGTTTCAATCAACTTATACTCAATGCAACATCCTTCCTCATTCTCTATTACTTTCACCTTTATTTTTAAACCTTAAAAGGACAATAAAAGCTCGATGTGAACAACACTTAATTTCCAATCCTATAGCTCCTTCATCAGTAGTTATCAAATGAGTCACTAGTATGAAATGACTCTCACATTCAATTAGACTTCTCGGAAAGGTACTAGTGGCATGAGGCTTTTGGGTAAAGGCTCCAATGACAGCCTCAAGTGCAACATTCACCCTTTCGATTCTTAAATTTAAGAATTGGGTGACACCGAATCAGATGACACCTTTCCAAGTGGTAACGTTTTGTCAAACTCCACTCTATAAGGAAAGATCATCATGACATCGATAACGGATTTAATCTAGCCAACTCTTCTTTAATATCACAATCAACTAATATAAACATTCCTACGAATATCAACCATTTTGTTGGGATCATAAATATCCACAACTTGGTTTAGATCTAGAATAGCTAAAATTCCTACGGAAATAGCTTCGATTGATTTACTAGGGGAGTTAGAGTTTCTTGTGACAATCTACATCGTATAAATATCTCGTATATGTATTCAAATAATCATCAAACAATCATGTAGTCAAATTACAACATATATATATAATCCAAGTTATATATATTAAAATAACACTTCTCAGTCTGGCCTTGTCAGTAACTCGGGAATTCTTCGACACCGTTATAGTCAAAAGATTTTTAGACATTTTTAGAAAAAAATTTATAGTTAAAAGATTTTGAAATGTTTTATTCAAAACCTTGGTTTTAAAAATCTTTCGTTCTCTATAACGAGAGCTCTGGTACCAAACTGTAACACCCCCAAATTTACACAAGTCAATACAGCGGAAGACTCGTTGGTGTTACGGGATAGCACTTTACTCACATCATAGACAACGCTTAAAAATCGCGTCGTTTAATAATAAAGCATTTCCATTCATGAATAAAAATTTTACATAGGTCCCAAGTCATTGTATTTCATACAGGTTTTACAAAGCATTTGAATGGAAATTATTTTTTAAGTGCGGGCCATTAATTCTTGTTGTCTTCCCGAGAATTACCTTCAAGTACCTGAGACAAAACATGTTAAAAGAAAATGTCAGCGATAACGCCGAGTGAATTCATAGAGTTTAATAAAACCATTAATATATCATCGGTATATAATTATTACCGAAAATCATTTTGTACAAATCTTTGTAATAGGCCATAAAATAGCCAAAGTCATTTTATACAAATCCTTATCAAAAATCATAATCTAGGCTTTTGCCTTCAAAATCATTATACGAACCATTGTCGTAAAAACATCATATAATCCGTTTTATAACGCTGTATAGAGTTAAATAAAAACCGTTATATGAATATGGTTATGAAAAATCAATAATAAGACCCCGTATTGCTAGTCAGGCAATTCATTGTAATTCAGTGCGTATAGCAGTATTTCGTTAATTGGATTATTATAAGCCGCATGACATTGTTACCTTACTATAACAAACAACGGGTAGCTAGCCCGAAACTCAATTTGCCCATCTAAATTAGCGTGTCGTCACAATAATCACGCTTGTGTAAATCTTCTCATACATAAATTCGCTTACCAATCAATGTGGCACGACGGGGATCAACCGTCAAGGCGCGAACTGGGGTGATCGTCCCCAAATAGTACTATTATATGCATAAGCGTCTACCAAATCCCGGTAGTTCACAATTCATGCTAATGGGAACTTTAGTGACATAACCTATCTTTAATAATCCATTTCATTTCATCTATCGGGTCATATAATATTTCATCGGGTCATACAATCATTCGGGTCCAAATCGATAAACAAACAATCGGGACAAATGGTGTCCTATTTTATAAAAACTAACATGTTATCTCCCTCGCGGGTTTATAAAACATTTCATAAAAATATTTAAAAGAGTGCGAGGCTATGAACTCACGTTGATGTGGGAAAGCGGGTTATCGGCAATTCGGATGTACGGTACGTGCTTCAATCACGAAAACCTAGACAAATAATACTCGTCTTAGACTTTTGTCCAATGACTTTATCAAAATAACAATTATGTATATATATGATGACTTTATACATATGATGATGATCAAGTGGGTTTATATATTCTCATTCACTCATTTTTGTGTTATGTGTTGACAACTTTTATATTAGTTTACTAGTTTTACCTATTTACATGTTTTAGGTCCAATAAGCCTTTTATAAGTCCATTAACTTGTATTAATCCATTTTATACTTTTTTTTATCAGTATTATACTTTACATGTTGGGCCCAAGTGGGTTAAGGCCAATAAGTAAATTTATAAGTGTTTTACTAACTAGTCGGGTTTATAGTCCAATAAGGGTACTTTGGCCCGTTAATGTCTATATGTTGTAAAGTTTGGGTTTTATCGGTTTTTACTTGTTATATAAGTTCATATATCAGTATGTGAGTTTATAAAAGTTTATATTAGACGGGTCCGACCGTGTAAGTTTTATTTGACAAAAACATTAATCTTTCGGTTTTAGCCGAAAAGACGAAAAACTTAGGTATATAGTTTTATAACTTGGAAAAACATTTATACTTGTAATTTATATAACATGTCCCATTTTAATATCAATATATATATATATATATATATATATATATATATATATATATATATATATATATATATATATATATATATATATATATATATATATATATCTCTTTATTTATGATTATTATCAACTAGTGGGTTTTATATATGTATATTTTATATAAATTTTTGAGTGCTTATATTATATACTATTTATTTAAAAAATTAGTCCTAAATTTTAAGTCCACTAAAATGTCCATATCTAGAGTTCTATAATGAGATAGGACCTCAAATTTTTATGACAGAAACTAAATGATATTTTCTTCATTTTATTCCATGATAGCTACTGATGAATCAACCTCTAAATATTTTAATAAATTCGTCCAAAACAGTGTAGGCAGATTTGCACTCTAATCTTGTTTTGATCATATCTCACTCATTTTTATGATTCCATTGTATGGCCAACTCTAACATGTGTATAACACCTAATACGTACTGTAAATTGGTTCCACTATTCCATTTTATCAGTTTATCATTTGGTTACTTACTGTTTTTATACAGCCATCATTTTAAGCAATATTTTAACCATTTTACATGTGGTTTTCCATCTTTTTACCCATGTTCATCAAATCTATCAACACCAAATCCCCATATAATATTTTTAATCATCATTCATCATCATATACATATACATAAATAAAGAAAATACAAGATTACATATTCAAAATAACAAGAGGATAGGAAGAAACAATCTCTATACCACCAAAGTGATGAAATGATGAGTTTTTGGATGAACAAGACTTGGTTTTGGGTAACCAATCTTATGAGATATCAACACCACTTCTAGGATCACCAAGTATTTGTAGAATCCTCCAAAAATTAGCCCTTGATCTCCATATAAACTCCTTTTTAGTTGTTAAAATCATCTCCAATCTTCATAACTTCAATGGGTTTTCATCATATGTAAATTATACATATAATTTATGGTTGAATTTTTGATCTAATGGGGTGTTTTTGGGTGATGGGACGTTTGTTAGGGAGAGAGGAAGAGAGAAATGTGTGCGTTGCATGAGAGAAATGGAGGAACTAGTTTAGTGTTGGTGGTTTTTGTGAAAGATGGTTTTGATGTGTAAACTAGGACAAGTGTCCTAGTTTATACTATAAACTTGCCACATCTTTGATGTGGTGGTGGTGTGTTGGTCATCCCATAGTGGGGTGAGGTAAGTGTAAACTTGTCTCATCCCACTAATCTACGGGTACTCCTCGATTCTAGTTTCCTCGATTTGCATGCCCTCGGGTCGTTTTACGAAAAATGTTTTTATAAATTATGAATCAACGACCCAAAACGAATCTAATAAAAATTGTCTCATCAAAAACGGAGTTTGAAAACGTAAATACGTAATCATAAGGTTTCCGGTTTAGTCGTAAAGGACGTTAAATTATAATTGTAAGTCCTAATCTCTTCTCGTAAATTTGTGAGTTTATGAACCAACACAAATTTAAAATTCCAAAATAATATTCACGGATAAATTTATTTTCTGAAATGTCGGACTGTCACAAAAACTGTGTATGTAAACGTAAACACGTAACGTAAAATCCTCCGGTTTAGACGTAGTCGATGCTACTTCAAGACGTAAATCCAAATTTCTTCCCAGAAATGTGTGAGTTCATAATATAACATTAAAATAATGTTTTTAAATAACACTTGAGAATAAAGTATCAATCATAAATTGACGGATTGTCATACATAGTAACACCGGGCAACTTCATGCTTTGAGTAATAGTATTGAATTTGTCGAGGTGCTTGTTGGCATCATCATCAGGCAATCCGCGAAATGGATTAGTTTGCACTTGTTGGATCATGTGATGCTTCAACGAAAACTCAGGAGCCATGATTTGCATCGGCGCAATCGGTCCTCCTCGTCCATGCATTGTGGGTTGACAAAGCTCCTCCATTGTCTGAAGATCGGGCTGTGGAAGAACATTGTTGTTGTTATTGTTGAGGTGCGGTGGGTTATTCTTGTTGTTCACACCTGCCATAGCTAAATCTTCACGAGTCTCGGGCTATGGATAAGTTGAAGATCTAGTACGCATGCACCTGCGAAAGCAAAAGAAAAAGATACCAAAGCAATAGAAAATATATATACACTAGAAAAATAAAAATAAAATCTTTTTGGATTTTTGAAAATTTTTTATTTTTATTGATTTTTAACAATTTTTAATTTTTATGGATTTTTGAAAATTTTTGAGTAAGAAAAATAACGCTCACGAATGAACGGATCCCAAAATGCAACGTGTCTCTCATAGAAAACCGTTAATCTTTACGAAAAGAGCCGGCAGTGGCGCCATTTAATAAATGATTTTACTTAGTTAGAAAAGTTCGTTGAAATCGGTCTAATCGAATTGATTATTGGTAAACGTGTGACTCAGCTGTTCTTGGTGGAAAAATAATAGTTTGGTCATTGTAATAAAAGGAAAGTGCAAAAACTTTAAAGTAAATGGCAGGTAATTAAATCTAAACCTAATTGAAAATAAATGACGGGAAATAAAAACGTGACGAGAAATTAAAAGGCAAACTAAAACTTAAACTAAAGACAAGGTAAGTAAATCTAAGGGTGCGACTAAGTAAAAAGGCGGGAAAAGTAAAGCTTGAAAATTAAAAATTTAAACTTCAAATAAACTAAAACTGCTCATTCGAAAAACACCCTCATTCGGAATAAAAGCTTTGTGCGGAATAAATAAAAGAAATGGTGGTTCGGAATAATCAGCTCATCCGGAATGTTGCTTGGTTCGGAATATAACCCTTCATCCGGAATGATTGCTCATCCGGAATAAAAGGTTGATTCGGAATATTGAGAACAAAATCTTTATCCGGAATAAAATCTTCGTTCGGAATAATAAGAAGAAACCTTTCGTTCGGAATAAATGATTAAAAATGCTGGTTCGGAATACGTTGGCTCGTTCGGAATAATTAAGAAAAAGTGCTCGTTCGGAATATCAACTCATCCGGAATAATTTAAAACAAAGACATTCATTCGGAATAAGGTGCTGGTTCGGAATAATAAACTAAAAATGCTGGTTCGGAATATTTTGGCTCGTTCGGAATCTGGGCAACAAAATAATGACGAAGAACAGGGAAAACAAAAGATGGACGAATCTAAACAAATCTAACCAAGATAAACCAAAAGTTTAAACAAAACTAATCAATAAACATCTAACAATCATAAACTAACAATCCTAATCAACAAAAACTAACAATAATAACCAAAATAATCAAAAACCACTTGATCAAATCAATAAAAACTCAAGAACATGAACATAAAGATGAAGATTAAAACCAAACAAGAAAGGTAGATAAGAGATTAACAAATAAAAGTAAAGATTCAATAACATAAAAATAAAAATTACTTGGAATTAAAGGTGCAAGACAAGAATTTAAATGGCAAGAATTTAAAGTGCAATAACAAAAATGGAAGAACTAGTTTGTCACTCTAGACAACAAAATGAAAAAATGAAACTAATGTCCCATATATAGGGAGGAGGAGAGGTTAGAAGCTTCCTCCTCTCTTTCTTCTTTCGTTCTTTATCGCTTAGTCCTTCGTCTTCTTAATTCTTCGACTTTTTCGACTTTTGTCTCGGGATTATTTTAAACTCGTCTTGTGATTTCTTCATAAATTAGACTTGATTTCTTCGGCTTTATTAAACTTCCGTCTTTGGACTTTTTCTTCGATAAATCTTCAGAATAGGCCTTGGACTTCCGGTCTTTTTGCACTCTTGATTTCTTGACTTCGTCTTTTGCCTTTTTCTTCGATAAAAGCCCGTGAAAGCCCGTGTTTTCTTCCCTTTTTACATTTTGATCCTAAAATCACAACAAAAATACAAACCATGCATAATTCCGACATTTACGACATAAAATACACGTTATGGTCTTGTTTTCATTATAATTAAGTGGTAAAAGGATGGGTGTTTTCACACCTATCATCAACTAAGCTATATTTGGCTTATTTTTCAGTTCTACTTATTGGTACATGCAACAACTTGGTTTTTGTGATAGGTGTCATTTTTCTTAGCTTATTATCATATTTGAGAAGTTACAGGTCTTTTGGTTAAGCTTTTGCTAGGAAAGTAGCTTATTTGGCTTTTTTAGCGAGCTTATTTGCTTCTACAGCTTATTCTACTTGACTTTTTGTGATTTTTCTTTTTGATTATTCTTAGTTAAGCTATTTGTGAGCTTTTTAAAAAAGAATCAACTTTTGAAACCCTCTAGAACTCAAACCCAACTATTTTGTCTTTTAGTGGATTTTCATTTTGCTTATTTCTGGCTTATTGGTTAAGCTTTTTCAAAATTTCTTTTTACATATCTCTTTAGTATCCGAAAAGAATTATTTGTGTTAAATTAGAGCTTATGGCACCATCTTATGGCTTAATGGGTTTATTGGCCCAATAAGAATAAGCTTTTGGCTATTTAAGTTGTGATAAGCTAAGAATCAGCTTTTGAGCCTTTAGAGTTTTGTGTTTAGAATTAAATAGTGAGTTAGACTGTGTTTTTGGGAGCTTATTGGACATTTTGAAAATTGGGCTGAAAAGCCTACTAATATTGGACTGATTTTGTTTTTAGCCCAATAGGGGTATTTTGGTCATTTCACTTTCATTTTCTGTTTATTTAGGTTAAAATAAACTAGTTGGCATGTTTTTAGAATTTTTTATAATTTTTGAATTTTTAATATTATTTTACTCTTTAATTTTAGTTTTTAATCATTTTAAATGGTTTTAATTAGCTTTAATTTTTACAAAAATAGTTTTTAGTTTAATTAAGTCATTTTAAAGTTTTACAAATTGAAAAAATCTTTATTTGGGATTTTTATTAATTATTTTGATTTTTAGGGCTTTAATTAGCATTTAAAAATTAATATTTAATTAAATAAAAGGTTCGAAAAAGTTTTGATCATTTGTAAACTCTATTTGGATTTTTAACTATTTTTAGGGAATTTTTTAGATTAAATTTTTATTTTGTCCCTTTTTGCGGTTTTACGTTTTATCGTCGTAGTGTAATTTTAACGTATTCATCATTCTCTTTTCTCATCTCTTTCTTTCTCAATATTAATCCAAAATCATTACAAGTTATTCACACACAATAAACCTTCTTGGGAAAACGAACCTTAGGTCATTAACACTTGATTTTCCTAAATCACTTGTTTAATACTTACCGCATTTACGCCTTTTTCCTAAAAGGTCGTATTTTACCACAATCATTTTGGCGCCGCTGCCGGGGAGGTGTGTCGTGATTAATTTGGAAAGTTTTGTTTTTAATATCTAACCATAAATAGTATTTGTGTTAAATAGAAATCTATTAACACGTATTATCGGGTTTTTTTGTTTTTCTTGTGAAATTATTATTACTATATTGTATATGTATCACAATTAATCCAAAATATCTCCAAAAGTATGAAAACACAACCTTAATTGGGATTTGATCTCCTAATTATTGTATTCGAATCTCAAACAAAAAGAAAAAGGCAAAAATAGATAAATACTTTCGAGAAGCTTTATTTTAATCAATACAAACTATAAGGTGGGTATAAGGCGGTTGTATTTCACGACCTAATGGAAAAAGGCTCTTACGTGCTTCGCGCCGCCTCGTTTCTCCCGCTTGCTTGTGCGTGTTGAGAGAAAAAGAGCTAATCGAGGGTTTTGCCGTCCAAAGTATTATTACGTATCATATATATATTTGCTTGGTTTCTTTGTGATTAAACCCTCTTGAACAAGTTGGTTTTCACCAAGGTTCTAACGTCAATCGAAGGCGTTCACTCCACATGATCGTTTTCATTCTTTGAGACTCCTTTAATCAAGAGTTTTATTCGAGGAGAGATTTGGTAAATTGTTGTCTACAAATACACACAAAATCCAAAAAAATATAAAAACAATCAAAAACACAAAAATTAAAAATCAACAAAACGCCAAAAAGAATCTTCTTTGCTCACCTCCACGTTCTACGTCACGTTTATGCAAACTCGTAATAAAGCAAAACAAGCTCGTAAATGTCGTCAAAAGGAAATAGATCAAGAACCTTTGATTGAAGAAGAACCTCCAATTGTCGAACCCGTTGTAGAACCAATAGTCACTATGGCTAATCGTACTATGATGGAGTTGCTTCAAGCACCCACCGAGGGTTTTGGAGAAGCTATTGTGATTCTCGTCATCCTTGCGGAGAATTTCGAGATCAAGACGGGTTTAATGTTAATGCTTCAAGCAAACAAATTTCGCGGACATGAAAAAGACAACCCGCATTATCACATACGGAATTTCAATCGTCTCACCGCTACAAGAAAGTTTAAGTATGTTCCACATGACGCCATTAAGATGATGTTGTTTCCATACTCGTTAGATGGACCCACAAAAATTTGGCTCGAGAAAGAACCGCCAAATTCGATTTTGACATGGGGTGATCTCGTCTCTAATTTTGTGAACCAAATTTTTCCGCCATCTAAAACAACACATTTGAAAAATGAGATTTCAAGGTTTACACAACGTTCTAATGAAAGTTTTTCAATGGCATGGGAACGATTTAAGGAAATGTTACATGAATGTCCTCACCATGATTTTTCGGAATTGCATCAAACTGATACTTTTTATAATGGGCTTAACGATCATGAACGAGATTATTTGTATGCCGCCGCGGGTGGTAATTTTTTGTGCAAAACGACCGATGAAGCTTTGAATATTATCAAGAATAGATCTACGGTTTATAACCCTCGTAACACACCGAGTATTGCCACTATGGGTTCATCGTCATCGTCTCGTAACATGAATGCCTTACATGATGAAGCAAATGAGGAGAATCGGTTTTTCGATAGATTTTCGACACTTATGACACATTGGAAAGCACAAGATGCTTTGAATTCCGCATCGGTTAAAGCGGTTGAAAAGAGTTGTATATCTTGTGGAGGAGCTCATGATTTTTCCGAGTGCATTACCGCCGGTGGTAACACTTCGAGTGCTTACGTAGCAACATAAATTATAACCAAAACGGCCAAGATTCCCGCCCAAATCAAGCTCCCCAAAATCAAAATGCTAACAACTATCGAAACAACAATCAAAGTGGTGGTTATCAAGGCAATCAACGTAACTATGACAAGGGTAATCACCAAAGTGGGAACAATGGGCAATTGCAAAATCAAAATCAAAACTGTGATTTTCAAAATACTACACAAGGTTTTCAAAATGCTCACACTAAAAATCTTAAAGGAGAATTTTTAGATTATGTTAAGGAAAATGATGCTAAGTTTGATAACATGCAACGTAAGATGATTAGCTGAAGATCCGAGTTGAAAAACGAGCTTAAAAACGAACTTGCTAATGAATTGAAAACTCATGCTAATAAAATGGAAGGAAATGTTCAACGTCTTCAACAAAATCAACAAACGATGCAACAAGGTCAACATGAGATTAAGCAAGAGTTGCTAAAAGCGGATAAAAGACAATCAAAATTTGAAGATCGAATGGCTAGTATGTTTGAAGCTATCATGTGTAAACCTTCTTCCTCGGGTGGTCTTCCTAGTGATACCATTGCATACCCGAAGGGAAAAATGAAGGTTATTACTACTCGTAGTGGTAAAAATTTCAAGGAACCAATCTCTCGTCCTAGTACTTCTACGGAGAAGGAAATCGAGAAAGAACCAGAGGTGATTGTCGAAAAGGAGCATTTTACAAGCCCACGAAGTACCGCTCATACCACACCTACGGTTGAACCAATAGCAATTGTGGAACCCGAGATTCCAAGGCCGATGTCTATGCCTCAACACCACCCTTACCTTACCCTTCGAGACGAAATAAAGAGAAATTGCAAGAACGTAATAAACAACAAATTGAGCTTTTTATCAAAATGTTTCAACAAGTGCATTTTAATGTGAGTTTAGCCGACGCGTTGTTATACATGCCTCGTTTCGCTTCCACTTTTAAAGGAATGATGAACGATAAGGAGAAGCTTTCTAAGCTATCTAATTGTTCTTCGGTTTATCTTAATCGAATACCAGAAAAATTTGGTGACCCCAGGAAGTTTCTCATTCCTTGTGATATACAAGAAATGGAAGGATGCCTCGCCTTGGCCGATCATAGTGCGAGCATTAATTTGATGCCTTTTTCCATGTAGAAATCGCTATCGCTTCCGGCTCTTACTCTATCAAACATTTCTATCGAGATGGTCGATCATTATGCGATTCTTGCATGTGGAGTAGCCGAAGACGTTTTCGTTAAAGTGGGGAAGTTCTACTATCCCGTTTATTTTATCGTAGTGGACATCCCCGCGGATCCTCAAGTTCCTCTAATTTTAGGTCGTGTATTTTTAGACACCTCGAGATCGCTTATCGATGTTCATGCTAGAACAGTAACTTTGAGATTCAACGAAGAGGAACTTGTTATAAACGCTAATCAAAACTCTACACCTTCTCATGTTTATGCAATCGCTACCATCAACCACATTGACTTAGTCGATTTAGTTTGCGATGAGTTTTCACAAGAAGTGTTAAGTTTTTCTGATAGTTCGTCTAGTGGCAATCCCACTATTATGGATCCAATTCTTGCTAATTCTACACCAAATCTCACTCCATTCCAGGGAGGCGGTTTTATTTTGAATGAAATAGACAATGAAGATGAGGTGATTATTGGTAATGATACTCTAATTCCACCATTTATTCCGCCGATGGAAGTTATGAGTGTTGAACAAAAATCTTCAATCAAGTAACCACCAATCCTTGAATTGAAAGATCTTCCATCTCACCTAGAATACGCATTCTTGAAAGGTGATGACAAGTTGCCGGTTATTATTGCAAAATATCTTTCCAATGATGAAAAACCCACACTTTTGAAAATTCTTAAAGCTCCTAAAGGGGCAATTGCGTGGGAAATTTCCGACATTAAGGGTATTGACCCAAAATTTTGTACTCAAAAGATTTTAATGGAGGAGGACTACAAACCCGCAATTCAAAGTCAAAGAAGGGTAAACCCCAAAATTCACAATGTCATTAAAAAAGAGGTCTTAAAACTTCTTGGCGCGGGAATGATTTATCCTATCTCCGATAGCCCATGGGTGAGCCCAATCCATTGTGTCCCTAAGAAAGGAGGAATGACCGTTGTGCCTAATGAAAACAACGAGTTAATTCCCACTCGTGTTGTAACCGGTTGGAGGGTGTGTATTGACTACTAAAAGTTAAATGACGCCACTCGTAAAGACCACTTTCCCTTGCCCTTCATGGATCAAATGTTGGAGCGACTTGCGGGAAATGACTTCTGTTTCTTTTTAGATGGTTTTTCCGGTTACTTTTAAATCCCTATCGACCCTTGTGATCAAGAGAAAACTACGTTTACGTGTCCGTATGGAACGTTTGCTTATCGTAGAATACCTTTCGGACTTTGCAATGCACCAGGAACGTTTCAACGGTGTATGATGGCTATTTTTCATGATATGATCGAGAAGTTGATGGAAGTATTCATGGATGACTTTTCGGTGTTTGGTGATTCGTTCACGTCGTGTTTATCTAATCTCGAGAAAATGTTAAAACGTTGTGAAGAAACCAACCTTGTGCTTAATTGGGAAAAATGTCATTTTATGTGTAAACAAGGAATCGTCTTAGGGCACAAGGTCTCGAAAGCGGGGATTGAGGTAGATAAAGATAAGATAGACGACATCGCCAAATTACCTCTTCCCAAAACCGTTAAGGGAGTTAGGAGTTTCCTAGGCCACGCGGGCTTTTATCGTCGTTTCATCAAAGACTTTTCGAAAATCACTCGACCTATGACACACCTTCTCGAGAAGGATGCTCATTTTAACTTCAATGAGGATTGTGTTCGAGCTTTCGAGACTCTTAAAAGGAAACTTACCGAAGCTCCCATTCTTGTTGCTCCTAATTGGGAATTACCCTTCGGAATCATGTGCGATGCAAGTGATTATGCAATTGGGTCCGTTTTAGGGCAACGTTATGAAAAGCACTTCCGTCCTATCCCTAATGCTAGCAAGACGATGACCGAGGCTCAACTTAAGTACACCACAACGGAAAAGGAATTCCTTGCCGTGGTTTATGCTTTTGAGAAATCCGACCTTACCTCGTCGTGACAAAAAACATAGTGTATACGGATCATTTGGCTATCAAGTACCTCTTGGCTAAACAAGATGCAAAGATTGCTTCATTGGATTCTCCTCCTACAAGAATTTGATGTCACCATACTTGACAAAAAAGGAGCCGAGAATCTAGCGGCCGATCATCTCGCTCGTTTAGAAGATCCTCACAAATATGTATTCGAGAACAAGGAAATCACCGAAACATTTCCTCTCGAGACTCTCGGTGTAGTGAATTCTATGGACGAAACCCCATGGTTTGCTGACATTGCAAATTACCATGCGGGCAACTTCATAATCAAGTGTATGACGACACGACAAAAGCGAAAATTCTTTCGTGACGTCAAGTTCTATTTTTGGGACGACCCTTATCTCTTTCGGGTTTTTGCGGATCAACTCGTTCGACGTTGTGTCTTTGGTACCGAAGTTTCTAACATCCTTAGAGCTTGTCACGAGGGACCCACGGGTAGTCACCACGGTGCTGACCTCACGACTAAGAAAGTGTTCGATGCCGGTTTCTTTTGGCCTACGATCTATCGTGATGCACACGCACTTGTGAAGTCGTGTGATTCTTGACAACGTCAAGGAAAATCGTCACAAAAGGATGAAATGCCGCAAAATATAATTCAAGTGTGTGAGATTTTCGACATTTGGGGCATTGACTTTATGGGGCCGTTCCCATCGTCTCATGGAAACAAGTATATCCTCGTCGCCGTCGACTACCTATCTAAGTGGGTGAAAGCTAAGGCTTTGCCTACGAATGATGCTCGTGTGGTAGTGAAGTGTTTGAAGCAACTATTCTCTCGGTTTGGAACCCCTCGTGCTATTATAAGCGATCGTGGAACCCTTTTTTGTAGTGACTAATTCGAAAAGGTTCTAAAGAAATATGGGGTTACACATCGTCTTTCTACGGATTATCACCCACAAACGAGTGGGCAAGTCGAGGTTTCAAACCGAGCATTGAAGAGGATTTTAGAGAGGTCGATTGGAGAAAATTGTGCTTCATGGTCCGACAAACTCGATGACGCTTTATGGGCCTTTCAGACCGCTTATAAGACACCTATCAGTTGTACTCCTTATAAGTTGGTTTATGGAAAGAATTTCCACTTTCCTATTGAGTTGGAACATAAGGCATATTGGGCCCTAAAGCATGCCAACTATGACTTGAAGACCGCGAGAGATCACCGGAAAATACAACTTAAAGAATTGGATAAATTAAGATATAATGCTTATGAAAATTCATTGATTTTTAAGGAAAAGACTAAAAAGTTTCATGATTCAAAGATTAAAAACCGAGTTTTTAACGTTGGTGATCAAGTGTTACTTTTTAACTCTCGTTTGAAGATATTTTCCGGGAAATTGAAATCTCGTTGGTCGGGTCCGTTCATCATAACACAAGTGTTTTGATGAGACTGTATTTATACATAGTCTCATCGTCCAAATCGGGCTTAAAACGCTTAAAATATCATCAAAATACCCAAATATGTGCTTGTATTTGTCCATTGTGTATTTCAGGAACGGATATCGTGAATTCACCAAAAGATCAAAAGAATCAAGCAAAAACAAACACGGGAAACGAAGCCGCACAAAGAACCGGACCCGAATCATGATTTTCCTATCAAGTCCTTAAAGTTTGAAGATTTGGCAACTTTGATCACTCTACTTTGGAAGACTTGTCATATTATACCATTGTGAACACTCAAATTACACATTGGGTCCCTAATATTTCAAGTATATACATAAATGGCCCTTGAAGATATCCAAATGTGCAAAGATAGTCCTTGTTATAAACTTTGAAAAACCTTGGTGCCAAATTTGACAAGAATAGCAAAGTTTTTACAAAGGAAAATGGGTGTTTGACTGATTAATACAACTTGAAGACATTTGGGAACTTGGGGGACCTATACTGCCCAGACAAACAAACATAACCCAGCCAACCCCTGCCTTAAACGTCACCACCCCATCCAATCAACACACACCACCTCATCACCCCTGCCACGTCCACTTTCCACTACACCACTTAAATAATCAGATTTTTAATTTGATTATTATTTTTAAATTGTGTGGGAAACATAATTTT
Organism: Glebionis coronaria; assembly: GCA_025667525.1. Classification (NCBI taxonomy): domain Eukaryota; kingdom Viridiplantae; phylum Streptophyta; class Magnoliopsida; order Asterales; family Asteraceae; genus Glebionis; species Glebionis coronaria. Next base: position 164,006,754 of record CM046878.1, on the reverse strand, counting down.
TAAACTAATCTCCCCTCAAACTAAATCAAACCGTATTACTCACCACCCCTAATCCCTCAGAACCCTAAAACGTAATTAGCCGAAAACAAGGGGATTTTGGCTAAGGATTTCAAGAACCATGATTTACTATAACCCATACCAAACCCACCCATTAACAATCCATCCCGTGACCTCCAAAAGGGTCCCCCATGCTCCCCTGCTTCACCATTTTAGGCAAAAATGGCATCTCAACAGTAGATCAACGGTTGATCCTTCAAACTTGGTCCCAAAGGAGTTTTTGGACGTATGAGATCATTCAAACACAACCTGGAATCCAACAAGCATCACATGACTTCCTTTGACGATTTTCAAACTATTTGACCAAGGGCATTTTTGGTTTTACTTGTAAATTAGGGTTTATCAGTTTTAGTCATTCTAGATAGTTCTACTTCCCCTTATAAAAGGAGACTACAACCTATGTATGTCCCTTTTGTTCCAGTTTTCATTGTAAAATTTTTTTATTATTAATGACAATGAAAGTAAAAGTTTCTATGCAATAAACTGAGTTGCATCTCCTTTTTCAGTCAATTTAGTTTAATCTTTAGTGTTTTCAAAATTTAGTTTACAGAAACTTGAGAAAAGTTTGCAAGAAAAATTGTTGCTTATTTTCTGAAAATGAAAACCTAGTTTGAAAGAAAGTGAAAGTGGACTTTCAAGCTTGGTTTTTAATTTACTTAGTCATCAAAAGGTTTTTAAGTTGGTTTGTTCAAGATTTATCAAAGATTTTCCTCAAAATATTTCTTCATTTTTTTTACTGATTTTTCATCACTTACTGTAGCATAAGCTACTGAAAAGCTCCTTGACAAGAGCTTTATCAGTAGCTCATACTACTTGTCCTCTCTCTTGTTTGGTTGTTGTGTGCAGGTATCAAGGAAGCATCAGTCAAGACCATTTATTTCCATTTCTTTGTTGAAGATATTTAGGGCTTTGGGTCATTTTTGATTCCAACAACAAGCCACCTCTACACGTCTTGCATAAGCTCTGAAAGCCATAAAAGACCTAGGATAGAAGGCATCAGCCAAGGTTGTGGCTTGAACCCTATCTTAAAGTTTTTTTGAAGTTTTGATTATGTCTTATGTGATGATTTGTGTTGCATGTTTTTGTGCCAATGTTTTTGGTTTGATTATGATTATTTAGCAGATATATGCATGTTAGGTTAAGTTAGATTAGGGTTGGAGTTATTTAATATGCATTTTGTTTGTTAAATCTCAATTTCAGATTATTAAGGGGGTATTTGGGACAGGTTTTTAGTTGCATGTTTGATAAGATGTTGGTTTAAATACTGCCTTAACACACTTCTTATGCTACTAATAGGGGTTATTTGTTAGTATATTTTCAGTTTGATAGGTTTAAAAGGCAAGTGTATGTTCAAACTTTGGTAAAGATAGCATAAATTCAGCAAGTACATTTTTCTGCCTGATTTGTGTGAGATTGGTGCCACCAAGCTTTGTGAATGTTAGAGAATAGGAGCATTTAGGATTGTAGTTAGCTTAAAAGTTATTTGGTTAAGGTGTATGCAAGATTTGGTCATTAGAAACACACCATATGACCAATTAGATCAGAAACTATTCACAGCCCCATAGGAGTATATTCAGTGACTGATTTTGGCAAGTTTGTGCTTAATTGGTATTGTGATTGTGTGTTTTCTTTGTTTAATCTGACTCCCCATACTTCCATGAGTGTGGGGGTGCCCCTCTTGTCCATCAATACCAAGTATCAAACAAGTTCTAAGCATTTAACCCACCAGACCTGCATTTTGCACTAGCAGTGGGAACTTCATTACCCCTGCTAGTGCTTTTGTTAGTACTGCTACACTAAAAGACAGAAGTCCACAAGTGTCACTTTCATTCTTCTTATTTTTTTGTCTTTAGTGGTAAATTTTAGGAGTTATAACCTGAAACTTTTTTCAATATTTTTCTTATTTTATTTTTGATTTTTCAATATAATTTATTTTACAGTTACTGTTCATTTAGTATTTTTTAGGTTTAATTGCTATTTTTAATTACTTTTTATTATTCTGTTTTTGTCTTTTAGTGTAGAAAAGTAATATTTTTCAGATTTAAAGATTTTGTTAGACTTAGAAAAATATTTTAAGGTTTTTAGTTTAAAAATATTTACTATTCACTATTTTAATTAATTTTTAGAATTAATTTAGCTTAATTAGGGTTTTAATAATAAACTGTTTTGTCTTTTAGTGAAAAATTTTACATTTTTTAAACTTTTCATTTTTCTACTGTTCATTAGTGTAATTTAGGATTTTTAAAATTGTCAAATTATTTTTGGCATTATTTTATTATTTTTTATGATTATTTTAATTTAAAAATAGTTTTTAGTGTTTTAAAAATAGAAAAATAGTTTTGAAAATTTAGGAAAAATACGTTTTAGTCTTTAAATAATATAAGTGATTTATTAGTTCAATAAAATAATATTTTGGACATTTTGTTAATTATATTTAATTTTAGGGCTTTAATTAGCATTAAAAATTGAATATTTAATTAATAAAAGGTTTTAAAATATATTTGTTGGATATTTATTCTTATTTATATTATTTTAGACTTAGTTTAATCTTTTAATTAATTTTTAGGTTTTGTTTTTAATTTCGTCGCGTTTTACGTAATTACGTTCGCGTTTTACGTCATTCGTCGTAGTGTAATCGTAGCGTAACTCGTCTTTATTTTTTCTCTTCTCAACCAAAAACGTCACTAATCCAAACGTGATTTCATAAATATTGGCACATTAATCCACACACCTCCTTCAGAACGAACCCGCACTTATTCGGTTTTACGTTTTTCCTAAAGCGTAAGACTTAATACTTGCCACTCATACGCGTTTTTCCTAAAACGTGTACGAAAAACCTACATCAAATTTTTGGCGCCGCTGCCGGGGAGGTGTTTAGTGTGCCATTATTATTAGTATCGTGTTTGTGTGAGTAGTGCGTTTTTGCTTTTCATTTTTGGAAAGCGTGAATATCGTACATACTCATTTTTGTTATTTTATCTTATTATATTATAATATCCAAATAAAAAGTGTTTAATTTTCCTAAATTAAACACAAATCGATCTTTACTATATTGTAGATATATTGGTTTTCGTTTTTATTGTGAATATATTATTACTATATTGTATCTACGTAAGAACAATAAATATACAAGTACTCCAAAAGCGTGAAAACGCAACCTTGATTCGGGATTTCATCACTCGATCATTGTATTCGAATCCAAAGCAAAAGTTTAAAGGCAAAATAGATAAATACTTTCGTGAGGCTTAATTTCAATTAACACAAACTATAAGGTGGGTATAAGGCGGTTGTATTTCACGACCTAAGGGAAAAAGGCTCTTAAGTGCTTAGCGCCGCCTCGTTTCCCCCGCTTGCTTGTGCGTGTTTTGAGAAAGAGGGCTAATCGAGGGTTTGCCGCCCAAGTATTATCTACGTATCATATATATTTGCTTGTTTTCAAGATTAAACCCTCTTGAACGTTTTGGTGTTCCACCAACGTTCTAAAGTCATCGAAAGCGTTAACTCCACGTGATCGTTTTCATTCTTTGAGGCTCCTTTAATCGAGAAAGTCGATTCGAGGGGAGATTTGTAGATTTGTGTCTACGTAATACATTCAAAAATCTAAAAAAATTAAAAAACAATCAAAAACAAAAAAAATTGAAAAATCGAAAAGCCGCAAAAAGAATCTTCTTTGCTACCACCCATTCTACGCTTAGTGCATGCGCACTCGATCGAAGGATTATTCCAATTCTAGCGAAGCTTCGAATCGACGCAATCGTAATCGAAGGAATCGACGACGTAGACGAGAATTAGAAACCGACGTTCCTAATATCGTTGTTGAAGAAACCGTAGAGGAGATGGCCGACAATCGTTCTATGATGGAATTGCTCCAAGCACCCACCGAGGGTTATGGAGACGCGATCGTAATTCCCGCTATCGAAGCGAAGAATTTTGAGATTAAGAGCGGAATGCTTTCGTTAATCCAAGCTACGAAGTTTCGAGGTCGTGAAGCCGATAATCCTCACGACCATATTCGGAATTTTGATCGTCTTTTGGCCACGAGCAAGTTTAAGAACGTCGACACCGATGTCGTCAAGCTTATGCTTTTTCCGTACTCGCTCGATGGTGCCGCTAAGGATTGGTACGAGAAAGAGCCACCAAATTCGATAACTACGTGGAAGGATCTCGTCTCCAAGTTCGTTAATTATTTTTTCCCACCGTCTAAGACAACGTTTTTCAAGAATGAAATTACGAAATTTGAGCAAAAACTGAATGAATATTTTAGAGACGCCTGGGATCGCTTTAAGGAATTGCTTAGGCAATTTCCTCACCATGGTTTTTCCGAGTTGCACCAAATCGATACATTTTACAACGGTCTTAATTTTCACGAACAAGACTCGTTGAATTCCTCCGCCGGTGGCAACTTTTTGTGTAAGACTCCGAAAGATGCATTGATAATTATCGAAAACCGATCCAAGGTTTACCAACTCCGCAACGCACCGAGTGTTTCCAATGTCGCCAATGTTAGTAGTTCTAATCGCGACATTGAGAGGGTTGATGCAAAAGTCGACAAGTTGACGAATGTGTTCACGTCTTTTCTCGTTGAGATGCAAAAGAAAGACGCTCCCGCTACGGTGAAAGCGGTTGAGGTTTCGTGTACGTTTTGTGGTGGACCTCATAATTATTACGAGTGTGCGGCTACGGATTGCCAAACGTCGAATGTGAGTGCGTTAAATGGAAACAATAATTTTTCTAATCAAAATCAAAATAACGCCGGTCCATCACAACAAGGAAATTATAACCAAGGCAACAATTGTCAAAATCGAAACAATTTTCAAGGAAACAATCAACAATGAAATTTTTCGAATCAAAATCAAGGAGGTTATAATCAAGGTCGTAATATAACTTGGCAAAATCGAGACAATAATCAAAACTCGAATTTTTCAAACAACAACAATCAAGGCAACAATTTTTCAAGTGGTAATCAAGGAAAATTTCAAAGAAGTAATCAAAACCAAGGGAACTTTAATTCAAATCAAAATAGTTCGTCAAACGATTTTCAAAATTACATGAAAACGAATGAGGCTAATATGAGACGATTAGAGGGAGAAATTGGTACTTTGAAAAACGACTTTTCTAATACATTGAAATTGCAAAACACGAAGATTGAGCAAGGGCAAATTGATATTAAAAAGATGTTTTCGGCCATAATGAACAAGTCCTCGGGTGCGTCATCGAGTTCGTTACCTAGTGACACCGTTGCAAATCCGAAGGAACAATGTAAAGCCGCCTCGTCTCGTGAGAAAGGTCGTGTGATTACCCCTAACCTTGAAGGATTCCGTGTTGTTTATTCCTCTCAACCCTCGACTTCTAAGACGTCTTCTTGTTCTAAAGTCGATGAGGTGAACGTGGAGACCAAGGAAAAGAGTGCACACCCTCGTGTACCTCAAATTCCATCCACGGTTCAAAAAGAGAGCTTTGTCGACCTTGCCAAAGTAACCCTTGAAGAAACTTGTGCATCGATCCTTCTTAAAAAAACCCAAAAGGCGTATGCCGAGAAAGGAAAAGGATCCGGGCCAATTTCTATTACCTTGTGATTTTTCCGAGATTGAGGGATGTTTAGCCCTTGCCGATTTAGGTGCTAGCATCAATCTCATGCCTCATTCTCTTTGGAAATTGATGAGATTGCCTTTACTTACCCCCACGAACATGACAATCGAGCTTGCAAATTGTACGCCACTTATACCAATTGGAATAGCCGAGGATGTCTATGTCAAAGTTGGAAAGTTTGTTTTTCCCACGGATTTCGTTATATCCGATTACGAGTGTGACCCTAAATGTCCCATTATTTTAGGCCGACCATTCTTATCGACGGCTAGAACCGTAATCGACTTTCACGAGGGGAGACTTACTATGAGATATGGGGATGAGAAAATAGACTTTTTCGCTAGAAAATCCCAAGGGTTTAATGAGAATGAAAAAACCAAGGTTTCAAAACCTAATGATTCAAATTCTAATGATTTCAAAATGTTCACTTTAGCGGAAAGAATGAAGCTTAATGCATGTTTTGAAAGAATTAAGAAAAACGGTTTTAAAGATGATGATTTTAATGATAAAGAATACGTGTACCTAATTCAAAAGGGTATGTGTAAATTTATTGATGAAAACTCACTTTGGGATGTTTTTAGCGAAACAAGTGAAACACCAATTCCGAAGGGCGACGTTAGTGCCATCACGACAAAGACCAATATGGGCTCGTCTTCACCACCTTCGAAGGACCGCGTCTTTGAGGCTTCAACTTCTAACTCCATCGAAGTGCCTCCTTTGCCTAGCCCAACACCCGTTGAGGCTAAAGGGTTTATCGACATCGATCCTCTCGTCTTAGAAAAGTCACCTAAGCATAGTCATTCGACTTGTAAGTCCATGGTTGTGAGTGCTCACATCGACTCTTTCTTTGACGATGACGATGGCGATTTTGCCGAGATTGATCACGTACTTCGAAATCCACATGCAATTTTTGATTCTCCTAAGAAGAAACATGTGAAGTACGATGATTACGAGTTTGATCCCGAGATTGAGGAAATCATTGAACGAGAGCTAGCTCTTATGCCTTCACTTCCACCTACGAGTGAGGTCGATCTTTCCAAAATCGAGGATGAACTTAATGAGTTGGAACGTCTTATTTTCGATGACGAGCCAACTCATGTGACCACTAAAAATCCCATTCTCGAGGAGTTACCTTATAAACACTCCTCATTTGAGAATGACGTTTACCACATTCGTGAGGATCTAACTTATCAACGATCCCCACAAAAGAATGATGGTTTCGTGCTTGATCGTGATCTTTTCGAGAGAGTTTCTAAGATACTCAAGGAGGGGAATGACAAACCTTGGTTTGACAAGCCTATCTTTGATAAAGTAATCGATGAGATCGACGTTCATGAGGATTACGAGTATGTAGACCCCGAGGGGGCGGTGTTCTTTATTGACAAACGTTTTGAGAACTTATACAATCCGCCACCCCCTCCCACCAAGGACTTAAATTTGAGAATTTTTAGCGCGACTAATTTTGAACTAGAAACGCCAAATATTTTCGACATCATTAAATCGGGTTTTCATAAAGAGTTTTTAAACGATGAAAAAGGAAAAGATTTTAAAAATGTTTTAAAAGATTTTTCTACATGTTTAACTCCGTCATCACCACGTTTCATGAGTGCTACCACCTCGTCTACTCCTTTTGACGACGGTTGGTATGGATCTAGTGTGGGGGAAGCCCCAAATGTTCCCTCACATTTCTCCACCGAGGACGAGATTTACGATCCCGGAATTGCTTGTAAAGGGAAATCTCGGTCTTCCACCGATGCAATAAATGGAAAATCTTTTCGTTTGCTTGGTGTGAGTCTACCTCGAGTAGCTCATTATGTTTCCTTACCCATTGCCCACCTTTCTACTTCTCATCTCTTTTCTTCTACCCCATTGGGGATTGTGTTGAAGTAGCGTTGTTTCGTCTTTCATCCGTAAACGAAGACGCTATCTTTGACCCCGGTATTCGTGTATCGGGTTTTTAAAGTACTCCATGTACTTTTGGGCCTTGTTAATCATGTAAGCCCCACCAAAAATGACCAAACCAAGATTATCCCTAAATGATCACATTTATGGGGATTCGAGTCGAGCTTTTGACTCGGTTATCAAAAACAAGGTGCCTCGTGGGGGATTCTCATGCTTATCCTTGTAAATATTATCGCTTTCTTAGTTTAACGTAACGAGGGGACTTGTGCTCTTCCAACCTTTGTTTCGTGGTTGTTTGTGATTGTGATTTATTAGGTTCATCATCATCATTGAATCCTCTCGTGTTCGTTTTACGGATCACTCGAGCTTCGATCGTTGCCTTTGGAGATTCCGATATCCGATGATATCCTTTTATGTTCTAACGTTTATCTTATTAGCATAATTCATAAACGGCTTTTAGGTTATTCGTTGTACCCTTTCCATGCTCGAGATTAAGCATTCGACTTCGTCCCTAGTATGGGGGTGTTTCACCCCTATACTCGAAACATTAAGGACAATGTTTAGTTTTAGTATGGGGGTGAGTAGATACTTCACCTTGCTTACGTCACCACGCAATCCAAAATTTCATCTTTTAGTTATCGTTTTATGCAAAATAAGGCTAAAAATGGCCAAATTTTAAAATTTTTCTAGTTTTTCGTAAGTGTTTAAGACACGAATGTAGGTTTTCCGATGGTGAGAATAAGAGTAATTTTTTACTCAACCGTGCGTGTTGAGCACTTAGCTTTGATTCCTTAACTTTTTAGGCTAAGTCTCTTAAATGAGGACGAGAAATGATAGAGTTATTTATAAGTCTAGTAATCGTCACGATCTCATGTGTAGTAATAATTAGCTTATTCTCCCCACGCTTTTGTTTAATAAATTGTTAATAAATATTGATTTAGCGGTTTAGTCACTATTGTTGGTTTCTAATTTGTTTTAGTAGCTTCCATGTAATTAAATTGGGAAAACATTGAGGTATCGCCAGCGTCACGGTTTTGAAGTATTGGCACCCGAATAATCGAAAGCTTCACCTAATAATAAGATTTCAAGTGCTCACCTAAATTAAGCAAAAATTTGAAGCTCACAAGGCCAAAAAATCTATGCCCAAATTGAAAGTGAATCAAGCCTTAATCTTTGAAGCTTTAAAGATCCAAAATTCGCTTTAGCGTGAGGATATACGTCTTTGGCTAATAAAACCACCGATGAGGCGGATAATAAAAGGCAAGGCAAGACCGAAGTCATAATAAAAGCTTCATGGCGAAGTTGAATAAAAGATGGAGGTAAACCAAAGATAATAAGGCCCTTCCGTTAGGGGGCGTATAAAAGTCTTGGTAATAAGTCTCATGTTCAAAACCGTTATAAAACCGTGTTTATCGATCCTTCTTGTTGACTTAATTTTTTGACATCGTTGTCTATTGGGGTGAATTATTAATTTAATGATTTTGGTTACACCGTTAAAACTCTATTTTTAGACTTAATCTCTATTCACGCATAAGTCAATGATGTATCCTCGTGATCATTAAGACAAAATAAAATATAAGAGATACCAAGTAGGAATAAGGGAGTTTAGGTGTGTAATTAACACTCATGAGATGTGATCGTGTTGCTAACTTATAATAACAATGATCTCGTTACACGCTTAGCATGGAATTGGGTGAAAATCGAGGACAACGAAATTATTTCTAACGAAGCATTCACGTGTTCTTGTTCTATGATCCCAAAAGTCACTTTCTCGTGATGAAAACAATACATTATGTCTAAAACGCGTGTAGTAGTTTATTTAAGTTTATGTCTTTAATAAATGTCATCATAAAATGAATTTTGGAAGTGCTATGATACTTAATTCTAGCATTTCGTGGGGACACGGCAATGGTTTAGTATGGGGGAGTGATGAGACTGTATTTATACATAGTCTCATCGTCCAAATCGGGCTTAAAACGCTTAAAATATCATCAAAATACCCAAATATGTGCTTGTATTTGTCCATTGTGTATTTCAGGAACGGATTTCGTGAATTCACCAAAAGATCAAAAGAATCAAGAAAAAACGAACACGGGAAACGAAGCCGCACAAAGAACCGGACCCGAATCATGATTTTCCTATCAAGTCCTTGAAGTTTGAAGATTTGGCAACTTTGGTCCCTCTACTTTGGAAGACTTGTCATATTATACCCTTGTGAACACTCAAATTACACATTGGGTCCCTAATATTTCAAGTATATACATAAATGGCCCTTGAAGATATCCAAATGTGCAAAGATAGTCCTTGTTATAAACTTTGAAAAACCTTGGTGCCAAATTTGACAAGAATAGCAAAGTTTTTACAAAGGAAAATGGGTGTTTGACTGATTAATACAACTTGAAGACATTTGGGAACTTGGGGGACCTATACTTCCCAGACAAACAAACATAACCCAGCCAACCCCTGCCTTACACGTCACCACCCCACCCAATCAAGACACACCACCTCATCACCCCTGCCACGTCCACTTTCCACTACACCACTTAAATAATCAGATTTTTAATTTGATTATTAGTTTTTAAATTGTGTGGGAAACATAATTTTTAAACTAATCTCCCTTCAAACTAAATCAAACCGTATTACTCACCACCCCTAATCCCTTAGAACCCTAAAACCTAATTAGCCCAAAACAAGGGGATTTTGGCTAAGGATTTCCAGAACCATGATTTACTATAACCCAAACCAAACCCACCCATAAACAATCCATCCCGTGACCTCTAAAAGGGTCCCCCATACTCCCCTGCTTCACCATTTTAGGCAAAAATGACATCTCAACAGTAGATCAACGGCTGATCCTTCAAACTTGGTCCCAAAGGAGTTTTTGGACGTATGAGATCATTCAAACACAACCTGGCATCCAACAAGCATCACATGACTTCCTTTGACGGTTTTCAAACTATTTGACCAAGGGCATTTTTGGTTTTTCTTGTAAATTAGGGTTTATCAGTTTTAGTCATTCTAGATAGTTCTACTTCCCCTTATAAAAGGAGACTACAACCTGTGTATGTCCCTTTTGTTCCAGTTTTCATTGTAAAAATTTTTTATTATTCATGACAATGAAAGTAAAAGTTTCTATGCAATAAACTGAGTTCCATCTCCTTTTTCAGTCAATTTAGTTTAATCTTTAGTGTTTTCAAAATTTAGTTTACAGAAACTTGAGAAAATTTTGCAAGAAAAATTGTTGCTTATTTTCTGAAAATGAAAACCTAGTTTGAAAGAAAGTGAAAGTGGACTTTCAAGCTTGGTTTTTGATTTACTTAGTCATCAAAAGGTTTTTAAGTTGGTTTGTTCAAGATTTATCAAAGATTTTCCTCAAAATCTTTCTTCATTTTTTTTTACTGATTTTTCATCACTTACTGTAGCATAAGCTACTGAAAAGCTCCTTGACAAGAGCTTTATCAGTAGCTCATACTACTTGTCCTCTCTCTTGTTTGGTTGTTGTGTGCAGGTATCAAGGAAGCATCAGTCAAGACCATTTATTTCCATTTCTTTGTTGAAGATATTTAGGGCTTTGGGTCATTTTTGATTCCAACAACAAGCCACCTCTACACGTCTTGCATAAGCTCTGAAAGCCATAAAAGACCTAGGATAGAAGGCATCAGCCAAGGTTGTGGCTTGAACCCTATCTTAAAGTTTTTTTGAAGTTTTGATTATGTCTTATGTGATGATTTGTGTTGCATGTTTTTGTGCCAATGTTTTTGGTTTGATTATGATTATTTAGCAGATATATGCATGTTAGGTTAAGTTAGATTAGGGTTGGAGTTATTTGATATGCATTTTGTTTGTTAAATCTCAATTTCAGATTATTAAGGGGGTGTTTGGGACAGGTTTTTAATTGCATGTTTGATAAGATGTTGGTTTGAATACTGCCTTAACACACTTCTTATGCTACTAATAGGGGTTATTTGTTAGTATATTTTCAGTTTGATAGGTTTAAAAGGCAAGTGTATGTTCAAACTTTGGTAAAGATAGCATAAATTCAGCAAGTACATTTTTCTGCCTGATTTGTGTGAGATTGGTGCCACCAAGCTTTGTGAATGTTAGAGAATAGGAGCATTTAGGATTGTAGTTAGCTTAAAAGTTATTTGGTTAAGGTGTATGCAAGATTTGGTCATTAGAAACTCACCATATGACCAATTAGATCAGCAACTGTTCACAGCCCCATAGGAGTATATTCAGTGACTGATTTTGGCAAGTTTGTGCTTAATTGGTATTGTGATTGTGTGTTTTCTTTGTTTAATCTGACTCCCCACACTTCCATGAGTGTGGGGGTGCCCCTCTTGTCCATCAATACCAAGTATCAAACAAGTTATAAGCATTTAACCCACCAGACCTGCATTTTGCACTAGCAGTGGGAACTTCATTACCCCTGCTAGTGCTTTTGTTAGTACTACTACATTAAAAGACAGAAGTCCACAAGTGTCACTTTCATTCTTCTTACTTTTTTGTCTTTAGTGGTAAATTTTAGGAGTTATAACCTGAAACTTTTTTCAATATTTTTCTTATTTTATTTTGGATTTTTCAGTATAATTTATTTTACAGTTACTGTTCATTTAGTATTTTTTAGGTTTAATTGCTATTTTTAATTACTTTTTATTATTCTGTTTTTGTCTTTTAGTGTAGAAAAGTAATATTTTTCAGATTTAAAATTTTTGTTAGACTTAGAAAAATATTTTAAGGTTTTTAGTTTAAAAATATTTACTATTCACTGTTTTAATTAATTTTTAGAATTAATTTAGCTTAATTAGGGTTTTAATAATAAACTATTTTGTCTTTTAGTGAAAAATTTTACATTTTTCAAACTTTTTCATTTTTCTACTGTTCATTAGTGTAATTTAGGATTTTTAAAATTGTCAAATTATTTTTGGCATTATTTTATTATTTTTATGATTATTTTAATTTAAAAATAGTTTTTAGTGTTTTAAAAATAGAAAAATAGTTTTGAAAATTTAGGAAAAATACTTTTTAGTCTTTAAATAATATAAGTGATTTATTAGTTCAATAAAATAATATTTTGGATATTTTGTTAATTATATTTAATTTTAGGGCTTTAATTAGCATTAAAAATTGAATATTTAATTAATAAAAGGTTTTAAAATATATTTGTTGGATTTTTATTCTTATTTATATTATTTTAGACTTAGTTTAATCTTTTAATTAGTTTTTAGGTTTTGTTTTTAATTTCGTCGCGTTTTACGTAATTACGTTCGCGTTTTACGTCATTCGTCGTAGTGTAATCGTAGCGTAACTCGTCTTTACTTTTTCTCTTCTCAACCAAAAACGTCACTAATCCAAACTTGATATCATATATATTGGCACATTAATCCACACACCTCCTTCAAGAACGAACCCGCACTTATTCGGTTTTACGTTTTTCCTAAAGCGTAAGACTTAATACTTGCCACTCATGCGCGTTTTTCCTAAAACGTGTACGAAAAACCTACATCAAATTTTTGGCGCCGCTTCCGGGGAGGTGTTTAGTGTGCCATTATTATTAGTATCATGTTTGTGTGAGTAGTGCGTTTTTGCTTTTCATTTTTGGAAAGCGTGAATATCGTACATACTCATTTTTGTTATTTTATCTTATTATATTATAATATCCAAATAAAAAGTGTTTAATTTTCCTAAATTAAACACAAATCGATCTTTACTATATTGTAGATATATTGGTTTTCGTTTTTATTGTGAATATATTATTACTATATTGTATCTACGTAAGAACAATAAATATACAAGTACTCCAAAAGCGTGAAAACACAACCTTGATTCGGGATTTCATCACTCGATCATTGTATTCAAATCCAAAGCAAAAGTTTAAAGGCAAAATAGATAAATACTTTCGTGAGGCTTAATTTCAATTAACACAAACTATAAGGTGGGTATAAGGCGGTTGTATTTCACGACCTAAGGGAAAAAGGCTCTTAAGTGCTTAGCGCCGCCTCGTTTCCCCCGCTTGCTTGTGCGTGTTTTGAGAAAGAGGGCTAATCGAGGGTTTGCCGCCCAAGTATTATCTACGTATCATATATATTTGCTTGTTTTCAAGATTAAACCCTCTTGAACGTTTTGGTGTTCCACCAACGTTCTAAAGTCATCGAAAGCGTTCACTCCACGTGATCGTTTTCATTCTTTGAGGCTCCTTTAATCGAGAAAGTCGATTCGAGGGGAGATTTGTAGATTTGTGTCTACGTAATACATTCAAAAATCCAAAAAAATTAAAAAACAATCAAAAACAAAAAAAATTGAAAAATTGAAAAGCCGCAAAAAGAATCTTCTTTGCTACCACCCATTCTACGCTTAGTGCATGCGCACTCGATCGAAGGATTATTCCAATTCTAGCGAAGCTTCGAATCGACGCAATCGTAATCGAAGGAATCGACGACGTAGACGAGAATTAGAAACCGACGTTCCTAATATCGTTGTTGAAGAAACCGTAGAGGAGATGGCCGACAATCGTTCTATGATGGAATTGCTCCAAGCGCCCACCGAGGGTTATGGAGACGCGATCGTAATTCCCGCTATCGAAGCGTAGAATTTTGAGATTTAGAGCGGAATGCTTTCGTTAATCCAAGCTACGAAGTTTCGAGGTCGTGAAGCCGATAATCCTCACGACCATATTCGGAATTTTGATCGTCTTTTGGCCACGAGCAAGTTTAAGAACGTCGACACCGATGTCGTCAAGCTTATGCTTTTTCCGTACTCGCTCGATGGTGCCGCCAAGGATTGGTACGAGAAAGAGCCACCAAATTCGATAACTACGTGGAAGGATCTCGTCTCCAAGTTCGTTAATTATTTTTTCCCACCGTCTAAGACAACGTTTTTCAAGAATGAAATTACGAAATTTGAGCAAAAACCGAATGAATCTTTTAGAGACGCGTGGGATCGCTTTAAGGAATTGCTTCGGCAATGTCCTCACCATGTTTTTTCCGAGTTGCACCAAATCGATATGTTTTATAACGGTCTTAATTTTCACGAACAAGACTCGTTGAATTCCGCCGCCGGTGGCAACTTTTTGTGTAAGACTCCGAAAGATGCATTGATAATTATCGAAAACCGATCCAAGGTTTACCAACTCCGCAACGCACCGAGTGTTGCCAATGTCGCCAATGTTAGTAGTTCTAATCGCGACATTGAGAGGGTTGATGCAAAAGTCGACAAGTTGACGAATGTGTTCACGTCTTTTCTCGTTGAGATGCAAAAGAAAGACGCTCCCGCTACGGTGAAAGCGGTTGAGGTTTCGTGTACGTTTTGTGGTGGACCTCATAATTATTACGAGTGTGCGACTACGGATGGCCAAACGTCGAATGTGAGTGCGTTAAATGGAAACAACAATTTTTCTAATCAAAATCAAAATAACGCCTGTCCATCACAACAAGGAAATTATAACCAAGGCAACAACTGTCAAAATCGAAACAATTTTCAAGGAAACAATCAACAATGAAATTTTTCGAATCAAAATCAAGGAGGTTATAATCAAGGTCGTAATATAACTTGGCAAAATCGAGACAATAATCAAAACTCGAATTTTTCAAACAACAACAATCAAGGCAACAATTTTTCAAGTGGTAATCAAGGAAATTTTCAAAGAAGTAATCAAAACCAAGGGAATTTTAATTCAAATCAAAATAGTTCGTCAAACGATTTTCAAAATTACATGAAAACGAATGAGGCTAATATGAGACGATTAGAGGGAGAAATTGGTACTTTGAAAAACGACTTTTCTAATACATTGAAATTGCAAAACACGAAGATTGAGCAAGGGCAAATTGATATTAAAAAGATGTTTTCGGCCATAATGAACAAGTCCTCGGGTGCGTCATCGAGTTCGTTACCTAGTGACACCGTTGCAAATCCGAAGGAACAATGTAAAGCCGCCTCGTCTCGTGAGAAAGGTCGTGTGATTACCCCTAACCTTGAAGGATTCCGTGTTGTTTATTCCTCTCAACCCTCGACTTCTAAGACGTCTTCTTGTTCTAAAGTCGATGAGGTGAACGTGGCGACCAAGGAAAAGAGTGTACACCCTCGTGTACCTCAAATTCCATCCACGGTTCAAAAAGAGAGCTTTGTCGACCTTACCAAAGTAACCCTTGAAGAAACTTGTGCATCGATCCTTCTTAAAAAACCCAAAAGGCGTATGCCGAGAAAGGAAAAGGATCCGGGCCAATTTCTATTACCTTGTGATTTTTCTGAGATTGAGGGATGTTTAGCCCTTGCCGATTTAGGTGCTAGCATCAATCTCATGCCTCATTCTCTTTGGAAATTGATGAGATTGCCTTTACTTACCCCCACGAACATGACAATCGAGCTTGCAAATTGTACGCCACTTATACCAATTGGAATAGCCGAGGATGTCTATGTCAAAGTTGGAAAGTTTGTTTTTCCCGCGGATTTCGTTATATCCGATTACGAGTGTGACCTTAAATGTCCCATTATTTTAGGCCGACCACTCTTATCGACGGCTAGAATCGTAATCGACTTTCACGAGGGGAGACTTACTATGAGATATGGGGATGAGAAAATAGACTTTTTCGCTAGAAAATCCCAAGGGTTTAATGAGAATGAAAAAACCGAGGTTTCAAAACCTAATGATTCAAATTCTAATGATTTCAAAATGTTCACTTTAGCGGAAAGAATGAAGCTTAATGCATGTTTTGAAAGAATTAAGAAAAACGGTTTTAAAGATGATGATTTTAATGATAAAGAATACGTGTACCTAATTCAAAAGGGTATGTGTAAATTTATTGATGAAAACTCACTTTGGGATGTTTTTAGCGAAACAAGTGAAACACCAATTCCGAAGGGCGACGTTAGTGCCATCACGACAAAGACCAATATGGGCTCGTCTTCACCACCTTCGAAGGACCGCGTCTTTGAGGCTTCAACTTCTAACTCCATCGAAGTGCCTCCTTTGCCTAGCCCAACACCCGTTGAGGCTAAAGGGTTTATCGACATTGATCCTCTCGTCTTAGAAAAGTCACCTAAGCATAGTCATTCGACTTGTAAGTCAATGGTTGTGAGTGCTCACATCGACTCTTTCTTTGACGATGACGATGGCGATTTTGCCGAGATTGATCACGTACTTCGAAATCCACATGCAATTTTTGATTCTCCTAAGAAGAAACATGTGAAGTACGATGATTACGAGTTTGATCCCGAGATTGAGGAAATCATTGAACGAGAGCTAGCTCTTATGCCTTCACTTCCACCTACGAGTGAGGTCGATCTTTCCAAAATCGAGGATGAACTTAATGGGTTGGAACGTCTTATTTTTGATGACGAGCCAACTCATGTGACCGCTAAAAATCCCATTCTCGAGGAGTTACCTTATAAACACTCCTCATTTGAGAATGACGTTTACCACATTCGTGAGGATCTAACTTATCAACGATCCCCACAAAAGAATGATGGTTTCGTGCTTGATCGTGATCTTTTCGAGAGAGTTTCTAAGATATTCAAGGAGGGGAATGACAATCCTTGGTTTGACAATCCTATCTTTGATAAAGTAATCGATGAGATCGACGTTCATGAGGATGACGAGTATGTAGACCCCGAGGGGGCGGTGTTCTTTATTGACAAACGTTTTGAGAACTTATACAATCCGCCACCCCCTCCCACCAAGGACTTAAATGTGAGAATTTTTAGCGCGACTAATTTTGAACTAGAAACGCCAAATATTTTCGACATCATTAAATCGGGTTTTCATAAAGAGATTTTAAACGATGAAAAAGGAAAAGATTTTAAAAATGTTTTAAAAGATTTTTCTACATGTTTAACTCCGTCATCACCGCGTTTCATGAGTGCTACCACCTCGTCTACTCCTTTTGACGACGGTTGGTGTGGATCTAGTGTGGGGGAAGCCCCAAATGTTCCCTCACATTTCTCCACCGAGGACGAGATTTACGATCCCGGAATTGCTTGTAAAGGGAAATCTCGGTCTTCCACCGATGCAATAAATGGAAATTTTTTTCGTTTGCTTGGTGTGAGTCTACCTCGAGTAGCTCATTATGTTGCCTTACCCATTGCCCCACCTTTCTACTTCTCATCTCTTTTCTTCTACCCCATTGGGGATTGTGTTGAAGTAGCGTTGTTTCGTCTTTCATCCGAAAACGAAGACGCTATCTTTGACCCCGGTATTCGTGTATCGGGTTTTTAAAGTACTTCATGTACTTTTGGGCCTTGTTTATCATGTAAGCCCCACCAAAAATGACCAAACCAAGATTATCCCTAAATGATCACATTTATGGGGATTCGAGTCGAGCTTTTGACTCGGTTATCAAAAACAAGGTGCCTCGTGGGGGATTCTCATGCTTATCCTTGTAAATATTATCGCTTTCTTAGTTTAACGTAACGAGGGGACTTGTGCTCTTCCAACCTTTGTTTTGTGGTTGTTTGTGATTGGGATTTATTAGGTTCATCATCATCAGTGAAGCCTCTCGTGTTCATTTTACGGATCACTCGAGCTTCGATCGTTGCCTTTGGAGATTCCGATATCCGATGACATCCTTTTATGTTCTGACGTTTATCTTATTAGCATAATTCATAAACGGCTTTTAGGTTATTCGTTGTACCCTTTCCATGCTCGAGATTAAGCATTCGACTACGTCTCTAGTATGGGGGTGTTTCACCCCTAGACTCGAAACATTGAGGACAATGTTTAGTTTTAGTATGGGGGTGAGTAGATATTTCACCTTGCTTACGTCACCACGCAATCCAAAATTTCATCTTTTAGTTATCGTATTATGCAAAATAAGGATAAAAATGGCCAAATTTTAAAATTTTTCTAGTTTTTCATAAGTGTTTAAGACACGAATGTAGGTTTTCCGATGGTGAGAATAAGAGTAATTTTTTACTCGACCGTGCGTGTTGAGCACTTAGCTTTGATTCCTTAACTTTTTAGGCTAAGTCTCTTAAATGAGGACGAGAAATGATAGAGTTATTTATAAGTCTCGTAAACGTCACGATCTCATGTGTAGTAATTATTAGCTTATTCTCCCCACGCTTTTGTTTAATAAATTGTTAATAAATATTGATTTAGCGGTTTAGTCACTATTGTTGGTTTCTAATTTGTTTTAGTTGCTTCCATGTAATTAAATTGGGAAAACGTTGAGGTATCGCCAGTGTCACGGTTTTGAAGTATTGGCACCCGAATAATCGAAAGCTTCACCTAATTATAATATTTCAAGTGCTCACCTAAATTAAGCAAAAATTTGAAGCTCACAAGGCCGAAAAATCTATGCCCAAATTGAAAGTGAATCAAGCCTTAATCTTTGAAGCTTTAAAGATCCAAAATTCGCTTTAGCGTAAGGATATACGTCTTTGGCTAATAAAACCACCGATGAGGCGGATAATAAAAGGCAAGGCAAGACCGAAGTCATAATAAAAGCTTCATGGCGAAGTTGAATAAAAGATGGAGGTAAACCAAAGATAATAAGGCCCTTCTGTTAGGGGGCGTATAAAAGTCTTGGTAATAAGTCTCATGTTCAAAACCGTTATAAAACCGTGTTTATCGATCCTTCTTGTTGACTTAATTTTTTGACATCGTTGTCTATTGGGGTGAATTATTAATTTAATGATTTTGGTTACACCGTTAAAACTCTATTTTTAGACTTAATCTCTATTCATGCATAAGTCAATGATGTATCCTCGTGATCATTAAGACAAAATAAAATATAAGAGATACCAAGTAGGAATAAGGGAGTTTAGGTGTGTAATTAACACTCATGAGATGTGATCGTGTTGCTAACTTATAATAACAATGATCTCGTTACACGCTTAGCATGGAATTGGGTGAAAATCGAGGACGACGAAATTATTTCTAACGAAGCATTCACGTGTTCTTGTTCTATGATCCCAAAAGTCAATTTCTCGTGATGAAAACAATACATTATGTCTAAAACGCGTGTAGTAGTTTATTTAAGTTTATGTCTTTAATAAATGTCATCATAAAATGAATTTTGGAAGTGCTATGATACTTAATTCTAGAATTGCGTGGGGACACGGCAATGGTTTAGTATGGGGGAGTGATGAGACTGTATTAATACATAGTCTCATCGTCCAAATCGGGCTTAAAACGCTTAAAATATCATCAAAATACCCAAATATGTGCTTGTATTTGTCCATTGTGTATTTCAGGAACGGATATCGTGAATTCACCAAAAGATCAAAAGAATCAAGCAAAAACGAACACGGGAAACGAAGCCGCACAAAGAACCGGACCCGAATCATGATTTTCCTATCAAGTCCTTGAAGTTTGAAGATTTGGCAACTTTGGTCCCTCTACTTTGGAAGACTTGTCATATTATACCCTTGTGAACACTCAAATTACACATTGGGTCCCTAATATTTCAAGTATATACATAAATGGCCCTTGAAGATATCCAAATGTGCAAAGATAGTCCTTGTTATAAACTTTGAAAAACCTTGGTGCCAAATTTGACAAGAATAGCAAAGTTTTTACAAAGGAAAATGGGTGTTTGACTGATTAATACAACTTGAAGACATTTGGGAACTCGGGGGACCTATACTTCCCAGACAAACAAACATAACCCAGCCAACCCCTGCCTTACACGTCACCACCCCACCCAATCAACACACACCACCTCATCACCCCTGCCACGTCCACTTTCCACTACACCACTTAAATAATCAGATTTTTAATTTGATTATTAGTTTTTAAATTGTGTGGGAAACATAATTTTTAAACTAATCTCCCTTCAAACTAAATCAAACCGTATTACTCACCACCCCTAATCCCTTAGAACCCTAAAACCTAATTAGCCCAAAACAAGGGGATTTTGGCTAAGGATTTCCAGAACCATGATTTACTATAACCCAAACCAAACCCACCCATAAACAATCCATCCCGTGACCTCCAAAAGGGTCCCCCATGCTCCCCTGCTTCACCATTTTAGGCAAAAATGGCATCTCAACAGTAGATCAACGGCTGATCCTTCAAACTTGGTCCCAAAGGAGTTTTTGGACGTATGAGATCATTCAAACACAACCTGGCATCCAACAAGCATCACATGACTTCCTTTGACGATTTTCAAACTATTTGACCAAGGGCATTTTTGGTTTTTCTTGTAAATTAGGGTTTATCAGTTTTAGTCATTCTAGATAGTTCTACTTCCCCTTATAAAAGGAGACTACAACCTATGTATGTCCCTTTTGTTCCAGTTTTCATTGTAAAAACATTTTTATTATTAAAGACAATGAAAGTAAAAGTTTCTATGCAATAAACTGAGTTCCATCTCCTTTTTCAGTCAATTTAGTTTAATCTTTAGTGTTTTCAAAATTTAGTTTACAGAAACTTGAGAAACGTTTGCAAGAAAAATTGTTGCTTATTTTCTGAAAATGAAAACCTAGTTTGAAAGAAAGTGAAAGTGGACTTTCAAGCTTGGTTTTTGATTTACTTAGTCATCAAAAGGTTTTTAAGTTGGTTTGTTCAAGATTTATCAAAGATTTTCCTCAAAATCTTTCTTCATTTTTTTTTACTGATTTTTCATCACTTACTGTAGCATATGCTACTGAAAAGCTCCTTGGCAAGAGCTTTATCAGTAGCTCATACTACTTGTCCTCTCTCTTGTTTGGTTGTTGTGTGCAGGTATCAAGGAAGCATCAGTCAAGACCATTTATTTCCATTTCTTTGTTGAAGATATTTAGGGCTTTGGGTCATTTTTGATTCCAACAACAAGCCACCTCTACACGTCTTGCATAAGCTCTGAAAGCCATAAAAGACCTAGGATAGAAGGCATCAGCCAAGGTTGTGGCTTGAACCCTATCTTAAAGTTTTTTTGAAGTTTTGATTATGTCTTATGTGATGATTTGTGTTGCATGTTTTTGTGCCAATGTTTTTGGTTTGATTATGATTATTTAGCAGATATATGCATGTTAGGTTAAGTTAGATTAGGGTTGGAGTTATTTGATATGCATTTTGTTTGTTAAATCTCAATTTCAGATTATTAAGGGGGTGTTTGGGACAGGTTTTTAGTTGCATGTTTGATAAGTTGTTGGTTTGAATACTGCCTTAACACACTTCTTATGCTACTAATAGGGGTTATTTGTTAGTATATTTTCAGTTTGATAGGTTTAAAAGGCAAGTGTATGTTCAAACTTTGGTAAAGATAGCATAAATTCAGCAAGTACATTTTTCTGCCTGATTTGTGTGAGATTGGTGCCACCAAGCTTTGTGAATGTTAGAGAATAGGAGCATTTAGGATTGTAGTTAGCTTAAAAGTTATTTGGTTAAGGTGTATGCAAGATTTGGTCATTAGAAACTCACCATATGACCAATTAGATCAGCAACTGTTCACAGCCCCATAAGAGTATATTCAGTGACTGATTTTGGCAAGTTTGTGCTTAATTGGTATTGTGATTGTGTGTTTTCTTTGTTTAATCTGACTCCCCACACTTCCATGAGTGTGGGGGTGCCCCTCTTGTCCATCAATACCAAGTATCAAACAAGTTCTAAGCATTTAACCCACCAGACCTGCATTTTGCACTAGCAGTGGGAACTTCATTACCCCTGCTAGTGCTTTTGTTAGTACTGCTACATTAAAAGACAGAAGTCCACAAGTGTCACTTTCATTCTTCTTACTTTTTTGTCTTTAGTGGTAAATTTTAGGAGTTATAACCTGAAACTTTTTTCAATATTTTTCTTATTTTATTTTTGATTTTTCAGTATAATTTATTTTACAGTTACTGTTCATTTAGTATTTTTAGGTTTAATTGCTATTTTTAATTACTTTTTATTATTCTGTTTTTGTCTTTTAGTGCAGAAAAGTAATATTTTTCAGATTTAAAATTTTTGTTAGACTTAGAAAAATATTTTAAGGTTTTTAGTTTAAAAATATTTACTATTCACTATTTTAATTAAATTTTAGAATTAATTTAGCTTAATTAGGGTTTTAATAATAAACTGTTTTGTCGTTTAGTGAAAAATTTTACATTTTTCAAACTTTTTCATTTTTCTACTGTTCATTAGTGTAATTTAGGATTTTTAAAATTGTCAAATTATTTTTGGCATTATTTTATTATTTTTTATGATTATTTTAATTTAAAAATAGTTTTTAGTGTTTTAAAAATAGAAAAACAGTTTTGAAAATTTAGGAAAAATACTTTTTAGTCTTTAAATAATATAAGTGATTTATTAGTTCAATAAAATAATATTTTGGACATTTTGTTAATTATATTTAATTTTAGGGCTTTAATTAGCATTAAAAATTTAATATTTAATTAATAAAAGGTTTTAAAATATATTTGTTGGATTTTTATTCTTATTTATATTATTTTAGACTTAGTTTAATCTTTTAATTAATTTTTAGGTTTTGTTTTTAATTTCGTCACGTTTTACGTAATTACGTTCGCGTTTTACGTCATTCGTCGTAGTGTAATCGTAGCGTAACTCGTCTTTACTTTTTCTCTTCTCAACCAAAAACGTCACTAATCCTAACTTGATTTCATATATATTGGCACATTAATCCACACACCTCCTTCGAGAACGAACCCGCACTTATTCGGTTTTACGTTTTTCCTAAAGCGTAAGACTTAATACTTGCCACTCATACGCGTTTTTCCTAAAACGTGTACGAAAAACCTACATCATGTTTCCTTATGAAACCATTGAGCTTGCTCAAAATGATGTTCCTAATTTCAAGGTGAATGGACATAGGCTTAAACACTACTTCGGTTGGGAAGTCCCTTCTTTGGACGACCTCGACCAAGTCACCTTCCCCAATGATAATTAGCATTGAGGGGATCGAGTAGAGCTCATGACTTGGTAATCAAAAATGAGGTGCCTCGTGGGGGAGATCCCATGCTTATCTATGTATATATTATCGCTTTCTAATGTAGTTAAATGATAGTGGATTTGTGCCCTTCCAACTCGTAGTCTAGTGGTTGTTTGTGAATGTGTTATCTAGATCATCATCATCGCCACAATTGAAGACTCTCGTGTTCGTTTACGTAAGCCTCGATCATTTGCTTGAAGAGTTTTTCATGAATCCATGACATATCCTTTATTGTTCTAACAATTATCTTTTACCACAATTCATAAACGGCTTTAGATATATTGTTGATCACCCTTTCCATGCTAGATCCTAAGCATTCGACTCTTCGTCTCTAGTATGAGGGTGCTCCACCTTTAGACTCGAAACATTGACGATAATGTTTAATTTTAGTATGGGGTGAATAGATACTTTCCTTTGCTACGCCCTCACGTTTTCCAACTTTCATTGTTTTGTTTTGTTTTGTTTTGTTTTGTTGCTAATAAGGCTAAAAATGGAAAAAATTTAAAAATTTTCTTTGTTTTCATAAGTGTTTTTAAGACACGAATGTATATTTTCCGATGGGTAGAATAAGAGTTAATTTTTGACTTGATGGGAATTTGGAGCCCTTTACATTCCTTAACCCGCTTGAATCAAGTTTTGCTAGACTTTTATATAGGGAACTTTAAAACGTGAAAGTCTTAGCTCATACGGGTTAAGAACAAGAACTTTTCGCAAGTTCCTATAATTGATCCTTGAAAGTCACTTATCAAGGGAACTTTAAAATGCATTCTCTAAAATTGAAAAGGTCTAAGAAAGTGCAAGATCCTATAGGTGACTTGAAAACCCAAAACTTCGATTTAATATAGTCTTAATGAAGCTAATTTATTTGGCTTAATTTTTACTTGCATGGCTAAGTATTCATGAGTCTCTTTAATTAGAGGTCTTTAAATAGTGAAGAACGAGAAGTGATAAAGTTACACAAGTGATCATGCTAAACGTAGAACATGAAAATGTTCTTTCAAAAACTCATATGTTTTTAGTTGTGGCATTTTCTCCCATAAGATCAATGCATTAGGAATAAATTAATTGCAATAAGTAAGGTCGTACGATTTAAAAGGTTACTTAGCTTCTATCCCAAGATCGTTTAAAAGTTGCTCGTGGTTGAATAGAGTTCATAGCCAAGACATAACTTATTGAAGCGGGACGCGAAGATTGGTGAACCTCCAAAAAGGCCGTAACAAGGCATGAGGACTCTATTTTCTTGCTAAAGATCCAAGATGATGTGAAGAATCATTATTCCAAAATCAGTATGAAGGATCGAGACACACGACGAAAAGCAATTACTTCCTTAAAGATCATGGAGAAAGTCTATCCAAAAAGACCCTAACAAGGTATGAGGACAAATATACCCAAGTCCTAAAAGGAGGCGGATCGATGTATATGAAAATCCAAAATAAAGATTGAAGAAAAATGATGAAGTCGTGGTCCAAAGTATGAAGAATCTCTCAAAAACGTCAAGTGAAGAAATTCCAAAATATGAAGAGAAGACCATAATTTCAAAAACGTCTTCCGAAGATTCGAAGAATGAAGTACATGCCAAATATCGGTCCGAGAAAGGTCTCAAATCGTGAAATGAGTTATGCCAAGATATGAACTTAAGGAGATTATGAGAAGTCGTTTCAAAAATTTTGTCCTTTATCTAACTATCGATTAAATCGTGCTACTTTACTTTCGGACTAATAAATACTCAAATAAGTCAATATTAATCACTTGTGATCCATGACAAATAGTTTAAAAAAATTATAGATACATTTTCTTTTCTTAATAACTAGGATTGCGAGGAGAAAAAGTATTACACAATTTGGAGGTATGAGTAGTGTTAGCATTGTGACATGTACCAACAATGATCTCGTTTTTTCACTTAGCATGGAATGTATGACAATCAAGGATGACGAACTTTACTCTATGAGACATTCACTTGTTTCTATTCATTAACACTAAAAGTCACATTCATGATGAAAATCATACATTATGTCTTTAACATATCTTCGTAGTATTGTATCAAGTTTTACTTTTCAATAAAGGGTAATAAATTGAATTTTGGAAATGCTTAGATACTTTATTCTATCATTGCGTGAGGGTACGACAATGGTTTAGTATGGGGGAGTGATGAGATGGCATTTATACATGATCTCATCGTTCTTTTTGGGCTTTAAATACATAAAATGTCATTAAAATACCATATATATGCTTGTGTTTTTTTACTTGTGTATTTTAGGTATGGATATCATGAAAAACACAAAAGATCACAAGAAACAAGGAAAAATAAACATGAGAAACGAAGCCGCACAATGAACCGGGCCCAAGTTATGATTTCTCAAAGAAAAGACCTTGAAGATTTGAATATGTACAAGAATGATCCCTTATCAATGAATAAATGATACTTAATACCCTTTTATATTGATAATTACAAGTTTGGTCCCTTAAGTTTGTCAAAATTACAAAATGGTCCCTCAACTTTGAAGATTTGGCAAGTTTAGTCCCTCGAGATTCAAAATTGTCAACAATGGTCCTCCATGAAGTCAAACATACTTAGAAGACCTTTAAAGGTCAAGAAAGTCCAAGATCAGTCCTTGAAAATATCAAATATGGCAAAACAAGTCCTTAAAACACTTTGGAAAACTATTTGGGGCAAAAGTATGAAAAGAGAAAGTTTGTTAACAAAGGAAAATGGGTTTGTAAGGATGAAAGACTTTGTTTAACACTTTTTCCAAAAGACAAGGACTGAAAGTGTACACACCAAACATTCAAATATCAAAAATGTGCCAAACAACTTATTCACAAGCTTTTTGGAACAAAATGACTACTATTCACCGTCCCCACCCCCAGATTTTACTTCCACTTAACAAAGGGTAAATTCAAATTACCCTTACCCACTTTTGATTAACCTTCACACGAACACATCCCACACTTGAAATCCCACACCACTCCACTCATGGTCCCCACCCATTCAAGTCGTCCACCAATCATTTTGCAACTTCCTCTCCAAGGAATGCCACGTGGCCAAATCAACAGCCCACACTCCTTACATGGTCCCAAAGGAAAAATAAACGTCTAGGATGGATTTGGAGAGCTCAAAAACTCAAGCACTCAAGGGAAATTCAGAGAATTCAGTAGCTAGGGTTTTCATGTATTCAGCATTCTAGAATCATCACTTGTAGTCCATATAAGGAGACCTCAACATGTGAGAGTCCCTTGTTCCATTTTTTCTCTTAAACATTGTAATTCCTTTTTAAAATTTATAAAAGTTTTGTATTTTGAACAAATTGTAATTCCTTTTTTTGTTTTTGAAAGTTGGTGTCGTTTAATAGTGAAGCTGAGTTCCATTTTTTGTTATAAAGGTGTTTTGATCTTTGGATTGAAGCACGTTTTGGTTTGATAAGGTTTTCAAGTTTGAAAAAGTTTGAAATCCTTAAATCTGTTGGTTATTTTACTTGTACTAACACCTAGCCATTAGCCTAAAGCTCTTGCAAGCTTGTTGACACCAAGCTTGTGAAGGGATTTGAGCCTTTCGATAGGTTGTTTGCTGCTTTGTGTTGAAGATCCATTGCCATAAAGGTCTGGTTCTGTTTTGAACCATCAGTATACCTTCCCTTCTTTGTTCAAGGACCTTGGTCACTCTCTAGCTGTTAAGAGTGGTCCAAAGGAGCATTGCTGATCCTCCTAGGAAATTGTGGAGGATAGGTATTGATTCTCTTTAAGTTTCCTCTAAAAATTATATGGTTTAAATCTGCTAAGTATTTTGCCATGTGATTTTGTGTTCTTGTGTTTGTGACTGTAAGTTTTTGGTTTACTTCTGCTTAGTGTCACCTAGTTGAGCTATTTGGGTCATAAAATCAGTAGGTTGTGTTTAAAAATCAAAAGTTTGTTTGAAAAGGTACTAAAACAAGGTTGTTTGGATTTTGGGATCAAAAGGCCTTGTAGCGTTGTGCCCTTGGTTCTTGGGGTTTGGATACACTAAACAAGTCATTTTTCACCTGGTTTAAGCATTGGTTAAGTCTCACAAGGTTTGGAAAAGAGTTTGCTAGTTTTTGAAAAATCTGACAAAATTGGTTTGAAAATGGTCAAACACATCAGCAATGACTAAATCCTTGTTGTTTGGATTTAGAGTCTGATTTTTGGTTTGGGAAGAGTTTTAGTGATAAGCTATATGTGCAATATATGTTTGTGGAATTTGGTGGCTTATTGAGTGTGCTAGAGCTTATAGAAGTTGGCTGAAGTGGTCATTTGCATCAGCAAAGCGACCACCTCAATTTTGCTTTGCAACTTGTTATCTACTGTATGCCCTGCTTATTTGTTACTTGAATCTTGTATTTTTGCTGCTTGTGAGTGTATTTGGATATTTGGTTTACATGTTTGAGTGCTTATAAGCCAACTGGCTTATTGGCCTATTTTGTCCATAATCTGTCATCAATTGGCTAACTGGCCTCTTGATTCACAAGGACTCAGCCTTGATTCCTTCACAAAAGTTGCTTAAAACAAGCTCATAAACAAGCCCTAGTGATTTGGTTAAGTTTGGTGCACTTTGACTTTTGGTCAAATAAGCTATATTTGGCTTATTTTTCAGTTCTGCTTATTGGTACATGCAACAACTTGGTTTTTGTTATAGGTGTCATTTGTCTTAGCTTATTATCATATCTGAGAAGTTACAGGTCTTTTGGTTAAGCTTTTGCTAGGAAACTAGCTTATTTGGCTTTTTTACCCAGCTTATTTGCTTCTACAGCTTATTCTACTTGACATTTTGTGATTTTTCTTTTTGATTATTATTACTTAAGCTATTTGTGAGCTTTTGCAAAAAGAATCAGCTTTTGAAACCCTCTAGAGCTCAAACCCGACTATTTTGTCTTTTAGTAGATTTTCATTTTGCTTATTTCTGGCTTATTGGTTAAGCTTTTTCAAAATTTCTTTTTACATATCTCTTCAGTATCCCAAAAGAAGGTTGTGTGTTAAATTAGCGCTTATGGCACCAGCTTATGGCTTAATGGGCTTATTGGCCCAATAAGAATAAGCTTTTGGCTATTTAAGCTGTAATAAGCTAAGAATCAGCTTTTGGGCCTTTAGAGTTTTGTGTTTAGAATTAAATTTTGAGTTAGACTATGCTTTTTGGGGGCTTATTGGACACTTTAAAAATTGGGCTAAAAAGCCCATTAATATTGGACTGTTTTTGTTTTTAGCCCATTTGGGGGCCCACTAGGGGTATTTTGATAATTTCACTTTCATTTTCTGTTTATTTAGGTTAAAATAAACTAGTTTCCAAGTTTTTAGAATTTTTATAATTTTTGAATTTTTAATATTATTTTAATATTTAATTTTAGTTTTTAATCATTTTAAATGGTTTTAATTAGTTATAAATTTTACAAAAATAGTTTTTAGTTTAACTAAGTCATTTTAGAGTTTTACAAATTGAAAAATCTTTATTTGGGCTTTTTATTAATTATTTGATTTTTAGGGCTTTAATTAGCATTTAAAAATTAATATTTAATTAATAAAAGGTTTGAAAAAGTTTTGATCATTTGTAAACTCTATTTGGATTTTTAACTATTTTTGGTAATTGTTTGGGAATTTTTTAGATAAAATTTTTATTTTGTCCCTTTTGCGGTTTTACGTTTTATCGTCGTAGTGTAATTTTAACGTATCCGCCATTCTCTTTTCTCATCTCTTTCATACTCAATATTAATCCAAAATCATTACAAGTTATTCACACACAATAAACCTTCTTGGGAAAACGAACCTTGGGTCATTAACACTTGATTGTCCTAAATCACTTGTTTAATACTTACCGCATTTACGCCTTTTTCTTAAAAGGTCGTATTTTACCACAATCAAGGCTTCATTATCTTATGCAGATAAGCTCAGCCCTACGTATTCAAACACGGTAAATATTCAGAGACTTGATGCTAACGTGCCTAATGAGGCTATTTGGCTACTGTTGGCTACGATTATTGAGATTAATGATAAAATGAAAAGTTCACTATATGGTTACTTTATTGGAAAACATTGACTTTCCTTGTTGTGAAATGGTTTGTTCGCGCAAATTGAAAATGTATCGTTCAGAAAACATAACCTTGGTGAATGGTTTTTCTTCTTTACGTTCTCATCTATTAAAGATGTCGATTTGGTGCATATAGAGTGTCCCTATTCATTGAGTCCCTATACTTTTCTATAAGTTGTTTCCCTCTATGAGTCTTCTTAAAGAACTGTCTCATGTTACTGATTGGGTTAAGTTTCATGACTACCTAGTGGTCGCCTAAACTTCCGATGGACTAAGCTTGATCACGTCTAAAGCTCGGTAACCTGATGATCCTTGATTCGTATACTATTTCCATGTGCTTGGAATCATGGGGAAGATGCTACTACGTAATAATTCTTATTGAAATTGACGCTTGTAATGGTTTTGTGACAATCTGGTTATGTTTATTTCCAACTTTGATAAACCTAAATATACTAAAGAACCCATTCGTGTGGATTATGAGAAGAAACCTTCTCGTTGTGGTACATGCTTAGTGTTTGTGCATTCAGGTGATGATTTCCCAAAAGCTCCTAAACGGGTGGTAAATAGGGTGAAAAAATGAGAAGGGTGGTTCATCTAGGGCTGGTGATAAGGGTTTAACAAAAGTAAAAGGTAAAAAATCAAATGGAAGTAAGTGTGGCAATAGATCTATTAAACTGGTTTGGTTGAAACCCAAAACCACATTTCAATTCGAACCCAATGTGTCTCAACCATCTACTAAGGCGATTACTAAGAAGGCGACATTAGGTAAATTGCGTAAAACGGTATGTAAGATGAATGCATCGCCTTCACGAAACCATTATGTCTTCGTTAGCAAATCCTTTAATGCTTTAAATGATGACCGTTTTGCTTCTAAAAAAGTAGAATCGGTTAGTAAGACATTCGCGTCTGTTTTGAATATTGAAGAGCAAAGTAATACCCCTATACTTGATAAGATTAATAGACTTGAAAAATATTAGATAGAGGGGAAGAGTGTGCTTGCGGGTGATGTTGGTAAAAGTTTGGAAGGTTGAGTCTTTGGGTGATCATGATAGAGAGGAAGAAGTTGCATCTGTCGATAATGATATGACGAAGCTTCTGGTAGCTAAATCACTAAGGGTTTGATATCGTACCACAAGCTTGCTGGAAAAATGGAAAAATGGAGGGGTTCTCAAAGTGAAGCTGATCTAGATTATAACCCATACGATGATGATGTGTATGGTGGTCAGGATATTTCTCATCATATTGAATCTATTGCTAATAATTTGGACATCAATGTTCAAGGGCAATCAAATAAATAGGTTGCTTTATGTCAATTAAGATACTTTTATTTAGTTAATATGTGTAACATCTCTTAAAAAAAGTAGTTTCTTAAAGAAGTAGTTTCTTAAAGAAGTAGTTAATATGTGTAAATTCACTCACATCCATTGTACTGAATTATTATTTGGTGAAATAAAACTTTCCGGGAATCTCTTTACCCATAAAGAACTTCTCAACATGTGATTTCAAAATCGATAAGTTTTACGATCCACGAAATGTCATTCAACAATGAAATGAGGTTATAATAATATTTGATTGTGAGTTCAAATTATCTCAAATAATGTCCTTTATATTTTCTTGGTGGCTTGTACTTACCTTCGGATTGCAACCCGGAGTCTAATTATAAAGAGAATGGACACTTTAGTGCGCTTATCATCCACAAAAGGCGAGAAATCATCTTAAACTTGAGCAGATTTTTCATGGCATTCAAAGTCTATAAGATCAAGGATCATATTTAGATTCAAGAGATAAATCTTCTAAAACATAGAAATACCTACAATTGGTGCTCAATAAGTTGAACACAATTCTTCAAGAGATATCTCAATGACAACTCAAATCTTTTAAAAATTACGTCTTCAACCCCCCGTTCTTCACAAAATTGTATACTACTAAATGAATATCAAGTGGATCAAATTTTTAAAGGGAACTTTCAAACACTATTTTTATGTTTCTGGATATATCATTTTAAGACTGGGCAATGTATCCAAAACATATGTGTGATTCTAAAGTGGTATCAAATAAAAAATTTCAAGAATGTTCAATGATAATTCGATATCTTTCAAAACACCATGCTCAACACTTAAAATGTTTCTCACATCACCAATGTCGCCCGACTATCTCTAATACGCTTCTATTAATCCTTGTATTACATCCATTAGTAAAAACTCTATCCATTTATACATATATTTGTTTATGGTAAACACTTCATCTCACAAAATGAACATTACCTATTTTTATATTGTTTTATCTAATATTTTATTAGCTGCCTAACTTTTTCGCAGGAATTTTGGCATTAATTGTTTATGCATTATCTGGCTTACTGCGACGTGAATGATAAACACGTATCATCCCTACCGACCCATTATCTTCAAGGAAATAAATTATCCATACCTCATATGTCAATCAAAGAGAAAAACAAATTAGAGTATCAAACGTCCATTATCTCCAATTTTTATTGATAATGGTGCACATTTATAGGTCCCAGATTATGAATCTCATTTTTTGTTGTAGTTTGTTGATCCTGTTTTTTTTTCTTTTCTTTTTCTCAACTTTTTATCTTTTTAATTTGTATGTTTTTATATATGAAATATTAAAGATCTAACTTCAAACTACAATTTGTAATTGTGTGGTAGGTAGGAAGAAAAGATTAATGAAAACAACCCAAAAAAGAGGATGGAGATCTGGAAGATTCAAGCAAAATCAGACGATGGATTGGAGATTTAATCAATCCATACAAGATTAATAGATCCATATTACATGTAAGTTATTAAAGCTTACTTAATTTCTTAACATTTTTTCTTTCAGTGAAAGTTGAGTTGTTTTTTGGTTTTGAAAAATCTTTGCAGGTTCGAACTATAAGGTGATATTTGTTTTTTAATAAGTGTCTCTTAACAACATCTTAATCTTACTCATTTAGACGCGTTAAGACATTTGGGCCATCTCTTTGCTTTTTTCAAGTCATTCAGAGGCAGTAAGAGGCAATGAGTGTTAAGAGTGTTTATTTTTTCTGATCATTAAGAGGCAGTAAGAGGTACCAACCCGGCTTACTGAACAACATGTATAGGTGGTGTCTTATCACCTCTTAATGTCTTTTTTTTTATTCTTACTTCTTTTACCAACTTTTTGTTTTTTATTTTATTATATGACTTATAATTTTGGTGTTTTTTTCTTGTTTCACCTTTAATTTCTTATTAAAATCATTAAATAAATTTATTGCATATATTTTGTTAAATAAATAGTGTATAATATAATATATGATAACTTATAGTATGTTTAAATCGAATATTTCAGTTTAAGACTCACATATCAAACAATTAATTTTGAGTCAAATTCAGATTTCTAAACCACATATTTAGATTCAAAACTTTCTACCACATATTCATATTCAGATGTGCGAATTAGATTCAGATTCAGAGCCTCTTAATAAACAAACAACACCTAAGATTGCTATTGTGTTCGTGGAAGTGCTTTTGACTTCTACGGGGACATATTACAATTCTTTGGGTCATACCTCATAAATCAGGTATGTTTTTTTTACATTCTATTTTTTATGTTTTTTATTTTGATATTTCAATATAATTTTAGGTATTTGTATGATGTGGTTGCTATAATGGAATCCTACCAACCAACTAATTATGCGTTAAATTCGGGTTTAAGAATTGGATTTTGACGATTATTGGTTGGTTTGTATTGATTTGACTACTAGATGATGGTATATTTTTTGGTATAGTTTCTAAGCCACGCACTTTACTTGCACAATGACATTCTTTTTATCCGCAAAGTTAAGGCAAACACCTATATTATATTTGAGTTAGCATAATCAGTGATATATTAAGGATTTACCAGGTTCATGCCTAATTTTGTTGTTATTTGTAGGTCTAAAATACCCCTGTTTTGCCTGTAGAATTGGAAATATGGGTGGGTCAGGATAGTCCGCTAACAAGTCTTCGCAGTATCTGATATGAACTTCGAGTTTCGTAGTATAATTATATTTTTTATGAGTAGATAGTAGGGAAGGAATGCAAGATTATAAGTTTGTGATGTGACACATTGATGCACTCATGTATATACACGTCAGCTTATAGCTGTTACAATGAATTAATGTAACACTGATTAAATTTTTTTATCTACTTATGTGTGCTCTTTTTCAGGAAGCAAGAATGCATTAATTTCGTTGTCGAACAACGGGACTTCAAGAATTATGGTAAACTGCTAATTATGGACACTATTATTGCTTCCGTTATATTTGGTTAGATATAATTTTTCTTTTTAATTGTAATCTTTGTGATGGACTGCACTCTTGAGTTGGTATCATTTTTTATATGTTTCACGTTTAATGTGTTGTTTTCTAGACGGCTATATGTATTTCTGTGCGTAAATATGTGTTCTATAAGTTGGAATTTTTGTACATGGAAAGTAATATGAAGTTTGTGATGTGAATACGCAGGTACAAAATTGTGTCAACTGGAGGGACCGCATCAGCTCTAAAGAAAGTTGGAATCTATGTACAAAGGCTGAAAAGCTTACCAATTTCCCTAAAAAGGTAACCATTTGTTTAAGTATCAAAATTACATTAGTTACACATTTTTTATTTCGGCTTGATGGTCGTGTAAAAACTTTGCATCCTAATGGACATTGAGGTATTCATAGCAGAAGAGAACAAAGTCATCACATGGAAGCTTTAGAGAAGCACAATATTGGTAAGTTACATAAAGTTATTGTTACCATGATGAATTATCCCAATATTTGGTAGACGTGCTTTAAATAAATTCTTTGCATGATTTGTCTACTAGGAAGTTATTATTTGTCTACACTTGCTTTTATAAGATACTTAGAGACTTCTATTTGTAGGTACAGTTGTTGATGACGTATAGTCCCCAACCGGGTCATGGACCCGGCCCATGGGTACTACCCAGATCCGGCCCGTCACGGACGGGTTGGATCAGTATCATTTAAGCTTATGGGCTTCGAATGAATAGTGGCCGCATGGATGAGTGCGGCCCACGGCCCGACATGGCTGGTATAAGGTTAGACAGAATCACAATCTTATTAGGATTGGGATTTACCCCTAAGTGGAGGATATACACTCACCATAATTAGAAGATAACAATCAAACTAATTATGGTATTGATCCATTGTTTGGGGTCGAAGCATCTGTGACAGCCCATTAGGGTTTCACCGCCTATATAAGGAACCCCCAATTGTTCCACAAAGGTATCTTACTCTCCATACTCTCAACCTACGCCTGATTCTTAACCCTAAATAGATTACTTACTCTCATGTCGGAGTCTAATCGTGGGACACGCTCCCACGGTAAGTTAACGCGTTTTGTTTTAGTGTGCAGGATCTCAGCAAGACATTCACTTGGTGCAAGAGCCGCAGCCCAACCTATCCGAATTAAGCCTACTTCGGATTAAGAAAGGATCATCCAACTTTTGTATCAACAAGTTGGCGCCACCCGTGGGACCCTACACTAAACTCAATCTCTCCCAATGAAGAAGGGACACTTTCAGGGAAACCCAAGGAACACGAATCCTGGGAATCGAAAGTCCACGGGTGATGGGATAATCTCCTCAACCCCGCCCTCTGGTGGCCAAACAAGAGGACTGAATAATCAAAACACGTTTCAGTCTCTCGGTTGGGCAGGCACGCCCGATAATACCCCACCACCAACCCTCACTCTGGATAATCCCGACCCGGGAGCTGTGCCAAAGGCCCCTACTAAGGAGCCACAAAAGCCACCAGTGGTCGAGGCAGAATTGGAAGTCAGTTCACTCGATGATGAGGACCTCGAACGTGTACTTACGCAAAATTTCGACAAAATCATGTCGGGCATCTCGGCAAGATTAAATCTGGGAAGGAATCTCCAATCCATACTTAACTTCAGCAGCGCCGCACACGGAACTCCCCTCAAGCTCGAAAGAGGGGAAGGAACGCGGGCTCAGGAACAGCCTCCTTTCGAGGAACCACCTTGAACATGTAATGTGTTCAAGCGCATAGGGGATCACATCATGCAAGAATTGCAAGAAGCCCAGGGAGACGAGGATAAGTCCGACGGCTTCACTGGACGCCCGATGTTGGAAACTCCTGTGGACAATCGCCGCACAAGTGTGTGGCGTAGGATAAACTCTGGTGGGAAGGAAGCTCCTTCTCACAAAAGTGGTTATCATAAATTGAAAGGTGGGGGAAAACCTCCCATCACGACCCTTCGGGGTCTGATTCGGATGATCATCACCCCAGACGTCACCGACCTAGGTCTTCTACCCCTGAACCATCGGATGACGAAGGACGCTACGGCGATACCTACTATCGTGATGAAGAGGAGGAAGATCTATCCCTCCCATGGTGTAGCGAGAGGGAGGATGCCTTCACTCTTCGTATACGGAATTATTCCGAGGAAAAGAAGCGCCGCATGCCGGCGAGCGTCAACACCTACGACGGATATGGTGATCCGGAGGATCACCTAAAGGTATTTGACACTATAACACCCGCAAATATTCATACTTTAGTTCAGCGGAAGAGTCGTTGGTGTTACGGGATAACACATTACTCAAATCATAGACAACGCTTCAAAATCGCGTCGTTTAATAATAAAGCATTTTCCATTCATAAACATCAAATTACATAGGTCCTCAGGTCAATACATGTCTTACAAATTTACAAAACATTTGAATGGAAATTGTTATTTAAATGCGGGCTATAAATTCTTGTCGTCTTCTCGAGAATTACCTTCAGGTACCTGAGATAAAACATGTTAAAAAGTCAGCGAAAACGCCGAGTGAATTCATAGAGTTTAATAAAAACCATTAATATATCATTGGTATATAATTATTACCGAAAATCATTTTGTATAAATCTTTGTAGTAGGCCATAAAATAGGCCAAAGACATTTTATACAACTCTTAGTCGTAAATCATAATATAGGCTTCTGCCTTCAAAACCATTATAGGAACCATTGTCGCAAAAACATCATACAACACGTTTTATAATGTTGTATAGAGTTAAATAAAAACCGTTATATGAAAATGGTTATGTAAAACCAAAACACGAACATAATGTCAGTAATAAGACCCCGTATTGCTAGTCAAGCAATATATTGTAATTCAATGGGTATATCAGTATTTTCATTATTTGATTATTATAAGTCGCATGACATTGTTACCTTACTATAACAAAAAACGGGTAGCTAACCCGTAATTCCTTTGCCCATCTAAAACAGCGTGTCGTCACAATAATCACGCTTATATGAATCTTCTCATACATAAATTCGCTTACCAATCAATGTGGCACGACGGGGATCAACCGTCAAGGAGCGAACTGGGGTGATCTTCCCCAAATAGTACTATTATATGCATAAGCGTCTACCAAATGCCGGTAGTTCAAAATTCATGCTAATGGGACTATTAGTGACATAACCTAACTAATAATAATCCATTTCATTTCATACATCGGGTCATATAATCATTTATCGGGTCATATAATCATTCGGGTCCATATCAATAAGCAAACAATCGGGACAACCAGTGTCCTATTTTTATTAAAACTAGCATGTTATCTCCCTCACGGGTTTATAAAATATTTCATAAAACATTTAAAATAGTGTGAGGCTATGAACTCATGTTGATTGGGAAAGGCGGGTTATCGACGATTTAGATGTACGGTACGTGCTTCAATCACAAAAACCTAGACAAATAATACTCGTCTTAGACTCTTGTCCAATGACTTTATAAAAACAATGGCTATGTATATATGATGACATTATTAGTATGATGATGATCAAGTGGGATTATATCTCTTCATACACATTATAGTGTTATGTGTTAGTCAAATTTTTGACTAGTTATACTAGTTTCAACTTATTTATATATATTGAGGCCCAATAAGCCCATTAAAAGCCCAATACATTATATTAGTCCATTTATACTTTTAATTCCAGGCCTATACTGATATGTTGGGCCCAAGTGGGTTAAGCCCATGAGTAAGTCAATTAAGGTTTAGCCAAGCAAGTTGGGCTAGTGGTCTAATAAGGCTACTTTGGCTCGTTAATGTCCATAAGTTATAAAGCTCGGGTTTTATCGGTTTTTACTTGTCAAATGTACTTACATATCAGTAGATGAGCTATAACAAGTTTAAATTAGACGGGTGCGACCGTCTAAGTTTTATTTGGCGAAAACGTTAATCTTTCGGTTTTAGCCAAAAAGACGTAAAACTCATATATATAGTTTTATAACTTTAGAAAACATTTGAGTTTGTATTTTTATAAAAATGCCATACTTATTTTTCAAAGTATATAACTTATTTTATAAGTATTATCATAAGTTAGTGGGTTTTACATATGTATTTTATAACAGTATTACTTGAGTGCTCATTTTATATTATATACTTTTATTTCCAAATCTGATTATCAAAATCACTTTCAACATTTTTGCAATATCTTGAGTTCTACTAGGAGATAGAAGCTCAAATTTGGGCAGAACAAACTACATAATATGTGTTACAAATAACTCTCTTTTAGATATTGCACAATCATCCTCTAAGTATCCCTAATAATTCGTCCAAAACAGACTATATAGATTTGAACCTTAATAGTATTTTGATCATATCTTGCTCATTTTATTGATTCCATTGAGTGTCCAACTCTCCGCATATGTAAAAATCATATATCTTACTGTATATTCAATAATCAAAGTCATTTTATCAGGTTATAATACGGTTACTTACTGTTTTATACAGCATATAATTTTAGTCAAGATTTTAACATCTTTACATGTAGATTTTAGTCTTTTTAACCAAATCTATCAACACAAAATCCCCACATAATACTTTGATCATCATTCATCATCATATATATATACATTTTTGAAGAAAATACATGAGTATATCTATAAAATAACAAGGTGATAGAAAGAAATGATCTTGTACCAACCAATATGATGAAAGGTTAAGGTTTTTGATGAACTAGACTTGGTTTTTGGTAACCAATCTTATGAAATAGCAAGGCCACTTTTGAGATCACCAAGAGTATGTATACATCTTCAAAAATCAACCCTACACCTTCTTGAAATCAGCCTTAAAACTCCATGGAAACTCTTATTCACATGTTATAATCACCTCTAATCTTTATCTTTTCAAGTAGGCTTCAACATATGTTGATTATAGCCTTTGTTTATGGTTAAAATTTGATGAAAATGGTGATAGGAGGGTGGCTATGGACATTCCTAGAGAGAGAGAAAGGGAGATGGCGAAATTTTTGCTAGATTTGCATGTGTGTGAGTTGAATATAAAAAAGAGTTAGTGGTTTTTGAGGTTTTGGTGGTTTTTGGTCAAGTGTATGGGACAAGTGTCCTAGCACTTTGTAAAAATGTGACACCAAGGAGTGGTGTTGGCTTGTTGAAATCAGCCCATAGTGGGGGTGGGACAAGTGTCCCACTTGTCTCATCTCCACTAATTTACGGGTACTCCTCGATTCTAGTTTCCTCGATTTACGTGCCCTCGGGTCGATTTACGAAAAACGTTTTGATAAATTATGAAACTACGGCACAAAACGATTGTAATAAAAATTGTATCATCAAAAACGGAGCACAAAAGCGTAAATACGTAAACCTAGGGTTTCCTGTTTAATCGTAAAAGACGCTAAATTATGCACGTAAGTCCTAATTTCTTCTCGTAAATTTGTGAGTTTATAAACCAATACAAAAATAAAATTCCAAAATAATATTCGAGAATAAATTTATTTCCTGAAATGTCGGACTGTCACCAAAAATGGTGTATGTAAACGTAAGCAGGTAACGTAGAGTTCTCCGGTTTAGACGTAGTCGATGCTACTTTAAGACGTAAACCCTTATTTCTTCCCAAAGGTGAGTGAGTTCATAAATAAACAATAAAATAATGATTTTAAATAATACTTGAGAATAAAATAATGACCTCAAATTGACGGATTGTCACAGCAGTTACCCCTAAAGAGGATCTTTGTCCTCAAAGATCAATTTATCTTACTACTCGCTTCTTATAGAGTTAGAGACACGTGGGTATTTCCTCCACATTCGGTCTTTTCTCACAAGTGTAACTCATTACAATACGCGAGTTTCATCAAACATAACTACGGGAATACGATCAGGCTTAAGTTGACTTACTTTCTCTATCCATGATGTTCACGAGTTTTTGATGAATGCAACTTTTCGCCTATCTAAATTTCATTAAGAAATAATCAGATTTTCACTTGATAGACATTTTATCAAGTTTGTTATACGAAACATAATTCATGCAGTCCTTGAAGTTCTGGGATAGATCCAGCTTATATGCCTCTCGGTCCATATCTTTACATCATCTCAATGGTCCCATTCAATGGGGACTTATTTCCCATGATCCTTCAGATCATCAATTCACTTTTCCATGGCGAAATGTTTCGGCATAACTTTGCTACCCATCCTGCACTTCAAGATCTACATTTCATATTCACATAACCTCCTGCCCACTACTGGCAGTCAATAATCAGATCCTATTTTCCACAATCATTTCAGGTCTCGCGGGTCGGGTATTTCCATCCCAACTCCTGCCTACAGATGCTCTTAAACTTCTCTTTATATAGATTCTCACAAGATTCGATCTCGATCCTAATACGATAGTTATCAATGATGATCTCTCCAAAGGAAAACGATTATCCCGTTCATTACCAAAGCTCAATTATTCATACATAAAACAAGACTTCTAGTGTTTGTATCGTTACTTTACCCTGTCCCTTTGATTGGGGTGGTAAATAGTACTCTCATCAAGATTCGTTCCCAATGACTTCTAAGGAAATCTCTAGAAATTTGATGCGAAGCGAGGATCTTGATAGAGATGATCGATACAGGCACACTATGTTTACACAACTTCTTTAAATACAAAAGAGTCAACTTCTCCATCGAGAATCTATCATTAACGTGAATGATATTAGCAAATTTGGTCAGTCTGTCGATGATGACCCAAATCAAATCAAATCCAGATGATGACCTTGGAAGTTTTATCATAAGAATCCATGGTGGTTCTATGTCACTTCCAAACAAGAATTATAAGTTGTAGAAGCAATCCTTATGGGTTTTTGGCATTCAGCCTTAACCTTCACAAAATTTATATGTTTACCAACGTATGAGACTATGTCTGCCTTCATAATTGGCCATCAGTACCTCTTCTTCAGATAAGATACATTCAATCAAAAATGGCATGAATAGAATAATTAAACTTATGAGATTCCAATATAACTAAATCTCAAAATCCTCTACATTCAGGCCACCACAAACGACCTTTTAAACATTTAACGCCGTCGGCTCTCATTTCTAATGGTTCACATTAGCCGCGAACCCCCTTTTATTATCTATATTATCCTTCTTACAAGCATCAGTTATTTCTAAATTACTCGGCAATTTATTGTGTATGGTCAATACTAAGGAACACATCTTAATTGGTTCTCTATTCTTTCTACATAATGCGTCAGCAACTACATTCATCTTCCCCGATGAATTAAATATCAGGACCATAATCACTCAGAAATTCTTTCTTCATATTTTCTAAGTTTTAGTTTTGTCTCAACTATTTTTTTATCAGTTTTGCTCAGTCCGACCTTTAGAACGTCGATAAATATTACAAGTGATTAAATAATAAGTATTTAATTTTTATGAAACGTAAAGGTAATTTTTTTTTAATTTCTCAGTTCGTCCAGTTATAGAAAAAAAGTTCAAAATAAATTTGAATTTAATTAACACGATTTTTGTGGATTTATCGAGAATAATTAATAAGATCCGTAAATGTTCGAAAAAAAATCTTTGTTTAAACTTTGGTCAAAATTTTCTTAGTTGCAGAGCAAAAATTGCCGCTCTAAATTCCAAGTCATGGTTTAAATGCTTTCCTCAATCCCTCTTAGGTTGTCTTGAGGTATACACAAACATCTACTCCTAAGGGAGTTTAGTTAAATGATCTGGGTATAAGGGAATGATTCCTTAAAAATCCTTTGATAAATTATCTTGTCAAAACATTTTGCAGTTTCTTTTTGGTATAACCGAAATCCTTAATGGCTCTAATCTTTGAAGAGTCAATATAGATTTCATTACCATTAGTTACACGGTCATTTAATGTAAATGATTAAGCCTTAAATAACATGTTAAATACTCAAGGTACAGGTTTTCACTACTCGGCCAACTCAGGGCAGTTTACAAATGATTATTACCTCCTTCTTATTCTTAGAAACAAACAGATGGTCCTTAATGATCACAAGCATGAATTTATCAAATTACAGCCTACACACGTGATTCACCAAATTTATGAATGCTACATGTGCATTGGTCAATCCAAACGACATCACATGAAACTCATAATATTCATTACGAGTTATGGATGTAGTGATTGGAATAGATAATCTTTTTCGTGGACGCGAAGTTGATGATAACCATGTCGTGGATCAAATTTTGAATATACGCTAGAACCTTGTAAATGATCGAACAAATCGTTCATCTTGGGTAATGGATATGAATTTTGATCGTCAATTTACTTAGTTCGCGGTAATCAATAAATATCAGG
This sequence comes from Glebionis coronaria, assembly GCA_025667525.1. Lineage (NCBI taxonomy): Eukaryota > Viridiplantae > Streptophyta > Magnoliopsida > Asterales > Asteraceae > Glebionis > Glebionis coronaria. The sequence goes on along the minus strand of CM046878.1, from coordinate 163,964,745 downwards.
AATGATAATACCATAGCTCTTCATAGTGGCGATCTTGGTAGAATAAATGCTTTCTTCGACAACTCTCTCAGTTGCACGGTAATTCTTTTGATTCAGATGGTGCTGATGTATAGTGCACATGCCACAGGTGCAGCACCGAGAATATAATCAATACCAAATTCAACTTGCCTTAATGGCGGAAGTCTATGTAATTCATCGGCATATACCTCAGAAGTTTCAAATGAGAGGAACATCTTTTAATAAATTCAGTTTAAGTTCTTTCTAGATTACAAGATCTTTGACTAGTTCATAACCATTCATGGTATAATTTCAAGCCTAAATACAGGATACAGTCTCCCATTGGGAATTATTTAGATCACTTTTGATAATTCACATCTTATCTTTTAGGGGAATTCCACTCGAGTTCCCATCAAATTAGACAATGATATCATGTCATAATCAACCAATCCATTCTAATGGCACTACCAACTTTTCAGTTTTATTGTCGTTGATAAGATAAAAACTTCTCAAAAGACTAATAATAACTCATAATCCTTCACAAATTCAAGGATATCTGGAGACATAGCTAACATTAAAATGAGTAAGGTCAACGCATAATTTACGCGAGAGAATTTCAAATCAGATACAGACGAAAACATTAGCGAATATGAATATATCCCATGTTTTCATAATTTGAGTACGCATTCGGAATCACCTCAGATCGTTACCCAGGTCATTCAAATGAAATCTAATCAAAAGAAATGATAGGAACATGGATACACCCAGTCGGGTATTAACACTCGATAATTAGTAAAGTTTCCAAAGAATCTTGCCATGAAATAATTGGACAAGAAGGGGATATCAATTGTCAATTAAGACAATATCCACAGATGAGTAAATTCGATTCAGAAAAATAAATGGTACGGACACATATGTAGGTGTCCCTAACAATATGTCCCTATTTTGCACTTCTTGCAGATCTCATAAAAATTCAATCTTTCCCAATTTCAAGGAAAATGTAATGTTTATTAACAATTTCATGGTGACTACAAATCAGCCTTGCATGGTCCCTTCCAAATTGTATGTAGGCGCGCAACTATATACAATTTTAGGATTAACGATGCAATACTCAGTTCGTCAACTTTGTCATCATGTTTAATATATATATATATATATATATATATATATATATATATATATATATATATATATATATATATATTCATGCTTAATCATGAAATAAAAATTAAATGAATCTTCAGAGATGTTTTTCATTATGGAAGCAATTAAAGTTTCTAAGGTGTTTCATAAACAACTTTATTTCGATAACGATTACTCATAAATCTCACTTTGAATAATACATATGGTTATGAAAATTCAATTTTTCTCAAGGAATACTGTTTTATCTTATAAAAACAATGAGTGATCTGCAAAAGAGTGATTAAAAGTAGTTCACCAAGAACTAACTACAATATAATAGGAAATGAGCTTAGCCAATTAATCATGAGGTTCATGACCTCGATTGCACTCAAAAAGAATAATCCACAACGTAACTCAAGTCAAGATGAGTACGTGTCCAACGGTTGCATCACTAATGCGAACATTAGGAAGAAGCAAGAAAATATAGATAACATCGATACATGTAAATTTAGCAATCAAAGGTAGTCTTTTCATTAATCACAAACAAGTCAAAAATTGTACCGTAACACATTACGTGTCGCCATGTCATACAATTCAAAGGACTCATCCTACCAACTGATGTCTCAGTTAAGTTAGGGATTTTAAAAGATACTACAATGAATACTAACCTACAAGAGTCATTAGGTGTTCCACCTGTCCCGAAAGATCCATCGGTCCCAATTCAGAAGAAGATTTCTTCAATTTATTCCTTGGACACTGGGCATCCTCGTCATTGGACAATGGCCTAGAAACAACCCTTAACACGAACCAACAATCATTTAAAACCTTATAATTCAATCCCAGGACTCAACGACTTCCTCTTAACAATCTCATATTCCGTACGAGTTAAATATTGCTTTATTCAAGTTTCAATCAACTTATACTCAATGCGACATCCTACTTCATTCTCTAATTCTTTCAACCTTATTCTTAGACCTTGAAAGGTCAATAAAAGTTAGACATGAACAACACTTAATTTCCAATCCTATAGCTCTTACAAAAATAGTTATCAAATGAGTCCCTAGTATGAAATGATTCACACATTCAATTAGACTTCTTGGAAAGGTACTAGTGGCATGAGGCTTTTGGGTAAAGGCTCCAATGACAGCCTCAGGTGCAACATTTACCTTTTCGATTTCAATTTTAAAAATTGGGTGACACCGAATCAGATGACACCTTTCTAGGTGGTAAGGTTTTGTCAAACTCCTCTCTATAAGGAAAGATCGTCATGACATCGATATCGGATTTAATCTCGCCAATTCTTCTTTAATATCATAATCAACTAATACCAACATTTCTACGAATATCAATCATTTTGTTGGGATCATAAATATCCACAACTTGGTTTAGATCTGGAATAGCTAGAATTCCTACGGGAATAGCTTTGATTGATTTGCTAGAGGAGTTAGGGTTCCTTGTGACAATCTATGTCGTATAAATACCTCGTATAAGTATTAAAATAATAATCAAACAATCATGTAATCAAATTAAAACATATATATATAATCCAAGTTATATATATATATTAAAATAACACTTCTCAGTCTGGCCTTGTCGGTAACTCAGGAATTCTTCGGCACCGTTATAGCCAAAAGATTTTTAAACATTTTATTCAAAATATTTATTTAAAAATATTTATGGTTAAAAGATTTTGAAATGTATTATTCAAAACCTCGGTTTTAAAAATCTTTCGTTCTTTATAACGAGAGCTCTGATGCCAAACTATAACCCCACAAATATTCATACTTTAGTTCAGCGGAAGAGTCGTTGGTGTTACGGGATAACACATTACTCAAATCATAGACAACGCTTCAAAATCGCGTCGTTTAATAATAAAGCATTTTTCATTCATAAACATCAAATTACATAGGTCCTCAGGTCAATACATGTCTTAAAAATTTACAAAACATTTGAATGGAAATTGTTATTTAAATGCGGGCCATAAATTCTTGTCGTCTTCCCGAGAATTACCTTCAAGTACCTGAGATAAAACATGTTAAAAAGTCAGCGAAAACGCCGAGTGAATTCATATAGTTTAATAAAAACCATTAATATATCATTGGTATATAATTATTACCGAAAATCATTTTGTATAAATCTTTGTAGTAGGGCATAAAATAGGCCAAAGACATTTTATACAACTCTTAGTCGTAAATCATAATATAGGCTTCTGCCTTCAAAACCATTATACGAACCATTGTCGCAAAAACATCATACAACATGTTTTATAATGTTGTATAGAGTTAAATAAAAACCGTTATATGAAAATGGTTATGTAAAACCAAAGCACGAACATAATATCAGTAATAAGACCCTGTATTGCTAGTCAAGCAATATATTGTAATTCAATACGTATATCAGTATTTTCATTATTGGATTATTATAAGCCGCATGACATTGCTACCTTACTATAACAAACAACGGGTAGCTAACCCGTAATTCCTTTGCCCATCTAAAACAGCGTGTCGTCACAATAATCACGCTTATATAAATCTTCTCATACATAAATTCGCTTACCAATCAATGTGGCACGACGGGGATCAACCGTCAAGACGCGAACTAGGGTGATCTTCCCCAAATAGTACTATTATATGCATAAGCGTCTACCAAATCCCGGTAGTTCACAATTCATGCTAATGGGACTTTTAGTGACATAACTAACTAATAATAATCCATTTCATTTCATACATCGGGTCATATAATCATTCATCGGGTCATATAATCATTCGGGTCTATATCAATAAGCAAACAATCGGGATAACTGGTGTCCTATTTTTATTAAAACTATTATGTTATCTCCCTCGCGGGTTTATAAAACATTTCATAAAACATTTAAAAGAGTGCGAGGCTATGAACTCACGTTGATTGGGAAAGGCGGGTTATCGGCAATTTGGATGTACGGTACGTGCTTCAATCACGGAAACCTAGACAAATAATACTCATCTTAGACTCTTGTCCAATGACTTTATAAAAACAATGGCTATGTATATATGATGACATTATAAGTATGATGATGATCAAGTGGGATTTTATCTCTTTATACACATTATAGTGTTATGTATTAGTCAAATTTTTGACTAGTTATACTAGTTTCAACTTATTTATATATTGAGGCCCAATAAACCCATTAAAAGCCCAATACATTATATTAGTCCATTTATACTTTTAATTCCAGGTCTATACTCATATGTTGGGCCCAAGTGGGTTAAGCTCATGAGTAAGTCCTTTAATGTTTAGCCAAGCTAGTTGGGCTAGTGGTCTAATAAGGCCACTTTGCCCCGTTAATGTCCATAAGTTTTAAAGCTCGGGTTTTATCGGTTTTTACTTCTCAAATGTACTTACATATCAGTAGATGAGTTATAAAAAGTTTACATTAGACGGGTCCGACCGTCTAAGTTTTATTTGGCGAAAACGTTAATCTTTCGGTTTTAACCGAAAAGACGTAAAACTCATATATATAGTTTTATAACTTTAGAAAACAATTGAGTTTGTATTTTCATAAAAATGCCATACTTATTTTTCAAAGTAAATAACTTATTTTATAAGCAAGGTTCAAGTACACTCTTCTCTGCTTTAACTCCTAGTCCAATTTTTTAGATTCCAAACTTGGTCATGTGATGCTCTGTCCACCCTTGTAAACTTTATACCTGTTTAATGTCGTGAAGATAGGTATGTGGGTTTACTGCATCTTGTTGAGAGGATTCATTGCTTTGTTGTAATCTTTCCCTTCTCTACGGTTTCGCACTGGGTTTTACGTAGTGAGGGGTTTTGAGGAGGCAAAAAGCATGATGTGCTATTCTGGCACCTCTCCTATTATTCCTGCAATTGAAGTCTGATGGCGTTTTGAGTAAGTTTCCTTTGCTTACTTTGCTTGGGTCATTGTTTGTGTGTGGTCTTTTCCATGGGGGATGGATTGGTATGCTTGGTTGTTTCCCTTTGTGGTTGAATCAAGTATGCCATGTATTCTGAAGTGGTTTCCACACTATGCTTTGAACAAGTGTTTTTTGGAGTGCCATAGATTTTGCAGATGCTTGGTTTTGTTTATGGAATCAAGTCTTTTTGAGGTATGGGAAGCTGCTAGTTTTATGTCTTTTCTAGTTGCTTATGTTTTGATTTATGTATTGAGCATGGAATCTGTCCATGGCCTTTACTAGTTTGTTGTATGTTGTTTATGGAATTGAGCATGGGATGTTGTCCATGCCAATGTTTTTTGTTGTGCTCAAGCTTTTGGGCTTGTAGCTTTGTACTCTACATTTGTAGCATTTTCTTAATAAATTTACCGTTAAGAAAAAAAATAAGTTTTATCATAAGTTAGTGGGTTTTACATATGTATTTTATAATAGAATTACTTTGCTCATTTTATATTATATACTTTTATTTCCAAATGTGATTATCAAAATCATTTTCACCATTTTTGCCATATCTTGAGTTCTACAAGGAGATAGAAGCTAAAATTTGGGCAGAACAAACTACATAATATGTGCTACAAATAACTCTTTTTTAGCTATTGCTCAATCATCCTTTAAGTATCCCTAATAATTCGTCCAAAACAGACTATACAGATTTGAACCTTAATAGTATTTTGATCATATCTTGCTCATTTTATTGATTCCATTGAGTGGCCAACTCTCCACATATGTAAAAATCATATAAATTACTGTATATTCAATAATTCAAGTCATTTTATCAGGTTATCATATGGTTACTTACTGTTTTATACAGCCTATAATTTTAGTCAAGATTTTAACATCTTTACATGTAGATTTTAGTCTTTATAACCCAATCTATCAACACAAAATCCCCACATAATACTTTGATCATCATTCACCATTATATACATATATATTTTTGAAGAAAATACATGAGTACATCTATAAAATAACAAGGTGATAGAAAGAAATGATCTTGTACCAACCAATATGATGAAAGGTTAAGGTTTTTGATGAACTGTACTTGGTTTTTGGTAACTAATCTTATGAAATAGCAAGACCACTTTTGAGATCACCAAGAGTATGTATGCATCTTCAAAAATAAACCCTACACCTTCTTCAAATCAGCCTTAAAACTCCATGGAAACTCCTTTTCACATGTTATAATCACCTCCAATCTTCATCTTTTCAAGTAGGCTTCAACATATGTTGATTATAGCCTTTGTTTGTGGTTAAAATTTGATGAAAATGGTGATAGGAGGGTGGCTATGGACGTTCATAGAGAGAGATAGAAAGGGAGATGGAGAAATTTTTGCTAGATTTACATGTGTGTGAGTTGAATATGAAAAAGAGTTGGTGGTTTTTGAGGTTTTGGTGGTTTTTGGTCAAGTGTATGGGACAAGTGTCCTAGCACTTTGTAAAAATGTGACACCAAGGAGTGGTGTTGGCTTGTTGAAATCAGCCCATATTGGGGGTGGGACAAGTGTCCAACTTGTCTCATCTCCACTAATTTACGGGTACTCCTCGATTCTAGTTTCCTCGATTTACGTGCCCTCGGGTCGATTTACCAAAAACATCTTGACAAATTATGAAACTACGGCACAAAACGATTCTAATAAAAATTGTCTCATAAAAAACGGAGCACAAAAGCGTAAATACGTAAACCTAGGGTTTCCGGTTTAATCGTAAAAAACGCTAAATTATGCACGTAAGTCCTAATTTCTTCTCGTAAATTTGTGTGTTTATAAACCAATACAAAAATAAAATTCCAAAATAATATTCGAGAATAAACTTATTTCCTGAAATCTCAGACTGTCACCAAAAACGGTGTATGTAAACGTAAGCACGTAACGTAGAGTTCTCCGGTTTAGACGTAGACGATGCTACTTTAAGACGTAAACCCTTATTTCTTCCCAAAGGTGAGTGAGTTCATAAATTAACAATAAAATAATGATTTTAAATAATACTTGAGAATAAAATAACGACCTCAAATTGACGGATTGTCACAGACACACATGCTAAAATTGAACGATGGTTGATGCCCATATGGTGCCAGATGTTTAATTCAACTTTGATTGGCAATGCGCGCGACTGGTTTGAGAAGCTCCCCATCGAAGCATCAACAGCTTCGATGAATTATGCACAATGTTCCAAAACAATTATACTCTGCGAAAGAAGTATAATAGAGATCCGGTCTCATTGGTGACAGTCAAAGGCCCGGAGAGTCTACAAAAGACTTCACGGAGCGTTTTAATGACGAGTGTACGCGCACAAAAGCGTGCCCAGAGCTCCTTAAAATCTCCGACTACATGCACGCCATAAGGAACAAGGAGTAATCAGGCGCCTCACCGATAAACGTCCGGAGAAGTTTGATGAACTCAAGGAGAGGGTTCGAATTTTGTGGAAGGGGAAACCGCGGTTGTTGCGGCTTACCCCACAAAAGGGAACCATGGCTATCGATCAAACGATCAGCCTAGAAGGCAATCAGGTGGCCAAGGTAACCATGACAATGGGAGGAGCTTCGATTACAAAAACCAAGCAAAAGGAGGACGGTCGGATGACAAGTTTACCCCTCTAAAGATGACTTATCGGGATATCTTATTAATAGAAGGAGCAAAGTTTCCAAGACCTCCCCCAATGACAACTCCAGTTGATCGTCGTCAAGGAACTCGCTTCTGCGAGTTCCATAATGACAAAGGTCACGGCACGGAGGAGTGCATTCAGCTCAAGAAGCATATAGAGTCGCTGATTAAATCAGGCAAACTCAAACACCTGGTTAAGGATTGGAAGGATGTAAAGGATAATAAAAAGTATGACAAAAAAAGATTCCCAAAAGGATAAGCGAACGACCATATACATAGTTCAATCATGGCAGCGCCGGACAAAGCAAAAAGTTAGTCACAAAATTTCACGCGGCAAGGAAATCTCATTCCCTCCGATCACGGCAAGCAACGTGGTTGATGCACCTCTCACGATTGAGGTAAGCATTGGAACTCATAATGTTCGTCGTATGTATGTGGATGGGGGATCATCGGCAAAATTACTCTATGAACACTTCTTCGTACAGCTACGACCTGAAATTAAAAGCCAATTGATGTCGACCACGTCGCCGCTTATTGGCTTCAGTGGAGATAGTATCTGGCCGATAGGACAATTACGTTTGCTGGTAACCATTGTAGATAAAGAGCATTAAACTACGACATGGATGAACATTATGGTGATACGCTCACATTCTCCGTAGAATGGTATTATTGGAAGACCAGGTATCCTGGCCATACGGGCAATCCCGTCTACGGCACATGGCATGATTAAATTCCCGGTGGAAGGGGGAATTGTCACTATTTACAATTCAACTGTGCCACCATTGTAGTGTCACGCCGTGACAACACCAATCCAGCCAGCTCCCACAAAAGAAGGATCACCACCCCCTAATTGGAAAGTGGTAATCCACCGTGAATATCCGGAACAAGAGGTGGCAATCGGGGGAACCCTCTCTAAGAAAGGGAAGAAGGCCATGTGCTCTCTCTCATAAAAGCAAACCTTGATATATTCGCATGGGAACCAAAGCACATGACGGGCGTACCACGTTCGATCGCAGAACATAAGATTCAAATCAGCCCTAGATATCCCCCTGTTAAACAAAAGATGCACGGTCAAGTACCAGAGCGAAGCCAGGTAATACCGGAAGAGGTACGGAAACTGGTGGACGCAGGAATTATGCGCGAGGTCTATTACCATGAGTGTCTCTCTAAACCAGTCATGTTCAAGAAGCATGATGGAAGCTGGCGCATGTGTGTAGACTTCACAGACTTGAACAAAGCTTGCCCACAAGATTGCTATCCGTTACCAGAAAACGATTGGAAGGTGGAATCCTTATGCGGGTACTCTTTTAAATGTTTCTTGGACGCATATAAAGGATACCATCAGATCCAGATGGCGGAGGAAGACGAGGAGAAAACGGCGTTCCATACCAGTCAGGGCGTGTATTGTTACACAAAAATGCCGTTCGGACTCAAGAACGCAGGCGCCACATATCAACGACTTGTTAACAAAGCCTTCGACTCACAAATAGGCCGTAACCTTGAAGTCTACGTAGACGACTTGGTTATCAAAAGCCATACGGAGGACGAACTTCTCTGTGATATCCATGAGACATTCGACACATTGAGGAAGATCAACATGAAACTGAATCCCAAAAAATGCACGTTTTGAGCAACTAAAGGAATGTTCCTTGGGTATATGATCAATCCAAACGGCATCAAGCCTTGTCCGGAGAAGACGGATACTGTGATATACCTACCATCCCTTCAGACACTCAAAGATGTGCAATCACTTAATGGAAATTTGGCCGGTCTTAATAGATTCTTATGAAAGTCCATAGAGAAGTCACTTCCTTTTTTTTAATACTCAAGAAGTGCTTGAAGAAAGGATACTTTCGTTGGACAAAGAGGCGGAGGAAGCGTTTGGGCAACTCAAGCAACGTCTAGCGGCTCTTCCAATGCTAGTTACCCCGCGACCTAAGGATGAGCTAATTATGTACTTATCCGCTACATACGAAGCAATAAGCGCAGTTCTCATGACCGATCGGGATTCAGTCCAGACTTCGTTCTACTTCATAAGAAGAGCGCTGCAAGGGCTATAGCTAAATTACTCACCAATGGAGAAATTGGCCTTATTGTTGGTTTACGCCGCAAAAAGGTTACGCCGGTACTTCAAGGCGCACCAAATAGTGGTGGTCACGGATCAACCAATAAAACAGGTTATCTCCAAACCAGACGTGGCAGGAAGACTACAAAAGTGGAGCGTCCTGCTGGGGGAATACAACATCTCCTATCGACCAAGGACAGCCATCAAAGGCCAAATCTTGACAAATTTCATAATTGAGAAGCCCGAGGAGGACGAGCCAATGGTACCAAAGGAAGAGATCCCACCAGAACCATGGGTTTTGTTCACAGATGGATCTTCTTGCACGGACGGATCGGGAGCGGGCCTCATACTTACAAATCCGGAAGGCATGCAGTTCACCTACGCCTTGCGTTTTGAATTCATAGCTACGAATAATGAGGAAGAATATGAAGCATTGATTGCGGGTTTGAAAATCGCTGCTAGGATGGGAGTACGCAACCTTGAAGCATACGTGGACTCACTGCTTGCTGCGAATCACATCCTAGGAGGGTACGAAGCCAAGGAGGAAAACATGATCCAATATCTGGAGAAAGTCAAGTCACTTATCTCTAGTTTTGGCAAGTTCTCTATCAAGCAGGTACTGAGAGGCGAGAATGTGAGACCCCCAAAATCTGACATGGAACAACTAGGCAATGAGGGGGTAACACGTCATAGTACAAGAAACAATGAATTACAGTTCATACAAAGCTGACGAAATAAAAACATGTACATTACATCATAAAAGGTCAGAGTTTTAAACATAGGTCCCAGAGTTTTAAAAGCGGAAAATTATATTATTTCGTCTCGATTTATAACATAAAGTTGCCCAAAAGATTAAATAAACTTCTTATAGTTTATATAAAACCAATCTTTCAAAAGCATCACAGAAATCTCCAAACTGCGATAATATCCTGCGGGCTCCCATCCAAGCAAAGCTAAGTATAATACCTGAGATTAAACATGTAAAATCGTCAACATAAATTTGAGTGATATTCATAGGTTTAGCAGTAAAGGTGTGGAACACAAACATTCATTTGTAAACACGTAGTAGGGGAAATGGTTATATACGTCAACCACAGTCCGATACTATTATTATTATTGCTGTTTAGTTTCATGAACCGAAGCTTAACCACGTAAGCATTCAGCCTAAATACTCAGGTATAAACAAATATCAATGCGTCAAGGTACTTGAGACAGGGATTGTCAATCCCGATGGATCCACCCACAACATTCGCGCTTAGTACTCGAAATTAACGGTTCATAATCGGAGAGATAAAACTCAAGGCTAACGTCTAAAAGCAATAATAATATCGAAAATCTGAAAATCTTACACGATCTGGATAGCATACAAGTTCTGGATAGCATACAGTTTTTAAATGGTTGTGTTCCACCATGTAAAATCTCACCCCGTGTTTAGAAACCATGTACAAGTAAAAAGGGGCTATGAACTCACCTTAGCCACGAGGTAAGTCAATCACGGTACTCAACAACTTAGTAGAAACGGTAGTGGTAGACGATCACCGACGATATGGATGCCCGGGAAAACAAAAGCCGCAACCTATCAAAATAAGGCGCGCGTTAAGACTCAAACTCAAGTATCGATAGTACCAATTATAATATGACTCAAATGTTTTCAAAATATTCATATTTCAAAACCATTGACACGAACCAAAAGAATCCATACTAACCCATTTATTTCAACACTACACGTTAAAACACTTGAACACTTGAAAATGACCCGTTATACGATGCCAAGTCAACGTAAGTCAAAATATCCTTTAACCTTACTTGGATCAGTAGCTAAGTCATTTATATAATGACTAAGCACCTGAATAAGTCACCATGTCCGATGGTGAATACTCAAACTCACGCAACACAAGCATTGAACTAAGTGTCCAAAATTAAAATCAGCAAGTACACCCCGAATGTACACACCAATCTACCCTAACTAGACTTGTCCGTTTTACATGAAAATTGGTGTCAAGGTCACTTATAACCTGTATAAGACCTTACCAAAATTTGAGCCAAAGTTCACACTTTAAAATCCATCAGCTCGACACTTTACTCGACTCCAAATTTTAGGACAGATTTGTGCACTTGTTTTGTAAAACCGTTTAGACCGCTTTAAAAGTACAAACTCGACAATACGACTTTTGAAACCACTACTAGACTCATCAAACTCTGTTTGTAAACTTTAAAAACCAGTAGTTACATTTATCTAACCAAGCCTAAAGTCCCCGAGAGTCGACCTAAAATCAGCCACAATTTCGGATTGTGCCGACTTGCGTCTCCCGGTACACGAAAACTAAAACTAGCATAACTTTTGACTCGTAATGAGTTATAACCTATATCTTATACCAAAATGATCGTCTCGAAAAACTCTACAACAATTTCAAATAATCTTAGCCTTTCACAGACCTTAAACCCACGAAACATACTGTTTAAGGCTGCTGTCCCAAATTCTACTTTTAGAAAACATGACAAATCCATTTTTCAATCAAAACCAATCATTCTCATACCTCTAGGATCACTATACTATCATACCCATCATCCAAACACTCCTAAAAACACTTGTATGTAAAATCTAACAAAATCAAAGATCAAAAATACAACTTTTAAGGATTAAAATGTGATGATCATACCAAAAACAATGCATGCAAGATGGTTAAATCATCATACAATCATGAAATCAAAATTTATTGAAATTTTGATGCATGTGGGTGATTTTAGTATCAAAAGAATCACAAGAAGGTTTAAAGGATGGGTCTAATTTTAATTTTGATTGATTCATGGTTGAAATCAAAGTTTTGAGGGTGTTTGTGGTGGAGGAGGTGACGGCAAAGAGGTGGGGAGGGAGAGAGTTTGTATTATTTTTTTTATAAAATGGTGTATGTATTTGGTGGAAGTAAAAAAAAGCTTTATATAGTGCTAGTTAAGTGGAGGGGCTAATATTGTCAATTTTGAAACTTGTGGACTTAAAAACAATTAATAGTTTTTTAAGGGTAGAAAATGGTTATTGGTAAATCTTGAAAATATTTACGGGGCTCGGGTTTCGTAAAAATACTTTTCAAAAGTTACAATGCATCATAAAAATGATTATATGATTTCCCGACACGACTTAATACGTAATTAAAACGAAATCGTCGAAAATGTTAATTATCGAAACAATAAATAAACGTAAACTTTTGGGCATCCGTCGGTATCGCGATCACTAGGAATTCTCGTTGTACATTGTTTTTGAATAAACTCGTTGTAAAACGCACGAGGGTGATTTTAAATCAAAAACTTGATTTAAATTAAATACGGAAAAATAAAATAAAAATTTTATAATTCCATATGAAGCATTGTCAATGAACAAAATAATACTTAAAAGTATGATTTAAAAATCTCAGGATTTACATATAAAGTATTCAAGAAAACGTAATACGTTGGAAAATTCAAAAAGCACGAATAAAAAGAATAAAATAATGCTGGGAAAGTACGTGTTCTCACAGTCTTCCCCCTTAAGGAACTCTGGTCCCCAGAGTTCTCCTGAAAACAGTAGAAGATGCAAACAAGAGGAGGTACAAAGTGTAGAATAAAATTCATTGCTTCCCAGGTAATTTGTGTACCACGACGAGTCTTAACGGTTAGAATTCACTATAATTCAGTTTCTTAACTCCTTTTCATATAACTTTTCAGTCTTGGATTAGAATAACGATCTTTCAATACAGAGATACATCGAGAGATAGAGTTGTTGGAAATACGTCGATAAACTATCGAGAATGAACACAAGAATCGCTTAAACAGGCAAAGTGCGATAAAATGAACCCAGATTGTAAATCAACAAGGGGTCGCAAATCGTGCAACTATAAAACGTGAAAATCTTAAAACGTAAGAATCTAGTCACAAGCGAAATAGAAGAAAAAAATGAATAGCATATGATCATTTAAAATACAATATGTCGAAATCTGTTGTCTAGTATTTTGGTATTACTTTAAAACTTAGTTTTAAATATTTTCTTTATTAAAAGAAAATTTTACCAGGTATAGTGATTAAAAATCAAACTCTATATAAAATGAGTGGGTAAACAGTTGTCAAATCTTTTTCTTGATCAGGATTTTCGAAGCAAAAGTAGAACAGTTCAAAATAGTTATCCTGATCGGCTTAAGAACTTTTGGGTGACTACATGAAATTTTCGTTAAAAACTCAGGTTTATCGTTACCATTAGGAAAAAAATCAGATTTTCCAAGTTATTTAGAATCATTGTTGGAAATTATAAATTAATTTGATAATTTCATTAGGTTGACAGTAAAGTATGATAAAATCAAATACTGTAAAAGGGTACAGCTTGATATCCATTTTAAATACTAGTTATAAATTTACCAAAGAGGATTTATAGATCTGGTACTTAACTTGAAACAGTTATTTTGGTAATCTAAACATTTGATAAAATGTATAAAACGTTCTTAAAAATTAATAATAATTTTTTAGAAATTCAAGAAAGTGTTTAAGATATCAAACGATAAACACGTAACAGTTTCTGGTTTTCAGAAAGTGACAAAATAGCAAACGATTATGAAACGAATATCGATCCACAATTAGTATACGAATAATAGCACGAGAGGATAAACGTAATTCGTATCAATTTCTTAACAAACATGATAGAATAGACACGTCGATGATGAAAATAATAAGAAACAAAGGATTCAGCAAGATTAATTCACGAGTGCGGTTGGCGTCACCAATAACGGCGTATTAAGTTCTCATTGGTCGATACACAATCGAAAGAGAAAAGCCACACAATAAATTTTCGAATCAAAGAAAATTCTTAAGAAGTCACTTGAGAGGAATTCCAGTAAAACGAACAACATTAACAATGAAAGGAGAAATCAACACATGATTCACACGAATGAATTTGAAGACGACAAAGTCTAACACACATCATGACAAATACACGTAATCATCGTTCACGTCCAATCGTAAATCATTAATCGCGTCCAGAGATGTTTCATAGGTCTACCAAGATAGATAAAGAAGATCGATTGATGAAGAGGCATAATAACGTTAAAACTTTCAGGTCTGGTATCAATGGTAAGAATTTAGGCAAATGGTAAAGAAAATCGTATCATGAGGATGATGAGGTAACAAGTAAAGCAAAGATCGCTGAGTAAGGAAATCTGTGCTTGAGGCATGTACTTTGTTCAAGAAAAGATAAGGGTTCATATGTGTAAGTCACGAATTGTTGTTACTCGCATAAGATGTAAAAGTTTTCAAAACTTTTTATTTTATCTAACTTTTTATGGAACATAGTAAAAAGTTGATTGTTGGTCAAATATTTAAGGCGACTACTATTCAGACTCGCATGGCTCCTTCTAAATTAAGCATAGGTGATCAGGCCATGCATAATTTAGGACTAGCAATGCGATGCTCAGCTTCGTCAAACCAGTATTACATATTATATGATTTAGAATATGTATATAATGTCATTTGTAAAAACAGGAATCAAAATAACATATGAAACTACCTCGTGAAATTTATGTCATTTAATTTTATAAACTAGCGTTCAAGTATCTTGTAAAGCCCAATTAAGTTATTTGTAAATTGGTTTGCAAACAATATCTGCTTGGGTTTATATGGTATCTTATAAAATAGCGAGTGGGTTACATGAGGGTAATAAAGGGTAGTTCAATACAGTCGATGAAATGGTTACAAGATGCTAAGGTTTCAAGAGGTTTAGCAGGAATCGTCGGGAGACACATGTCAAGATGATAACGAACAATGAAAATAAGAACTTCAACCTCGGTCCAAATCAGTGGTACGATAGAAGCAAAGAAAGACAACGTAGAATAACAAATAAGTCATATATAAAAGAAAGGATAAAGGAATCCGTATGTGCACATCGTAATTTATTTGACAAAAATACACTTTTAAGAAAGTAAGGTATCAGTTAACAAATAGTACAATCACACTGAAAAGTTTTCTATATTAGGAAGTTACCGAATTTCAAAAGTTCAAGATCTATGTACATGTATGACCGAACTCAAAGTTACTATTTTATACTTGTTCAAACGCAATCCTTGTTTTTAGTTTGCAAAATATCATTAGTTAAAGTTTTACGAGCTCAACGAACTCAAAACGCTTGAAATCATATTTTTAAAGTCTATGAGTTTTGACTTTTGGGTTTGACTAGACCAATTAACTCACTAAACGATATTCTAAGACTCAAAGTCTAATGCATTTCGATGTAAAACAATGTTTTGAACAACTTTCTAGTTTTATCCGAGACTTGAAACGGAATAAAAATGGACGAAAATGCCCTTGCATTAAATCTGTCAATAAAATGATATTTTAGAACTACGCAAAAATAAGTTCTTAAATTTTACAATCTCAAATGAGCGTAACCTGCTCGATTTTTAAAGTTTACTGGTCAAATTTTATGTCCTAAACGAACATCTCAATAGATAAAAATATATTTTTATGTTTAAAGTTATAAAAATATTTTCTCGACACTGTTAAACTTCCTGTAAAGTTTCTATACAAAGTATATTTTCTGACACCGTTTGAAATTAAATCCAAATTTCATAATAACTCAGAATTAATGTACACACAAGACTTGTGGATTCCATAGAGACGAAAGAAGATAAACTGTATAGTTAATCATGTAAGGAAAACACAATATGAAAATGGTTCAAGAATACCAACGAAAATCTAAGAAATCAAAAACGACGCATGACATCCGTGTCTTCGGTTGCAAGATGCAATGCAGGAAGGTCTCCTGGCGGCGTGATTTTCCAAAATCACAAGACATACCGAGAAAGAAACAGAATATTAACAAGTCATATTCCTGAGGCGAGGAGGTTTAATGAAAAAGGGAGGGATACAAGTTTATAGGAATAGAATTGCATTCCAAACATTCGCTACACGATAAAGGATGAATCTCAAGATGACAATGATGGTTTCAAGGTACAAACGGAAGTTGTAAGTCGAAGTCGAAACGGAGAATGGTCAATCAAGATTACGAAAAATCACGATATTATTCAAGTACTGATTCAACGAATGCTTCGAGATGTGTGACTCACATGGTGTCCTTTAGTCTTTTTATTTCAGAGACACATTGAGCTACTCAATGGTCTATAGACTATACATTCAATCACAAATAGTTGGAAAGAAAATCTGCGTATCTAAATAGATATTTTAAAGGAAATAAACAATGAAAGCAACATGCACGGTAGTAAAATAGAAATCAGAAGTTTGATCGAAAACAACACTTATTCAATCCCGAACAATGGTATCACGAGAGTATGCACAACATGTAGCAGCGAGTCGAGAAAAACAGATGATTCAAAACGAACGAGCATATGAAGTCAGTCGTATCACGCATAAATGAAATAGCAATAGTACTCAGAAAAATGAGCATGAAAAGTAGGCAGCATACGCGCTCTGAATACAAGTATGTAACGCCATAACGATATAAAATCATTACAATAAGATCAATTCACAAGAACAAGAATTCAAGAAATACAGAATAGGCAGATGTAATCACAGTAACATTCAATGATAATTCATGAAGCACAAGGCTTTGAAAAGACATAGTAATTATCGTCATCGGGGTAACGTAATATTTTAACATGTATTCAAGAGATGAAATACTATAACGATAATTAAACGTAAGTAATAAGGATTAGAGAGTTACCCGCAAAGATATCGAACAACATTGGCAGATTCTGTGATTGACACTTTAAACATGAAATAATTGAACTTTCGGTTATAGACTAAGTTTTGAAAAATGACTCCGTTCCCTACAACCACCGCTCTGATACCAATCTGTGAGACCCCCAAAATCTGACATGGAACAACTAGGCAACGAGGGGGTAACACGTCATAGTACAAGAAACAATGAATTACAGTTCATACAAAGCTGACGAAATAAAAACATGTACATTACATCATAAAAGGTCAGAGTTTTAAACATAGGTCCCAGAGTTTTAAAAGCGGAAAATTATATTATTTCGTCTTGATTTATAACATAAAGTTGCCCAAAAGATTAAATAAACTTCTGATAGTTTATATAAAACCAATATTTCAAAAGCATCACAGAAATCTCCAAGCTGCGATAATATCCTGCAGGCTCCCATCCAAGTAAAGCTAAGTATAATACCTGAGATTAAACATGTAAAATCGTCAACATAAAGTTGAGTGATATTCATAGGTTTAGCAGTAAAGGTGTGGAACACAAACATTCATTTGTAAACACGTAGTAGGGGAAATGGTTATATACGTCAACCACAGTCCGATACTATTATTATTATTATTGCTGTTTAGTTTCATGAACCGAAGCTTAACCACCTAAGCATTCAGCCTAAATACTCAGGTATAAACAAAATCAATGCGTCAAGGTACTTGAGACGGGGATTGTCAATCTCGATGGATCCAGCCACAACATTCGCGCTTAGTACTCGAAATTAACGGTTCATAATCGGAGAGATGAAACTCAAGGCTAACGTCTAAAAGCAATAATAATATCGAAAATCTGAAAATCTTACACGATCTGGATAGCATACAAGTTCTGGATAGCATACAGTTTTTAAATGGTTGTGTTCCACCATGTAAAATCTCACCCCGTGTTTAGAAACCATGTACAAGTAAAAGGGGTTATGAACTCACCTTATCCACGAGTTAAGTCAATCACGGTACTCAGCAACTGAGTAGAAACGGTAGTGGTAGACGATCACCGACGATATGGATGCCCGGGAAAACGAAAGCCGCAACCTATCAAAATAAGGCGCGCGTTAAGACTCGAACTCAAGTATCGATATGTACCAATTATAATATGACTCAAATGTTTTCAAAATATTCATATTTCAAAACCATTGACACGAACCAAAAGAATCCATACTAACCCATTTATTTCAACACTACACGTTAAAACACTTGAACACTTGAAAATGACCCGTTATACGATGCCAAGTCAACGTAAGTCAAAATATCCTTTAACCTTACTTGGATCAGTAGCTAAGTCATTTATATAATGACTAAGCACCTGAATAAGTCACCATGTCCGATGGTGAATACTCAAACTCACGCAACACAAGCATTGAACTAAGTGTCCAAAATTAAAATCAGCAAGTACACCCCGAATGTACACACCAATCTACCCTAACTAGACTTGTCCGTTTTACATGAAAATTGGTGTCAAGGTCACTTATAACCTGTATAAGACCTTACCAAAATTTGAGCCAAAGTTCACACTTTAAAATCCATCAGCTCGACACTTTACTCGACTCCAAATTTTAGGACAGATTTGTGCACTTGTTTTATAAAACCGTTTAGACCGCTTTAAAAGTACAAACTCGACAATCCGACTTTTGAAAACACTACTAGACTCATCAAACTCAGTTTGTAAACTTTAAAAACCAGTAGTTACATTTATCTAACCAAGCCTAAAGTCCCCGAGAGTCGACCCAAAATCAGCCACAATTTCGGATTGTGCCGACTTGCGTCTCCCGGTACACGAAAACTAAAACTAGCATAACTTTTGACTCGTAATGAGTTATAAGCTCTATCTTATACCAAAATGATCGTCTCGAAAAACTCTACAACAATTTCAAACAATCTTAGCCTTTCACAGTCCTTAAACCTACGAAACATACTGTTTAAGGCTGCTGTCCCAAATTGTACTTCTAGAAAACATGACAAATCCATTTTTCAATCAAAACCAATCATTCCCATACCTCTAGGATCACTATACTATCATACCCATCATCCAAACACTCCTAAAAATACTTGCATGTAAAATCTACCAAAATCAAAGATCAAAAATACAACTTTTAAGGATTAAAATATGATGATCATACCAAAAACAATGCATGCAAGATGGTTAAATCATCATACAATCATGAAATCAAAAGTTCTTGAAATTTTGATGCATGTGGGTGATTTTAGTATCAAAAGAATCACAGGAAGATTTTAAGGATGGGTCTAATTTTAGTTTTGATTGATTCATGGTAGAAATCAAAGTTTTGAGGGTGTTTGTGGTGGAGGAGGTGACGGCAAAGAGGTGGGGAGGGAGAGAGTTTGTATTTTTTTTTATAAAGTGGTGTATGTGTTTGGTGGAAGTAAAAAAAATCTTTATATAGTACTAGTTAAGTGGAGGGGCTAATATTACCAATTTTTAAATTTGTGGACTTAAAAACAATTAATAGTTTTTTAAGGGTAGAAAATGGTTATTGATAAATCTTGAAAATATTTACGAGGCTCGGGTTTCGTAAAAATACTTTTCAAAAGTTACAATGCATCATAAAAATGATTATATGATTTCCCGACACGACTTAATACGTAATTAAAACGAAATCGTCGAAAATGTTAATTATCGAAACAATCGATAAATAAACGTAAACTTTTGGGCATCCGTCGGTATCGCGATCACTAGGAATTCTCGTTGTACATTGTTTTTGAATAAACTCGTTGTAAAACGCACGCGGGTGATTTTAAATCAAAAACTTGATTTAAATTAAATATGGAAAAATAAAATAAAAATTTTATAATTCCATATGAAGCATTGTCAATGAACAAAATAATATTTAAAAGTATAATTTAAAAATCTCAGGATTTACATATAAAGTATTCAAGAAAACGTAATACGTTGGAAAATTCAAAAAGCACGAATAAAAAGAATAAAATAATGTTGGGAAAGTACGGGTTCTCACATATTGTACTCTGGATTATGTTCGTGATCTGCTGATTGATTTGATGTTATATGATGGAGAAGGGTTTTTTGAATTCAAAGGGGATGAGGAATGGTAGTGGTGTGAAGGAGAAAAATGGTGTCGGTGATGATTAGGTTGTTTTGAATGATGGGGACAGAGCTATGGCTACCGGTGTGACACCATAAGTTGTTGTCCATGTTTATGGTGATTCGATTGAGATGGAGGTTGATAAGGAGCATACACCGAGTGGTAATATCAATCCTAAGGGTATGTCACTTGCTATATTTTTACGAGGGAAAAGAGTCGGGATGATCTTAACTTTCATACCTTCGCTACACCAGCGATGAATGCGAGTGTGGTGATGGTCCTGTTGGAGTCTAGGTATTTTTTATAAACGAGTGGATTACCCTGGTGTCGTACATTATGTTAACAATACTTGGAGTAAATTTGAATTAGTTAAATCAAGGCTTAACTCGTCGACCGTGTTATTTTTATTCCAACTTAACTCTATCGATGGTATGAATATTATGCTTGAAAGTGGTCTTTAGTTTATTTGGCATAACCTAATTATTCTTAATAAATAGGATCCATATATAACTCTATTGAAAGAAGATGTCGGTAATATTCTGTTTTGAATGAAACTTCATGGTGTTCCTATGGCTTAACTAGAAGCTTAAGGGGGTATCTCTCCATATAGTAGCTTATATAGGTGTAACTAATAGGATCACAAATAACTTCCTACTAACTCGGTATCCAAGGATAACCTTATGACTTAACTTGGCCGGATATTGCAACAGGTTTAGTGAATTCTCGGCTAATCGACAAGGTTAGAGTTTTAGCGTATCGAATATGCGTGTTTTACTAATTACCGACAACGTCTATGTTAGAAATAGACCGCAAGCATTCTCTTTATGACGTAGAAATATTTTTATGGTCGCCTTTTTCATTTTTCGTCGATTTACGCATAACTTTCAAATCGAGTAACTTTTAAAATATCAGGTTTTGATAATACGCGCTTTTGCAAATTGTGGGGCACGTAATATATACTCCCCCACTTTAACACATTTAACTTGATTGCTATTGGGTGATATAAACAAAGTGCAAGGTTTCGACAAGGCCAGTGCGCGAAAGAATGGGACAATGGAAGGTTGGTTAGTTGGTACATACCACCAATCTCAAACACACCCTTTTATTAAGAATATTTTTGTTGGTATAATTTAGTTTCCGACTTGACATTGTGAGCCGGCTAATCCTTGGGTAACTACTTTTTCGGGTTGTTTGGAGTCATCGCATGTGAATCTCTATTGTCATCTCAAAATGTGCACACCTTGTGAGGTTTGACCTAAATAATTTTTTGTTAGTGTGCATGGGGATATCGTGACGTGTGTTTGTACAAAATGAAGTATGTTTATACTTTGTATGAGTGGAAAAAAATTATGTGTCTGGGATATATAGATGGTGAACAACTTAACATTAAGCCTTTAAAGGCAGCTTTTTTATAACGACAAATTTTGACAATCTACAACATTTATCTCACACATTTTATCTCATATGTCGACACCGAGATTTAAACCCACATCTTTAAGATTAATGAGTCACTTACGCCAAAATGCCTTTAGTATCCTTAAAAGTAGTTGTAAGGTAATGTGTTGAAAAAATACGTCTGCGTATTATGAGTTTGTCTACTTGATCGTGTGACACGTGACAAACTCAAACTGATTAATCTTACTAACTATAAACCAAATTACATGATTAATTTATTATTAATAAAACCCAGCATAAGCTGTATGATTCATAAGACGATGTTATGATAAGGACACATTTTATATTTTCTTAATTGATTCTTTTTGGAGTACAATAATGAAGTTAGAAGTCTCGTAAAAAACATAATATATGTTTTTTGTCGATTAGAGGACATAGTACCTTTTAGTTGATGCACACTTAGAATTGCAGTTTTTTTAAAATTTTAATTAGCGGACTAAAAGGATATGTTAAATTATTCATCTATTATAAAAAAAGTGAAATAATACTAACAACAAACAAAACTAATGTTTAAATACTAAAAATATACGTGAAGGTATGATTGAACTAAACTATGAACTTTTCAATAAAATATAAAATAATACGAAGTATGATTATAATAAGGCCAAACATATGTGTTGTTCCGATGACTTTTTCTTGAATGACCTTTTCAAGATACGTGTTTTAGAGGGTAGGTGTCGTAACACCAAACGAACATCACGTTAACCAAAGTACAGACATATCAGTGTCACATCACAATAACACCAAACCAACACCAACCTCTCTAATCATAACACCACTAACACTACTTTTCTTTTCTTTTTCATAAAATCCCTTCAACAATTATTTCACTCTTTAAACAAACTACTCATTTCATTCATAAACTAAAAATACAAATTACATTACAAAATTAAAAAATATTACGAAAAATAAAAAAATACACCGAAAATTAAAAAAAATACAGAATAAACAAAACGTTCAAATAACGGAGAATTATCTAAAATATTAATATCGTTATTCGCACTTGCTATCCCATGGAACGCATGCCAAAACTGAATTTTTCAAAAGTGAGCCAAAACTAAAACATAAATACAGCCGTGGGTTAAATGAATTTTTTTCTAAATTCTACCCCCAACGCGCATTGGCCGAGAAACGTTTGACCCAACGCCGTCGGATCTTCAACGACTATGGTGTAGTAACGCCGCACAACGCCGTGCAACACGCGTTGTGGCGTTACGATACCTAGAGCTCTTAAAATCATGGTCTTACGCAATTATAAGACAACAAAAACTTACGGTGACAATCCTCCATGTAATTTAACTATCGCCTCAACTTCTGAATGCACTAGATCGACCATGTCACGCAATGTTCTGTGGCATATCTTTAGTTAACGAGATCTTGAGCTGTATTTAAACTAGAGTGACTGTGTCATGGAGTGGGTATAAAGTTCCCTTTCCTCACATATCGTGTCAAAACACTCTCTTCGAAACCAATTCACCGTATGTCGTCGCTAGGAATCAAACCATTTTAAGACGCTCGTTGCCTCGTTGTGTCATGATGATTTGGATGGAAAAGCACATTTAGTCAAGTGCATATATAGTTTCAATAGACACATGGTTCAAGGTTCTTGATTGACAATGCTATAAAATCGTTCATTTAGAGAACCTATCTGATTTATCTAAGTCATGAACCAAACAAGCTTCTCAACTCCTCCGCAAACGTTTTTTTAATACCGTTGTTCAGTCCACGTTATGGATCCTTTGGCGCTTACGTAACAAGCCCACATACATTTAAGACAACATGACCAAAGAAAGAGCTTCTCCTTATGGAAAGAATTATTATTATTCAGATGAATTATTTTGTAACTCGTGTAATATTCTGTCCCTCCCCCAAACTGTATATTTGTGGTGAATTAATCTAAAAGGAAATGAAGAAGTAAAGGACTAAACTTCTTGTCATTCATTCATGTGAGATATGGTTTTATATAGCCGTTTAGCATGAAAATAGCAACAAAGTAACACTGCCTAAAGAAAAGGTAAATATGACCCACTCTCCTGCACACTATCTCAACGTGCAAGTAATATTTGGTCAAACCGATACCTATTCAAACTATTAACTAAAACCTTATTATACTAAGCAACTACATACTAAGGTTCTAGCCATGATATGCATACTTGAACCATGCATTGCATACGTACGTAAACCCAACCTATGACCGATTAAACCCAACAATCACCCCCTTAATTGGTTATTTACCCGTCGACTCACAACAGCCTTTATGACCTTCTTTTCGAACCTTTTCGATTCTCGACCTTTCTCGGATACCCGACCTTCAACTCGGTCACGTCGAATGTCTTATCTAGTCCAAACCATTTTGATTGTCCACAACACTCATAACATGTACCATCGCATCCCGTTGGAAACCTTCCTTACCATCTCGACCCCTCACGGACCAGCCTCTTCCCCGAGCACGTCCAAAGTCATCTCGGTTTGAACTCCAATACCATAATGTCACACCGTGTTTTTTTCCACATTCTAATAACCACAACACGAGCCAAACTCAAAGCCACCCGCTTTGATTTCCTTCCGCTCGTCCTTTTTCGCGTCTTTGGTTAATCACAAAAACCCGACCAAGGATGGTATCTCTTTCCCTCAACGTATGATCATAACATCACACCCCTTAACATCTTCACTCAAGCTTGTTCCAAGAGCACTTTTTCACCGATCAAGAAAACAAATCCCCCACTTCTACCGTTTTCTTTCACTCGTCAAATGAACCGAATCGAAGCTACCCGCTTTTCCCGACTCCTCCCGTCCGTTTATCCCGCGACCCCGGTTAGTCTCTCACAACGAACAAACATGAAGCCACAACCTTTTACCGATCATACCCGTTCCACGAGACCTATTCCACCGACCAAGAAGACAAGCTACACAGTACTTTACCGCCTTCTTACTCTGCAGAACGAACTAAATCCAAAGCCATCCGCTTTGACGGATCATTCCCGTTCGTTTCACGCACTCCCATCGGTTAGTCTCTTTAAATTGGACCTACTAATCAAGGGTTGCATGCATACCCAACGCCCCTTAAAGACCACACACGGTTCCTGTTACGCCCACCCAGAAGGGCTACACCTTCTCTTGAAACCGACTTTCAAACCCGCCTTTAATCGAACAAAGCTCTTGATCACTTTATGTAACTAAACACTAGAAGAAAATGGGAAGAGATCCTTTACACCCTCTTACTTAACATAGTCCCAATGGATTCATCCAAACCATCAATCTTATAATGATGGAATGGTTAGGATTAAACCAACATCCCATCTAAGTCCCTTTACTTTCACACACACACACACATACAGAAAAAAAAATTATTGGGATCCCCAACCACCTCACTGAAGACCATTACAACAAACTCATCAACAACCTTTTTCCGGCGACCACCACAACAAACCCACATTCTTTCCGCGACCACCACAACAAACCCACCTTCTTCCCGCGACCTCTACACAAAACAACCCTTTTCCGGAGAGATCCACAGCAAACCCCCCTTTTCTGGCGACTTCCCCGACAAACCCACTTCTCCGGTGACATTCACAACATATCCACCATTTCCAGGTAATAATATAGGTAAATCACATGTTATGATATTTTATGCACACCATGTGTTTGATGAAATGACACAATGAAAGTCACATGTGAGTTAGTAAGTTCTAATTTATGAATGAGCATTTTTATTGAAGTATGGTCGATTTTGTTAGATGATAAACTGTTTACAGAAGTAAGACTTATAATTACTGAACTGGGATTATCACTCGTATATGAGTCGTTGTGACTCATACATGAGTCACCGTGACTCATATATGAGTCACGGTGACTCATGTATGAGTCGTTGTAACTCATATATGAGTCACGGTGACTCATATATGAAACTATGCATATGTAAGTCTTTTTTGTAATGCGGGTAATAATATAGCTTCATTTGTAACAAAATCATGGTGATTCATATATGAGTCAGAGTGACTCATATATGAGTCAGAGTGACTCATGTGTGAGTCATTGTGACTCATATATGAGTCAGATTGATAGCGATGTTAATGAAGATGTAGTTGCTGATGCTGATGTTTCTGAAAATGTAGTTGTCAATGCAGGGATTTGATATCGCTTTCATTAAGAAGAAACACAAGCAAATACGGAGAGAAGAACGAAACAATTCAGAGACTAAAAAATGAGGCTAACTTCCACATAGACGAGTGCTTGTTTTGGTTGAGTAAAGATGCAGAAAAGTAGGAGAATCAAATACAACTACTTCAAGTGTTGGAAACATGTGTTGAATATCTGATTTAATTTTCTGTTTTTCATTTATAAATATGTAAAAGTGAAAACATGTCTTGAATATTTGATTTAAATTTATGATTTCTTTTATTGAAGTGTTGAAAACATGTCTTGAATATGTGATTTGAATACTATGTATTGAATATCATGAGTCACCTGACTCATGCATGAGTCACCTGACTCATGCATGAGTCACCTGACTCATGCATGAGTCGCTTGACTCATGCATGAGTCATATAAATTTGCAAGTGTTTATAAACACTTGTACATTTGATTGTTGTCATTTCTACACTTAATACAGTTTAATAAATATGTAAAAGTGTTTTTAACAGTTAAATCATATTCTGAGTCATTATGACTCATGCATGAGTCATATAATTTTGCAGGTGTTTATAAACACTTGTACATTTGATTGTTGTCATTTCTACACTTAATACGTAAAAGTGTTTATTATAGTTAATACATATTCTGAGTCATTATAATACATATTCTGTCATTATGACTCATACTGACTCATGTATGAGTCATACTGACTCATGTATGAGTCACATGACTCATGTGTGAGTCACCTGACTCATGTATGAGTCACATGACTCAAGTATGAGTCAAAGGCACTTATGATTCTCGGACACCCAAAAACATACTACTATGATTTTTAAAACATACTACTTAACATCATAAGTATCATTCTCAAACACTAAAAAACTATCAACAGAATTAAGTACTACTATTAGTTTTATTACAATATAACACTTTCCTTCTGCAAGCTCTGCTTGTTTCTTCTTGGTAGATGGTTTCTTGACAGTTGTTTTCTCAGTTACTTCTTTCTTAGCTGCTGGTTTTTTGGTTGATGCTATCTCGGCTACTTCTTTTGTATCAGTGACAGAAAAAGCCAATATGGACTTTGGGACATGCTTGGAAGTTTCAGAAACTACCTACCTTTTTTAACACATGATCATACATGAGTCAGTGTGACTCATACATGAGTCAGTCTGACTCATGCATGAGTCAGTGTGATTCATACATGAGTCAGGGTGACTCATACATGATGGTTATTGTTTATACGCTTTGATATCCTGCTCTTAGTAGTTTGTGCAGTATGGTGATACACACGTAACTTGGCTACTAAATTTGTTTCATCCTTTGCAACACTTACATCAAGAACCTGAATCAGAAAACATATGAAGCTTTTGCTCAATAATATATAAATTCAAATTTACTTGCAAGTTGTGTAGCTGGTGACTACAAGAATCCTAATATCTTAGAGATGTAAGATATAGGCAATTGTTGTCTTAAGTTCTATAAAGACTACCCAAATTTGTAATTCTCGACACATGTAATTTGATTAAAAATTATGAACATATATATGAGTCACAGCGACTCATATATGAACTTATATATGAGTCACAGCGACTCATATATGAGTCACAACGACTCATATATGAGTCACAACGACTCATATATGAGTCACAACGACTCATATACTTGCCATAGTCCAAGTTATGTAATCATGAGTCCCACTTCTATAATCAGCTTATAAACTACAAAAATCGATCAAACTTCAATAAAAAAGCTCATTCATAAATTAGAACTTGTTAAATCACATGTGATTATCATTGTGTCATTTCATCGAACATATGGTGTGCATCAACAATCATAACATGTGTTTTACCTAAATTAGTTATGAAGTTGTCTTAGCATAATCAAAATGAAAAGAAAACATAAAAATAAGTATAATCAAAACAACTTACAATCATCGAGATCCATTTCGTCTCGTATATCCATCAATAATGAAACGTAGCGAAAAAAATTAGGGTTTTGTGGTGTGGATTTAATCGGGATAGTGTGGGTCTCGTCGTGGTTGCTGGTGGTAGTAGGTGGTGGTGGTTGGTGGCGGTGGTGGGCAGCGGTAATAGGCAGTGGTGGGTTGATGGTGTTGTGTTTTTTGTGTTACAGGTTAAAGAGAGATGAAGAAGTTTTTGTTAAAAAAAAATTAATCTTAAACCGTAGGATGAAAGTAGATTGGATGGTGTTGATGAGTCCATTTTGACTTTGATAAATCAATGGACTTTATTGAACTTTTGGCAGAAGAAAATATATAAATTTTACAAGTGATTTCATGAGCAGGTGAGGTGATTGTTGACTTCCTAGATGAAAAAGTAGCGGCTGAAACAGAGAGTCTGAAACAGGGCGGCTAAAATAAAGGAAAGAAGAAATGGTAAACCCTAAATAATAGAAGTAGATACGCACACATACACATAAGTAACTTAAAGACCTATTGTTTTTTAAGCCCATATTTTTAAGCTTTACACCAAGTTTTAAAAAAGC
Source organism: Glebionis coronaria (assembly GCA_025667525.1). Taxonomy (NCBI): domain Eukaryota; kingdom Viridiplantae; phylum Streptophyta; class Magnoliopsida; order Asterales; family Asteraceae; genus Glebionis; species Glebionis coronaria. Next base: position 163,936,124 of record CM046878.1, on the reverse strand, counting down.
CCATTATATCATCATATCTTTTATCTAGAAAGGTTGCTGTAATTAGTACTGTTGCAAAATATAAAGGGTTACTTCAAAAAAATATAAAGGGTAATTTTATATTAAGTTCTAAGTAAATATTTTATTTAATGTATAATTTATAAAAGAAATAATATTATATATTAGGTTGCGTTGGGTTGTTGATAAATGGTAAAAAGTTGATATTAGTTGTATGTATTGGTTGTGTATTAGTGTATAGTTGTTGGAGTAAGAAACTAATATTTTATTAAGAGGTTGTGTTGTAATAGTTTGTGAATAAAGATAGTCTAATATTCGGTCAAACCGATACCTATTCAAACTATTAACTAAAACCTTAGTATACTAAGCAAATACATACTTAAAGTTCTAGCCATGCTATGCATACTTGAACCATGCATTGCATACGTACGTAAATCCGACCTATAACCGATTAAACCCAACACAAACATGTATCCTGTTTAACCTTGCTCTGTGTCTGCAATTTATGTCTAATATTTTTGGAAAGATAGGCTGATAAAAGGAGAGTCAGATTGTTATTCATAAAAACGAAAATATGCATGAAACAATCTTTTATATATATAGAACATTACAGTACATACAAATAGAACCAAATAGTTGACAATAAATCACAACATCACAGAAAATACCATTTTGCAACATTATTACTGAATGTTACCTTGGAAATAATCAATTAATCATCAGTGGTATACCTCTTTATGCACACAAAAAATAGCACGTATAAGAACTCGAATCACCGCTAGGGTTTCTTTTTGTACGACAAATCAACTGCGATATAGAGCCCTGATCCCTCGAATGTCATCCGAACCTATACCTTTTGTTACTCCTGACCTAAATGTAGGCCACATTATTGCATTTTGGACTCTGCTGTGACCAAGCCCTAGAAGGTGTCCTATTTCGTGTAAAGCCAAAGTCTCAACATCGTAAGCATTCGGTACTCTTCCTACAACCCATCTGTCATCCGCATCAAAATGGAGCCTTCCGTTTGTAGGTGCAAAAGCATGTGCTAACACTCCACCAGGTCCATCAAATGGGCTCCCATCTCCATGGTCTCGACGTGCAAAACTTATCTTTAGGTCAGCGCGTGCATAAGTTCTAGCTCTAGAAAATGTAAAATAACGAGAAGCAGTGGTCCATTTTCTAAATGCTCTTGCTACAGGAGGCATGAATCGGGTAGGGAAACGTGGTCCAAAACCATAGGTTAGGCGCCTTTTAGACCTGGGCCATTTTGGTCTACCTGGAAAGAATGAATAATGAGATACTATATGTAATGGGCCACTGCTATGGTGGTGACCTTCCTTATCAGGAAACCCACAACGAGGCATTACCATCTTGGACAATGTTGGCGCATCAAGCGTCCCTGTGGCATTGAGATGGTAATAGACTTGGTACGACTTGAGTGCTGCCTCAAGCTCCTCATCGAAATGGTCTTTCTTAGGGTCGGTGACATTAGGGTCAGTTTGGTAGTTTAGGTATCCGAAACGACTAAGATAAAGTTTAAGGTCATGTATGCCTTTTACATCCTCGCCTTTCCGACACCCTTTCACATCTTTAAGGAACCCATAAGGTGACGAATATGTGCTATTAATCAATAACCCTTTTGGGTTCAAATGAGGGTATGGTAAATGTGAAAAGGCGGGTAGAACTGAGAAAACAAGAAAGAAAATTAATGATAAAGCAAAAGACAGTTTTAATGCCATTTGAAAGACTACTTTCAAATCTTGAAGTATATTTACAAGCTTGATAAGCTCTATTTATACTACAGCTATACGGATTTTTAAGGGAATTAGTGACATTATTAAGGTTTACTTTATTCTAAAAGACGGAGTTTAACTATTTTAAAAATTGAGATGTGAATAAGTTGGCTTCCAAAATCAAGAAAAGTCAACCTACATGCCTGCATGAAGAAGATAAAGCGCCATACATTGCAATGTTTAGGGTTACTATAAGGTTAATTACAAACAAATGTATTACTTATTTTGTAATCTTTTGTTATTTTATGTAGATGATTTTTTTCTTTTATCACTCTATATATTTTACTTTTAAAAAACTTAACGTATGATTTTTTTGACTATTACATCTTTGTATTTTAAAATTTTCGAAAAAAAAAGTTATCATTTCATATAAAAAAAATAAACTGAAAACACATACAATCGTATGTTTTAAAAAATACACTACATACAATAATAAAAAATAACAAATATAATACATTTATATACAATCAACCCGTTACTTCTATTTTATTAACATTGTTCATATTTCATAAGAGTTTGCAGCACCTTAAGCATTTGGTTATAGTCTTCATGTGGGGAGGTCAGGGGTTCGACTCCTATCATTCCCCATATGGGGGATTTTCCCAGAATTGGCAGCCGGGTTTGAATCCCATCGCAATGCCTTGAAGCCCCTTAATGGGAAACTGGATGGCTAGCATGGGGGTTGATATTCTCTTCGTGAGATGATTCGAACTCGGGTTGAGAGACTTGGTGCCTCGGTGGCACGCAAGATACTCCGCTGCACCAAAATGCCGTTCAAAAAAAACAATAACTAAATAAAGCGTATCATGGTTTTATCTACTCTGACTGTGTGGCACGATGCGACTCAAAGTTATTAAATTTTGTCAGCCTAAGACCAAAGAATAACATGATTAACAAACCTGAATAAACGATGCATAGTATATTCGTTGGACGGCTTTGTGATTGGCTGGTTGGGACATACTTCATATTTACAATTGTACTAGTAATTCATTTTCTTGACTTTTATACAATTTTTCTTGAACGGCATAATTTTATAAAAACACTAACGAAAAGCTAGAAAACCGATTACAAAACAGAAACCATTAAAGGGTTTCGGAGCCAGTTGCTCCAAGAGATAAAACACAATTTGTTTCTATAACAATACCATTTATGAGAATAATCAACAATCTTATCAAACAAAACGGTACGACGAAGGGGAGAATCACCAAAAACAACCTCATTCCGGAAGTTCCACGAGGACCAAATAACGAATCCACAAATAACCTCCAAAAGAGCTTTCTGATGGGAGGAGAACGACATGTCATCAAGCCAACCAAAGAATTCTTGAATGTTGGATGGGTTAGGAATCTGTATGTCCAACCAAGCGAAAACATAGTGCAAAACGAAAGTACCGAGAGAGCAAAACCACAAACTGTGATTTATCGTTTCAATAGAAGTGTCGCACGTCGGGCAACGAAGCGAGTTGAGATCGATTCTTCTCCGACTGAGGTTCGACCTTGTTGGGAGACGATCACGAACGGCTCTCCAAATGAAAATATTGACCTTCTTTGGAAGAAGCCTATTCCATCTCGTTGAAGAGTGAGCATCAGGGAGAGTGATCAGGTCAATGTGCACACGAGTGTCCTTAACACTAAATAAAGACTTCCCAAGAGACGATATCTAAATGTCGTCAGCATCGTTCAAAGTAACATTGTCTAACAAACTAAATAAAGACTTCCCAAGAGACCATACCGTCTTGGTGAACTGGCAATCTTGGTGACTTTTATACAATCTTAAACTGCAATAACAATTAACCAAGCTTGAAGGTGTCATTATAACGTGTCGTGGAAGGCGTTTTTCTCACAGCATCATACGAAAATGTCACTCATCATATTGAGCCATGTGTTTTGAGTCTTCGAGTCGTAGTTGTCAGTTCAAATGGTCTTTGAAAATGCAACACGGCGCGAGACCTGTACCATGAGTGACGTTTTCGTGTATATCTTTTTTATTCTTCTTTCTTTGGAATGGATTCGTGTTTATGTGTCTGAGTTGATGTATTTTTTTTTTCTTTCTTTGTTGCAAGGGCGGGATGAAGAAGATAAAATAAAGATGATAGGATTTTTTTAGAAGTGATTGAGAGATCTAGAACTTATGTCTAATTGTATGATTAAGTATGTGTGACAAAAATTCATTGGTTCTATAAATTTGGTTCTATAAATCAGGCTCGCATCTTCACTATTCAATAATAAAATAACACATAAGTTAAACATAAAATTAGTTATTATTTTAGATCTCTCAATTTTTTTCAGGACTTTTTAGAAATAAGCTGGTTAAGAAATCAAAATAAGCTGAAAAAAGGGTTGAAAACAATGTAATTTTTTAAAATGTATACGTAAGTTGATTAAAAATATACATTTATTTTCAAAACAAATTGATTTAAATGTAAACATTTATTTGGAAAAATTTCATTTATATGTAACCATTTATTTATGGCTTGATTTATAAGCATTTACTTAAATAAATAAAGAGAAAAGTTATTTTAGGTACCATGTTTATTTTGGATACCAAGGACTCATCCCTACCATCCATTTTTATCCTTTTTTTTAACGACGAAGAATATATATATATATATATATATATATATATATATATATATAGAATTTAGATCAAATGAGAACTTTTTAAAGTTGTAAAACTAAGAACCCAATTAATTTTTGACAAGTAGACTTTAAAGAAAAAAAAAACTAAAAAATTAAACATATATCTTAAAGGGCATTATAGGTATCTTGCCAATTTTAACTAATCCTACCTACCACTAATAATCATAACATCTAAAAAAAAAATTATTACAGCCTCCATCTTAAGAAAAAATGCCGTCACTACTTTTTCATCTTCAATTATATTTTCAACCGATTTATAAACAAATATAAATTGACTTATAGATCGATAAAACAAAGCATTGCTCCATAACAAAAAAAAACAAAACATGATCAATACAAATCAACTTCCCATCTATCCAAAAAAGTAAAAATCACAACTCATATACAACATGATGGTTTGGGTCATCTTTGAAATCAATGGATGTTTTTAGATCCGCTGATGTGCCGCCGCTGTATTGCCTCTGCTTCGCCCTAAAATCGTCGGTACACCGGATACATAGATGCGATACAGACAACCACCATGTACTAGGTAACTGGTTGGTGATGGTGGTGGGCTGGTGGTGTTGATGTGCCAGTGTGCCAGTGTACCAGGTGCGATGGTGGACGGCTGATGCGCTAATGTGATGATGTACCGGTGTATCGGAGTGTGATTGTGATGATGCTGGCTGCTGCGTTGATGTACCATCGTCAGATTTTGGCCTTCGCAAAATCGTATTTAGCCACTTGTTGGAGTTTTTCACGCAGTTGTTGCGTCGTTTTTGTCTTCGATACACCGGATAAATCTTGCTATGTACTGCATAAAACCACGGCGTACCAGGTATCAACTATGTGATGATGGTGATCCTCAAAAGAACTATGTATTCGTTGTACAAGAATCTATCTTTTTTTTGTTTCGATGTGTTTCACTAGAAGTAGTTCGGGTTTGTATTCGAGATTTGTTTCGAGCTTTGTTTCGTGCATTTGTGCCGTTCAAATTTATATTGACATATACAGTAGTGAATTTCATTTTTGATATATGGCTTGTAAAGTTAAGTATACATGATTTGATCTCTATCTTGTATCAACTAACAATATTTTGCTATACCATCGCATTTTATAGTACCTATCAATTTTATTTAATGTATCATTGGTATCACGTTATTTCTGTATGTACCAGTGTACCACCATATCATTTTTATCATTGGTATCAATTTATTAGTTGTATCACACTAGTTTTGTTCTACTTTACTAGTTTGTATCGGTTTGTTTTTTATTTTGTACCATTTTTATCAGTGGTACCATTAATGTTCTAGCTATACTTATTGTTAGATGTTTCGATTTATATCATAGTCTAGTAGTCTAGTTATTGTCAATTGTAACAATGTATCAAATTATCTACGAAAAAACGTTTACACTAAATTAAAATTAAATAATGGTAAATGACATGACACAAAAAATATACTAAAATACCCTTGAAACTTTATTTAATGACAATAATGCCATTCATTTAATGTCTATCTAATCTAAAGCAAATTAAAAGATCCGACGGTGTAGATTAGTTCTCATTTTATTAACTTTAAAAAATCTCTCACGTTAACCCTCCTCTATATATATATATATATATATATATATATATATATATATATATATATATATATATATATATATATAAACAAAACTAACAATGTTTACCCAGCAAAAAGTTAGGAGCAAACACACAATAAAAAAACATCAACAAATTGAACGCGTGCAAGTAATTCGGGGGTCAAACAACCAATCTAACCATACAATGGTAAGTTTCTTGCTCCCATTGACAACCCAATTAAACACCACAGCTTGGAGCTTGCGAAAGAGAACAAAAAAAAACAAAATTTTTTTTTTTCGAAAACATATCATATAGCATATCTGTAGAAAGATAATTAAATGTCCATCGTAATGGTATATTTTTTTCGCGTAACGATTAACGGTTTAAGAGATATTAATGTTTGAAAAAAAAAGGAAAATGAGTTTTTGGTTTAATGTTACCCATTGAATTAAAATGGAAATGGAGGATGGAGATTATTTGATATCCAAATAAAGTTTGGTATCCAAATAAACTTAAATCATAAATAAAACTAAAAAGTGTGACGTTAATTAAAAAGTCAATTTTTGATATTACGATAGAATTTAGTGTTGTAGGAAAAATATAATTTAACATCACCTTTCATCACGGCACAAGTAAAAAAATTTCCACTGTACACTATTTTTTTAAAACTCATCATAATCATGGCTAGTCATTTTACAATACTCAGATCGCAAGCCGAACTATTATAAAAGTAAATCATGTTTTATATGTAATTGACAGGTCATTATTTTTTCTACCAACGATCAAATATTTGAGAACCAAACAAAACCGCTATATTCTAAATTTTACGAGTAATATATAAGTGGTGACGAGATAAATTAAGAACCTGTCAATGGGATGATATAAGATAATAATAGATTAGTCATAATCAGATCTTTTTTAAAATGATATGAGAAAACGTCATAGCAGCCGAGCACCGATGGACACAAGAAAACAGATTGTTATAAGTAAAAAAATTTCACAATAGTATCAAAATGCGAAAAAAAACTAGCATCATCAAAATGATAACTTGTATTTTTACTGAGAAATAATCTAAAAATTCTAGACATTTTCTCTCTAACCCTTAACATAAACCATCTTTTAGCCGTCGGCTACCCGTCGGAGGTCCGGAGGGTTAACCAATAAACTTAAACCTCCTTTAATTATCATGTTAAATTCCCAAAACAAACCAAATTCATTTCTCAGATCTATTTTTTTTTTCCACAATAGTGGATATTCCTAAAAAGTGTCCTGCACCTACATGGTCGTTTCCATCTCCGTACATATATCTATGGATCTATGTTACTACCCCCCCCCCCCCACCAATCAATCACAATAATAGCAAGCATATTTTCTTGGATTTGAGAGTTCGGTTTTGGGAGGTTGTATTTGTTTTTCCTTTTGTGGGTATCATCGTTTTCATCTATGGATCTATGTTACTGCCCCCAATCAATCACGACAATGGCAAGCATATTTTCTTCGGATGAGAAAGATTCAAGGTCATCGGTGATATTTTTTGATTTTGTATTAATTTGGATATGTAATATTTTGGATTGGGATAAGCTTTGTTGATTTAATATCTTTTTAATGAGATGTAATGCGAATGCACCTTATAATACTTAGAAACTAGAGATTTATAAGGTGTCAGAGTGTTGAATGTTGACTTTAATATGTAGGTGGTAGCAATTTGAGTTACAGGTGGAAGGAATTTTCAAAAAACGCTCAAAATAAAAAAAATAACACTAAAATCGCATCGTATCGGACTAGTCATAAGAGTCACGGAAAGTTTATGGACATAAATTTAGTAGTCGTGTGTTAGGATCGAACTCGAGATTACGGGATTGCACACAATACGTAAAGAGTCAATTTATTTAATAAATGTATTTATTATATTTATTAAATTAAATCGAGCTATAACTTAACGATCGTTTAATAATTAAGAGTTAAGTATTAACGAACGTTTTGGAATAAAAATGGAAGAAGAAAAGAAGGTTCCGGAACACCCCTTAGGGGTGTTTTGGGCCAGCGGTTGGAGAAGGAAAAAGGGTAGGAAAAACTTTCCTTATTTACGTTTTGCTTGGGCTACAAGAATTGCTAGGCCTATATAAGCACCCTTACCCTTCACAATTTAACACACATTCTCTCTTCCTCCCTCTCTTGGTCGATCACAAGCCGAAACCCACAATGGGTTTTTGGTTAACTTTTTCGGTTAAGCATTATTCCACAAGATGTAGTAGCTCGGTTTAGACGTACTAGGTTTATGGTTATCTCGTTGTATTACGTGTGTAGAAGAACGTAATTTAGACTTGTCATAGACTATATCTTGGTGAACTTACATAAACCATAATTTGGAGAGTTAGGTTTTGTTCGAGGGAATTGCTTTGCAAAAGGTACGTAAATCCTAACTCAATTAATTATAATTATGTTAATTATGATCTTGTTAAATCGCTTCCGCTATACGTGCTTTGATCTCGTTTAGGGTTTTATAATTGTTATGAATAATAAACATTCGGTGGCAACGAGAGCCGTTTTGTTGCTCGCTTGCCTTCTACAGCTGTGTAAATAAACTTTCTAATCAAATATTAACCTAGTAATATGCATCTAGATTGTTATGACATGTAGTTTTTTGGGTTACCGATCCGTAGAAATTTAATTGTTAATATTTGTGGGTCGATCTATGATGAATATGCATGTTTTTCATGGATCATAAAAATTGAATGTGTTACATGTTTTTTGTTTCAATAAATCTAGAATTAAGGAAGACTTTTTATAATCATAAAAACCCTAGATTTCAATTTATTGAATAAAATTGGTTGCATGTGGCTATTTGATTTATTTAATTACACATATAATTGTTATTATGTGTTTATGATTTAGTGTTTTTTTACCAAATTGTTTTCATGCGTTTTTTTTAAGTATGTTGTAAACTAAGGTAATTTTTTTAAAAGAAATATAATAAGGACTAAATCATATTAAAATTAAGATTTGTTTTGAGATCTAAATTACATAGAATTATGATGATTAGTTATTTACAATAATAATTTAATGGCCTACTGAATTTTGACAAACTATAAAGTGAGTATAACACGTTGTTGGTCATGTACCCGGCTAAGGAAGGAGGTTATGCCATTGTCGCTGACCAAATTCCCGGCTTGTCTGTGCGTTAAAATTAGAATTACCTACGATTATTACTTGTATTACACCTTAAGGTTGATTTACCACAAATTCACATCCAAAACGTAATGAATAAGGTTATTGCTTTGTGCGTAGCCGAGTTCTAGAAAAAGTATGTTGTGAATAGTTGTGGGTAAAATTCTTTAATTGGTTTTAACCAATACCTCAACATAATATATGTAGAAATTTAGTCTCGTGAAAAAGTTTATTAAAATATTTTATTAAACGTGTGATAAGGTGTTAGAAATACGTTTTAACGTATATTAGAAGTATCGGTCACTCCACAATATGATTTAAGTTGTAATAGCTCGTAGTTAGTATTTAGTTATTATTTGCTTATTAACTTAAGTAAGAACCGGTCCATGGGCTTGTCATGGACCGGCCCAAGTCCACTTATGACTTGGAACTATAAATACCCCTTTCTACTAAGGAAAGGGGTTGGTTGTTATCATTTCTTAATTTCCACTTAATAAAATTCACATAGTTTCTCTCACTTTCTCTCTCTAACTTTCTCTCTCTAGAAATTAACAAACCCCTTCATAGATTCATTGATTATCAATATTCTACATTTGGTATCAGAGAGCTATGGGGTGATTTAAGGTGGTGATTTGTGTGGTTTTTTAGTTTTTGATTGTATTAGTGTTCTTTAAGAAAAATCATCTTGATTCTTGGTGTTTTTGATGTTTTTGTGATTGGGATTAGTGGATAAGTATTAGTTGTTACTTATTTTAGTCGAAAGCACAAAACTTTTTGGGTTATTTGGTCAAAATCTGGGCTTAATCGTAAGTTTTACTGTTCTACTGTTCATCGGACAAAGTTTCTGTTCATTCAGCAAAAGTTCCGGATCAAGAAGTTCCGGATCAAGAAGTTCCGGATCAAGAAGTTCCGAGTCAAGGAGTTCCGAATCAAGAAACTTCCGAACCAAGAAGTTCCGAGTCAAGGAGTTCCGAATCAAGAAACTTCCGAACCAAGAAGTTCCGGATCAAGAAACTTCCGAACCAAGAACTTCCGAGTCAAGAAGTTCCGGATCAAGCCAAAGTTCCGAACCAAGAACTTCCGAGTCAAGAAGTTCCGGATCAAGCCAAAGTTCCGAACCAAGAACTTCCGAGTCAAGAAGTTCCGGATCAACCCAAAAGTTCCGAATCAAGGTAATCTTCCGAATCAACACAAAGTTCCGAATCAAGGTAATCTTCCGAATCAAACTTCCGAATCAACAAAAAGTTCCGAATCAAGGGTGATTTTGCTTGTTTTTTCGACGATTTTTTAGAGGATTTAATCTTGGTTTCATACAACAAAAACACAACACAATTCACAAGCTTTACTTCACTGCTCGATCAACCGATAATCTCTGTTTCTTTGAAGAAAAACAAAATGAATCCAAATTCAGTAATGCCTCAAATGACATCTCTTACGGATATATCAATCATAACGGGAACTGATAGCCGTCCACCGATGCTCATTAAAGAGGTGTTTGAGGCATGGCAAGGTCGAATGATGCAATATCTAAAGGGGAAACCGACATACGGAAGACTTATGGTCAAATCGATTTTGAATGGTCCACTCGACTATGGTACCATTACGGTTGATAACGTGACTAGACCACGAGAATTTGAAGAACTTACTCCAGCTCAACAACTTGTTGCAGATGCAGATGAAAAAGCTCTTCAAACAATTCTCCAAGCTCTTCCCCATGACATCTATAGGATGGTGAGTCAGTATACGGTGGCAAAGGATCTATGGGAACGTCTTAAGGTGTTGCTACAAGGCACGTCTCTCACCAAACAAGAAAGGGAGTGTCAGCTGTATGATTTGTTTGATAGATTCACCTACAACCCAGGGGAAACGCTTCATGATTATTACTTCAGATTCACCACACTCATGAATGATCTGAATGTATACAATCTTGTGATCGCACCATTCCAGGTTAACACCAAATTCTTGAATACTCTACCTCAAGCTGAATGGGGTGAGTATATTACCGATGTGAAGTTAACCCGGGATTTGCATAAGTGCAACTTAGATCAAATCTATGCCTTCCTTCAGCAGCATGAGAAGCATGTGATTATGCACCGTTCTCCTCGTGGTATGCACCCAGATTCTTTAGCATTGATGGCGAATCAACCAAGCTTGTCTCACAACAACACACCCTATATCTTGGGACATCAAGCTTATCATCAATCACCTTACATGACACCAGCCTTTCCCCAATACTCGATTCTACCACAACCACCCACCTCACATCAGCAACAATATCGGTTCAATGCACCCTCACCACAGTATGCCTCACAACCTCATCCAGCAAATGTTGCACATTATGCTCAGCCATCATATTCGTCTTATCAAGAGAATGCAGCATATCCAACAAGCTACCCTGATCAAATGAGTCTTCCTTATACTGATTATGCAGCTCATCCAGATCAAGCACTATATTGTGATGATGAGGAAGTCCCAGTTCCTGTATTCCAACAAGGAGCTGACCCAGTTGAAGTGCTAACTACTATGTCTGCTTACCTCACAAGAACTTTAAGCAAACGAGGATTCAGAGGATCAGCTCCTACCAACAATCAGTTGAGGAATTCATCCAATTCTCGCCAACAAGCTACAATTGAGAATGGCAGAGTAATGGTTCAGCCAATTCAGCCATATCAGGGGAGAACTTCCACATCAACCAATGTTCGCACCGCCAATCCTGCTCCTGCTCCAATGGTCAACAATCCTCCACGGGTTGATACAGGCAAATTGAGAATGATCACCTGTTACAATTGCAAAGAAGAGGGTCATATGTCCAGGGATTGTAAGAAACCCAAGAGGAGAAGGGATGGACAGTGGTTTGCAGAAAAGATCTATCTGGTAAATGCTCAGGCGCAAGGAAGGGAACTTGATGAAGAGGAGCTTGCATTTCTTGCTGACCCAGGGATTGCTGAACAAGACGTTGTCACTACGCAGAATGCAGCTTACCAAGCCGATGATCTTGATGCGTATGATTCCGATTGTGATGACTTTCAGACTGCAAAGGCTGCTTTCATGGCAACTTTCTCCAGCTTAGGGCCAGATAAGAAATCTGAGGTACTTATTAATAACACTGATAATGCCACTGATGCTAGTATTCAACCACATCAAGTTGGGCAAGAGAGAGCTAATTCGAATGAATCTTCGGTGGTGAGTCTTTCAAACGAGGAGACAAACAATGATAGCAATATCAATGTGAGTCCCCAGACTTTGAGTGAATCACAACCGGGAACCAGTTCGCATATGCCTACTCCTGCTCAACAAGATTTGGTCATGGTTCCTGCTACACTACTTAGCCAAATGAATGCTGCACTCTTAGAAACCTTAGCTAAGAATAAGAATTTGTCTGAAGAGCTTGCTTTAAGCAATGAGAAAGTACAAACCTTGGAATTAGTGCCTTCGTCGAGTGTTCTCACAAATCTCGAATATGATCACTTTAGAAACAAACAAATGGGTCACTTGCAAGAAATCGAAAACTTAAGAGCAAATTTGTCTAGTGAACTTAGAGAAAAGGAGTTAGTGGTCACTAATTTTCAAAAACTTCAAACTGATTTTGAATTACTCGAATCTAAGAAGACTGAAATGGAGATTAATGCTACTAATAAGATTAGAAGTCTAGACTACTTGCTGTTAAGACAATACGCTGCTTCACAACTAGTTCACTTATTTGATGCTTCATTTAAAGAGTTTAATTTATCACGTCTAAAAGGCCTTCCCCCTAATCCACGATATGCAAAACAAGCTTTAAGACATAGTCCTAGACTTTATAATGCAACTCAATTAGGATTGGCTTTAGACCCGATTGTTTTTCCCAATGATCGAACAAGTAAGGTTCTAGTTGATGAGGATCGGTCATACAATTCAGAAAAATATCCCGATTGTGATTATTTTAAAATGAATAAGGAGCTTGCTAAAACTGATTTTAGAGTTCGCTTCCATATGGACAAAGATCTCATTACAGCACCAACCTACATGATAGAGGAAGAAAGCCCTAGTACATTTCCTACACTTGTCAACATGGAAGGTCCTAAGGAAATTCCAAAGAATCTTCCACCTGTTAGCACTGTATGGTTAAACTTGCAAGAGATTAACCGATACTTTACTAACTTTGACAAGGTCATTTTGGAATGTACGACTTCAAATGGCTTAAATGCCGGAGAATGGGCTTTCGAACACATGAGCGAGGTGTTTAAAACTGAGATCAATCCGTTTGTCGAAAGTCTAAAAGGAAGTTTTGCATCTCTTAAGGAAAATCTTCAGTTTGAAATTGGGGAAGTTCAAAAAGTGTTTTATGAAATGGACACCGCTTACGAACTGCAACTAATTGAAAAGGAAAAGATTTCAACCGAATATGACCGATTCTTGTCCGAAGTAATCTCGTGTGATGTGCTTACTATTGTAAATATTAAATATTCGAATGAGCTTACATCCGCTATGATGAATTGTGATGCTGTGAATATTTGTGAGGATATTTGTGATGATGTTTGTGATATTTCTGTAAATGTTGCTGAAACTGTAAATGAGGTAGATAATCATTCTTGTCACGAATCTAACGCTGAGTTTTTAAAGCTACAAGATTCTTATAATTTACTTTCTCAACGCTTTAATCAACTAGAACAACATTGTATATCTTTAGAACTAAAACAACAAGCTCAAAATGAAAATCTTTTGATATCAAATGTTTGTGAAAACGGTGTTGAGACAAGTGACAAGATGATTGCAATTGTTAAGACATTAGAGGAAGAAATCATGAGATTGAAGAGAGAGATATCATCAAAGGAAACATTAAGAATGGAACTAGAGGCCGCAGAGTCTAAAAACCAAGTCTTAGAAATTAGACTATCAACTGTTCTAGGGGAGATGGATCGGACAAGGCAGGGACTATCCGCTCTTTATGGTTCACTAGAAGATCGATTCGCTTTTAATGCGACACAGCAACAATATTATGTTGAACAACTGAACCAAAAGTGCGAAGAAATCTCTGACTTGAACATCCTGCTCATAGACAAAAATATGGTTTTGGCTGAGTTAAAGGAGACACTTCTTCTCACCCGACAAGAAGTTGTTGATAACTTAGCTACCGACTCTGCACCGTCCACTAGTGCTCCAACAACCAAGAAAGTAGTGCTTTATAAGAATCCGCTTCATAAGAAAAACCCGGTTGTATACGATGATTATATGAGGAATGCCATTAAGCATGTCGATCTTCTTAGGGATATTTTAGACGATCTTTATGCCTTAGATCCCTCAAGTAGCGACTATTATTCGGCTAATGAATATGTTAAGCGAGTTCAATATTGCTTGGCTTATTTACAATACATAGGTACACCAGGTTCAGCACTACTTAACAATAGGCCCATTGCTGTCACTCCATTTAATAAGACTCCAGGAGCGAAACCATCATTGGCACAATCAAGTAAGACACCTTTAAAATCTGCTGCTAATGTTCCCAATTTGCCTTCTACAGGATTAAAAGAGACTACTAAGGCTAAAGGATCGCCACTCAAGAAAGCTAAGATCAAGCCCGCCACTAGTAGTGCCACAAAGAAGAAAGTAGAAGTCCACAATAGGAATGCTAGTTCAGTTTTAAATAAAACGAATCATGTTAAGACTAAAAGCTCTGCGCCTGTGCAGCAGCCTAAACCATTCGTGAATTCTGATTTAAATTGCTGGAATTGTAATGAATGTATGTTTTCACAGCGTCATGATTCGTGTCTGATTGATCACGTTAATGAAATGAATGCTATTAAGAATGGTCTTGAATGGAAGCCAACGGGTAGAACTCGTGCCTAAGTTGGCTGGCAATGGCGTCCCACTGGTAGGACCTTTACTCTCGATGGTAAAATGTGCCCTTTAACTAGGAATGCATCCATTGAGGTTAGGTCTGAGCGTCCTTTAGTTAGGAACACTCGCACTCAAGAAAGGAAACAGCGCCCTTTAATTAGGTCAGCCCCCACTGTAGTGCCTATCAGTGTAGAAATACCTCAGGATTTGAGCCAATTAGAATCTACACCACTAATTAAGAAGAAAAAGGCTAGGAAATCTAAGAAACCTAGAGTTAGCAAATCTAAGATTATTAAATCTGTACCTGCTAATAACAAGGAACACTCAGATTCCGATACCTCTACATTGTCTTTGTGTGGTGATATTTTCAGGTGGTCCAAATCATCCTGTGGTATTTGGACTCCGGTTGTTCAAAACATATGACCGGAAATCGCTCGATGCTCCGAAATTTCGTCAGCAAGTTTCTTGGTACGGTTAAATTTGGGAATGATCATATAGCAAAGATTATGGGATATGGTGAATATCAAATTGGAAACGTGACGATTTCTAGGGTATACTATGTTGAAGGTCTTGGTCATAACTTATTCTCAGTAGGACAGTTTTGTGATTCCAACCTTGAGGTTGCTTTTCGACAACATACTTGTTTCATCCGCAACTTGGAAGGAAAAGATTTGTTGAAGGGATCTCGTGGTGCAAATCTTTACACTTTGTCCTTACAAGACATGATGGCCGCTTCTCCAGTATGTCTTCTCTCTAAAGCTTCTAAGACCAAGTCATGGTTATGGCATCGTAGATTATCTCATCTTAATTTTGATGCTATTAATCATCTGGCTAAAAACGAGTTAGTTCGTGGTCTTCCCAAGCTTAAATTTCACAAGGATCATTTATGTTCCGCGTGTTCAAGGGGGAAAAGCACCAAGAAATCTTACAAACCCAAAGCTGAAGACACTAATCAAGAAAAACTTCATCTTTTGCATATGGATCTTTGTGGACCGATGAGAACTGAAAGTGTGAGCGGTAAGAAATTCATTCTCGTCATTGTGGATGATTTCTCAAGGTTTACATGGGTTAGATTTCTACGTACAAAGGATGAAGCTCCGAAGGCTATCATCACTTTTCTGAAGTTCATTCAGGTACGTTTGAATACCACTGTCCGCCGTATTCGTACAGACAATGGTACAGAGTTCGTCAACCAGACTCTTCGTGATTATTATGAAGGAATTGGTATATCACATGAAACATCCGCTGCACGCACTCCACAACAAAACGGTGTCGTTGAAAGACGAAATCGCACACTTATGGAAGCTGCTAGGACCATGCTTATTTATGCGAACGCTCCATTGTTCTTGTGGGCAGAGGCTATTTCTACTGCATGTTTTACCCAAAACCGGTCTATCATTCGGAAACGCCATGGAAAAACACCTTATGAGCTTCTACATGACCGCAAACCCGATGTTTCATTTTTCCATGTGTTTGGTGCTTTGTGTTATCCAAACATCAATAGTGAGAACTTGGGTAAGCTTCAACCAAAAGCCGACATAGGTATTTTCATTGGTTACTCACCGTCCAAAAGAGCATACCGAATCTATAACCGTCGTCTTGGCAAGATTGTAGAAACTATGGACGCTGATTTCGACGAGCTGACAGCGATGGCTTCTGAGCAACACAGCTCTGAACCCGCGCTTCATGAGATGGGACCCGGTGCTATAAGTTCCGGATTAGTTCCCAACAATCCTACTTCTACATCATTTTTACCACCATCAAGGCCCGAGTGGGATAAACTGTTTCAACCGTTGTTTGATGAATTCTTCGATCCCCCGACTGATGAAGTTCCAGTACCTGTAGTAATTGCTCCAATACCTGAAGTGGTTGCTCAAGTTAATGAACCTTTATCTAATGCATCTACAATTCAAGTTGAACCTGATGCACCTTCACCAAGTGATTCACAAACTACACCTGAATCATCACCCCTACTTGTGCCTAATGATGTAGAAGAGGATACTACTGATCACGACTTGGAATATGCTCACTTGCAAGAGCTTCCTTTCTTTGGTGTTGCGATCCCTGAAAACCCTTCAGCCGCCTCTACCTCAGAAGAAGCTCCATCTATTGTTCACTCCAGACCACCTAGGATTGAAAACCATAGCACTAAATGGACAAAAGATCACCCAATTAGGAATGTTATTGGAGATCTAGATCGACCAGTCTCTACACGCCATCAACTACAAGAAAGTGCACTATATTGTTACTTTGATGCATTTCTCTCTGAAGTTGAACCCAAAAATTGGCAGCAGGCTATGACCCAATCATCTTGGATTGAAGCTATGCAGGAGGAACTCAATGAATTCAAACGACTAGAAGTATGGGAATTGGTTCCTCGCCCTGACAAGGTTAACATCCTTACCTTGTTATGGGTTTATAAGGTTAAACTTGATGAGATGGGTTCCGTATTAAAGAACAAAGCAAGATTGGTCGCTAGGGGATATAAACAAGCCTTGGGTATAGACTTTGAGGAATCTTTTGCTCCTGTGGCTAGATTGGAGGCGATTAGACTATTCCTTGCGTTTGCTGCTCATATGAACATGATCGTCTATCAAATGGATGTGAAGACGGCATTTTTGAACGGTGAACTAAGGGAAGAGGTTTATGTTAGTCAACCGGATGGGTTCGTGAGTACGGAGTCTCCTAACCATGTGTACAAGCTTAAGAAGGCTCTCTATGGGTTGAAACAAGCTCCACGCGCGTGGTATGATCTCCTGTCAACATATCTCATGTCGGAAGGCTTCTCCAAAGGCAAAGTGGACCCCACTCTATTCACTCTCAAAGACGGCAACGACATGCTTCTGGTACAAATTTATGTTGATGATATAATTTTTGCTGCCACTAACATAGAATTGTCTAAACAATTTGAGAAGATAATGTCCACACGCTTTCAGATGTCGATGATGGGAAAAATATCATTTTTCTTAGGATTACAGATTTCTCAGAATCCCAGAGGCATCTTTATAAATCAATCCAAATATGCTCTAGAATCACTTAAGAAATATAATTTTGAGAATTGTGACCCCGTAGACACTCCAATGGTTGAGAAAACCAAGTTAGATGAAGATAGGGATGGGATTATTGTCGATCCGAAACTTTACCGTGGAATGATCGGCACCCTTCTCTATCTGACTGCTAGCAGGCCTGATTTGCAATTTGCTGTATGCATGTGTGCCCGGTATCAGGCTCGGCCTACCGAAAAGCACTTACATGTAGTTAAAAGGATCTTTCGGTATCTAAAAGGAACACTTCATCGTGGTCTATGGTATCCGAAAGATTCCTCGATTGCTTTAATATCATACGCAGATGCCGATCATGCTGGATGTCAAGATACGAGGCGTAGCACTTCTGGATCTGTGCAACTCCTTGGAGATAGATTGATCAGTTGGTCTTCAAAAAGGCAGAAAAGCGCTGCAATATCAAGCACGGAGGCTGAATACATCGCCATGTCCGGTTGTTGTGCTCAAGTCCTTTGGATGCGATCACAATTAACTGACTACGGTCTTGGATTTAACAAAATCCCGATGTATTGTGACAACAAGAGCGCCATTGCCCTTTGCTGCAACTATGTTCAACACTCCCGGGCCAAGCACATAGACATTCGCTACCATTTCATCAAGGAGCAGGTGGAGAACGGAGTGATCGAGCTGTATTTTGTCACTACTGAGTACCAGCTGGCGGATATGTTCACCAAAGCCTTAGATCGAGGACGAATCGAGTTTTTGATCGACAAGCTTGGCATGAAATCATTCACTCCAGCGACTCTCAACGAGTTGGCAGAAGAATCAGCTGAATAGTCGTGGTAAACTATTCAGAGTATCCTTTGGTTGTGATCATGTATATTATTGTAAATATATAAACCACAAAAAGAAAATACAAAAATATAAAACCAAGAAAAACCATAAAAAATATAAAACCAAGAAAAACCATAAAAAATATAAAACCAACAAAAACCATAAAAAATATAAAACCTAGAAAAACCATAAAAAGTATAAAACCAAGAAAAACCCAAAAATATTTTTCGTTTTAAATCGGGCATGTCTTTTAGTACGGTAATATTTACGGCCTTAGAAATGTCGATTAATATTGACACGGTGCCATAAATAGAGTCCGTATAAAAGTTATACATTTTAAAACATGCCCATTATGGCTTGTAGTTATTTCAGACTGCAACCCGGTTTTCATATTAAAGTCACGTATTTCCTTGGAAAACGTTGGCTCAGAACGGGAATTAATTTTCTCGGGCGTGATTTACAAGCCAAATCATGCAAAGGGATCAAGTTTACTTTATAACTTGGTCTGACACGAATTGGTGTACGTCTCAGTGCATTAATTTGTTTAAATAAGAGAAATCTTATTAAAACCACGAATCAAAATTTTTCAAGAGATAAATTGGAAATGCTTTCATCACTATTTGACTCTTTAAACAATGACTACAGCTCTTTAAATAGAAAACGGGTCATCGTTTAAGGGGGAGAAAATAGTAAAATCATCTTCGTCATTACAATTGATCTTCAAAAGTGATTGTGAAATTTAAGGGCTTCATGGTAATTGAGTGGTTTTGCTTTAGAAAACGACTTGTGTTCGTTCTAAGTGATAGGCATGGCTTTTAGATTTTGAGGATATGCTAATAGATTGTGTTTGTTAAGTTAAGTGTAAGTGAAACAAGGGTAAGGTGAAATGAAAAATTAGAAACAAAAAGGAAAAGTTTAGACAATGTAGGGACTAAAAGTGTGATTTATTGAAACTAGTCAAAATATTTTGACCTAAGTCAAAAAACACATCCACCCGCCTCTCACTACTATTTCCTTTCACTGTTTATTCAAGAATCTTGCCGCCATTGTTGAAAAACACAAACACACGCTCTGAATAATCACTTGCTCATTGATCTAGCTCCTGTTCATTCGAATAATTAAGGTATATACATCAAATGTTAAACTTCTAATCCTCACTTCTTATCATATAAACCTGTTAAACATGCTCAATTACTCAGTCTAATCCACTTAGGGTTTTTGATTAAATTAGGCTAAATTAACAAGGGATTTATGGTGGGTTTTGCTCGGAATAGATTAAATGTTGTTTATATTACCTTAGTTTGCCTTAGAAACTCACAAACGCGTTAGACTAAACATCATAAGCTTCGTTTGAAAAGTTCCGAATGAACACTGGATACAAACTTCCGAATGAAGGATTTCTTCTGAAAAACTTCCGAATGAGGAAGTTCCGAATGAAGGACTTCCGAATGAGGAAGTTCCGAATGAAGAACTTCCGAATGAAGGAAGTTCCGAATGAAGAACTTCCGAATGAAGGAAGTTCCGAATGAAGAACTTCCGAATGAAGGAAGTTCCGAATGAAGAACTTCCGAATGAAGGAAGTTCCGAATGAAGGAATGTTCCGAATGAAGGAAGTTCCGAATGATTAACTTCCGGATGAAGGAAGTTCCGAATGAAGAACTTCCGGATGAAGAACTTCCGGATGAAGGAAGTTCCGAATGAAGAACTTCCGGATGAAGGAAGTTCCGAATGAAGAACTTCCGGATGAAGGAAGTTCCGAACGAAGAACTTCCGGATGAAGAAGTTCCGAATGAGAAGAAGTTCCGAATGAAGAATGTTCCGGATGAAAATGTTCCTAATGAGGAAAAGTTCCGGATGAGTTGTTTGATTGTTATTGTTGGCATGCTATCTATGTACTTGTTGTTTTATCTGATGAAATGTGTTATGCTTAGAAGTAAGAATGATATATATCTATCTGTTTTTGTGCATCAACCTTTCATGTCTTATCTTAAGCAGATAAAATGACTAATCCAACAGTACAAGCTATCCAAGAATCTAGGGAAGCCGATATTGCTAAAGCTCGAACCCTTAAGTTCATACCCAACAACTATAGGCTAAAGCAAGTTTCTAAATCCACTCACCATGGCTTTAAGGTCGCCATAGCCATTCTTGATAACTCCCATTTCAAGAACGCCCTTAGGAGTACAGCCTCGGTGCCTTATGAGTATATGTTTGAATTTTGGGCAACCAAGGATTTCACTTCGAACAAGATCACCTTCACCATCGACAACAAGCAGCAGACACTCACCGTTTCAGACTTCCGTAAGATGCTTGGTATACGGGATACACCCAAGGGCATGTCTTTCTCAAGGGATCCTACTAAAGATGAACTCGCGGAGTTATTTGATGCACTTGGATGTCCGGAAATACGAGTTGCATCTGAGTTTACAACTGCTAAGGTGGGACAACCCTGGAGAGCTTTGATGGGTATTCTCAGTAAATGCCTTACACCAAAAACAAGCGGACATGATGCTTTGAGAAGTCCGATAATGAACCTCTTCTATGGCATGTACAAAGCTGCGAATTCAGATTATGCTTTGTTGATATGGGAAGAATTCACCTTTCAACTCTTCCACAACAAGAAGCTAAAGACAAACTTCTTTCCTTATCCTCGATTTATTAAGCTTATCATAAATTATTTTATGAAGCTTGATGCTACTATTGATAGGCGAGCAGGAGGTCGCTATCACACTGAAGAAGCTGATGATACTGTAGATCTGAGGCATGAAGGACCGTCTACTGGTGTGATTCCGGGTCCTGTTCCTGATTACCTTCTGTCAGACAAAATCAAAGGTTCTGCTGATTACAAGCTACTGCAGCTTGAAATCGAAAGGCTGAAAGCAAACCTTCAAACTGGAGAAGACTCATCCACAACGGTTAAGAGTAAGGGTAAACGCAAACAACCAGCTGCGTTACCTGAACCCGAACCCAAGAAGAAGAAGTCAGAGGGTAAGAAGGGAAAGGGTAAGGATTTGATGCGTCTACGTGATGAAGCAGATATTGTTGATCCTACTCTTGATAAATCCGAGCAACAAATGATGAAGATTGCTATTAAAAGGAGTAGGAAAGATACAGGAGGTAGTGGTTCAGGTGCGAGAGTAGATATCGAGGATGAGTACGAGGAACCGCATGATGTTGATGAGTTTGGGTCACCTGAAAACTATTCTACTTCGAAGGAGCCATCAATTCCTATTTCAACAAGTGTGGAAAAGGAACCTGTTGTTTCTACGATCATGGTGACAACTCAACCTTTGGCAACTCTACCACCACCAATCCAACCCTTAACAACCCGACCAACCCGACCGGCTTCCACACCATTTCTTCCACCACCCATAATCCCTACCCTTAGTACAGCAGTTACAACCGAGCCTACTCCATCAACATCTGCAACATCTGCAACTTCTGCAATGGCAGCAATAGTGTTGGGCGAGATGTTGGATAGACATACGGATGCTCACAAGAGAGAAATGAATGAACTTCGCCAATAATTAAATAGAAGAGCTCAAAGTGAAGAAGCATCAAGGAAAGCTCAAGAAGAGTTGATTGCCAAGTTCGCTGCAGACTTGGAAGCTACACGAAAGGCTCATGCAGAGGAAATTGCTCAGGTTAAGCAGGCTGAGGCTAATAAACATGCTGCACGCATTACCAGACTTCAAGCAATGAGGGATAAATATAAGGAACAAAAAGAAGCACTCGAAGTATCTGTGAAAGAAAGAGTGCAAGAATCCGTTGAATCCTTAATGCCTAAGCTTCGTGACGAATTGAAGACACTTGCTGCAGACAACTTAATGATCAAATCATCCAACCCTTCCGAAGCCGCCTATAAGATTGCTTATGACCTGACGGATTTTGAATTGAAGAAGATCCTTAAGGCTCGAATGGTGGAACTTGGGTCGCATGATAAATCGAGGATTCAACGGGCTCTATTTAAATCCCTGAATGATGCTATCATGGAGGATGATAGATTATTCAAAATGTTTGGCAGTGTGGTACCATATCACATCTTACCTGAGGAAGAAAGGGAAGAGAGTGAAGAAGAGGGTACGGGTGAAGAAGAGGAAGAAGAAGAAGAGGAAGGTGAAAAGGAGAAAGACGATGAAGAAGGTGGTGATGATGATGAGGATGATGAGGATGATGACGAGGATGAAGATGATGATGATGGCGATGATGGTGGTGATGAGAATCAGGAGAGTGCAAGGGGTAGTAACGGGGACGACAATCAGGATGATGATGGGGGTGAACAACCACAGGGGGACAAGGTTACCAGCTCCAAGAAGACTGCTACAAAGACTGGAACCAAGTCCACAAAAGATGCAGCACCGAAGGACAAATCGACATCCTCGGAATCAAGACGAACTAAGTGGCGCCACGATGTGAATGCCACTACAGCGTCTTCGGCTCCTGGTATCTCTATCGCTGTGTCTGTACCTATTACAACTAACCCCATTAGTTCTGCTGTTGTTCCTCCTGTGATTGCAGAATCAGTGACAGAACCCGAAGCTGCACAACACTCTCCAGTTCAAGACACTGCTGAAATGCCTGAAACTGAACCAGTAGATGTTCGCACTTCCACTCCTCAACAACAGGTTCAACAATCTACGGTTCCTGAACCAAGCATTCGTGCCTGGGAAGACACGTTGGAGATAGACGAGTCTGCACCACCACAAGCTTGGATCACGGCAGCAGCTCAATATGATCCGATCACAGATGCTGACAAAGATGTGCTGTATCTGCGTATCCGAAGTCCGATTGACTTATGTGCATTTCTTGCTCATGAGTATAAGACTTCGGTTACTCCATCCTTGGTCAAGAAAGCGATGAAAGATAAAAGAATGCGTGCCAAAACCCGATTACCCCGAATGGAGTTCGAGTATTATGCCGATGAGATCATAAAGGCTTTGAAAACCGTTCAAAGGCCAGGACTTCATGAATCAGACAGAGCTCCACCTCCAATGGATCCTGCTCAAGATAATCAGATTGCTCTTGACTTCTTCGTCACCAACGATCTTGAGTATCTACTGAAGGGATCATCAAAGTATGCAACATCCCTGACTTTGCTGAAAGCTGCCAACTGGGGGACAATACCCTTCATCGAGGAAAAGGTAAATCGACTCTGGGTCCCTAAAATGAATCGTAATTATGATATGTATGCTGTCATAGGTGCATCTCATTGGGACGAAAGAGTCCGAAGGGCGTACAGGGGTTGCTGCTTGGTCAAATCTGGAAGCAATGTTAGATCCGATATCCGTATCTCCAGCATTTTAGGGTTGAAAACAGAAGCCAAGAACGGCTATTATCATGTGACGGAGATTCGGTTGAAAAGGGAGGATGACCGGGAATACAAAATCCAGCAAGGAGATTTTTCCATCATTCGCCTGGAGGATATCGAAGATATGCTGCTTCTAATGACCCGAGATCAACTTACTCACATTCCTCGTGAAGACCTGATTGCTCTAAATACAGCACTTCGTATGTTTACACGAAGCGTTGTCATCAAGTCAAGAGTGGAAGATCTTCAGTTGGGAGTCGAAAGCTATCAGAGGAGGCTCAATTTAACTCGCCCTGTGAATCAAGTGCTACCTCAACATGTAGAAAGATGTCCCTACACCGGCATTTCTGTCCCGAACTCTGGAATTTTCTACTTGAACAGTCGAGGTTTGATGAAGTTTATGAGGGTGGGGGAGCTCCACAAGTATAGCGATGGCACTCTTATACAAGTCAGAGATAAGTTGGAGCATCTGAACTCGGGAGGGACTTTGCCAGAGATGACGGAGGATTGGCATCCGGGTTACCGGCAGATGGCAAAGTATGTGATCAAAAAGATCGATCAAAAGCTCCGTGAACGTAGATTGATGAGGAGCTTGGAAAGATTCGTGGGTGGAAGACCGTATTTAGTGCACCACAAGCTACTGCAACGATCCATCTGATGGGTCGTACATCTCAGGTCACTTTATATTGGTTTTCAATTGTGAATATGTAAATTTGTGAATAATGTGCTTGAATGGCTTGGTGTAGTGTTAAGGTATGATAATTTTTCAAGAATTTCTCACGAGATTCTAAATCTTTCAAAATATGTCATACCAAAGCACTACAACTATCCCTTATTAACTTAAGGGGGAGCAATAACATGTTCTATGGCCAAACATTGATTTCATTTTTACCCAAAGACCGGTTAATCCATTCAATATCCCAAATATTAATGGTTAACATTTTGGATAAGGGGAGAAAATGGGATTAAGGAGACATAAGTGTTACTTGGCTAAAATGAAAAAGACTTAATGATAATCCAACTTAATATGTGTTAAGCACGTGTTAAGGGGGAGCGTTTTTGATGATCAAAACACCTAAGGTACAAAACTTTTGATTTTAATATCACAAGTACCTTAGGTGATTTTCAATGATGTTTTCATGGTGGCAATTCCTTCCCAAAACACGCTTAATTCACGACGGATGTGGTGACAAAAGGGTGGTAGGAATAGGTTTAGTCCAATGATTCATCAGAGCCGATGGAATCTTCCCAAGGACAATTCCCTAGTTAGAATTAGAAGTCCTAGGAAAGATGGAGAAAGAATGTGAACGTAGCTGAATGCCGACCAAGTACTTAAGCTAGCACTGGAACAATCACAACAAGGTGCTAGTGATGACGTATTGGTAAGCATTGAAGGGGTTGAAGAATGAAAAAGAAATGTAAAGATAAAGGGTGTAAAGAAAGAAGCCCTCCTTACAACTTTAGGCAGAAACCGGGTCAATACATATGCTATTGAGGTCATTTTTGCTAATGATTCTCGGTATTGAAGAAAGACATCATGGACCCAGTGATGCAATGCACAACCCTTCCCCAGCTAACTCAAATATCTCTCAAAAGGTATTTGTTTTAATCACACGGAGATCAACACGTTATCTATTGGTTTATTCACTCCGAATAAACTGGTATTGAAAAGGTGGCACTCCTCTCCAGCCATCGCTCACTAAATCAAAACGCACAATCGAGTCTAGAGCCAAGAGATCATCAAAAGTCTCATTAGGACACTTTCCATTTATTCCTTGCTTTCTCACACACTGTGAAAAGTAAGAGATTTTCAAGAGTCCTACGCAATATTCTTGTAATATTGCCAGAACATCCGAGTAATACGTAAGTATTACAATGAAGATGGAAATCCTGCTTGAGCCAACATCAAACAAGCTCATGGTAGGTTACACGTGCGGTTCTTTTAGAACCAATCTTGTGAAAAACTGGAAGGTAACAGTGGTTTAATTCTTAATTGAACTTAAACTCGTTCCAGGCCTCTTCGCATTATCATATGATCTTGCCAGAACACTCAGAGTGACTCTTTATTGACCACAGTGACGAGTGGAAATCCTTCTAGTGTCAACATCAAACAGCACTTGGTAGGTAACGTGCAAGATTCTTTATGAATCGAGCTCGTGACAACTGGAAAGCAACGATGGTGAAAATCTTAATTGAAATTCACTTGTTCCAGGTTTCATGAATTGACGGCTTTTAAATCACAAGGATAATTTATCCAAGTGATTCACTCTTTATGTTCGCAGTCAGCTTTGGACGGTCGAATAAAGAGAACGGGTTTACCCGCGAAATCCTGTCAGGAAGTTACTTAATTGAAACTATCCGTCACGGGTACGATATCTAATATCGTCCAACGGTCTTCACCGACCGGAGGTAAAATGCTACCGAATTAGAATAAAATGTTCAAAGCCATTTTATTCGTGTCGTTGCTGTGTACCTGCTAAAGACGGTGGCGTTGCTGTGTACCTGTTGAAGACGGTGGCGTTGCTGAGTACCAGTAAAGACGGTGGTGTTGCGGTGTACCTGAAAAAGTCGTTCCCACATGCTTATGTCTTTTGCAACAAAAATTCAAGAAAGTACAAGATGAAGTCTTCCGCTGTACCAAACTCTGAAGCTTTCGAGAATTCAACAAAAAGACATAAGTGTGTGGAACATGAAGTCACGAGGAGGCAAAGTTCACAAGAAAGGCAAAGATCGCACGTGAAAGGCCAAAGAACAATGCTCTCAAGTCAAAGCCAAAAAAATCAAATCAACATATTCACAACAAAAGAAAGAAAAGAAGAAAAGACTACGAGCTAAAGAACGAAGACTTAGTATAGTATGCTAGGTTTAGAACTTTGTAACGTGGAGTGACCTCCCTTAGGGGGAGATTGTTAGAAATACGTTTTAACGTATATTAGAAGTATCGGTCACTCCACAATATGATTTAAGTTGTAATAGCTCGTAGTTAGTATTTAGTTATTATTTGCTTATTAACTTAAGTAAGAACCGGTCCATGGGCTTGTCATGGACCGGCCCAAGTCCACTTATGACTTGGAACTATAAATACCCCTTTCTACTAAGGAAAGGGGTTGGTTGTTATCATTTCTTAATTTCCACTTAATAAAATTCACATAGTTTCTCTCACTTTCTCTCTCTAACTTTCTCTCTCTAGAAATTAACAAACCCCTTCATAGATTCATTGATTATCAATATTCTACATAAGGAGTTGTATGCATGCTTCTCCATACATTGATTTTGACATCAAATTTATACTCTTAAAATTTAAGTTGAATACCATCTAATTGACGGACACTTGAAGTCACAATATCGTCATATAAGATTTGGATGATGTTGTCATGGAGAGAAAACTTTTCATAGAATGAGAATTTGTGTGATATGTTTTACGTTCTTTAGATTAGACGACTTAATTAAGTTACTCGGTGAGATCTAGAAACTTAAGGTATTCGAAAGGGATGAAACATGTTTACAATGCAAAACGTTATTGTTTACAATGCAAAACGTTTTTTGTCAATGTAAATCCCTTAAAATATCTAGAAATTGGAAATGGTTTGCCAATAAATTGTTCGACAAGTTACTATGTTGAATAAGTTCATTACTATCAGATCAACTGATGTAATGGATTTATGTCAATATAGGTTCTAGTTT
Source organism: Glebionis coronaria (assembly GCA_025667525.1). Lineage (NCBI taxonomy): Eukaryota > Viridiplantae > Streptophyta > Magnoliopsida > Asterales > Asteraceae > Glebionis > Glebionis coronaria. Next base: position 163,908,318 of record CM046878.1, on the reverse strand, counting down.
CAAAGAAAATTATATGGTTTATATACCGGGGTAATTTTATTTTATTGAATGTATTTATCGAAAATACTAATAATTTGAACTTATTTATGTAGAAATGGATCAACCCGACAATAACACTATAAGTTCAACGTTTAAAACATTTTTTGATCGTCCTGAACTTACTAGCCCTAACTTCAATGATTGGTACCGCTCACTAAGAATATTCTTGAGAGTAGCAGGTACTATTGATATCTTGACCACTCCTTATCCGGAGGATCTTGTTAAAGGAGCTTCTGAAGCCGAAAGGCTTACACATGCTGCTACCATTAAGAAGCACTCTGATGTGGCTTGCTTAATGTTAGGGAAAATGGCCCCTCCACTTCAAAAGAAGTATGATCTATTTTCGCCTAAGCGTATGCTTGATGAACTCAAGGCTATGTTCGAGAAGCCTCAAGCTGTGGAGACCTACGACTTAGTAGATGCTTTGCATATCTGCAATCAAACTTCTGGAAAGTCTGTTAGTGCACATTATATGGAAATGAGGGGTAATATGGAACAACTCATTGCACTAGGACAACCCGATGATCATGATATGGTGATTAACTTGATCAATAGGTCCCTTAACAAGGACTTCTATGATTTCGTTAGGAACTATAATATGCATTGCACGGGGAAGACAGTTAATGATTTGCATGCAATGCTCATTGACTACAAAAAGAGGTTAAAGGACAAGGCATCTAACTCTAATCCTCCTGTACTAACCATACAAAAGGGTAGAGTGAGTAATCCAAAACCGAAAGCGAATAAGCTGAAGGGCAAAGGTAAAGTTGATAAGAGCAAGCAAGTTGCAAATTATCAAAAGCCGAAGAACTTTACCAAGAAGAATCAATACGAAAACGATGATACTTGCCACTATTAAAAGGCAAGTGGTCATTAGAAGAGAAACTTTCCTCTTCACCTCCATGAGTTGCGGGAAATAAAGAAGAAGGCTGAGCAGAGCGCTGCAACTTCAGGTACTTTATTTATGATCGAAATATTTAATTTGACCTACAAATTAAATTCCTGGGTATATGATACGGGATGCGGTATTAACATTTGTAATACGCTGCAGGGATTTACATTGGAAAAGAAGCTATCTTATGAGGAACAATTTCTGCAAGTGGGCAATGGCCAGCGGTTGAAGCTATAGGAACATTTAATTTAGTTTTACCTTCGGGTTTAGTACTGATTTTAAATGATTGTCATTATGCACCTTCATTGTTAGGGGTGTTATTTCCTTTTCTTGTTTGTTAAATCTTGGATTTGTTCACACTACTTATAATAATGGAATTTCTGTTTTTAAAGATGGTATTTTCTATTTTAATGCAATTGCTGTGAATAGTGTGTTTGAAATTAACATGCATGATAATGAATCCAAGTATAATAATAATTCTATTTTTAGCTTGAATAAGAAGAGAAATGTGACAAACCTCAAATTTCACATCTATGCTATAAGCTATGATTGTCTCAATATGAAAATTTGGCTAGAAATCTTTGCTTTATGTACCTTACTTAGTAAGACAAACTACTTCTCACAACCTGAACTGCCATTACAACATATTCCTATATGTTTCCAATACAATGTATATATCAAGTCTACAATCTAAAAGTGATCTAAAAAGTTCAGTATTGATAATAACATCTCAAATGTAACCATGATGCCCTAAATTCCCTTATATACCCTAGAATCCCTATAAATGAGTTGTGAACTCAAGAATGGCAAGCTATGAATGGAAAATACATATGAATAAGTCATTAAGGATTCCAAACAAGTTGTAAACTATACTTTAAATACATAATAATACCTAAGAATGGCAAGAACAAACCATACAAAGCTAAGTACAAGTAATTGTACATAATAGTCTAGATCACCACCTACAAACCCTTGATAAACAATATTCAAGAAATGTAATGATGTAGAGTTTTTGCAACCCTTTAGGAAAAGAGAGCAAAAGTGGCAAGTATTAAGTGTCGGTTTAGGAAAACCGAGCACTAATGACCAAATGAGTTCAAGTTCCTTTCTCAAGGAGGCTAGTGCGTTGTGTGATGAAATGATTAATGGTTTGTGATTATATGATTGAGAAGAGAAAATAGAAAATAGAAATAGGGTGAGAAGAGAGTGACGGTTACGAAGACGGATCGAGCTAAGACGAAAAAGGCGTTCACGTAAAACCGTAAAAACTACAAAATAAAAAATTTTAAACCTAAAAATTAATTTAAAGTTAAACCTAAGTCTAAAATAATATAAATAAGAGTAAAAATCCAATAAAAATATTTTAAAAACTTTTATTAATTAAATATTAAATTTTAAATGCTAATTAAAGCCCTAAAATTAAATATAATTAATCAAAATGTCCAAAATATTATTTTATTGAACAAATAACTTACTTATATTATCTAAAGACTAAAAAGTATTTTTCCTAATTTTTGAAAACTATTTTTCTATTTTTAAATCACTAAAAACTATATTTAAACCAAAATAATTATAAAAAATAATAAAATAATGCCAAAAATAATTTGAAACTTTTAAAAATCCTAAATTATACTAAGGAACAGTAGAAAAATGAAAAAGTTTGAAAAATATAAAAATTTTCACTAAAAGACAAAAACAGTTTGAATTAAAACCCTAATTAAACTAAATTAATTTTAAAAATTAAATAAAAAGTGAACAGTAAAAAATTTTTAAACTAAAAATCTTAAATTATTTTTCTTAATCTATGAAAAATGTTAAAACTGAAAAATAATGATTTTTACCACTAAATGCCAAAAATAGAAATTTAAAAGTTGATTAAAATAGCTAATTAATCTAAAAAAATATTAAATGAACAGTAATTTAAAAACTAATTGAACTGAAAAATCACAAATTAAATAAGAAAAATATTGAAACAAAATTCAAGACCTAATTCCACTTTTTGATCACTAAAGACAAAAAAACAGGTTTATGAAAGGGACATGTGCTAGGTCTTTGTCTGTTAGTGAAGCAGTACTAACAAATACACTAGCAGGGGTAACCTTTTTCCCACTGCTAGTGTAAAAATATGGTCTGGTGGATTTTAGAGCTTAGGAAAGCTTATGATTGAGTTTTGTTTGGACAATGGGGCACTACCACAACCAGTTGGGTTGTGGGAAGTCAATAAAACAAGAAAAAACACAAGTTCTTTCACAAAATCAACCACAAGTTGCCTAATCAAGTGACTGTTATAGCAAGAAGGTTTCTGATGAATGGTTGCTGATTCAATTGGCAATGACGAATTTCAAATGCTCAAATCTTGCATATAAGTTTACCAATGCACACACAACCAATTCAAAACCCTACTTTAGCCTAATATCTAACAATGAGCAAAATTTGAGGCACAAATTTCCACAAAATTAGGCAGAAAAGGTACTTTGCTGATTTTAGCTACTTTAACCTAATTTTGGACATGCAAACTTGAATTTCCTCTACCAAACTGAAATCTACACACTTATATCACCTAACAACACCCTATTTAGTGATGCAAACAAGTTTTAAAACAAGATTTAGATCATTTGACCCAGTTTAAACCCTAATCCAAACACTACTTAATTTTCAGTAATCACTTTTTTTTCAAACCAACTCAAATCAAACTCAAACCAAATTGAATCAAGCTCAATCTAACATGCATAAAATCCCTAATGGAGCATAATCAAACCAATAAACAGACATATAAACATATTTCATGCACTTTCCATAAATCACAAATTTAGAGACAAAATACAAGGTACAAGATGGTTACCTTGTGGGACCCACATCCAGGTCCCACAATGGCTGCATAGCCATCTCCAAACAGGCTCGGGCCTGTGCTGATCCTTGGATAACAAGCTTCCAATAAGCTTCCTACTAAGATCAACACAAGAACACAATATCCAATATTTTCTGATTTTAAAACTTTTTAAACCTTTTTTAGATAATTCTTCTCAAATATTCTTCTTTCAAAACACTTAACAAACCACTTATAAATTTGGAAAACCAAATTTGGAAACAAGATTTAATCAAAACATCAATTTTTCAGAAACCTTGAAATTGCTTTTTGAAAATTCAAAAACAATTCAACAAATAATTTTGGAACTCAGATTTTCTTAACTCACTTAATACCAACTTTTAATAACCCAAAGGAATTACAAATCAATTTTATGAAAATACCAAACTTTGCATTACTTAAAAAGGAATTACATAAAACTTGAGTAAAAAAAATCTGGAATAAGTAAATAGGGACACATGCGTCTCCTATTTATACAACTGATAGAACAATCTAGATACTAAAACCCTAAATACATGAAATTCCTGAAAAGCCCTTGATTCTTTGAATTCTTGTTGACTGATCTTTGGTCAAAAGGATCATGTGATATGCCAGTTGTTGTTATGTGATCATAATCATTCATTGTTCCTTTGGGAGCACGAATTCACTATGAGCTGTTGATCTTGTCTCTTTTTGAAGTTGGGAAGAAAGTGACGGGTCAGGGGAAGGTCCCACAAGACACATGGGTGTGTCTTGGTCATGGTTTTGGTGTGGGTTTTAGTGACAAAGACACAAATTAGCAATCTGGAAATAATTAGGCAAAAACCCTTTGTTTTAAAGAAGATTGAAACTGGGTAAATTAGGGTTCTTGGGGTGTTTAAGGGGGTGGTTTGATCTGAATTGGGGGTTTAATATTTAAATTTGGTGTTAAGGAGGGAAGATTAAATAACTGATTAAGTTATTAATGGTGTGGGTGGAAAGCAGACGTGGAGTGGGGTGTGAGGTGGTGGGATGTGATTGGAGGATGGGGGTGATGTGGATAGATGATTGGTGGTGGTGAGTTTGAGTGTTTGACCAGTTTGGCCCCCAAAGTTTCTTGCTTTGTCCTTTTGTAAAAACAGCTAACAACTTCTAATTCCCTTGTAAACAAGTTTGGGCAACTTGTCAATTCTGGCACAGCAACTTTGCAAACTTGTATCAAGGACCTCTTTTGTAATTATGGCATTCTTCAAGGGCTAAATAAGCAATATCTTGAAACTTTAAGGACCTACTTGTAATATTTGAGATTCACAAGGGCCTAAAGTGACAAGTCTTCAATAGTTGAGGGACCATTCTTGTACAATCTTCAAACTTCAAGGTCATTTTGGAAATTCCATTCAGCGGGCCCGGTTCATTGTGCGGCTTCGTTTCCCGTGTTCGTTTTTGCTTCATTCTTATGATCTTTTGTCATTTCCTCAATATCCGTACCTAAAATACACAAGCAACAAACACGAGCATATATTTGGCAGTTTTAATGATATTTTAACTGTTTTAAGCCCGTTTTGGACGATGAGACTATGTATAAAAGCAGTCTCATCACTCCCCCATACTAAACCATTGTCGTGCCCTCACGCAATGCTAGAATAAAGTATCGTAGCACCTCCAAAATTCATTTTTATTCACTTTATTGAATGATAAACTAGCTACACTACTACTATTACTACTACTTGTGTTATAGACATAATGTATGATTTTCATCGCAAAATGGGACGTTTAGGTTCATAGAATAAGAACACGTGAATGCTTCGTTAGAAATAATTTTGTCGTTCTCGATTTTCACCCCAATTCCATGCCAAGCGTGCAACGAGATCATTGTCATTATAAGTTAGTAATGCTAACACTACTCATATGCCCTAATCACGTACTTATCCTCCCATTATTCCTAAGTTGTATCTCTTATATTTTATTTTGTCTTGAATGTTTCACGAGGATACATTGTTTGACTTATGCGATAATAGAGATTTAGGTCTAAAAATAGAGTCCTAACGGTGTAACCAAGACCATCAAATCAATAACCCCTCCCAATAGACAATGATGTTAAAAAATTAAGTTGACAAGAAGAATCGATAAACACGGTTTTATAACGGTTTTGAACATGAGACTTATTACCAAGACTTTTATACGCCCCCTAACGGAAGGGCCTTATTATCTTTGGTTTACCTCCATCTTTTATTCAACTTCGCCATGAAGCTTTTATTATGACTTCGGTCTTGCCTTGCCTTTTATTATCCGCCTCATCGGTGGTTTTATTAGCCAAAGACGTATATCCTCACGCTAAAGCGAATTTTGGATCTTTAAAGCTTCGAAGATTAAGGCTTGATTCACTTTCAATTTTGCATAGATTTTTCGGCCTTGTGGGGCTTCAAATTGTTTGCTAGATTTAGGTGAGCACTTGAAATCTTATTATTAGGTGAAGCTTTCGATTATTCGGGTGCCAATACTTCAAAACCGTGACGCTGGCGATACCTTAATGTCTTCCCAATTTAATTACACGGAAGCTACTAGAAAAGACTAGAAACCCAACAATCCTAACTAAACCGCTAAGTCAATATTTATTAAGCAAAAATATTTACATGCGAAGGGAGAATAAGCAAATAACGAGAACACATGAGTTTTTGAAAGAATACGAGTACTCTACGTTTAGCATAGTAACTTATAACTAACTCTATCATTTCTCGTCCTCATTTAAGAGACTTAGCCTAATGTGTAGTTAAGGAATCAAAGCTAAGTGCTCAACACGCACGGTCGAGTCAAAAATTACTCTTATTCTCGCCATCGGAAAATCTACATTCGTGTCTTCAAACACTTATAAAACATGAGAAAAATTTTAAAATTTGGCCATTTTTAGCCTTATTTTGCAACAAAACGATAAACAAAAAGATAAACTTTAGAAAGCGTGAAGGTTTGGCAAGGCAAGTATCTATTCACCCCCCATACTAAAGTTAAACATTGTCCTCAATGTTTCGAGTCTAGGGGTGCAAACACCCCCATACTAGAGACGTAGTCGAATGCCTAATCTAGCATGGAAAGGGTGTAGCCAATAAATTAATAACCGTTTATGAAGTGTGCTAATAACCTAAGGTTAGAACATCAAAAGGATATATCATGGATATTGAGAAACTCTTCAAAGCAAACGATCGAGTGCTTCATAAACGAACACGAGAGGCTCCAATCGTGAAGATAATGATCATCTAAAAACCACATATCACAAACAACCACGAAACAAAGGTTAGAAGGGCACAAATCCCCTCACATTAACTAATTAGAAAGCAATAATATGTACATGGATAAGCATGGGTTTCCCCCACGAGGCACCTTATTTTTGATAACCGAGTCAAAAGCTCGACTCGAATCCCCATAAATGTGATCATTTAGGGATTATCATGGTGTGGTCAATTTTTGGCGGGGCTTACATGATAAACAAGGCCCAAAAACAACCGGTATCAAGGACTAAGTCCTTTGATGGTGCAAAATACCGGGATCGAAGATGGCGTTCTCGTTTTCATTGGAAAAACAAATCAACGCCACTTCATCATGTGCCAACAAAAACCCAAAGGGTTTAAAGAAAATAGATGAGAAGAAATAGAAGGGTGGGACAATGGGTAAGTCATAGAAATATGAGCTACTCGAGGTAGACTCGCACCAATCAAATAGAAAGATTTTCCATTTATTGCATCGGTGGAAGACCGAGATTTCCCTTTATAAGCAATTACGGGATCAAATATCTCGTCCTCGGTGGAGAAAGGGGAGGGAACATAAGGGGCTTCCCCCACACTAAGTTCACACAAAGCATCGTCAAAAGGAGAAGACGATCTTGTAGTACTCAATACACTGGTGATGACGGAGTTGGAATTGTAGAAAAATCTTTTAAATTCAGTTTCAAATCTTTCCCTTTTTCATCTTTTAAACTCTCCTTATGAAAACCCGACTTAATTATGTCAAAAATATTTGGTGTTTCTAAAGCAATGTTAGTCACACTACAAATTCTCACATTTGAAAACCGTTTTGGTAAAGGTGGTGGTAAGTTCTCAAAACGTTTGTCAACAAAGAAAACTCCCCCATTTGGGTCAACATATTCATCATCCGAAGAATCATTCGTGATTGGAATCGTAGGCTTAACACTCTTAACCTCCACCGGCGGAGGGGACGGAAAATCGTTTTTATCATCAACTCCTAAAACTCTTTTTGAAATCTTTTTACAAATGGGATTAACATTGTTCAAAGACGTGATAGAATACACATGAGAAAGTGTGGAGTTTTGAGTTGCATTAATGACGAGTTCTTCCTCATTGAAACGAAGAGTGATTTTCCTAGCATGCACATCGATAAGTGCTCTCGAGGTATCCAAAAATGATCGACCTAAAATTAGAGGAACTTTAGGATCGATGGGAATGTCAACAACAATAAAGTCTACGGGATAGTAGAACTTTCCAACTTTCACGAAGACGTCCTCGGCTACTGCACAAGCTAGAATCGTAGAATGATCGGCCATCTCGATTGACATTCTTGAATGAGTGAGATTGGGAAGATTGAGCGACTTAAAAATCTCAAGGGGCATCAAATTAATACTAGCACCAAGATCGGCCAAGGCGTAGCATTCTTCCATGTCTTGTATTGCACATGGGATTAAAAACTTGCCGGGATCACCGACTTTTTGAGGTATGCGGCTAAGAAAAACCGATGAATAACTAGACGATTTTTGCAATTTCTCTTTGCTATTCAACATACTTTTGAAGTTCACGGCAAATCGAGGCATCATGACTAAGGCGTCGACAAAACTCATATTAAAATGCAAGTCACGATACATTTTCATAAAGAGTTCAAATTGATATTTATTTCGTTCTTGTGCCTTTTCCTTGTCTCGTCTTGAAGGGTAGGGTAAGGGTGATGTAGGTTGGGGCATAGGCATCGGACTTGGAATCTCGGGTTCCATGATTGGTACTGGTTCAACCGTAGGTGTGGTTTGAGCGGTACTTCGTGGGCTTAGAATTTGCTCCTTTTCGACCACCACCTCGGGTTCTTTCTCTTTTTCCTTCTCCATAGAAGTACTTGGACGAGAAATGGGTTCTTTGAAAGTTTTACCACTACGAGTAGTAATAACCTTCAATTCTCCTTTCGGGTTCATGATGGTATCACTAGGAAGACCACCCGAAGAAGAAGGTTTACACATGATAGCTTCAAACATTTTTCCCATTCGGTCTTCAAACTTAGATTGCCTAGCATCCGCTTTTAACAATTCTTGCTTAATCTCATGTTGACCTTGCTCCATTTTTTGTTGATTTTGTTGGAGTCGTTGAACATTTCCTTCCATTTTATTAGCACGAGTCTTAAGTTCATTAGCAAGTTCGTTTTTAAGCTCGTTTTTCAACTCGGATCTTAAGCTAACCATTTCACGTTGCATATTATCAAACTTAGCATCGTTTGCTTTAGCATAATTCAAAAATTCTCCTTGAAGATTTTTGGTGTGATCGTTTTGAAAACCTTGAGTGGTAGTTTGAAAATCACGGTTTTGGTTTTGGTCTGAAATTTGCCCATTTCCACTTTGATAATTACCCTTGTTGTAGTTACGTTGATTGCCTTGATAATTACCACCTTGGTTGTTGTTTCGATAGTTATTAGCATTTTGATTTGGTGGAGCTTGATTTTGGCGGGAACCTTGTCCGTTTTGGTTATAAGTTCCCGTTGCTACATAAGCACTCGAAGTCTTACCATCCGCGGTAATGCACTCGGAAAGATCATGAGCTCCACCACAAGACAAACAACTCTTAGCAACCGCTTTAACCGAAGCGGAATTCGAAGCTTCTTGAGTTTTCCAATGGGACATAAGGTTAGCAAATCTATCAAAAAACTGATTTTCTTCATTTGCTTCATCATGTAAGTCATTAATGCTACGAGACGCTGACGAGCCCATTTTGGCAACACTCGGTGTGTTACGAGGGCTATAAACCTTAGACCTATTCTCAATTATCACCAAGGCTTCCTCGACCGTTTTACACAAAAAGTTACCACCCGCGGCGGCATTTAAATAATCCCTTTCATGATCATTAAGTCCATTGTAAAACGTGTCGATTTGACGCAAGTCGGAAAAACCGTGATGAGGACATTCATGTAACATCTCCTTAAACCTATTCCAAGCCGTTGAAAAACTTTCATTTGATTCTTGTGAAAACTTTGAAATCTCGTTTTTCAAATTCGTAGTCTTAGAGGGCGGAAAAAATTGGTTCACAAATTTTGAAACGAGATCCTTCCACGTCAATATAGAATTGGGTGGCTCTTTCTCTAACCAAATTTTAGCGGGCCCCGCTAAGGAATACGAAAAAAGCATCATCTTAATCGAGTCATTCGAGACATCCTTAAATTTGCAAGTGGTGGTAAGACAATTAAATTGGCGGATATGGTTGTGTGGATTGTCCTTCTCATCACCACGGAATTTGTTGTTTTGGATCATCGACAACAAACCCGTTTTCACCTCAAAATTCTCCGCAAGGATAGCGGGAATCACAATAGCTTCTCCATAACCCTCGGTGGGTGCTTGAAGTAACTCCATCATAGTTCGATTCGCCATGGTTGGTGCTTCTCGTACAATGGGTTCGTCAAGAGGAGACTCCTCACTAGAATGATTTGGAGTGGGAGTTTTGTTCTTTCGTCTACGTGTATGTTTTGCTTGATTACGAGTTAGCATAAACGTCACGTACAACGAGGGGACGAGCAGAGAAGATTCTTTTTGGTGTTTTTACTTTTTCAATCAATTTTTTTGTGGTTTTTGATTGTTTTTAATTTTTTTGGATTTTTGATTGTTTTTACTTTTTTTTTGGATTTTGGAATCTATTAAGTAGACACAAATCTACAAATCTCCTCCTTAATCAAATCTCTTGATTAAAGAAGCCTCAAGGAATGAAAACGATCACGTGAAGTGAACGCCTTCGATGACTTTAGAACGATGGTGGAACACCAAATCGTTCAAGAGGGTTTAATCAATGAAAACCAAGAAAATATATATGATACTTAATAATACTTTGGGAGGCAAAACCCTCGATTAGCTTTCAAAATAAAATACTCACAAGCAAGCGGGGAAACGAGGCGGCGCGAAGCACTTAAGAGCCTTTTTCCTTAGGATATATTTTATAATATCCGCCTTATACCCACCTTATAGTTTGTATTTTTCAAAATCGAGCTTCTCGAAAGTATTTATCTATTTTTGCCTTTTTCTTTGGTTTGAGATTCGAATACAATGATTGGGTAATGACCTCCCAAGTCAAGGTTGTGATTTCTCACGTATTTGGAGTACTTGTGAATTTATTGTTCTACGTATACAATATAGTAATAGTATTCACAAAAAACGAAAAACCGATAATACGTATTAGTAGAGTGCTACTAATACAAATACTTATTATGGCTATATAAAAACAACAATTGTTCAAATCAAAAACACAACACGCCTCCCCGGCAGCGGCGCCAAAATTGATAGTTGTAAAATCACCACTTGTTTAGGAAAACAAGGGTAAAACAGGGAAGTAAGCACGACGATTTAGGAAAACCGTGTGTAAATGACCCTAATGAAAGGTGAGTTCGTTCTCGAGGAGGCTAGTGCGTTGTGTGATGAAATGATTAATGGTTTGTGATTATATGATTGAGAAGAGAAAATAGAAAATAGAAATGGGGTGAGAAGAGAGTGACGGTTACGAAGACATATCGAGCTAAGACGAAAAAGGCGTTCACGTAAAACCGTAAAAACTACAAAATTAAAAATTTTAAACCTAAAAATTAATTTAAAGTTAAAACTAAGTCTAAAATAATATAAATAAGAGTAAAAATCCAATAAAAATATTTTAAAAACTTTTATTAATTAAATATTCAATTTTAAATGCTAATTAAAGCCCTAAATTAAATATAATTAATCAAAATGTCCAAAATATTATTTTATTGAACAAATAACTTACTTATATTATCTAAAGACTAAAAAGTATTTTTCCTAATTTTTGAAAACTATTTTTCTATTTTTAAATCACTAAAAACTATTTTTAAACCAAAATAATTATAAAAAAAATAAAATAATGCCAAAAATAATTTGACACTTTTAAAAATCCTAAATTATACTAAGGAACAGTAGAAAAATGAAAAAGTTTGAAAAATATAAAATTTTTCACTAAAAGACAAAAATAGTTTGAATTAAAACCCTAATTAAACTAAATTAATTTTAAAAATTAAATAAAAAGTGAACAATAAAAACTTTTTAAACTAAAAATCTTAAATTATTTTTCTTAATCTATGAAAAATGTTAAAACTGAAAAATAATGATTTTTACCACTAAATGCCAAAAACAGAAATTTAAAAGTTGATTAAAATAGTTAATTAATCTAAAAAATATTAAATGAACAGTAATTTAAAAACTAATTGAACTGAAAAATCACAAATTCAATAAGAAAAATATTGAAACAAAATTCAAGACCTAATTCCACTTTTTGATCACTAAAGACAAAAAAACAGGTTTATGAAAGGGACATGTGCTAGGTCCTTGTCTGTTAGTGAAGCAGTACTAACCAATACACTAGCAGGGGTAACCTTTTTCCGACTGCTAGTGTAAAAATATGGTTTGGTGGATTTTAGAGCTTAGGAAAGCTTATGATTGAGTTTTGTTTGGACAATGGGGCACTCCCACAACCAGTTGGGTTGTGGGAAGTCAATAAAACAAGAAAAACACAAGTTCTTTCACAAAATCAACCACAAGTTGCCTAATCAAGTGACTGTTATAGCAAGAAGGTTTCTGATGAATAGTTGCTGATTCAATTGGCACAATGACGAATTTCAAATGCTCAAATCTTGCATATAAGTTTACCAATGTGCACACAACCAATTCAAAACCCTACTTTAGCCTAATATCTAACAATGAGAAAAGTTTGAGGCACAAATTTCCACAAAATTAGGCAGAAAAGGTACTTTGCTGATTTTAGCTACTTTAACCCAATTTTGGACATGCAAACTTGAATTTCCTCTACCAAACTGAAATCTACACACTTATATCACCTAACAACACCCTATTTAGTGATTCAAACAGGTTTTAAAACAAGATTTAGATCATTTGACCCAGTTTAAACCCTAATCCAAACACTACTTAATTTTCAGAAATCACTTTTTTTTAAACCAACTCAAATCAAACTCAAACCAAATTGAATCAAGCTCAATCTAACATGCATAAAATCCCTAATGGAGCATAATCAAACCAATAAACAGACATATAAACATATTTCATGCACTTTCCATAAATCACAAATTTAGAGACAAAATACAAGGTACAAGATGGTTACCTTGTGAGACCCACATCCAGGTCCCACAATGGCTGCATAGCCATCTCCAAACAGGCTCGGGCCTGTGCTGATCCTTGGATAACAAGCTTCCAATAAGCTTCCTGCTAAGATCAACACAAGAACACAATATCCAATATTTTCTGATTTTAAAACTTTTTAAACCTTTTTTAGATAATTCTTCTCAAATATTCTTCTTTCAAAACACTTAACAAACCACTTACAAATTTGGAAAACCAAATTTGGAAACAAGATTTAATCAAAACATCAATTTTTCAGAAACCTTGAAATTGCTTTTTGAAAATTCAAAAACAATTCAACAAATAATTTTGGAACTCAGATTTTCTTAACTCACTTAATACCAACTTTTAATAACCAAAAGGAATTACAAATCAATTTTATGAAAATACCAAACTTTGCATTACTTAAAAAGGAATTACATAAAACTTGAGTAAAAAAAATCTGGAACAAGTAAATAGGGACACATGCGTCTCCTATTTATACAACTGATAGAACAATCTAGATACTAAAACCCTAAATACATGAAATTCCTGAAAAGCCCTTGATTCTTTGAATTCTTGTTGACTGATCTTTAGTCAAAAGGATCATGTGATATGCCAGTTGTTGTTATGTGATCATAATCGTTCATTGTTCCTTTGGGAGCACGAATTCACTATGAGCTGTTGATCTTGTCTCTTTTTGAAGTTGGGAAGAAAGTGACGGGTCAGGGGAAGGTCCCACAAGACACATGGGTGTGTCTTGGTCATGGTTTTGGTGTGGGTTTTGGTGATAAAGACACAAATTAGCAATCTGGAAATAATTAGGCAAAAACCCTTTGTTTTAAAGAAGATTGAAATTGGGTAAATTAGGGTTCTTGGGGTGTTTAAGGGGATGGTTTGATCTGAATTGGGGGTTTAATATTTAAATTTGGTGTTAAGAAGGGAAGATTAAATAACTGATTAAGTTATTAATGGTGTGGGTGGAAAGCAGACGTGGAGTGGGGTGTGAGGTGGTGGGATGTGATTGGAGGATGGGGTGATGTGGATAGATGATTGGTGGTGGTGAGTTTGAGTGTTTGACCAGTTTGGCCCCCAAAGTTTCTTGCTTTGTCCACTTTGTAAAAACAGCTAACAACTTCTAATTCCCTTGTAAACAAGTTTGGGCAACTTGTCAATTCTGGCACAACAACTTTGCAAACTTGTATCAAGGACCTCTTTTGTAATTATGGCATTCTTCAAGGGCTAAATAAGAAATATCTTGAAACTTTAAGGACCTACTTGTAATATTTGAGATTTACAAGGGCCTAAAGTGACAAGTCTTCAATAGTTGAGGGACCATTCTTGTACAATCTTCAAACTTCAAGGTCATTTTGGAAATTCCATTCAGCGGGCCCGGTTCATTGTGCGGCTTCGTTTCCCGTGTTCGTTTTTGCTTCATTCTTATGATCTTTTGTCATTTCCTCAATATCCGTACCTAAAATACACAAGCAACAAACACGAGCATATAAATGGCAGTTTTAATGATATTTTAACTGTTTTAAGCCCGTTTTGGATGATGAGACTATGTATAAAAGCAGTCTCATCATGTAACTACATAAAATCCATGTAATATAATAAAAAACAACATACTAAATACAATCTATCAAATAAATGAAAGTTAATTTATCACAAAATGCTAATATTCACTAATCCAAGGCTAATTACAAGTTAAGACCTAGTAACCAAGATTAGCATATAAAAACCATTTCACATTGAATTAGAGTCTAATATTTTGCCATAAACTATAAAACTCAACTATACATCATATTAAGATTATACATTCATTTCAAGTCAAGTTACAAGTTGGTAAAGCATAAAGTACAAGTTATCAAAGCATAAGATCTTAAGCTCCCATAATTGTCCCTAGAATATGATCAACATATACAAACCCTTAAACTAAAAATGTAGAATCCATAGAAGTCATAAACATACTATATAAGCCCTAGAATAAGTGTTTATAAAGATACAAACAGTAATTCCCTAAGATAGAAAATCATTTGGATTAATGACCTAAAAACCCTGATATTCAGAAATCTACATCGAATCACTACCTAGTTCTTTTTGGACAAGTCTATAAATATTTATAGGACTTCATTAAGGTTATAATATTATATTAATACTATGTACAAGTACCCTAATACACAAGGTACAAGATTTCAATGCATGGCTTATAAATTAGGTCAAAATAGGCATTTTCACTCTTTAGACATGTTTACCTAAACTAAAATATTAAACCAAGTGTGAGAACTCACTGGAAACTTAAATATAAATGTATAGGACCTAAATTAAGTTTAAATCAGTAGTTAGTTGAAGGATAATCACATTTACTAAGATTAAACCCTAGATTATTAGAAAACCCTAACCCGCCTAAGTTTTCTTCCCATTTTCACATCAAACCTTTGTTAAAATTTAAAGCAAAGACCCAAACTTATTAATTACAATGTATATACCCTAATTAAACCCCTAATCCATCAGTAATCACATTCCTAAAGCCTTAATCACTAAAATTACAAAGTTACAAGTTACAAGCCCTAGTTTTGTACCCGATTTTACTTTTTCCATCCAAAAATGATTCAAAACCACTTCCCTCCCAAATTTAAACTTAGGATCAGATATTTTGGATATTTTGGATATATTTTCCAAGTAGGTGCATAAGCTACTTGTCAAAGACACATATTCATTCTTATCTTAAAAAATTTTGGCTTATTACTAGCCTTAAGCATAGATAAACTTGAATCTAGACCTCATGACTCATTCCTATACTTTCATAGATCTTTCCTAGGCTTCCTTATTCACTAACCCCTGGTCCTTACACGTTTCAAGGCATTCCTTGGAGGCTAAGGCTTGAAACTAGTATAAATAGGACATAAGAACTTCATTTGAAACTTGCACCCCGTTTCCTTTGTATCTCATACCCATTATCCATTTCCACCTCTATATACGTCTTAGGACATCCCACTAGACCAAAACCAGGTCTAGAAGCTAGCCATTGAAACTCTTGAAGCTTTGATAGCAAGATGTGCTCATAAGAAGCCATTATGAGCCATTTTGGAGCATCCTAGGTAATCACTTTGTTAGATATGCTTTGATCTTGTTATAATGTTATAATGCCAAAAAATTTTAGAAATATAATCTAAAAGAAACTAAGTCATTTCATCATTTTAAATGGAAGTTATAAGCTAAAGATGTCTTAAAACCCTAGTTTTGTAATTTACATGAAATAATAAACAAAAACCAATTTCAAAAGCTATAGTTCTGAAAAAATGTTTTTATTATGATTAGAAATGTGTTTTGAAACTTTGTTTTAAAATCCTAGATCATTTGGTCCATTTTTGAGCTTGTTATGTGATTTTTACAAGTATAGGGACTAAAACTGTCATTTTTTAAACTATTTAGTATTTTGGGCCAAAAGTGTCATTTTATGAAATTATAAGCTATAAGAATAAATTTTGGAAAGTTTGTGGTTCTAAGTTTAAATATTGAAGGTTTAAAATGCAAATACTAAAACTATACACTATAAGGGTTAAAAGTGTAATTATACCAAAGTGTAACCAAAAGGACTAATTTTGCCAATTTTGAAACTAAAGAAGATTAATTAAAAACATGAGGAATTAATGAAAGTATCATGTTAGTAGGGAGCTTTGTACAAAGATGTTCCATCTCGATATTACGTTCTGACTGAGTGGTTAGGTTTACGATTTAAAGTGCCCTCGTTCCTCAAACGTTTATAGAATGGCTTCTGAGTATGATGGCCCAAACATTGGTGCTAGAATTACCACCAAATATTAATGAAAGAATATATAACCAACACTTAACAACATTGAACTAAAATAATCAAAGACTTGATACTATACACAATGTATTAATCCAGGTTTGTGTGAGATCAAGCTATTGTTTATGAGACCAAGTTGTGGTTTGTATGATCAAGCTGTTTATTTGTGAATGAAATATATCTAATCATAGATCAGATTCTATGGACATAAGGTGAGTTCATAGCCTCACTTTTAAATGCTTTCTAAATGATTTTAAAACCCGTGAGGGGGATATATGCTAAAATTGGAATATAAGTGCTTTTAAAATTGTATGGTATGATTATTGACACTATGTTTACTACTGTCATTAAGTCCCTTTTTAATCATGAACCGCTAATCATTTCTTAAATGAGCGCTAATATTGTGAATAGTACTATTTGGGGTTTGACATCCCCTATTTGGGCAAGTCGCGCTTGCTAGCAGTTGAAGGTTCCTACCTAGGCTAAACAGATATACTTTATTTTGCTTAACTCAGGAGTTTGGCAAACTTCCTGCATCAAGGCAATTTGTTGGTTTCTGTATGTCAAGTAGCGGGGTCATGAGCATAGTGCAATACGAAGACTATTTATTTTGTGGGTGTATTACAACGTAGCCCGGAGAACATACTTGTATTCAAAAACTGTTATAACAAACCTATGAATTCACACAACCTTTGTGTTGACTTTGAGCATATATCTCAGATAAATGGTTACTGATAGCATGGAGCAACACAAGGATGGCATGAAGAGGCACAAGACTGAAATTATTCTAGATTTTGGGAACCTTATACTGTAAAACTCTAATTTTTCAATGAAATATAAAGAAAGATGATTTCATCACTCTTTTGAGTTGTTTTCTATTATTATGACTTGTGTTCTATGAAGTAATACCCTAGATCAATGTTTCGCTGCGTAAAGGTAAAATGGGGGTGTTACAAGAAAGTTAGACAATAACTCTTCTTATCTTTGGCATTGCAGACTTGCCCATTGTAACATCCCACTTTGATAAGTGGACCGTTACACGTATTTATGGCGTGTCATCAAAGCATGCAAGGTAATATGTACTAAAACATACATGATCAAAAGGGAAAACCAGAATCAAACATCGGTTCTCAAAAAATAAGCCCAAAACATAAATAAAGTAAATGAAATGAGAATGACAAAACAAGTGTCCAACCAAGCATAAGTATGAAGACAAAAGGAGAAGAAGTCTCAGGCAACTTCCATCCTATGCACGTCCTCCAAATGCTCAAGTCTGTCCTTGGGTACCTGTTGTTTTGGGACATGGAAAAGAAATATAAGGCTGAGCAAAACGCTCAGTGAACGGATATATAACATGGTATGAATGATTGAAATATTAGTAAAGACTGAAAAGCAGCAGAAATAAGTGTAAGTCTTGGAAACTTGGAACATATTTATAAAACTGGTTTTATATTTTGAAAAGCTTATGATTAACTTATGAAAATTGTATTTTAAATTTAGCCAAGATCCCATATAGGTCATGAGGTATCAATGTGCATGAATACATAGAGGGGTGACCTCATCATGCAATTAGAGGGGTTGCCTCTAATTATACTGGTCTAGGTAGGAGGGATCAGCTTCAATGTGAAGGATGCAAGGCACACACCACATTCACCATGAAAATCTTGACTGAAACATGTAACTAGGATGAACCCATACGCCCCACATGATAATATAAATAAATGGCCAAACTGAAGGGATGCCACGAGCAATCACTCAATCATGGCGAAGTCATAATTAACACTGGTGCCTACAGTGTTATGGTTATGGAACCTCCATAACTAGATGAACTGGATGTATATAGCTCAGGCATTTAAAATATAACATAAGTTTTCAAACATATAAACTGGGGAAAAAAGATGGCTGTAAACGGGGAATCCTAATCACACATACGAAGGAATGTCCATACTAAAGGACGGAATATCCGTACCTTATGTCCAATAATGAAGTGAAAGAGAAAGCTGAAGGATCTTCTTTGACTTCACGGATACAACATAAATAAGGGACGTGAATGAGTTGTCTGATTACTGTATATTTTACTGGTTCTTGGTGTTCTTAGCTTATTTTATATGTCCTTGTCATGTTTTACTACTTTAAGTATTATCTTGTACTTATTCATGTTTTACATATATTCTGATTATGAATTTCGTGTATTCTTGTATTACTATACTTGTAATGTCATAATAAGTAACTTTCTAAAAATGGCATGTTTCCAAAAATAGAAAGTTTTCGAAAATAATAAGTTTCCAAAAATAGAATTAAGCTTGATTAGTAAGTCCAAAAGATAAGCTAAGAGCTTAATAGTCTTAATTTATAAGTCATGATGATTTAAAGTCATAATATAGTAAAGTTTATATAAATAAAATACTTTAGTCTATATATGTTAATTATTAATTAATAACATAGCACATGGTTTATTAGTGATTATTAATTAAAAATAAAGCTTAAATGATGTTAATAATACTTTACCATAAGTTTATACTTGTATAATTAAATAAAGGTATAGTTTAATTTAATTAGCTTAACATGTGTCATGTAATGTGTCATGAATAATTATTTAATATAATTATTATAGTGTAAGTTTATTTATTAAATAAACCATGTTTATCTTCATGAATAATCTAGCCAATTAATAATATCCTAAGTTTAATTAATTATACTAACATGACATGATTAATATAATATTAATAAAATTAAATAAAATAATTTATAACATGATTAATTTAATATACAAAATTAAATTAATAAAATTGATTTAATAAATGTTAAACCAAACCCCCTCGTAATAATTTCCGTGTAACACGAACTCGAGAACCAAGCCACACCGAGACACTAAGTCTCGGCCTGACCTCGGACCAAACCCCTACCACAACCGGCGGCTGTGGTTTTTAGCCGACGGCAAACGGCCTTGGGTGTTGCCGGCTGCCACTGCTCGGCCCGAGTTCCCACCAGTTGTAGGCCCGTTGCCTTCATTTGCACAATACACCCAGCGACAGCAGTGGCCCAGCCACTGTCTGCCCGTGGTTCCCACTGGCTGAACCAAACGCACCCCTGCAAGGGGATTTGTGTTGCGGCTGACTCAAATAACCAGCCACCGAGACATTTGTCTCGGTTTCCTTGCCAACCAAAATGAAACCCATTTTAATCTCGATTGTTTACATGTTTTATTATCCAAATCATGTGTTCTTGAATTTAATTTAATGGAGATCATGATTCACTAAAATAAAGAAAAGAAAAGTTGATTACCGGAAGTATGTGAATCATAAAGGACAACCACGAAAACTACCCGAAACTATAATCAAAAGCCTTTTTCCTCTGTTTCTCCTCTCTGTGGAACCGACGACCAACAAGACTCCTATTAGGGTTTCTTGTTTTCTTTTTGCAAATTGTAAAATGGCATGGTAATTGTTTTCGTGTGCCTCTTGTTTTTCTTTAATTAAACCGGCCACAAGGGCCCTTAAGGTATACATTGTTTTTCGTTTATAAATAATTCCCGTGTTCTAATGTTCATGTCGGGTGTTCGTTTTTTAACTCATTTCAATTTCTTGCCGTGTTTTAAGTATTATACGTAAATACTTATCGTGTAATAATTTACATACGTAATACTTGTAGTAATTAATTAATATATGTAATATTTATTTTGAATATTCGTGATACGTGTCGTATATTAATTAATCGTGAATTTTTAATTTGACTGTGTTTTCATACTTAATGCTATTAGGTATTTTAAAGGGGATTTTACAACTCTTCCCCTCTAAAAGAATAATTCGTCCTCAAATTAGAGGTACCGTAAGATGGAAAGAACATGGACATGACGTGACTGAAGAGAACATGGAACGTGACGTGACTGAAAGGAACATATCTGACTTATGGACAGAAAAGAATGAGAATTCCAGATGGACTCCTCCGTTTCAAGTGGCATCCCGCTCGGAACGGTCCCTCTAAAAGATCTTGACACGAATTAAAATCTTGGTCTTCATGACCCTGACTTGACGGTACATAACAATTTCCGGTTCATCAACGTAAGATAGATCCTCATACATCTAATCGAGATGAGAATTAAAGTGCAAGGGTAACTAAACCGTTACGATTCAAAATGACCTGGAATAACTGACATTAGTAACGTCTTAGCAATGATACGCGAGACATACTGAAATGTAGTACGTGAACAATTGTGAACGTGATACGTGAACAATTGTGAATGTGATACGTGGAGATATGGTGAGTGTAATATGGTGAGTGTAATACGTGCAACATATCGTGAACATGATATGAGAGACGTAAGGTGGACATGATATGTGAAACATATCGTGAACGTGGGATAACTGAGGAGGCAACGCCAAACGATATGAGGTGAGACGTGGAATGTGACGTGCAACGTCCGTTTGAGAATGGAAAGTTTATTAAGCTTGAGTCTGGTCTCCCAAGCTTTCTACAAAATTTTCCAGAACGAAATTGTGGAACATAACCCGCAAGTTAGAATACGATCGTGAACGTGATCAGTGCCATGAACGTGAATGCGAAAGCAAATCGAAGAATCGCCCATAATAAATACGAACGCGAACCTTTATCTGATTTGATAGCTGAAAGAGTGCCAAGTGATCGTACGATCTCTAGCTGGAATGTCTGAAAATCTACTACTGTGAAATCTATGAAGATGAAAGGAACATGCAGACTTGGTCGTACGGTTGAAAGTAACCTAAATAGCATCATGCTTCTCTGAGCCTACGGTAATCTGGTAACAAAATCCATGGAGATCTTATCCCATTTCCATTTGGAAAGTCTTTCCGGTGGAAATAGCTACTAGCATGTGGGTGTTCTATCTTAACCTGCTGATATGTCAGGTACTTAGATATGAACATAACTGCATCTTGTTTCATAGAAACTGGATACATAGAAGTTTGGAAAACTATGAGTCTCTGAATTTAGACTTCTCTCAATGTAGGATTCTCTAGCAAACATAATTCACTTTAGGATTCTCTCCTTTACGCGTAAGCTTAGTCATGGTAAAACCCAACGTGAGAAACAATGTGATTCAGCGTGTCACTGTAATCAACCAGAACTAATACTGGAAAAATTTCAGGTTGAAATTTCTTCTGTCGTAGAATTTGCAACATAGTGCAAATATGGTCGTCGTGCTCTTCTCTAAACTTAGAGAAGGCCAGGTCGACGTTGATGAGACTAATAACGAACGTGTTTATAAGTTCATGGGGAAACTCAGTTCATCAAATCTATAAATGTTGTTGGAGAATCCGTGCAACCAAAACAAAAGTCATGAATTTAGCATGACCCAAATCGTGTACGAATGGAAGTCATGGAAATGTCGTGCTCTTTTATTCGTCCTTGTTGGCAGCATGATCGTGAGTCGATCTTGGATAAGTGCTTAGAACCCTATAGTCGAGCGGACACGTCGTCAATACGTGGAGGAGGATAACGTCATGAATGGTGATTTGTTTAAATCGACGATAGTCGACACATAATCTCGTGTTACCGTCCTTCTCCTCAATAAACAGAACCGGTGTACACCATGGTGATACACCTGGAGGATGAGCTTCTTCAAACATCTCGTGGCTGATCCTTCAACATGTGCGATGTTAAGTTCCACCTTGTGGATGGAAGGTATACTCGGAGGTCTTTCTGGAATATATCAGGTGAAACTTTGAGATGATCGACTGATTATGAATAAAAGAAACTTCAAAAGTCGTGTCATAACTGATAGGTGGAAAATCTTCGTAGCCATGGAATAACAACCCCCGCTTGTAAAGAAAATATATTTTTATATGTTTTCCTGATGGAAAACCATGTTGAATGTATTCAGGAGCCTGAACATCGTTGTACATAATCTGCTATGCATGGTGACCAATCGTCGCGTGGTGTGTTGTTCGTAGTCTATAATCAGAGTCATATCTAACTCGCATCTGTCCGAGGCAAGTGCATTAGCAGATTGGAGCTTATCATTAGACTGAAGGAAAACCTTCGTACACATGGGTGATACGAATGGTGTCCTTTATGGTCATGGATATATGAAATATGCGATCGAGAAATGAAAGTGCCATGTCATTATATGAAGTAGACGTGGCAGATTTCACCGAATGTGTTTCACCTGTCTCATACAGAACGAACACTACGTGTCCAAACGTGAACAATACGTCGGTGATGGTACTAAAATTCTGGTGGCCTGACTAATACATGGCACAACATAGTGGTATACCCCATGGAGGGTACCCTAAATTTCTTTGGGCCTGGTTGAAAAGTTATACATGAGTCATGTGTCCTTACTCATGTATTGAGAAAATATGCGTATGACATGTGTCTTGACTGGTGTCTTGACATGTATCTTCAGAAAATATACGTGAAACATGTGTCTTGTCTGATGTCTTGACATGTGTCTCGAGATGTGAAACGAATAAAATAGAAAATCTTAGGTTGTCATGTCAGAATTGGTGGATCAGTTAGACTGCTGACCCTTTGTATTTCTGATCACATCCGCTACCAGAGCTTCTGTCGATATTGCAAGAGTGGTTTTTGTCATGGTAGTTGTTACTACCTCCATGTCTGTCGGTTCCATGACAGTCATTATTGTGACTGTGATTCATGTAACTTCCGCTGAGTGGTCGGCTGGTACCGGTTCCCATTCATATGCTGGAAAAGACAACTGAATGGCTCGTGACCTATGACTAAGAAGGTAACGATACGAAATAAAATGGTAACGCCTGGTGGATTAAGTATAATTCTAGTCTGGTTGCTCTGATCTATCGCCTTCGTCTTTGTTTTGTAGAATCTCCAAGCTGCGAGCCGCATCATCTCTTGAACAACATTGGTAAGCGTAAAAACATCCGAGAAAGTAGAGAATCGATTAGTACTACACATGGAGTGTGGTCACTGTAATACATATGGAATGTGGTACATGAAGTACACATGTAGTTCAGTACGTGGAGTACACATGGACTACGGTACGTGGAGTACACATGAAATTCACATGAGATGATTGATATGGGTGTCAACCATCTCATATGATCAAAGGAATGTAAAAGATTAAATGGTTAAAACCAAACTGAACAGTACAACGTAATAGCCCAGCTAATTTAGTGTAGACATAGTTCCAGTTGCGTAGGAAGCACAAAAGCATGATTACGGAATCGAATGATGGCCAACATGAAAACGTGATTAATGAAAACCAACCATGACTATCATGAAAGCATGATTAAACACAATTCATTAATTTCTAGCATGCAAGCATAATCAATATGATGAAAACATATTCAACATAGGGAGACATAAAACATAATTAGCATGAAGACGAAATCAACATGAGAGTATGAAAACATTGTCGCCATAAAGAACATAAAAGCAATTAATGAGGGGACATGAAAGAAATATGACTGTCATGAAATGAAATCTAAAATCGCTGGTGCGGACGACCATGGGTCGGTTCACAAAACAAGTTTGAGATGAGTTAGGGTGAACGCATATGGGTCAGTTCACAAAACAAAATTGACATGAGCAAAGGTGAACGCCTATGAGTCGGTTCACAAAACAAAATTGACATGAGCAAAGGTGAACGCCTATGGGTCGGTTCACCAAAATAAAATTGACATGAGCAAAGGTAGACGCCTATGGGTTGGTTCACCAAAACAAAATTGGCATGAGCAAAAGTGAACGCCTATGGGTCGGTTCACCAAAACAAAATTCGAATGAAAAGCACGTGCGACTAAATATGGTCAGTCTTGTACCAACTGTTACTTAGTCAAAAACTTAATAGAAAACGTGTGACTAAATATGAACTATTGTGGTTCAGTCCATACAAGTCAAACTTCACAAGGAAACATCATGCATAAAACAACGACATGTAACTAAGTATGGATGACTGTTGTTCAATCAATATTAGTAAAACAATTCTGAAGAAAACGTCATGGTTAAGAACAACAAGGTTCTAAAAATATCAATACGTGGAATAATAAAAGTCGTCTTAGGAAGATCCTGGTGACTACCCACTAGTCACTGGTCAAGTTTTAGAGCCTACAGGTCGAAACCTTGGGCTCTAATACCATAATAGTAACACGCCACTTTGATAAGTGGACCGTTACGCGTATTTATGACGTGTCATCAAAGCATGCAATATAATATGTAATAAAACATACATGACCAAAAGGGAAAACCAGAATCAAACATCGGTTCTCAAAAAATAAGCCCAAAACATAAATAAAGTAAATGAAATGCGAAGGACAAAACAAGTGTCCAACCAAGCATAAGTATATGAAGGCAAGAGGAGAAGAAGTCTAAGGCAGCTTCCATCCTATGTGTTAATGCAAGTAATGCCTAAAAACATTATTAGTGTTAACTAATCTTTCTTAGTTTTGATCACAACAAACCATACAACACATTTAGTGTAGAAACACAAAATGAATTATTTAACTAACACTATCATCAAGGTAATAATCATATCATTAACCTTTCTTAATCATACTTAGTGATCATCAAAATGATTATCCTTAAAACTCACTTTTGCTAATAAGACAAAAGACTTTTTAATAAACTTTCTTTTTTAGAAAATGTTTTATTAAAATGGAAAATGAAAATTTGAAAATAGCATATTCCAAATGCTGTTAGAATATCCTTTGAAGGGTTCAAATACCTCAGATATTCCCACCCCACTAAAAGACAAAAAACGGAGCGGAGTCTAGTGGCGGTACCTTAAGTACCTACGCGCTACCTTAGCGATATGGTACCACGGGGTGAGATAAGGTACCGCGCACAGTAGCCGTTATAGATCCGTTGTAACTTTGTCTCCTTTAAATAGTGGGTCAAATCTCATTTTCCAGCAAGCCTCTTGGACGTTTTTCTCAGCCCTTTTTCTATTTTTCTATAGCATAATCATTAGTAAATGATCACTTAATTTGTTAAGGATGTTTACATATGATTATCCTCTTGATCCCCTCCTTTACCATGTCCAATGAGAAGATCACTCACTCACTAGTGTAGTGATAAAGATGAATTTATGAGCTAGTCATATTCATCATGATACCTTTGTGTTTTAGGTCAATCCAATGTATTTATGAATACTTGGACTAGTTGTGTTCATCCAAGTTATTTGTGAATACTTGGATTTGTTGTGTACATCCATTGCATATGTGTTTGCTTGGATTTGTGTTGTGTAAATGCAAGCTACATGTGTGTACTTGGATAAGTCTAGTTGAGTTGTAATAGATTTGCTTAGGAGTTCTCACTAAACTATAAAGTGATGTGGTTGTGTCTTGTGAGTTCTCACTAAACTTTAAAGTGATTAGTACTTGTGTTGTGTGAAGTTCTCACTTAGCTTCAAAGTGAAGAGTCGTGAAGATTGGTTCTACCTTTCGATTAGAACTCGACATCTAGCCTTGTGTCGTAAAATGGTGAAGTATGCAACGTCGTGAAGATTGGTTCTACCTTAAGATTAGAACTCGACATCTAGCCTTGTGTCGTTAAATTGTGAAGTAGGCAACGTCGTGTAGATTGGTCCTAGCTAAAGATTAGGTCTCGACATTTAGCTTAGTGTCAGAAAATAATGTAAGCAACGATGTAAGGTTTTCTCCGCCGAGAAGGGAGCTTGTGGATATAGTGGAAATCTCGAGTAGGTGTACTCAAGGAGTGGAGTAGAAACGAGGATAGAGCTTCGTTGTCGAACCACTATAAATCTTGGTGTCTTCCCACTAGGTTGTCTCCTTCCTTGCTCTTTACTTATTTCATTATCATTATACTTGCTTATTATTCTTGCTAGTGCATTTCAATTGAACCTAATCATTATGCAACTTAGCTTTAAGTAAAAGATAGTTTTGATACAAACCAAATTGAAAGAAATTTTAATTTGGTCACCAATCGAAGAGAAACTATTCACCCCCCCCCCCTTCTAGTTTCTACAATTGGTATCAGAGCGATGGTTACTCAAGATCTTTGAAGTATATTGTACTTTAAAACTTGGATCGATCCATTGTCTCCTCAAATTAGAAGGTCTAGTTGTACTAAAGTTTCTCTTTGGTCAAAACTATGTTTTCTTTGAAAAATAGGTCTTTTAATTGATAACATTGCATCCCACTTAAGATTAGTAGCCTTTATGCATTTTAGATATACTCTTGAAATGTATCTACTAGTTTGCATCTTGCTTTGTGTAGGTACTCATGAAGATCAATCACTTAATTGGTTGTGGATTGAGTTACTTGCACTTGTAGAAGAATCATTTTCATTGATCTTTAACATCTTTGTATAATGCTACCAAGATGATTGGGAATGATACTATTCCTTGAAGACTTAGTACTCATCATAGTCATTGATTGGGCATAGCACTTATTCCTTCATGGATTGCTCTTTGTGGCCAAGGTATGTTTCGTTCTTCCACACGCCCTTTGATCATTCTTTTGATCATTGCTTGACTATGTGCTTGTTCTCGGCATCCTTGCCTTGACATTTATTTGTGGTTTGTGCTTCTTTTCTTTATCCTCTCAAACCTTCATTGCTTGGATACTTGACTCACTATGGTGATGTATAGTGAGTTAGTAGAAGCTTAAAGTATCAAGCATGATTTATATGGTTTGCACCCATACGGTTAGTAGGCCCTTTGTGGGAGAGAAAGTGAATTAATACCTTGCTCATATTTTGGTTTAGACTAAGACTATTATTGAAAGTGATCTTATTCTATACTTGAATAATTGCTTTGTGCTTATTCATTACCAAAGCCGTTTAACGTTTCGCCGGAAAGGCACGTCTTAAACCACTATATATGACACAAGCTCCTCGTTACCACTATTTGAATATTGTCATTAATCCCTTGAGCATTGATCCTAGTCTTGATTCACTTCCCTTGATTTCTCTCCATTTAGTCGTTTTGCTACGAGTAGTCGTTTGTCCGTTTCGGTTCTTTTCGATCTTGATTTAACTCGTAATCCTTCGTTAAGGCATATTTCTTAGTGTTATGATGATCCAATGATATTCTAAAAGGCTCATGATTTAATTTCAAGTATTTTAGAAAAACTGGATTTTCAAAATTTGGCGTTTTTCAGAGATAGAAACCTGCCTCTACAGGCGATTCCTTATCTCCGCGGCTCAAACCCGCGGTTCCTTATCGATAAGGTACCGCGGGCAGTAACTTTTGTCAGAGCGCCAGTTTGTGTTTTTTTATTCTTTTTCAAACCAAACTCTCTCTCTCCCAAAAACACACAGCCGACGGGTTTTACCTTTTCCACCATTGTTGAAGCTTCCAAAACCTTCAATCACTCAAATTAATTGATTCCAAGTTGTGGGTTTCACTCATCCTTCATCTAACATCAATTAATTGTAAGTATTTTCTTTCAATTTCATCTATTTTGTTCTAGGGTTCATCCTTTCATAATTGGGGATTTTTAAAATTGAAATTGAATTAAAACCTTAATAGGAATGTGGGTTGACATGGTAATCTTACTATGATTCCTTAGGTTGATATTCATTAAGATTTCACTAAAACCCACTTATAGAACAAATCCGAATTTAGGCTAAATGATTTTGGTTGAATTATGGATTTGAGATGAACCCATGAACAAGTAGGTAATGACATTGTTAATGCTTACCTAAAAACATTGTTTTGAAAAACCAATGTTCTAATCCATTGTTGATATAACATAGATCATGTGTTCTTGGTCAATGATGGAATAGACACATTGTGAACATGAAAATGATATGGATTCAATCCTATGTTTGTCAAGAAATTGATATAACACATTTTCATTTTTCGTTTTCCTTTTTGATTTTCATATGAGTGATTGGAGAAATATTGTCTTGTGTTTATTTAGGTACTTATCATGTCCTCAAGATATCAAAAAGATCATGAACGAACACGAGCATACATGCCCTCTTCTCCTTACCCTCATTTGATTCATTCTCATAAAAACTCGTTTAAGTCTCTTAAACATCGTTGTTTCCATGAAGGACGCATAGTTCCCTCTAATTGTGTAAATGATTTTACTCGCTTCATGTTTGCATCTATTGGCTTTGATTGTCTTCTTGATATTGATGAGCCAATATTTCCTTCGTTCCTTATGGAGTTCTTTAGCTCATTCACTTTGATAGGCATCAATATTGGAATATCTATACGATTTTCCATCATGGGGAAAATCATTACTTACACTCTTGAAGAATTCGGTGATATTCTTGGAGTGCCATCTAATGGTCAATGTCGATTCACCGATGCTTGGAGTTTAGACTCTTTAGAATCGGCCCCTATTGATGCTCACTATGTGACCGTGCTTCCAACTCCTTCGGACATCATTCATACCCTTTCTAAACCTCGTGAGCATCCTATTCATGGTAAATTTCAAGGAGCTGTTCGAACTCTCTCTCCTTGGGAATTACTATCTAGTGATATTAATGATTTCATGACTCCTTGGACCAAAATCATTAGGGAAAATGCAATGTGTCTTGATGGGAATCGGGATTTAGTACCCACTTGCCTTGCATATATGATGTATTGTGTTGCCACCACAACCCCTTACAATCTCGCATTTTTCATGACTAGAAGAATTAGGTTTGTTCTTCTTGAGTCTAAGTCAAGTCTTCCCTATGGAATGCTTCTTTCTCGTCTTCTTAGAGGAGTCCTAATTGACTTTCCATCTCTTCTATCTTCACCCTATCACTCCGTTGATCGTGTCATGTCCCCCATTCAAGGGAACATTTCACCCGAGATCAATATGAACTCGTGTCAAGTCGAAAATACTTCTCAAAAGAGTCGTCTAGTAACCCTCCCTCAAACTTCATTAACTTCATGTCCTCTTCAATCTCCATCTTGTCCTCCCATGAAGTTGATTCCGACTATCAATTTTATCTCAATCATCTTCTTCGAGAACGCCTCAGAAGTGAATCAAGGAATTAGATGTCATGCTCATAGTGACTTGCAACACTCATCTAGGATGTTTTCATGACTCTCTTCTCTTCATTTGGTTATGTATTAACTTATGCTTGGATTATTATTTACTTCGATCCTTTATGTTAATTATGCCTTCATGTTTGTGTTTTACATAGCTTTGTGCATGCCATATGATAGTTAGCTTATTAAATTATGATCTGTAGTTAACTTTGGCTTGTGAAACCTTTGGGAAAAATCTGGGTTTATCAAAAACTGGAATGGGAAATTTTTGAAAACCTTCTGGTCGCGGTTCCATATCGACCCGCGGTTCCTTATCGATAAGATACCGCCGGTCCTAGATAAGGAACCGCCGGCCACTGTGCACGACAGCATCTTTGCTTTACACTGTTTTCTTAATTTTGTGTACACCTTGCATGATTTTCAGTAATAAACTGCACATTTCCTAAACTAGGGTATCTAAATTCATTATTCACCTAAAATGATTTTAACCCATTACTAGTTTGGATCATCCCCTCAACCATTTAAACCCACCTTGTTTGCCATGTTCTCCACACATCAAACATACTTCCCTAAACCTTAAACCACCCTAATCAACCATGGTGTGTACCAAAACCTCAAACACTTCCAAGACCTCCACCCCAAGAAAAACACTCAAAATAAGGGTTAAGGTAGCTAAGCCTAAATCTTCACATTTCCTCACACCTAGGAATGAGAATGTTCCTATTCTCATTTCTTCATCACCTTCCCCACCTCTTGCACCATGAAAGACTTCTTCCACCCATGTTACTAACCACTCCATTGGTTCTACCTCCTCTTCATTCAATTCTAGAATGAATGAGCTTTCTTCACCCTTCACTCCAAATGCACCCTTGGAAGTGACCACACAACCTCAACCAATCCAAAGCATTCCTTTTGGGAATGACTTTGATGACATTTTGGTGACTTCACCATTTACCCCTCACAACTCACCAATTTCACCAACCTTGGAGAATTTTCCTCCACACTCGCCTATTTCCCCTTTGGGGAACATGCCTCCACTTTTACCCACATCACCCTTGGAGAACATGCCTCCTCCACCTCCACCCAACTCAAACATCCCAATTTTGGGTGTCCCACTTTCCCTCCTCTTGGGTGATCCTTACTTTGGGTTTCAACAAACTCATGGTCCTAGATGTCCATGTTGTCTCTACAACCACTTCCTCATCCAAAACCTAAGGATGGATATGTATGGACTACATAGGGGTTTGCAAGATTTCTTGCTTACTTTGTTCTCCATGCCTCCTCCTAGGAGATGAATGATGGAGTTGTCTTAATAAGAGTTTTCAACAAAACCAAGCCTAAGAAAACTACTTATCTAGATTTTATGATAAGCTAGCTATGTATTAGTTAGTTTTATTTATCTTTGTACTTGTTTCCTCATTAATGAATGTTTATTGTTGTTGTGTTATGGATTTAGCTTTGTGTGATTCTATCCTTTTGTGCACACTAATCAACTTTAATTTGAAATTAAAATTGAACCTAAATCTATCACAACCCCTAAACTTGACTAAAATTGGTTCAAAATGATATCTAAATTATTTTGTCATCCTTTGTCAAGACATTCTTTGTGAATGTGTTGCTTTATGCAACCCAAGCATACTTTGGTTCTAATAGAGGTAAAATTCCAAGATTTGCAACTTTTTGAAAAAGTTTTAGTTTTTCCCAAAACCCAGAAAAAACATTGTTTAAAGTCCACTGGACGCGGTTCCTTAAGGACCCGCGGTTCCTTAGTGATATGGAACCGCCGGCTCATATAAGCTACCGCGGCCAGAAAGTGACTTTAGACGAATTTTTGGTCAAAACCTTTAAACCCTATTCCAAGTCAAGATTCCTTGTTTACTCAAATTGACTAAACATTCCTTGACAATACACATTTTGTTTTCAAATTCTTACCTTGACTACATTTTACTTATACCCCAACCTTGAGAATTCATTCTCACATAACCTTGAGATATCATTCTCACACTCTCACAATGCCTAACTCCTACATTCCTAACCTTGACATTTCTTTGTCACAACCCCACTCACCCAAAGCTTCCTCATCCAAGCTTTCAAAGAAACCGAAAATCTCGGTTCGACCCGTTTGGGTTAAGAAGAATGAACCATCTTCGTCCAAACCACCCAAAAACCCTACCTTCTCTCCAATCAAGTATTGGAATGAGACTTATACCATAAACCCCATCACCGGAGCAAAAGAAAATGTTCCACCACCACCACAATCCTTTAATACCCCCCAACTCAATGACCTTTCCACCTTCCCAAACCTCACAAGGCATTGTGAAAACATTCCCAAACCCCTTACCCCACCACCACCAAACCCTAAGTTTGATGCCATACCCCCATCAAACGATTTTGTGTTGCATCATGGATCCTCGTGTGATTGTTGCCGATTTCAACAAATTGAACTTGCTCATGTGTATGAGAAGTTAAATTTTCTTGAATTCCTCCTCACTCGACCTCCTATTCAAGTTTTCGTTCCGGTGGACAAAACTTCGAATGATGCATCGTCGTCTTTTTAGTTTTATTTTATTTTTAGCAATCTTGGAAAATATCACTATTAGACTAGCTTATGCTTAGTGGTTTATTTTCCATATTTATTGCTTTTAGATACTCATACTATCTGTATGACTATCTTCTTTGTTGTATTATTTTTTTTTTTGTAACTTTTGTGTTATTTGTGTGCTATCTAATTAGTTCTATTTTTGAGTTGATCTTGGTTAAATTTTTACAATTGCTTATGGGTGATTCCATCAATTCTAAAGCTTTAACCCATTGAAAAGCTTATCATCTTCATTTTATTGAAGTTTGATTTTGTCAATTACCTCTTTGGACATACATAGCAAAATACTTGCTTCTAATTTGAGATTTCTTCTCTTTCTCCCTCTCAAGTTACTTAGTAGGTAGTGATCATATATACATTGGTGTTTCTTTCCTTTCTACTAACCTTTGTGTAGCATGTCACCTTAGCTCACAAACTTGGTGCCCCGAGCAAGGGGGAGCAACCAACAAGGAGGAGCTACTAGCAAAGTTCGATGCACTTCAAAGACTTATGCTAACCTTTTTGCTATGACAAAGGGGGAGAAATGATAGTGATAAACTAGTTAATAATTCCATAGTTTGTGTTTATACGTAAATGAGTTTATCGTTTGTCGTAATCAAAAAGGGGGAGATTGTTAATGCAAGTAATGCCTAAAAACATTATTAGTGTTAACTAATCTTTCTTAGTTTTGATCACAACAAACCATACAACACATTTAGTGTAGAAACACAAAATGAATTATTTAACTAACACTATCATCAAGGTAATAATCATATCACTAACCTTTCTTAATCATACTTAGTGATCATCAAAATGATTATCCTTAAAACTTACTTTTGTTAATAAGACAAAAGACTTTTTAATAAACTTTCTTTTTTAGAAAATGTTTTATTAAAATGGAAAATGAAAATTTGAAAATAGCATATTCCAAATGCTGTTAGAATATCCTTTGAAGGGTTCAAATACCTCAGATATTCCCACCCCACTAAAAGACAAAAAAACGGAGCGGAGTCTAGTGGCGGTACCTTAAGTACCTACGCGATACCTTAGCGATATGGTACCGCGGGGTGAGATAAGGTACCGCGCACAGTAGCCGTTATAGATCCGTTATAACTTTGTCTCCTTTAAATAGTGGGTCAAATCTCATTTTCCAGCAAGCCTCTTGGACGTTTTTCTCAGCCCTTTTTCTATTTTTATATAGCACAATCATTAGTAAATGATCACTTAATTTGTTAAGGATGTTTACATATGATTATCCTCTTGATCCCCTCCTTTACCATGTCCAATGAGAAGATCACTCACTCACTAGTGTAGTGATAAAGATGAATTTATGAGCTAGTCATATTCATCATGATACCTTTGTGTTTTAGGTCAATCCAATGTATTTATGAATACTTGGACTAGTTGTGTTCATCCAAGTTATTTGTGAATACTTGGATTTGTTGTGTACATCCATTGCATATGTGTTTGCTTGGATTTGTGTTGTGTAAATCCAAGCTACATGTGTGTACTTGGATAAGTCTAGTTGAGTTGTAATAGATTTGATTAGGAGTTCTCACTAAACTATAAAGTGATGTGGTTGTGTCTTGTGAGTTCTCACTAAACTTTAAAGTGATTAGTAGTTGTGTTGTGTGAAGTTCTCACTTAGCTTCAAAGTGAAGAGTCGTGAAGATTGGTTCTACCTTTCGATTAGAACTCGACATCTAGCCTTGTGTCGTAAAATGGTGAAGTAGGCAACGTCGTGAAGATTGGTTCTACCTTAAGATTAGAACTCGACATCTAGCCTTGTGTCGTTAAATTGTGAAGTAGGCAACGTCGTGTAGATTGGTCCTAGCTAAAGATTAGGTCTCGACATTTAGCTTAGTGTCGGAAAATAATATAAGCAACGATGTAAGGTTTTCTCCACCGAGAAGGGAGCTTGTGGATATAGTGGAAATCTCGAGTAGGTGTACTCGAGGAGTGGAGTAGAAACGAGGATAGAGCCTCGTTGTCGAACCACTATAAATCTTGGTGTCTTCCCACTAGGTTGTCTCCTTCCTTGCTCTTTACTTATTTCATTATCATTATACTTGCTTATTATTCTTGCTAGTGCATTTCAATTGAACCTAGTCATTATGCAACTTAGCTTTAAGTAAAATATAGTTTTGATACAAACCAAATTGAAAGAAATTTTATTTTGGTCACCAATCGAAGAGAAACTATTCAACTCCCCCCCCCCCCCCCCCCCCTTCTAGTTTCTACACTATGCACGTCTTCCAAATGCTCAAGTCTGACCTTGGGTACCAGCCATTTTAGGACATGGAAAGGAAATATACGGCTGAGAAAAACGCTCAGTGAACGGATATATAACATGGTATGAATGATTGAAATATAAGTAAAGACTAAAAAGCAGCAGAAATAAGTGTAAGTCCTGGAAAACTTAGAACATGTTTATAAAACTGGTTTTTTATTTTAAAAAGCTTATGATTAACTTATGAAAACTGCATTTTAAATTTAACCAAGAGCCCATATAGGTCATGAGGTATCAACGTGCATGAATACATAGAGGGGTGGCCTCATCATGCAATTAAAGGGTGATAGGTGTGAAAACACCCATCCTTTTACCACTTAACTATAATAATAACCAAGCCAAAACGTGTATTTTATGTCGTAAATGTCGGAATTATGTGTGATTTGTGTTTTTATTGTGTTTTAGGACCTAAACATGAAAAAGGAAGAAAACATGGGCTATCACGGGCTTTTATCGATGAAAACGAGAAAAGACGAAGTCAAAAGATCAAGAGTGCAAAAAGAACTTAAGTCCAAGGCCTATTCTACAGATTTATCGAAGATAAAGTCTAAAGACGGAAGTTTAATGAAGTCGAAGAACGCAAGTCTAAGTATAGAAGAAAATTATAAGACGAGTTCAATTTATATCGACAAATCCCGAGACGACGTCGAGAAAAACAAAGAATTTAAATCAAGTCGAGACGAGAAAGAGAAAGAAAGAAGGAAGAAACACATGCACTCCCAACTTCCTATATATACCCTCCTAATGACACATTAGGAGGGTGTTAGTTAGTTTGTCATTAGTTAGTATCCATTTTTCATCTTTTGTAGCTTTAACTTTTAGAGAGAGAAAGTGTTTAACTTTCTCTCACTAGCACTTCATCTTTTATCTTTCATCTTCCTTTCTAGTTTTAATCTAAACTTTACTTTTAAAAGCTTAATCTTGTTTTAATATTAATCTTATTCTTCCTTTCTTATTTTGTTTATCTTTGATTCGTGATAATCTTTGATTTTGTTTCATCTTTGAGTTCATGTGATTAAAAAGTTTATCTTTTTATTCATCTATAAGTTTAATACTAATTGAGCTTTGAGCTTGACATGCTTATTGGCTTATTTTGTATTTAGCTTATTAGTTTTAAAGTTTTCTTAAAAGTTTGTCTTTTTAATATTTGTTTATTAAAGTTTGCGTATTTAGTATTTCGTGTCTAAAAAGTTTTCAAATTTGTGATTATTTAGTTGGTTAAGTTTTTGTTTAGTGTTCTTTTTAGAAGTGCTTATTGATTTATTAGCTTATGCTCTTCCATCCGAATATTGTTCCATTTCCATCACAATAGGGCTTCCATATTGCGACGAGTATTCTGATCCAGCTTTGCGATCATTATTCAGATTGTGTATTCCCCCTTATTCTGATCGTGATTGCGATCGCTCATTGCGATCGTATATTGCGACGGGGCTTAAGGCTGCATTAAGACGAAACGCTACCCAATTTTTGTTAGCCATATTCAGATAGAAGTATTCAGATAGAGTTATTCAGATAGAATTATTCAAATAGAATTATTCAGATAGAATTATTCAGATAGAATTATTCAGATAGAATTATTCAGATAGAATTATTCAGATAGAAGTTTTTAATTTTTCGTCATTTACTTTTAAGTATTAATTTTAGTTTAAAATTTCAAGCTTCCACTTTTACTTAACGACATTTAAATTTGTTTTTACATTCTCATTTAAATTTACATTTTCATTTTACCTTAGTTTAAAATAGATAACCTTTCCCCTTTATTTTCCACCAAGAACGACTGAGTCGCACTCTTAACTATTAATCAATTCGAAGAGATCGGACGATAAAATTTTGTACTTGGAAAAACCATGTATTAAATGGCACCGTTGTCGGCTCTTTTCGTGAAGATTAACGGTTTTCTGTGAGAGACGCGTTGGATTTTGGGATCCGTTCACTCTTGAACGTTATTTTTCTTGTCTAGTTTTCAAAAAATTTCAAAAATCCTAAAAAATATAAAATTTTCAAAAATCCAAAAAATAGAAAAACATAAAAAAAACCAAAAATATTTCTTGTCTATCTTTCTTTTCCTTTTGTAGGTGTGTATGCGTACCCGTGCTCGTAAGAAGAATGCAATTCAAGCCAAAGTCGAAACTCAACCTATTGTCACCATGGACAATCGACCAATGATCGAGCTTTTGCTATCGCACGTAAAGGGCAACACTGATGCTATTGTCATACCCGAGATTGGAGCCAACAACTTTGAGCTCAAATCCGGCTTCACTCAAATGGTCTCTGCTCAACCATTCTTGGGGCGTACACTTGATGATCCTCATGACCATATCAAAAGGTTTCTTCAACTCACTAATACGGTCAAGTTTAATGGGGTTTCACAAGAGGTAATTCGCTTGCAACTTTTTCCTTTCTCCTTAGAGGGACAAGCCCGACATTGGCTTGATAAGGAACCGCCACAAAGTATTCTTACGTGGTCGGATTTAGAGACCAAATTCATCAACTACTTTTTCCCACCCTCACGTACTATAGCTTTGCAGAATGAAATCATTAAGTTTGAACAAAAGTACGATAAGACATTTAGTGAATCTTGGGACCGTTTTAAGGAACTTTTAAGAAAGTGTGCACAACATGGTTTCACAAAAGTGCATCAAATTAATACTTTTTACAATGGTTTAAGCATGAATGACCAAGATTCACTAAATAGTGCCTCGGGGGGTAATATTTTTGTTAAGTCTTCTAATGCCGCATGGGATATTATTGAGAATAAGTCTAAAGTGCAAACCAAAAGTGTTCGGGCTAATGTGGCTAGTGCTAGCACTAGTGACACCGAAAGGAGACTTGATAAGCTTACTACGGCTGTTGAAGCACTTGCTTTACAAGCCGTTAACAATGCCAAAAAAACAATGCTATTAATATAACTTGTGAAACTTGTGGTGGGCCACACTCTTATACTAATTGTGATAAAGATTATGATCAATCTCACAGGGAAGTGTATGCTTACAACAACATCGAGAGAGTTCATTTCAAGCCTAATGTCGATGTTAATTACTTGTCTTACAACTCGACAAATTACTTGGCTCCACCCGGTTTTCAGCAAAGACCACCACCACCCACCCATAACAACCAAGGGCCACCAAGAGAAAATGTTCCACAAAATGCTAATGTGAGGGGCTCCAATGCAAACCAGGGAAACTATCACATGCAAAACTAAGGTTTTCAACACCAAGGTTTCAATCCTCAAGGTTTTCCACCTTATAACCAATACCCAAACCAAGTTTTTTAACAACACGGGTTCAATTCACCTCATCCGCCAATGGACTTGATTTTGCAAAAATTGAATGAACATGAGAAAATAATGCAAGCAATGCAAGAATCTACTAGAAAAATGCAAGAGTCTACGGATAGGAAATTCGTTCAAATGTTACAAACCCTTTGTCCCTAAGGTGCTCTTCCTTCTACAACCGAAACAAACCCTAGAGCTAATGTGAGTGCTATTACTACTCGAAGTGGAGCAACTCTAGTAGGACCTTCTATCCCTCCTCAAGTTACTCTATCTACACCTCCTCCACCTCCATTTATCCCTCCTACCACCACACCTAGTACTAGTTCTCCATTACCGTCTCCACCTCTCACGAAAGAAGTACCTAAACAAAACCCTCCACCAACCCCACCTACCACCTCTAAACCTTCTACTTCTCCACCTTCAACATCTCAACCTTTACCTACTACAACCACACCACCTAAACCCAACATCCCTTATCCTTCTCGGTTAGACAAGTGCAAATTGCTTACTAAAGAGGATGCTCAAGTCACTTCTTTTATGAAGATGATCTCTCAAATGAACTTCAACATTAGCCTCGTTGAATCACTTGTCCAAATGCCGAAATTCGTCAAAGCATTCAAGGAATTGCTTAACAAGAAGGAAAAGATGGTTGAGTTTGTCAACACACGCTTAAATGAAAACTGTTCTGCAGTTATTCTTAAAGAACTTCCAGAAAAACTTGGAGATCCCGGTCGTTTTGTGTTACCATGTACTTTTAACCAAACCGAAGAATTTACTGCCTTAGCCGCTCTCGGGGCTAGTATAAATTTGATGCCTTTAAGTGTTTGGAAAAAGATATCATTACCCGACCTTACTCCAACAAAGATGACTCTTGAGCTAGCAAATTGAACTCTCGCTTAACCCGTTGGTATTGCCGAAGATGTCTTTATTAAAGTTGGTACCTTCACTTTTCTGGTCGATTTTGTTGTTGTTGATTATGAAATGGACCCTCGTATTCCGTTAATACTTGGACGGCCATTCTTACGAACTGGAAAAACTTTAGTCGATGTTGCCAAAGGTGAACTCATCTTAAGAGTTGGGAATGATGCACAAGTGTTTAAAATGGGGAAGATTATAAATAAAACCAATGGAAGAGAATCAGCGAATATGATTAACGTGCTTCAAGACGAGCTTGATACAACTACTTGTGAAAGTACAAAGCTTGATGATTTTGTCGTCTACAACAATCCTCTTTTCGACTCTTGCTAGGATAACCCACTTTTCCAAGATAATGTGGATGATTCTCTCTCGAATTTGGATCCTCCACCAATTTATGAGTCTCCACCAATCAATGATGATTTTGATGATGTTAATACTCTCTCGAGTGATTCTTCAAATGATGACCTTGTTCCTACTTTTGATGAAGATCCTCCACCACCAATGCTTGATCCTACTTTGGATGACTACTCATTTGAGGAAGACTTTGCTAATTTTCTCAATACTTACTTCCCCAATGAGAATGATTCTCCTCCTTTATACTTTGATGATGCTCTTTATCCTCCTTCGGATATTAAGAAACCCGTTTCAAAGGAGAAGAAACCGAAAGACACCAACATCCGCAGTACTTATGTTTTGACACCTCTCTATCCACCTTCTGAGGATGAGATTGTGCGATTTATGAGCGGATCTTCTTCAAGGTCTACTGAGTAGGAGTGTTATTTTCCCCTAAAGGAAAAGGTGTTCGATCTCGGTATTGCAATTTTTAAGCCATCTCAGTATCCATCTGATGAAATAAAAGGAAAGATTTTTGGAAACAATAGAGATATGCCTGCACTTCATCCTACTTTCTACCACCGTGCTCAATCTTTGCTTAAGGGAACCTTGCCTACTCTTCTTTGGCTTACCTTGTTCGCCTTAAGCTTGTGCTACTTGATGGATGAAAACCATGTATCTGATCCCGGTGGATGTGTTTCAAGCTTCTTCCTATGCTAATCAAGGTCGAGTCAGGCTCATGACTCGGTGAACAAAAAAAAGCGCTTCTCGGGAGGCAACCCACAATATCTATCCTTTTTATCTATTTTTATAATAAGTGTAGGGCGAGACCCTAGTATGTGTTTGTTGTTTTCTTTCTTATCATGTGCAGGGATTCGAGCTTTCAAAGATTCATTCTTGATGACTTTTGACGACCCGTGATTCCATGTCTCCGTCTTCCCGGTTTTATCCTAAACTCTTTTGATTCTCTATTTTATATTTTCCAATATTAAAATAGGACTCACTTTAGTTGTCTCTTCCTTAGCAAGATTTAAACAACGTGCACAATGCCCTAAGTGTAGGGGAGTTTACTCCCACATGCTTAAACATTGAGGACAATGTTTATATTAACTGTAGGGGGGCTTCTATCGAAGTTAACTGGTCTTTTCCATGAATTTGTCCTCATTTTAACCGGAAAATTTGATTTTTCGACATTTTTCAAAATTTTAAATCTATTTTGGCCTAGTAGTATAGTAGTATTTTCATTTGCTATCGTTATTTACTTTCTTTGCTAGAATAAATTTTGAATAAAGTGGTTTTAGTTTTTCAAACTTCGTGAATCTTTTGACTCAACCCGAGTTTACTTATCCAAGTTTACTCTAGCTAGTATCCTTAACGTGTTTAAGTCAAGTTTTGCTAGGCTTTTATATAGGGAACTTTAAAACACGAAAGTCTTAACTCTTACGGGTTAAGAACAAGAACTTTTCGCAAGTTCCTGTAATTGATCCTAGAAAGTCGTTTATCAAGGGAACTTTAAAATGTGAATTCTAAACTTGAAAGAGTCTAAGATTTTGCAAGATCCTATAGATGACTTGAAAACCCAAAACATTGATTTAATTGGCTAAGCATCCACGAGTCTCATTCCTTGGAATTTTAAATTGTGGAGAACGAAAGATGATAGATTCAATTATAAGTTTGGTATTCTTTCATGAATTTATGTGAGTTGATTATGAGCTTTTTCTCCCATCGCTTGCTAATAAATTTAATTGCAATAAGTAAGGTTGTACGATTTGAAAATTTACTTAGCTTCTAGCCCAAGATCGTTTAAAAGTTGCTCGGTATTAATTAGAGTTCATAGCCAAGGCATAACTTATTGAAGCGGGATGCGAAGATTGGCGAGTCCGAAAAGGCCCTAACAAGGCATGAGGGCTATACTTTGTTGCTAAAGATCCAAAGTGATGTGAAGAATCATTTATCAAAAATCAATAAGAAGGATCGAGACACACGACGAAAAGCAAATACTCCCCAAAAGATCATGGAGAAGTCTATTCGAAAAGACTCTAGCAAGGTATGAGGATAAATAGATCCAAGTTATAAAAGGAGGTGGATCGTTGTATATCAAAATCCCAAATAAAGATTGGAGAAAAATGAAGAAGTCGTGGTCCAAATATGAAGAATCTCTCAAAAAGTTCAAGTGAAGAAATTCCTATTATGAAGAGAAGAACATTATTTCATGAACGTCTCTCAAGATTTAAAGTATGAAGTCAATGCCAAAAATCGATCCGAGAAAGGTCTCAAATCATGAAGCGAGTTATGCCAAGATATGAACTTTATGAGGTCCCGAGAAGCAGTTTTAAAAGATTTTGTCCTTTAGCTAACTATTGATTAAATCGTCCTACTTTATTTTCTGCCTAAATAACTATCGAAATAAGTCAACAATGCATCTTCGTGATCATTCAAGCCAACAATAAAATATAAGAGATACACCTAGGAATAAGGGAGTCTAAGTAAATAATTGGGTCACATGAGTTTGTGTTAGTTTGCTAACTTATAATAACAATGATCTCATTTTTAAGCTTGGTATGGGGAACGTGAAACTTTAGGGTGATAATCATTCATGACATTCCAAAACCCTAAGGTAAGTCTTTGATCTTTTTACTTGTTTTCTTTCTCTTTTATGTCTTGTGTTTAATAAAAGCCAAAGTGGATTGATTATGATGAAAAATGTAAAACTTGCTTTGTAATTAATGCATTGCATGAGGGCATTGCAATGGTCAAGTGTAGGGGATTTGATAGGTGTGGAAACACCCATCCTTTTACCACTTAACTATAATAATAACCAAGCCAAAACGTGTATTTTATGTCGTAAATGTCAGAATTATGCGTGGTTTGTGTTTTTATTATGTTTTAGGACCTAAATATGAAAAAGGAAGAAAACATGGGCTATCACGGGCTTTTATCGATGAAAACGAGAAAAGACGAAGTCAAAAGATCAAGAGTGCAAAAAGAACAGAAGTCCAAGGCCTATTCTGAAGATTTATCGAAGAAAAAGTCTAAAGACGGAAGTTTAATGAAGTTGAAGAACGCAAGTCTAATTATAGAATAAAATTATAAGACGAGTTCAATTTATATCGACAAATCCCAAGACGGCGTCGAGAAAAACAAAGAATTTAAATCAAGTCGAGACGAGAAATAGAAAGAAAGAAGGAAGCAACACATGCACTCCCCACTTCCTATATATACCCTCCTAATGACACATTAGGAGGGTGTTAGTTAGTTAGTCATTAGTTAGTATCCATTTTTCATCTTTTGTAGCTTTAATTTTTAGAGAGAGAAAGTGTTTAACTTTCTCTCACTAGCTCTTCATCTTTTATCTTTCATCTTCCTTTCTAGTTTTAATCTAAACTTTACTTTTAAAAGCTTAATCTTGTTTTAATATTAATCTTATTCTTCCTTTCTTATTTTGTTTATCTTTGATTCGTGATAATCTTTGATTTTGTTTCATCTTTGAGTTCATGTGATTAAAAAGTTTATCTTTTTATTCATCTATAAGTTTAATACGAATTGAGCTTTGAGCTTGACATGCTTATTGGCTTATTTTGTATTTAGCTTATTAGTTTTAAAGTTTTCTTAAAAGTTTTGTCTTTTTAAAATTTGTTTATCAAAGTTTGCGTATTTAGTATTTCGTGTCTTAAAAGTTTTCAAATTTGTGCTTATTTAGTTGGTTAAGTTTTTGTTTAGTGTTCTTTTTAGAAGTGCTTATTGATTTATTAGCTTATGCTCTTCCATCCGAATATTGTTCCATTTCCATAACAATAGGGCTTCCATATTGCGACGAGTATTCCGATCCAGCTTAGCGATCATTATTCAGATTGTGTATTCCCCCTTATTCCGATCGTGATTGCGATCGTTCATTGTGATCGTATATTGCGACGGGGCTTAAGGCTGCATTAAGACGAAACGCTGCCCAATTTTTGTTAGCCATATTCAGATAGAATTATTCAGATAGAATTATTCAGATAGAATTATTCAGATAGAATTATTCTGATACAATTATTCAGATACAATTATTCAGATACAATTATTCAGATAGAAGTTTTTAATTTTTCGTCGTTTACTTTTAAGTATTAATTTTTAGTTTAAAATTTCAAGCTTCCACTTTTACTTAACGACATTTACATTTGTTTTTACTATTCTCATTTAAATTTACATTTTCATTTTACCTTAGTTTAAAATAGATAACCTTTCCCCTTTATATTCCACCAAGAACGACTGAGTCGCACTCTTAACTAGTAATCAATTCGAAGAGATCGGACGATAAAATTTTGTACTTGGAAAAACCATGTATTAGA
The DNA here is from genome assembly GCA_025667525.1 of Glebionis coronaria. Classification (NCBI taxonomy): domain Eukaryota; kingdom Viridiplantae; phylum Streptophyta; class Magnoliopsida; order Asterales; family Asteraceae; genus Glebionis; species Glebionis coronaria. The sequence continues at coordinate 163,864,760 of CM046878.1, read as the reverse complement.
GGGGTTGCCTCTAATTATACTAGTCTGGGTAGGAGGGATCAGCTCCAATGTGAAGGATGCAAGGCACACACCAATTCACCATGAAAATCTTGACTGAAACATGTAACTAAGATGCACCCATACGCCCCACATGATAATATAGATAAATGGCCAAATTGAAGGGACGCCACGAGCAATCACTCCGTCGTAGGGAAGTCATAACACTGGTGCCTCCAGTGTTATGGTTATGGTACCTCCATAACTAGAGGAACCGACATGCATGTATATAGCTCAGGAATTTAAAATATAACATAAGCATTCAAACATATAAAATAACTAGGGAAAACAGATGGCTGTAAACGGGGAATCCTAATCAAACATACGAAAGAATGTCCATACTAAAGGACGGAATATCCGTACCTTATGTCCAATAATGAAGTGAAAGAGAAAGCTGAAGGATCTTCTCGGACTTCACATATACTACATAAATAAGGGACGTGAATGAGTTGTCTGATTACTGTATATTTTACTGGTTCTGAGTGTTCTTAGCTTATTTTATATGTCCTTGTCATGTTTTACTACTTTAAATGTTATCTTGTACTTATTCATGTTTTACATATATTATGATTATGTATTTCGTGTATTCTTGTATTACTATACTTGTAGTGTCATAATTAGTAATTTTCTAAAAATAGCAGGTTTCCAAAAATAGAAAGTTTCCAAAAATAGTAAGTTTCCAAAAATAGAATTAAGCTTGATTAATAAGTCCAAAAGATAATCTAAAGCTTAATAGTCTTACTTTATAAGTCATGATGATTTAAAGTCATAATATAGTAAAGTTTATTAAAATAAAGTATTTTAGTCTATACATGATAGTTATTAATTAATAACATAGTACATGGTTTATTAAAGATTATTAATTAATAATAAAGCTTAAATAATGTTAATAATACTTTACCGTAAGTTTATACTTGTATAATTAAATTAAAGTATAGTTTAATTTAATTAGTCTAACACGTGTCATGTAATGTGTCATGAATAATTATTTAATATAATTATTATAGTCTAAGTTAATTTATTAAATAAACCATGTTAATCTTCATTAATAATCTAGCCAATTAATAATATCCTAAGTTTAATTAATTATACTACCATTACATGATTAATATAATATTAATTAAATAAAATAAAATAATTTATAACATGATTAATTTAATATACTGTTAGAAATACGTTTTTAACGTATATTAGAAGTATCGGTCACTCCACAATATTATTTATGTTGTAATAGCTCGTAGTTAATGTTGCTTATTAAGTTAAGTAAGAAACCGACCCATGGGCTTGTCATGGGTCGGCCCAAGCCCAAATAGTGGCCTTGGATATAAATACCCCTTTTCCACCATGGAAAGGGGTTGGTTGTTGACATTCCACTTTTATCATTTGAATAAAAACACATAGTTTCTCTCTCACTTTCTCTCACTAGTTTCTCTCTCTAGGAATCTTCAACCCACTTCATAGATTAACAAGATTATCAATATTCTACATTTGGTATCAAGAGCTATGGGGTGATTTAAGGTAATGATTTGTGTTGTTATTTAGTTTTTGATTGTATTAGTGTTATTTAAGAAGATCCATCTTGATTCTTGGAGTTTTTGGTGATTTTGTGATTGGGATTAGTAGATAAGTATTAGTTTTTACTTATTTTTGTAGAAATCACAAAACTTTTTGGGTTATTTGGTAAAAATCTGGGTTTTTTCTTCATATTTTTGATCGACTGTTACTCGAACAAAGTATCTGTTTCCCAGTAAAGTTCCGAACCAAAAAGTTCCGGATCAAAAAATTCCGGATCAAAAAGTTCCGGATCAAAGGAAAGTTCCGGATCAAGGGAAAGTTCCGGATCAAGGGAAAGTTCCGGATCAAAGGAAAGTTCCGGATCAAAGGAAAGTTCCGGATCAAGGGAAAGTTCCGGATCAAAGGAAACTTCCGGATGAAGAGTTCCGAATGAAGGACTTCCGGATGAAGAGTTCCGAATGAAGGACTTCCGGATGAAGAGTTCCAAGGACTTCCGGATGAAGAGTTGTTGGATTGATAGTTGTTTGCCTATTATCATTACTTGTTGAAATGTGTTATGCTTAGAAGTAATAATGATACATATCTATATATTTTTGTACATCAACCTTTCATGTCTTATCTTAAGCAGATACGATGACTAATCCAACAGTACAAGCAATCCAAGACTCTAGAGCAGCCGCAAATGCCGAAGCACGAACCCTCAAGTTCATACCAAACAATTACCGGCTGAAGCAAGTCTCAAAATCCACTCACCATGGATTCAAAGTAGCCATAGAAATCCTTGATCACTCTCACTTTAAGAATGCTTTATGGAGTACTGCCTTGGTGCCGTATGATTACATGTATGAGTTCTGGGCTACCAAGGAAAGTACTTCAAACAAGATCACCTTCACTCTCGACAACAAGCAACAGACACTCACAGTTTCAGACTTCCGTAAGATATTTGGAATACAGGATACACCCAAAGGTATGTCATTTTCGAGGGATCCCACAAAAGACGAACTTATGGAGATGTTCGAGGCTCTTGGATGTCCTGACATACGAGTTGTGTCTGAGTTTACCACCGCTAAAGTGGGTCAACCTTGGCGAGCAATCTTGGGTATTCTCAGTAGATGTCTTACACCGAAAACAAGTGGGCATGATGCTTTGCGTGGTCCAATCATGAACATCTTCTATGGCATGTACAAAGGCTCAAATGCAGATTATGCATTATTGATGTGGGAAGAATTTAACTTTCAACTCTTCCAAAACAAGAAGCTGAAGACTAATTTCTTTCCTTACCCTCGGTTTGTCAAGCTTATAATTAATTATTTTATGAAGAATGATGTTACTATTGATAAGCGTGCAGCAAGTCGTCATCACACTGAAGAGGCTGATCACACTCTGGATCTAAGGCATGAAGTACCATCTGGTGCTATTATTCCTGGTCCTATTCCCGATTATCTTTTGACGGATAAAATTAAAGCTTCTGCTGATTACAAACTACTGCTACTAGAAATCAAGAAGCTAAAAGCAAGCCTTCAGACAGGAGAAGATTCGTCTACTACGGTCAAGAGTAAAGGTAAACGCAAGCAACCAGCTGCTTTATCTGAACCCGAAACCAAGAAAAAGAAGACTGAGGCTAAGAAGGGAAAGAGAAAGGCTGATGAGTTAGTTCTTCACGACGAAGAAGATGTTGATGATCCTACTCTTGACAAGGCTGAGAGAAAATTAATGAAGATAGCTATTGAAAAGAGTAGGAGAGACACGGGCGGTAGTGGTTCGGGTGCACAGATGAATATTGAAGAAGAATACGAGGAGCCAGAGGATGTTTATGAGTTTGGATCACCTAAACGGTATTCTACTTCGAAGGATACATCCATCCCTGTTTCAGCAAGTGTTGAAAAGGAGTCCGGTGCTCCTACAATCATGGTACCTACTCAGCCTTTAGTAACTCAACCTCCACCAATACAGCCCTTACCAACCCGACCGGTTCCAACACCATTTCTTCCACCTCCAATAACTACCATCCTCAGTACTGTAGATACAACCGAGCCTCTTCAACCAACCCAGAGCAGCTCAGCATCATCTTCAATGGCTGCATTTGTAATGGCAGAACTCTTGGATAAACACACGGATAATCAAAGACAAGAGATGAATAACCTTCGAGAAGAACTACTTCGACGGGTACAAAGTGAAGAAGCCTCAAAGAAAGCCCAAGAAGAGATGCTTGATAAGTTCGCTGCAGAGATGGAGTTGACACGTAAAGCTCATGCAGAAGAACTAGCTCAGGTTAAGCAGGCTGAAGCTGATAAGTATGTTGCACGAATCACGAGACTTCAAGCTATGAAGGATAAATACAAGGAGCAGAAAGAAACACTTGAAGCTTCTGTTGAAGAGAGAGAGTGAAAGAATCCGTTGAGTCCCTTATGCCAAAACTGCGTGATGAGTTGAAAACACTCGCGGCTAATAACTTGATGATCAAGTCATCCAATCCTTCTCAATCCGCCTACAAAATTGCATATGACTTGACGGATTTTGAATTAAATAAGATCCTTAAAGCTCGTATAAGGGAAGTTGGATCTTTTGATAAGTCTAAAGTTCAACGTGCTCTCTACAAATCACTCAATGACGCTATCATGGAGGATGATCGGTTGTTCAAAATATTTGGAAGTGTGGTACCTTACCACATTCTGCCTGAGGAGGAAAAGGATGATAGTGAACAAGAAGAGGGTGACGGTGAAGAAGAAGAAGAGGAAGAAGAAGAAGATGATGATGGTGATGATGATGAGGATGATGATGATGATGATGGTGATGATGGTGGTGATGGAAATGAGGAGAGTGCTAAGGGAAGCAACGAGGATGACGATGAGGATGATGATGGTAAACAGCCTGAAACGGGGGACAAGGTTGCCAGCACAAAGAAACCATCTAAGTCTGGTACCAAGTCTAAGAAAGATGCTGCGGAAAAGGAAAAATCTACTTCAACGGAATCAAGACGATCCAAGTGGCGCCATGATGTGAATGCTACTACGGCATCATCGATTCCCGGTACATCTATTGCTGTGTCTATACCTGTTACCACTAACCCTGTTAGTTCGTTTGTTGCTCCTGTGATTGCAGAATCAGTAACTGAACCTGAAGCTGCACAACACTCGCCTGTTCATGACACCGCCGAGATGCCTGAATCAGAACCAGCAAATGTTCATGTTTCTACTCCTCTGCCACAAGAACCACAATCTACTGTTCCCGAGTCAAGCACACGGGACTGGGCGGACACTTTGGAGATTGATGAAACTGCACCGCCACAAGCTTGGATCACGGCAGCTGCTAAATATGATCCAATCACAGACGCTGACAAAGATGTTCTATATCTCCGTATCCATAGTCTGATTGACTTGTGTGCATTTCTGGCTCATGAGTATAAGACTTCGGTCACTCCGTCTTTGGTGAAGAGAGCGCTAAAGGATAAGAGAATCCGCGCCAAAACTAGGTTAACCCGAATGGAGTACGAGTATTATGCTGACGAGGTTCTGAAAGCTCTTAACATCGTTCAAAGGCCAGGCCTCCATGAATCAGAAAGAGCTCCACCTCCACTTGATCCTTCTCAAGATAATCAAATTGCTCTCGACTTCTTCGTCACATATGATCTTGAGTATCTCCTCAAGGGTTCATCAAAGTACGCAACCTCTCTGACCTTGCTGAAAGCTGCCAACTGGGGAACAATACCCTGGATCGAGGAAAAGGTAAACCGACTCTGGGTCCCAAAGGTAACTCGTAATTATGATATGTATGCTGTTATAGGTGCATCTCATTGGGAAGAACGAGTCCGAAGGGCGTACAGAGGTTGCTGCTTAGCCAATTCAGGAAGCAACGTTAGATCCGACATTCGCATCTCCAGCATTTTGGGACTGAAAACTGAAGCCAAGAATGGCTATTATCATGTGACGGAGATTCGTCTAAAAAGGGAGGATGACAGAGAATACAAAATCCAGCAGGGAGATTTTTCTATCATTCGCCTTGAGGATATCGAAGACATGTTGCTTATGATGACCCGGGATCAACTCACCCATATTGCTCGTGAAGACATCATTGCCTTGAATACAGCACTTCGTATGTTCACACGAAGCGTTGTTATCAAGAAACGAGTTGAAGATCATCAATTGGGAGTCGAAAGCTACCAAAGGAAGCTTAACCTCACTCGTCCAATGAACCAAGTTCTACCTCAACATGTCGCTAGATGTCCCTATACCGGCATTACTGTTCCGAATTACGGGATTTTCTACTTGAACAGCCGTGGGATAATGAAGTTTATGAGGGTAGGAGAGCTTTATAAGTACAGTGATAGGACTCTCCTATACGTCAGAGGAAAATTGGAGCATCTTAATTCGGGTGGGTCTTTACCAGAGATGACCGAGGATGGGCATCAGGGTTATCGGCAAATGGCGAAGTATGTGATCAAGAAGATTGATCAAAAGCTCCGTGAACGTAGATTGATGAGGAGCTTAGAAAGGTTCGTTGGTGGTAGACCATATGGAGTGCACCACAAGTTACTGCAACGATCCATCTAATGGGTCGTACATTTCAGGTCCACTTTATATTGGTTTTTAATTGTGAATATGTAAATTTGTGAATATTGTGCTTTTACAGCTTGATGTAGTGTTAAGGTATGATAATTTTTCAAGAATTTCTCACGAGATTCTAAATCTTTCAAAATATATCATACTAAAGCACTACAACTATCCCTTATTAATTTAAGGGGGAGTATTAACATGTTGTATGGCCAAACATCGATTTCATTTTTTACCCAAAGACCGGTTAATCTATTCAATATCCCAAATATTAATGGTTAACATTTTGGATAAGGGGAGAAAATGGGATTAAGGAGACTTAAATGATACTTGGCTAAAAGATGAAAAAGACTTAACGATAATCCAACTTAATATGTGTAAAGCACGTGTTAAGGGGGAGCGTTTTTGATGAACAAAACACCTAAGGTACAAAACTTTTGATTTCAATATCACAAGTACCTTAAGTGATTTTCAAGGATTTTTCATGGTGGCTATACTTTCCCAAAACACGCTTAATTCACGACGAATGTGGTGACAAAAGGGTGGTAGGAATAGGTTTAGTCCAATGATTCATCAGAGCCGATGGAATCTTCCCAAGGACAATTCCCTAGATAGAATTAGAAGTCCTAGGAAAGTTGGAGAAAGATTGTGAACGTAGCTGAATGCCGACCAAGTACTTAAGCTAGCACTGGAACAATCACAACAAGGTGCTAGTTATGACGTATTGGTAAGCATTGAAGGGGTTGAAGAATGAAAAAGAATTGTAAAGATAAAGGGTGTAAAGAAAGAAGCCCTCCTTACAACTTTAGGCAGAAACCGGGTCAATACATATGCTATTGAGGTCATTTTGTTAATGATTCTCGATATTGAAGAAAGACATCATGGACCCAGTGATGCAATGCACAACCCTTCCCAGCTAACTCAAATATCTCTCAAAAGGTATTTGTTTTAATCACACAGAGATCAACAAGTTATCTATTGGTTTATTCACTCCGAATAGACTGATATTGAAAAGGTGGCACTCCTCTCCAGCCATCGCTCACTAAATCAAAACGCACTATCGAATCTAGAGCCACGAGATCATCAAAAGTCTCATTAGGACACTTTCCATTTATTCCTTTCTTTCTCACACACTGTGAAAAGTAAGAGATTTTTATGAGTCCTACGCAGTATTCTTGTAATATTGCCAGAACATCCGAGTAATACGCAAGTATTAAAATGAAGATGGAAATCCTGCTTGAGCCAACATCAAACAAGCTCATGGTAGGTTACACGTGCGGTTCTTTAAGAACCAATCTTGTGAAAAACTGGAAAGAAACAGTGGTTTAATTCTTAATTGAACTTAAACTCGTTCTAGGCCTCTACGCATTATCATACGATCTTGCCAGAACACTCAGAGTGACTCTTTATTGATCACAGTGACGAGTGGAAATCCTTCTAGTGTTAACATCAAACAGCACTTGGTAGGTGACGTGCAAGATTCTTTATGAATTGAGCTAGTGATAACTGGAAAGCAACGATGGTGAAAATCTTAATTGAAATTCACTTGTTCCAGGTTTCATGAATTGACGGCTTCAATCATAAGGATTTTTAATCCAAATGATTCACTCTTTATGTTCGCAGTCAGCTTTGGACGGTCGAATAAAGAGAACGGGTTTACCCACGAAATCCTGTCAGGAAGTTACTTAATTGAAACTATCCGTCACGGGTACGATATCTAATATCGTCCAACGGTCTTCATCGACCGGAGGTAAAATGCTACCGAATTAGAATAAAATGTCAAAGCCATTTTATTCGTGTTGTTGCTGTGTACCTGTTGAAGACGGTGGCGTTGCTGTGTACCTGTTGAAGACGGTGGCGTTGTTGTGTACCAGTTGAAGACGGTGGCGTTGCGGTGAACCAGTTGAAGTCATTCCCACATGCTTATGTTTTTCTGCATCAAAGTTTAGCAAAAATTCAAGAAAGTACAAAATGAAGTCTTCCGCTGTACCAAACTCTGAAGCTTTCGAGAATTTAACAAAAGACATAAGTGTGTGGAACATGGAGTCACGAGGAGGCAAGATTCACAAAAAGGCAAAGATCGCACGTGATTGGTCAAAAGAACAATGCTCTCAAGCCAAAGCCTAAAAGATCAAATCAACATATTCACAACAAAAAGAAAGAAGAAAAGACTACGAGTTGAAGAACGAAGACTTAGTATAGTATGCTAGGTTTAGAACTTTGTAAACGTGGAGTGACCTCCCTTAGGGGGAGATTGTTAGAAATACGTTTTTAACATATATTAGAAGTATCGGTCACTCCACAATATTATTTATGTTGTAATAGCTCGTAGTTAATGTTGCTTATTAAGTTAAGTAAGAAACCGACCCATGGGCTTGTCATGGGTCGGCCCAAGCCCAAATAGTGGCCTTGGATATAAATACCCCTTTCCACCATGGAAAGGGGTTCGTTGTTGACATTCCACTTTTATCATTTGAATAAAAACACATAGTTTCTCTCTCACTTTCTCTCACTAGTTTCTCTCTCTAGGAATCTTCAACCCACTTAATAGATTAACAAGATTATCAATATTCTACATATACATAATTAAATTAATAAAATTTATTTAGTAAATGTTAAACCAAACCCCCTCGTAATAATTTTCGTGTAACACGAACCCGATAACCAAGCCACACCGAGACACTAAGTCTCGGCCTGACCTCGAAGCAAACCACCACCACAGCCGGCGGCTGTGGTTTTTAGCCGGCGGCCAACAGCCTTGGCTGCTGCCGGCTACCACTGCTCGGCCTGAGTTCCCACTGGTTGTAGGCCGGTTTCCCCCGTTTGCACAATACACCCACCGACAGCAGTGGCCTAGCCACTGTCTGCCCGTGGTTCCCACTGGCTAAACCAAGCGCACCCTTGCTGTGGGATTTGTGTTGCGGTTGACTCAATAACCAGCCACCGAGACATTTGTCTCGGTTTCTATGCCAGCCAAAACGAAACCCATTTTAATCTCGATTGTTTACATGTTTTATTATCAAAAATCATGTGTTCTTGAATTTAATTTAATGGATATCATGATTCAATAAAATAAAGAAAAGAAAATTTGATTATCGAAAGTATGTGAATCACAAATGACAAACACGAACACTACCCGAAACTAGAATCAAAAGCCTTTTTCCTCTTTTTCTCCTCTCTATGGAACCGGTGGCCAGCAAGACCCCTTTTAGGGTTTCTTGTTTTCTTTTTGCATAATGTAAAATGGCATGGAAATTGTTTTCCTGTGTGGTGCAAATACTAGTAATGGATCGGGCCCTGAGCCTCTTGTTTCTCTTTAATAAAACCGGCCACAAGGGCCCTTAAGGTATACATTTTTTTTCGTTTATAAATAATTCCCGTGTTCTAATGTTCGTGTTGTGTGTTCGTGTTTTAACTCATTTCAATTTCTTGTCGTGTTTTAAGTATTATGCGTAAATACTGAAAGTTTATGGACTTATATTTAATAGTCGTGTGATAGGATCGAACTCGAGATTACGGGATTGCACTCAATACGTAAAGAGTTAATTTATTTAATAAATATTTTTATTATATTTATTAAATTAAGTCGAGCTATAACTTTAACGACCGTTAAATATCTAAAATTTAAGTATTAACGAGCGTTGTGGAATTAAAAGGAAGAAGAAAAGAAGGTTCTGGAACACCCCACAAGGGGGTGTTCGACCGTTGGTTATGGGGACAAAGGGGAAGGAAAAAACTTTCCTTATATTTGTTTTTACTTGGGCTACAAGAAATCCTAGGCCTATATAAACAACCCCTCACCCTCATAATTCACACACAATCTCTCTTCTCTCCTTCTTTGGCCGATCGTAACATAAAACCACAAAAGGGTTTTGTGTGGTTTTTTCTTAGTATTCGGTTTAGCTTATAATCTAGTCCTAGCCCCTCTATAAGGTTGTTGGGTAGATTTTTCACAAGCATTGAAGCTCGGTTTACACGTGGTAGAATCACGGTTAGCTCGTTGTATTACGTGTGTATATGAACGTAATATAGTCTTACTTTAGACTATATCTTGGTGGTGTTCGTTATAAACCCTAATTGGTGATTCGTTCTTTATCTTATGGATTTGCTTTAGCTAAAAGGTACGAAACCCTAATTCGATTAATTATAATTGTGTTATTATGATCTTGTTAAATAGCTTCCGCTATATGTGTGCTTTGATCTCGTTTAGGGTTTTGTATAATTGTTATGAACTATATAAACCTTCAGTGGTATCAAAGCCGTTTTAACATGTTATAATTATCGAAAATCTAAATTATTTAACTAATAATTGTTTTGAGTTAAAACTACATGTTTTTTAGGTTTTCTTAAAAATTAGGGTTTTTTTTTAAATTAGGGTTTGGTCGATTTTTGTTAAAAAAAAGAATTGTTTTTAAAACCTTAAATTACATGTTGTATAATTTTAGATTAAATTGCATAATTAATTGTTATGTCATGTAAATCAAAGGTTACGATACAAAGAGATTTAATTGTTAAGAGATTTGGGTGGATCCATGATGAACGTGCATGTTTTCACTGATCGTAAAATTGTATGGTTATATAATTTTATGTGCTACTTGTTTATTTGATTCAATAAATCTTGAATTAGGGAAGACTTTTATATGAATATAAAAACCTAGATTTAAAGGTTATTGAATAAATCGTATACATGTGGCTATTTGATTTATTTATCGCACATATAAATTGTTATTCTGTGTTTATGATTTAGTTTTTTTTACTTGTTTATGTTAAAAATATACGAATTGTTGTAAACAAGGGTTTTTTTTAAGAAAAACAAATATGGACTAAATCATAATAAAATTAAGATTTGTTTGAGATCTAAGTTACATACAGTTACGTTGATTGGTGAATTGCAATAATAATCTAACTGCCTACTCCTTTTGACAAACTATAAAGTGGGTATAACGCACCACTGGTCATGTACCCGGTTAAGGAAGGAGGTGTTAAGCCATTGTCGCCAACCAAATTCCCGGCTCGCCTGTGCGTCAAATTGAAATTACCTACGATTATTATTTGCATTATACCTTAAGGTTGATTTACCGCAAATTCACATCCGAAATCACAATGAATAAGGTTATTGCTTTGTGCTTTAGCCGTAAGTACATTGTGAATAGTTGTGGGTAAATTTTTTGATTGCTTAAACCAATACCTCAACATAAATTATGTAGAAATTTAGTCTCGTGAAAAAGTTTACTAAATGTTTTATTAAACTTATGCTATGGAGTTGTATGCATGCTTCTCCATACATTGATTTTGACATCAAATTTATGCCCTTAAAAATTTAAGTCGAATGCTATCTAATTGACGAACACTTGAAATTACTACGTCGTCATATAAGATTTTGTACGATGTAATGAAGAGAAAACTTTCATAGAATGAGAATTCGTATGTGTTGATCCCAAACTTAGATCGATTTAGCTTTATGTATACGAGATTAGATCAAGTAATACACTTAGAGAAACCTTTGTATATGTTTATGAATCTAAGTGTTATGCGGAATTTAACACTTAAACAAGAACACACAATGATATAAACAAAATTTCACTTTGATTATCAATATCAAACTTGCTTACAATGAAAGTAGTTTACGAATGAAAAACTTATATCAAACATTAACCTAAAGGTCTTCTTTTATAGACATAAGAAGCCTTGTACAATAATCTATGTATCAACTATTCTAGGTAAAGATAAATGTAGAAAATACATTGTTGTTCCTATCTTTACTAGAACTATTCTAGAATACAATAAACGCGTAGAGTATATCTTCCTATCAGTGCTTGTCTTCAATGTGTCAACGCTTGACTTTATCTTGTCAACGCTTGAGCTGTCAGCGCTTGTTTTGTTCTTGTCAATGCTTGTTTTACTCTTGTTAGCGCTCAAGTGATCTGGCCTTAATTTATTCCCAACAATCCTCCCCTAAACTTGATATCCACTCTTATGATCAAGTTTCTGAATAAGCATTAAGGACTAGGAGGAATCTTACAAACCTTCTCATATTGATAGTGAATAAATCTGATCAAATCTTTTGCCACGTCACTTGAATAATCTATTTCCAACTGAGTGTCCTTCATCTTCTCCAAAATAACTTTGGATATGAAATACTGACCATCCACAAGTAGATACTCAGCAAACTTTGTAGAACTCAAATGGTAAACACCAGCAGCTGAATATAACCTCCATTGAAGACCACTGAGGTCATCTTCAAGATCCTTCCAAATTGCAGGATCATCATCTCTTGGTCCACACATTCTTTTGAATGTGGTCCAAAGTTTTATTCCATTAGCTGAAGTTGGTGCTTCAGCCTCATACTTGGTTTCCAGCAACCTCCAAAGGTCCACCAAGTCTTCTCTATCACAACTTGCAAACAAAGATATGAGAGTGGTAAAAATGGTGTACCTCTTTGCCATATCTGCCAATCTTCCAAAACCCACATTCATCTTCTTCATAGCTCACAATTGGGTTCCTGGAATCTAATGGTAACACTTGCACCATATCTGAAGCTTCTAATGGTGAGAGCTTGAGGCTCTTTCTTATAACAGCTTCACTTGGATATAGTGGATCCATATCTTTGGGAAACTCAACAGAAATTCCCTTCTTCACTGGCCTGGGAACAAACATAGCTTTCTTGAGTTCCATTTCTTCTGCAAGTTCTTCCTTTCTTTCATCTGAAAGAAGTCTGAGAGTGTTTGCTTCCTGCACTCTCACCCTAATGGGTTAAGCCTGGCTTTCCAATTCATCAAATGTCAAAGCCTTCAACATCTGATAAGTCCATCCAACTCCATGACATCTGAGCAACATAAAGTATAGCTCCCTTCTATCCCTTTTCAACTCTGAGAGAATATTACTTGCCTTGTGTTTCAATATTACCTGGAAATCCTTCTGAACTCTAAGAAGAATCTCCAAACCCCATATTTGATCTGAAATGGTCAAGTCTGGATTCTCCATGCATCTTTCTTCCCAAGCATTGTACATTTGAACCACCTCTGGCATGTCAAAGTTAACCTGCAATTTCAATTCTCTCAATTTCTCCTCAGCTAACTCATCCCCATACTCAAGTCTTTCTGGTTCTATAATCATCACACTTGAGTCTGAGCTAGCTCCATCACTTCCTTCTTCTGAAGTCACAACAAATGGTGACTCCTTTTTATCTTGTTCCATGATCTGTGCAGCTAATCTTCTATCAAACTCAACTTGAGCTGCATCTTTTGGAACAATCTCTTCTACCATTATACCCTTACCCTTATCTGATGGTGCAATGGTTGGTAAGGTAGATGGTGATACTTGTGTAGAAACCTCCTTGATGATAGATGATGACTGGGATACATCACCTTCATGTGCAGGTCTGTCAACGCCCAATTTTGTCCTATCAACGCCCAAAATATTTCTGTCAACGTCCAAATTCTCCTTGTCAACGCCCAAATATCCTCCCTCGGCGCCTTTTGTAACCTCTCTCAACATAGCTGTAAATGATAAATTTAAGTTGGTAGGAGAGACTAAGGACGTATCAAAACCTGTTTGTTTCTTCAAAGTTGTAAGGGCCTCAGCAACATCCATTGATTGACCATCATGGCTGCCCTTATCACTCAGATTTATTGGATCTTCCTCCCCTTTGGAAGATTCCTCCATACCCCTCCTAGCACGATCACTTTCCAAAACAACAATCCTCTCCCTCAATTGCTTGAGTTCAAGGCCTTGTGAGCTGACAACTTGTACTAAGTCTGCATTTTGCTTTTGCAAGCTTATGTAGACTGCCGTCAATTCCATAAGAGTCATTGGTTCCAGTCTGCCCTCTTCTGAAATGGGGATTTGACCTCCCAAGTCAGATTCATTGGGCAAGGATGAGGACTTAATGATGGTGGGACTGCCTTGGCCAGCATCTAAGCCAGAACCAATAGTCCCAGCCTCATCCAGGTCACCAGCCACACTTATGGTGATGGTTCTCTCTGCTACATGGCTAGGACCACCAGAGGAGAACACTCCAGTAGTCCTTTGGCGTTTCATCAACCTATATTCAGGGGGTGTGGAAGATGGTGTGGAAGAATGGGTAGATGTGGGTTGGTTAATGGGTGTTTGGGTTTGTGAAGGTTGTGTGTCAGCGTTGGAAATAGGCACATCAACGCCAACATTTAATGTGTCAGCGTTGAAGGATTCTGAGTCAATTTGCATGTGTTCAGGTGAAGGTAAAGGTTCAGGAATGGGTTCAAGTTGTGGTTGGGGGTCAATTTATGGTTGGGGTTCTGGTTGGGGTTGTGCTGCTGCAATAACAGCAAGCATAGCTTGGGTTAAAGGTAGGTCACGATGAGGTGGTGAATTCATCTTCATAAAAATAGCTTTCTTTTGCTCAGGGATCTTATAAAAATCATTGTGATCCCTTGAGCAGTAACCTTGAACATCAAAAACTATTTGTAGAAAACGGGGATAAGCTAAAGTCATTTTGTTCCCCTTGTTTTTACACATGCCCTCAAAAATCATTTTAGAATAATTAAATTTTTGCCCTGTTGCAACGCACACAATAGCACTGGCAATGGATCTATTGATCTCATTGTGTACAGTACATTTGGGACTCAAACATTGAAGGAGGACATGTATGAGGTACTTCCAGGCTGGGGGAAATTCCTGCTTATGATACTTGTTTAGAGTACCTTCATCAGGAAAAGGATATCCCAAAGCCCTAAGCCCTTGTTCTATTTCATTTATGGGAAGGATGGCTATACCATCAGCATCATCAAGATGCAAGGCTTGGCGTAAAGCCTCAGTAACCACCCAAGGTCTCCCATGAACAATAGAAGTCAATGTAGTCACTCTATTAACTGTTGAGGAACTTACAGTGTTCCAAAACTGTTTAATATGTGTGACTGGAATGAGTGGTGCATGAGAAAGAGCATACCTTAAAGGGGATGCGTTCAAATACGCCACCATTTGTGTGTATTGGGGGAACAGAGTATCATCAGCTTCAAGATATGCAATCATGTTGTGTTGAGATCTGAACCCCGATTCCAATTCTGATGGTTTAAACTTTGGTGCCATTGATGAAAGCTGTGAAATTTAAGTGAAGAAGATGAAGTTGATAAGAGAAAAATGTGTTAGACAAGAATTATAGATACCCTGTTTAAAATAGGAGCCAAATTTATAGGAGAAGAAAATACATGTGATAGGCCCAAAAATAGGCAAGTATTTTCAAAAATCAATCATGAAAATATTGAAAAAGTTATAAGTTATCTCATGCATTAAATGAAAGTAACAACTCCCAAAATTACGGGCTAAAAATATGTCAAAAAGTAACAACTGGGTAGGTCCCATTGAGTGTCAACGGTCAAAAATAACCTATCAACGCCCAACGGCTATAATCTTGTCAACGTTTGCCTATAGCCATGTCAGCGTCCAATTTGGTCACAACAACGCTTGGAAAATTCTTGTCAGCGTCCAAAAATAAAAATGTTTTAAAAATGAAAAATGACCTTAACAAGTAATTTATCCTAGAGAAGATAACCAAAAGCTGATAATTATTATAGGGCGGCAAGCACTGTCCAGTTATGCACACTTGCTTAAGCAAGATAGACATAATAGTCCTCTAGTGTCCCTTGCTAACCAAAACTCTTAACAACCAAGTTACCTTATAAAATCCCTTGTTACTCCCAGGTAATTCCCATAACAAAATCATTCCCAAGTCTCCCAACAGACCACAACCAATTCTAGGCCAAAAATGTCTTGGCAGCATGCATAGTATATCAACTTTGCATGCTATAGTGCCTCATGATTTAGTAAAACTAACTCATACTCACCTGTGGACACAATCTAGAATTGTGATAAGAGTATCATATGGATACCCAAACATCCTAAAGGTTCCTAAAACCTCCCCTTAAACTATGATACAAAAGTTTGCTAAAATCATGCATGAACATAAAAAATTTATGTCAAGATAGGAATGAAACATTCCAACCATCATCCATAAATAAAAACTTGTCCAAATGCTTCTCCATTGATCCATAAGCAACTCTGTATCCAATGGTATACTGCTAACACCATCTGCACATTTAGATTGAAAACCACAAAACTAATAGTGTTGCTGACAACGCCCCGATAACACATGACAGCGTTGAGGGAAGCTTTGTCAGCGTTAGACAATTATATTGCTGACAACGTTGCAAAAACACTTATCAGCGTTCAAGCAACCTTTGTCAGTGTTAGAAAAATATAGTGGAAAATCTAAATCATCAATAAGACCAATAATAATGCATCATCGTGTACATACTTTTACAAAGAGACTCCAAAACACATATTATGTGAGATTGACCATTCCAATACTTGTTACCAAGTATTGAAACCTCCCAGCATCAAAAGGTTTAGTTAATAAATCTGACACATTTTCCTCAGTGTCAACCCTATCTGGTTGTATTAAACCTTTTTCAAAGCAATCTCTTATAAAATGATGTCTAATTTCTATGTGTTTAGTTTTAGAATGATGTACAGGATTCTTAATGAAGCATAAAGTACTATTATTGTCAACAAAGATCTTAGTATGCATGAAATTGTACCCATAGTCCAACAGCTGGTTCTGAATCCACAACACTTGACCACAACAAGCAGCTGCAACCACATACTCAGCTTCAGTTGTAGAATTAGCCACCACTGTTTGTTTCTTGCATTGCCAAGATATCAACCTGCTCCCAAGAAACTAACATCCACCAGGTGTGGATTTCCTATCAAATTTATCACCTCCATAATCACTATCTGAATATGCAATCAGCTCCAATGGTGAATCCTTTGGGTACCACAAACCAAGACCAGGATAGCATCTCAGGTACCTAAAGATCCTCTTCACAACATAAAGGTGACATTCTTTGGGAGTCACTTGATGACGTGCACAAGCACACACAGCACACATGATGTCAGGTCTGGAGGCAGTAAGATACATCAAGGATCCAATCATGGATCTATAGTGCCTGACATCAACATCTTTCTCATCTCTAATCTTTCCCCAAGGGTGTTCTCTAACCATAGGAGTAGTAGCCCTCTTTTCATGTGGAGAAAAGCCAAACTTCTTCAAGATCTCAGCCACATATTTGTCCTAGGAGATGAAGATACCATCTTCTTTCTGCTGAACTTGTAAACCAAGAAAGAAGTTCATCTCCCCCATAGCACTCATCTTGAATTTGTCTGTCATAAGCTTGGAGAAATCCTCACTCATCTTTGGATCAGTAGACCCAAAAATAATATCATCAACATAGACCTGGACAAGTAACACATCCTTGCATTTCTTCTTTGTAAATAGTGTCTGATCTATGGTGCCCCTCTTGAATCCATTGTCCACCAAATAGGTAGACAAAGTACCATACCATGCTCTAGGGGCTTGATGAAGGCCATACATAGCCTTTTTGACTCTATACACTTTATCTGGATTCTCTGGATCCTCAAAGCTAGGAGGTTGCATCACATAAACTTCCTCAACAATAGTTCCATAGAGGAAGGCACTCTTGACATCCATTTGATAGACTGTGAAGCCCATGCAGGAAGCATAGGCTAGAAAAATCCTAATAGCTTCAATCCTTGCAACTGGTGCAAAGACCTCCTCATAGTCTATCCCCTCCTCTTGTGTATAACCTTGAGCCACTAACCTTGCCTTGTTTCTGACCATAATGCCTCTTTCATCTCTTTTATTCCTGAGAACCCATCTTGTCCCTATAGGTCTGACATATCTAGGACAATCAACCAGCTCCCAAACATCCTGAATTGCAAATTGGTGAAGCTCATCCTGCATTGCTGCCACCCAACTTGGTTCTTTGAGAGCATCAAATATTTTCTTGGGTTCCTCTTGTGACAGAAAACAGGCAAACAAACATGCTTGCACAAGAGGGGTATCAACCTTCTTGTGTATATTGGCAATAAACCCACCAAGACCTTGATGAGATCTTCTAGTCTAAACTGGAGTCATAACATCACCAATGATCTGGGAAGGGGGGTGATTCTTCATTGTGGAAGTGAGAACTCCTCCTTCAAAAAGTCTGGTGTCCTCAACCTCACGCTCCATGTTGCCAATATCTTCTTCATCAGACTCTCCTTCATCAACGTGAGGATGAACCTCTTCATATGAATTGGAGGGTTCACCTTGTTCAAAATTGGAAGAGAAAAGATGTTCAGTATTGTTGTCAACGCCTGAATCTTGTTTGTCAGCGCTTGGGCTAACAACGCTTGAAGTGTGGTTGTCAACGTCTGAACCATCAACGTCTGAATTGGTCTTGTCAGCGCTAGATTTGCCTTTGTCAGCGCCTGAAGGACCATGCATGTTTGTATCTGGTGGTACTTGGAAACCACCATTATCTTGTCCAGCAGCAGCAGCAGCAGCAAAAGCATCAGTCCAAATGGGAATTGTGACATATTCTAGGATAGGAGATGTCTTTTCTGCTTGTGATCCAACTTTTTCATGAACCTGAGTACCTGAAACATCAACAACTTGTTCCTCCATAACATTTGAAGTTACCTTCACAATGTCTGGATTAGTGACAGGCATATAATTTAAAGTTCTAGATAAAGGTTCCAAGTCAAACAACCAATTAGGACCACTTTCAGGATCACTAGGCTTATTCTCTAAAAACCTAACATGTACTCTTTCAAGTATACGTTTGTCCTCTTTAAGATAAACCCTATATCCCTTGCTCTGCACCGAATACCCCATGAAGTAACCCTCATCACCTTTTGCACTAAATTTCCCTAAGGCATCACTAGTGTCTAGAACTACTACATGACAACCAAAAGGTCTGAGAAAACCAATATTAGGTTTTCTACCCCAAAGTAACTCATAAGGTGTTTTGTTCTAAATTTTGTTAACCAACGCTCTATTTTGCACATAGCAAGCTGTATTAACAGCCTCAGCCCAAAAGGCTATAGGAAAGTGAGCATCAACCAACATTGTTCTGGCTGCTTCAATTAGGGTTCTATTTTTCCTCTCAACAACCCCATTTTGTTATGGGGTTCTAGCAATACTAAATTGCCTTGTAATTCCTTTCCTGGCACAGAAATCATCTAGCTTCTTATTCCTAAATTCTCCACCATTATCACTCCTAAGCATTTTAACCTCATTGCCAGACCTCTTCTCAATCTGAGTGATAAAATCAATTAGAACATCAGCTGTGTCACTCTTCATAGCTAGAAAGAATGTCCAAGTAAACCTAGAAAAGTCATCTGTGATAACAAAGCAATATGACTTACCATTCAAACTTTCTATATTGGTTGGACCAAAGAGGTCCATGTGAAGCATATGAAGAGGTCTAGAACTAGTGTGCACCTGTTTGGACTTGAATGAGACCTTGTGCTGCTTGCCTTTAAGACATGCAACACAAGAGTGGTCATTGTGGAAGGCCTTCTCAGGCAAACCATCAACTAAACCAAGCCTCACAAGTCTATTTATATTTTTAAAACTTATGTGCCCTAGTCTCTTGTGCCACAAATTACTCTCATCTACTGAGGCCTTAGCATAAAAACAAGACATATTATTATTCATTTTAATCCCATTCAAATTAACATTATATATGTCCTTATGCCTAGGTGTTCTATACTCAATATATTTCTCATCAGGGATCTTAAAATCCTTGCTTAACACCAAACACTCAGTATCAGTAAAAAGAACTTTATTTTTGTTATCACAAATTTGTGATACACTAAACAGGTTGTAATCAAGTTCTTTTACCAGGAAGACGTTCTCAAAACATAGATTCTTGGTGAGAAGGGTTCCTTTGCCTGTGATAGTACCATATCCGCCTCCAAAGTAAACCTTATCACCATCCTTAATGGGAGTGAAGTTCGTTAGATAGTCTTCATTCCCTGTCATGTGCCTTGAGCATCCACTATCCCAATATCCATAATCATTGACCTGTCGTTGAATGCCCTGCACATAAAGAAAACAAATTAGTTTTCTTTGGGAACCCAAGTCTTAAAAGACTTGGATTCATCTGGTTGTTCAATAAGAACAGACTTAGTTCTCACAACAACCTCATTCTCATCCTTCTTAGGATGAAATACCCAGTTAACCCCAATAGGTTTTGTAATGACCTTTGAAATGTAATTAAATCTGTTGCAGGTCATTGAAATCCCATTATCATTAGAGTTTTGATCTTTCTTGGGTCTCCATGTTAAGCTTGAAGAAGCTTTAGACCCCTTACCTTGTGGTTGCAAATATTTAAGTCTGGTCACGTTTCTGTCAGCGTTAGAATTTGTTCTGTCAACGCTGAAATTACACTTGTCAACGTTGAACCTAGGGTTTGCTACAGAAACCCATTGCCTATTTGACCAGGTGTTTGTCTTTTGAAATGGTCTTTGTCCATGAGTGTTAGACCCTCTAGTAAAGAATGGGGCAGGTCTAATCACTTGTGGACTTTGCTGTACACAAGGTTTGGGTCTGACAACGTTTGAATTCCTAACAACGTTGACTTTATTCCTGTCAGCGCTGAAATTGTTCCTGTCAGCGCTGGCTTTGGGAGCGTTGACACACTTGTATGCCAAGTGTGAAAAGCTACCACACGTGTAACAAGCTTTTCTAGACACAACCTTAGGTCTAGAAGTGAAGAAGCCTGTTCCATGATTGCTAACTTGGCTCTTGGGTGACCTAGTATTCCTATACATCTCTGCATATTTAATAGTAGGTCTTCTAACAGTGTTTGAGCCTAGGTCAACAGCTTTACCAGTGATTGGGTTAGTAACCTTAATGGGTGGTGACTCATTAGGACTTTCACATAGCAAGCCACCCTTGACAAATAAAGTAGGGTTAGCCTTCTTCCATTCATTCAGGTCAGTCAATTTTTGTTGATACTCTTCAACTGGAGTGACAACTCTTGGTGGAGGAATGAATTCCTCCTCTTGGAGCTCTGGCAAACCAGTCCAAGATAGGTCCTTTTGTTGGACACCATAGAAGTCACCAGCTGGTGGTGGAACCAAAGAGTAATCATTCATCCCAATCCCAGTCATGTCCTTAGGATCCCTTTGTTTAGCTACACAGTCTCCTAGGGTTTGGGTGGCTCTATCAAATCTTTGAATTTTAAGGCCAACATTATCTTTATTCTTAATGGCCTCATCTAACTTAGCCTGTAATTCACCATTAACCCTTTCCATGATGTTTCTAATATCCATACTAGCCTCTAACTCATGTTTTAAGATATTGATTTTATCTTTTAAGTCAAATTCCATTTTCTTGTATTCAGAAACGGTTTTCTCAGTTTCAGTAAGAGCTAGTTGGTAATTAGACAATTTACATCTTTCAGTACTCATATCATCTAATAATCTTAACAACTCTTTGTTAAGTCTTTCAGTATTTAACCTACAACCTTTGCTACAAAAAGCATCATCATATACCTCATTATCAGATGAAGAGGAGGAGTGTGCCATGAGAGCATATTCAACATGCTCTTCTTCTTCAATATCAGCAACCAAAGCTTTATCCTCTTCAACATTCTTAGCCAGATAGCTCCAATCCCATCCCATACCATCAATTCCTTGAACTGCAACCATGGCATTGGAATCCTGAGCTTTAACAACCTGACTTGAGGGTTTACCAGCATCAGATCTTCTAGGAGATCTGCATTCCCTCATGAAGTACCCCATACGATGACAGTTGTAGCATTCAACTTTGGATTTATCAAATCCAGCTGTGTCTTTTGCATTGAAGGTCATCTTCTTCTTAAACCTTCTGTTCCACCTATTTGCTCTTATACTAGCAAGAGCCATGTTCCACTTAATGTCCATCTCTTCCAAGTGCTCATCACTTATCTTCTCAAGGTCCTCATATGTAATCACTGAACCATTGGGCAAAGAAGCAATGTAAGCACAAACAGTATCCAAATCCAAACCAGCAGGTTTAACTCTTGGGAAGTCGATCTTGTATGTGTCATCGTCTGAATAGGAGACGTTGACAGGACTTGTTCCAGCGCTGACATATGATGATCCAGTAACTGGATGCATGTAAGAGTCCTTTTGATTGAATTGACCTTCACTATGAGAGAAGAAGGCCATGTTGCTGTTGGTAGATTTACTTCCATGTTCTAAAAGAGTTTCATCTTCCAACAGCCTTAGTTTGTTGTAGATGTCATCAAACGAGGAGCTCTTGTAAGTATTGTTGGCAAGAATAGATCTTGCCTCAATCTTCCAAGCCTCACCAAGACTTTTAAGAAAGGTAGCATTAATGTCAACATCACCAACTTGTGTCCCCATGAAGGACAACTTGCTTGTAATGTCAAGCAGTCTGCTTCTCACACTACTTAGTTTCTCATTGGATTGAGCTTTGAAGACAGCATAATCATGCAAGAGTTGCTTTTTCTTTTCTTCCTTAGTGTCTGCATTGCCACCATATGCAACTTCAAGAGCTGCCCAAAGATCCCTAGCAGATTCATAGCCTTTGTATTTATGCTGGTTTTCTTGTCCCAAAGAGACTTTCAGAATATTTAGGGCTTTCATGTCAACCCTTCTCTTTGCTATGTCATCAGCAGCCACAGCTCTACCATCTCTAGGTTTTTCTCTCTTATCCTCTTCAGAACATCCAACAACAGCTGTTCTTTGAGCAATGGCATTTAGAATCTTTTGAGCCTTATTGAATGTGTTTCCATATTCAATAATCTCCCAGAATGTGTAGTCATAGATCCCTAGATATTGTTCAAAGTTGAACTTCCACAAGTCAAAGTTGGTTGCATCAAGCATGGGAATCTTGATGTTTGGTAAAGCTGAGGAAGAGGAGGTTATTGCTTCAGACATGATGTTGTTAGGGTTTCTGAGAAAATTAGGGTTTTGGTGATTTTTAGGGTTCTGGTGTTCTTTAAGATCAAAAGTTCCTCAACAAGCTCTGATACCAATTGTGGAAACCTTGGTTTCCGGATCTTTGAAGCTACTAGGAATGCATCATGTTCATATGATTAAATAATCAAAGCGGAATTAGAACATAACACATTAACAAGGTGTTTAGGCACAATAACATGAATTAAAACAAATGGGATGTTCATTATATTAATAACGAACAACCACTAGGTGTGTGTACATTGAATCCCACACCTAGTCGACACACGGTTTTAGGTTTACATTATGAATGAAAGTATGAAAAACCTAATAACCCTTGGTTCCTTTTATAGTGTAAGGATTAGGGTTTTACAAGAGATAAGAATGAATAAACAAGTAAATCTTCTATTTAAATAAACTTATGCAGAATATCTTTGCATGTTTATCTAAATAGAAGCTTCCATAAGCTTCCTTGTCTACGTTTTATCAATGCTTGAATTGCATGTAACAATGCTTAGATTGTACATGACAACTCTTGAGCCAACAACGCTGGATTTGTTCTTGTCAACGCCTAAATTGCTCTTGACAACGCTTAGACAAAATCCTTCATGTTTTCTTCATTTTTGAGTTTCTGCCACATCAACTTTTTGACCCAACAATCTTCCCCTAGTTGATGGTGGCAAAACTCTATGTGTATCTCTTGTAAGTTGTACATGATCTTCAAATTGCTTCCCCTCAAGTGTAGCATGTATTTATTCTCCTTTTTGTCACATCAACAAGGAAGTAAACAATGTATGCAATGTTGAAGATTCTCCAAATGTAGGCTCTGTGTAATGATCTTGAAGAACAATAACTATAATATTTTTTATGTAGAAGTAGAATAACCCAACCTTGTGTTCCATGTCTTGTACTATCCACGTGATAAAGAACTTATACCTTTAGCATTATAAGCACACCTCAATCTCTTGTCAATATTCTCATCCTTTGTGAGACACTGAGCACGATAATGTAACTCCTTCACGTGTTATGACAAGTCTTCATCACCAACCATGTAAAGCACGAACAAGTTATCTTTAAAGTCGCAAGTGCATGACTTTAAGATATGATAGAACACAAACTCGCGAAAATCTTCCTCAATCATCAAACTTACCATAAGAATTCTTCCCCTTAAGCCAACACCTCTTCATGACGAAACTTATTCTTCATATCATATGTAAAAGTTTCTAGACGGATAACTCTTTTACAAGGCTACCTCGATTACATAATCAAATCCAATAAATTACCTCACGAATTGTTGTCAACTCGCATTAAAACCATTAATCCCTTTTAAAATATCCGAGCCATAAAAATCAACTTGATATTCTATATTAAAATGGAGATTCCATGTACCTTCGTGTGTATAATCCTCCTTTTTGTGTGCTTAAAACGTACCAATTTTCTCAAACAGCAGCCTTCCTTGTGTTGTCCAAGATCCTTCTCTATCCAATATATCTGGAATGTATATTGTCACATATCGGACAATACCTAACAGCGTTTGAAAAACCATATCTCGGACGACACTGTCAACGCTGTCAGCGTTGACTTATTCTGTCAGCGTCAAAATTCTTCCTGTCAGCGTCAATATCTTTCTCACGTCTTTTTCACTTGTCAACGTTGAATTAATAAATATCAACGTTACCTTTTCAACGTTAAATAAGTGAATAAAGCAAAGATTTCTTTCAACGTTACTGTTTTAATTCTTGTTGCATCGTCCAATCACATCTGTAGAACCATGTGAACACAAAGCTAAATGTAACGTTACTTGCTTGTACTACTTGATCATGTGAATGCAGGTCCATAGTAACCATGTGAACACACAATAAATTTGCTGTGTGAACACTAATATTCTCAACCAATTAAAAAGTCTTCACCGTGTGAACACCAGTTTTGGAAATTACGATCATGTGATATTACGTTCAATCCTCTTTTGTCGCATCCCATATGAAGCACAATTTTGGAAATAAACAGCAAATATAACTCCCATAATTAAACCATAAATCTCGATTCCTGAAAGTAAGCCTCTCAAAATCCTCGACTTATTCGTAATTCATGTTACCTGTATCTGCTGTGATCTTTTCACATCGAATAACCCATGTCCTCATCACACGTTTTCTGCCAAACCATAGATCTGTGATAAACGTATACCCAAAAATCACCATCTTGACTGTTAAATCAAGAAAAACGAATTAGGGCACCTTCTTGGTTGTTAAATATCAAACAGTGGCTGCATCATCTAGGGTTTCAAACTCTGAATCCAAATCGTGTATAAGAAGCCTTTTGATCCACAGCCTTGAAACGATCTAGGGTTTATGACAAAACCTTTTTCTTGCTGCTATATCTCTTAAATCTTCAGTTTTTCTGCTTTTAAATTGATTTAGGGTTTAAAGAAACCCTAATCATGATTTTATGTAAAAACTTGAAAAGCTGAAAATCATCACTGCAGCCAACTTTGACGCTTAATAACTTTTGATTGGGGATAAAACAGGACAATCCCTCTGGTGGATGTTTAGATATGTGTATGAAGAACACACATATAAAATTTCGTGACGATCCAACGGTTCAATCGAAAGTTACGACCTTCTGAATACTGCTGCGCACACAAAAACGTCCAGAAAAACCCTAGACGGATTTTTCTTCTTTTCACCATACACGAACACCTTGTTGGTCCTAGCATCACGAGCCACGAGGCTCTGATACCAATTGTGGATCCCCAAACTTAGATCGATTTAGCTTTATGTATACGAGATTAGATCAAGTAATACACTTAGAGAAACCTTTGTATATGTTTATGAATCTAAGTGTTATGCGGAATTTAACACTTAAACAAGAACACACAATGATATAAACAAACTTTCACTTTGATTATCAATATCAAACTTGCTTACAATGAAAGTAGTTTACGAATGAAAAACTTATATCAAACATTAACCTAAAGGTCTTCTTTTATAGACATAAGAAGCCTTGTACAATAATCTACGTATCAACTATTCTAGGTAAAGATAAATATAGAAAATACATTGTTGTTCCTATCTTTACTAGAACTATTCTAGAATACAATAAACGCGTAGAGTATATCTTCCTATCAGTGCTTGTCTTCAATGTGTCAACGCTTGACTTTATCTTGTCAACGCTTGAGCTGTCAGCGCTTGTTTTGTTCTTGTCAACGCTTGTTTTACTCTTGTCAGCGCTCAAGTGATCTGGCCTTAATTTATTCCCAACAGTATGATGGTTTTACGTTATTCAGATAAGACGAATTAATTAAGTTACTCAGTGAGATCTGGAAACTTAAGGCATTCCGAAGGGATGAAACATGTTTACAATGCAAAACATTTTTTGGCAAGGTAAATCCCTTAAATATCTAGAACTTGAAAATTGTTTTTCAATTGAATTGTTCGACAAGTCACTATGTTGAGTACATTCATTACTAGCAGATCAACTGATGTAATGAATGTATGTCAATATATGTTCTAGGATTCAAGGAAAATACTATGGTTTATATACCGGGGTAATTTTATTTTTTTGAAAGTATTTTATTATCAAAAATACTAATATTTGAACTTATTTCTGTAGAAATTGTTCAACGCGACAATAACACTATAAGTTCTGCGTTCAAAACGTTTTTTGATCGTCATGAACTTATTGGCCAAAACTATGGCATGGAAAAAATCCATATTTATCTTATTTAAAGGTCTGGGGTTTTGAGGCGTATGTGAAACGTAACTCGGGTAACAAACTCCAACAACGATCTGTGGAATGTATCTTTGTAGGATACCCTAAGGAAACTATGGGTTACTACCTTTATTATCCACCTGAGAACAAAGTGATTGTTGCTAGGTTTGGAGACTTGCTTGAAAGTGATCTTGTAAATCAAGAATTCAGTGGGATAAATTATGATCTTGAAGAGAGTCATATAGATACATTACCTTTTGAAAACACTAGCGAAATAATTCCTGTAGAACCAGAAAGTCTGGTGGTTCCACCGAATTAGTTCCTCTACGTAGATCCGAAAGGATTAAAAATGAAAATAGCAATATATGTCTTAATATAGAGGATGATGATGAAGTAGGGGTGTTGATCCCAAACTTAGATCGATTAGCTTTGTGTTAACGAGATTGAATCAAGTTTAACACGTAGAGAAACTTTGTTGTTATATGAACAATTATGCGGAATTAACACTTAGATTAAAGAACAAGTAAAACAAATAAACCAAACTTTCACTTTTGATTGATAATCGAACTTGGGTACAATGAAAGTTGAATACTGAATAATGTGTATATAAACTACAAACCCTACGACCTCCTTTTATAACATATGGAGTCGTGTACAAAGGATAACCAATCAACTATTTTAGGAAAAGATAAATATAGAAAATACAATATTGAGTATATCTTTTCTTCAAATAATAAACGTGTTGACTAAGTTTTCCTATCAGTGGTTGGACTTCTTCTTGCCAGCGCTTGGATATCTCTTGTCAATGCTTGATCTGTCAGCGCTTGATTTCTTCTTGTTAGCGTCCAATTTACTCTTGTCAGCGTCTGAGTAACTTGACTCATTTTATTCCCAACAATCCTCCCCTAAACTTAATATCTACTCTAGTAATCAAGTTTCTGAATAAAAACTAAGTACAAGGAGGATTCTTACAAATACAAATTACTTTTTAATTAGATAATAAATAAATCCAATTAAGTCTTTGCCAACATCACTAGTATAATCCGTTTCCAGCTGTGTAGACACCATCTTCTTCAAAACTTCCTTGGACATAGGATATTGAGCATCCACAAGAAGATACTCTGAAAACTTTATAGTGCTTAAATGGTAAACACCAGCTGCTGAATGTAGACACCATTGTAGCCCACTGATATCATTCAGATCCAACCATATTGGATCTGCTTCATCTGGTTGAATCATACTTTTGAAGGATGTCTAGATCTTTATTCCATTGACTGAAGTAGGTGCTTCAGCCTCATACTTGGCCTTCATCAAGTTCCAAAGGTCTACCAAGTCTTCTCTATCCAGGCTTGCAAATAATGAGATCAAATAAGTAAAAGTATGTACCTTCTTGCCATATCTGGTGATCATCCAGAACCCACTTGCATCTTCTTCATAGTGAACTATTGGGTTTCTGAAATCCAATGGTAATACTTCTGCAACATCTGAAGCTTCCAATGGAAAAATCTTAATGCTCTTTCTGATTACTGCTTCACTAGGATTCAATTGATCAAGAGCTGGGAATTCAATAGGAATTCCCTTCTTCACTGGTCTTGGTGCAATTGAAGCCCTCTGGGTCTACAAATTCTCTTCAATCACTTCTCTCCCTTCATCTGAGAGAAGCCTCATAGTATTCTCTTCACAAGTTCTTACCCAAATTGGATAAGCATGATGTTCTAAATCTGCAAAAGAGATTCTTCTCAGTCTATCATAGGTCCATCCACCTTGATGACACCTAAGCAACATGTAGTACAACTCCCTTCTATCTCTCTTGAGTTCAGAAAGCACCTTGCTAGCCTTATGCTTCAATATAACCTTACAATCCTCCTGAACTCTCAGCAATATCTCCAAACCCCAAATTTATCCAGTTATACACATATCTGGGTTCTCTTCAACCTTGGACTCCCATGCAAAATACATTTCCCTTACTTCTGGCATGTTAAAGTCCACTTTCATCTTCAAATCTCTTAGCCTCTCCTTGGCTAAGTCATCCTTCCCATATTCCAACTTCTCTGGCTCCTCTAATATCATCACACTAGAATATGAGCTCTCATCATCACCACTACCATCTTTATCTTTCTCCATGGTAGCCCAATCTTGTTCTTGCAGTTGTGCAACCAAAGCTTGATCAAATTGTACGTGGGCTGCATTCTTTGGCACCTCAACTTCCACTAAAACTGATTTACCCTTGTCTTTTGCTCCAATAGCTGGTAAAGTAGTTGTTGGTACTTGTGTTGTAACCTCCCTAATGATAACTGGTGGTTGGGATACACCAATCATACCTGTAGGTTTGTCAACGCCTGCTTTGCTCTTGTCAGCGCTCAAACTCTGAACGTCAGCGACTGACTTTGTAACTTGTTCCATCATCTCCACAAATGATAGCTTCTTTGGAGTGATCAATGAGACATCAATAACAGGATTCTCCTTCAAGCTAGTCAAAGCTTCAACAATTTCCTCCTGTTTAGTACCAAAAGAACCACCTTCTTCTTCCTGTGAGCCCTTGTCACTCAAGTTAAAAGGTTCTGTTGGTGCATCTTCCTCCCCTTTGTAAGAATCCTCTCCTGAATAAAGGACTCTTGCCTACCTCCTCCTAGCTTGGGCAGTCTCCAAAATAACTAGTCTATCCCTCAATTGCTTGAGTTCAAGACCCTGACCTGTGACAACTTGTACAAGGTCCGCATTTTGCTTTTGCAAGCTAATGCAAACCACCGTCAATTCCAAAATTATATAAGGTTCCAATCTGTCCTCCTCTATGATGGGAGTTTGACCTCCCAAAAGAGATTCATTGGGCATGGATGGGGTCTTAAGGATGTTAGGACTGTCTTGACCTGCTGCTAAGCCAGAGTCAATAGTCTCAGCCTCACCCATGTCACCAACCACACTTGTGGTGGTGGTTCTCTCTGCTACATGGCTAGGACCACCAGAGGAGAACACTCCAGCAGTTCTTTGGCATTTTTCCAACCTATAATCTGGTGGTGTGGAAGAGGAAGTGGATTGAGGGTCTATTTGGGTGTAAGGGGGTGTTTGGGTTTATGGTAAAAGGGTGTCAGCGATTGGATTGGTAGTGTCAACGCCCAAATTATGAGTGTCAGCGTCGAATAGTTGTGGGTCAATATCCATATGCTAGGGTGATGGAGGTTGGTCTGGTAATGGGTTTGGTTGAGGTTATGGTTGAGGTTGAGGGTTTGCTGCTGCCTCAATAATTGCAAGCATGGTTTGGGTGAGTGGTAGGTCTCTGTATGGTTCAGTATTCGTATTACCAAAAATTGTTTTCTTTTGAACATGGATCATATAAAAATTGTCATGATCCCTATTGCAGTATCCTTGCATGTCAAAAACCATTTGTAAAAACCTAGGGTAATCAAGAGTCATCTTGTTACCCTTATTGTGACACATGCCATCAGAAATCATTTTTGAAAAATTATAATTTTGCCCAGTTGCAAGACACACAATGGCACTCCCAACTGAACGGTTGATTTCATTGTGTGAGGAGCATTTGGGACTCAAACATTGAAGGATGACATGTATAAGGTACTTCCAAGCTGGGGGAAATTGTTGTTTGGTATACTTATTTAAATGGCCCACTGGGGGCAAATTATAACCTAAAGCTTGGAGTCCTTGCTCTAGCTCTGTAAGGGGAAGAGTGGTTATACCATCAGCATTATTGAGATGTAAAGCTTGGCGAACCAAAGCTTTAGTAACCACCCATGAAACCCCATGAACAGTAGCAGTCAATGTAATCACTCCATTAACTGTTGAGGAACTTATAGTGTTCCAAAACTGTTTAATGTGTGTGGTAGGGACAAGAGGAGTATGTGAAAGTGCATACCTTAATGGGGACGCATTCAAATACCCAACCATCTGCGTGTATTGGGGAAACAGAGTATTATCAGCTTCCAAATAAGCCACCATGTTGTGTTGACTTCTGAACCCCAATTCCAATAGATTAGGTTTAAACTTTGGTGCCATGTAGAGTGATGAAAAAAAACCGTGATATGAAAATATGAATGAAGGTTTGAGAGATTTTAGTTAGACAAGAAATAGCACTTACCCTCTTTGAAAGAATGTAGCCGAATTTATAGGAGAGGTGAAAATATGCGATTGGTTAAAATACGAGGCAGTTATATTCAAAAAGTAATGATGGAAATCTTGAAAAAAATATAACTTATTTCATACATTAATTAAAAGTTACCAACTCCTAAAATTACGGCTCATATTTTCGTCAAAAATAACAACTGGGTAGAACCCAATGTTTGTCAACGGTCAAAAATTAAACATCAACGTGTAACGGCTATATTCTTGTCAGCGTTGGAAATTTGCCATGTTAGCGTTCAAATTGGTCTTATCAGCATTTGGAAAGAAAAATGTCAGCGTCCAAAAAATAAAAATAATTAAAAAGAAAAAGGACCTTAACAAAGTAGTTTACCCTAGTGAAGATAACTCTTAGACTGAAAATGACTATAGGGTGGAAAGCACTGTCCAATCATGCACACTTGCTTAAGCAAGATAGACATAATTGTCCTCAAGTGTCCCTTTCTAACCAAAGTTCTTAACAATGAAGTTACCTCATATAAACCCTTTGTACCTTCCCAGGTAAGCCCAATAAAAACGTTCCCAAGTCTCCCAACCGACCAAATCCAATTCTAGGCCAAAAAGTCTTGGCAACGTGCACAGTATATCAACTTTGCATGCTACACTGCCTCACGATTTAGAAAACTAACTCGTACTCACCAATGGACACAATCTAGAATTGTGATAAGAGTATTCTAAGAATACCCAAAAATCCTAAAGGTTTCCTAAACCTCCCCTTAACCTATGATATACAAAGTTTCCAAATAAAAAGTATGCAATAAAAATTTATGTCAAGATAGGAATGTAAACATTCCAACCATAATCCATAAGCTTTACCACAATCCTAGTAAGCTCCAAAGATCCATAAGCAACTCTGTATCCATTTGTACAGTGCTCATACTACCTGCATGATTAGATCAAAAACCATAAAACTAACATATTGCTGTCAGCGTCCATTTTAACACTTATCAGTGTTAAAATAACCTTTGTCAGTCTTAGAAAAATAAAGTGGAAAACCTAATTTTGTACAAAGACTAATAACAGTACACATCATGTACAAACTATATAATGATTTCAAAAACACATTTAGGTGAGATTGATCAATCTAATACTTGTTACCAAGTAGTAGAACCTCCCAACATCAAAAGGTTTAGTTAAAAGATCAGCCACATTTTCTTCTGTGTCTACCCTATCTGGATGTATTAAACCTTTTTCAAAACAATCTCCTATAAAATGATGTCTAATTTCTATGTGTTTTGTTTTAGAGTGATGTATAGGATTATTAATAATGCATAATGTACTGTTATTATCTACAAATATCTTGGTATGCATAAAATTATACCCATAATCCAACAGCTGGTTTTCTATCCATAGAACTTGTCCACAACAAGTAGTTGCAGCTACATATTCTGCTTCAGTTGTAGAGTTGGCCACCACTGTTTGTTTCTTGCATTGCCAAGATATCAATCTGTTCCCAAGAATTTGGCATCCACTAGTTGTGGATTTCCTGTCAAACGTGTCAACTCTATAGTCACTGTCTGAATAGCTAATAAGCTCCAATGGAGAATCCTTTGGATACCATAATCCTAAAGTGGGATAGCACCTAAGGTATCTAAAGATCCTTTTGACAGCATGAAGATGACACTCTTTGGGAGTCACCTGATGGCGTGCACATGCACACACAGCAAACATGATGTTAGTTCTAGAAGCTGTAAGATACATCAATGACCCAATCATTGATCTATAATGCCTGATATCCACTTCTTTTCCATCTCCAGTCTTTCCCCAAGGGTGTTCCCTATCCATGAGTGAGCTAGCCCGTTTTTCATGTGGAGAAAAACCAAACTTCTTCAAGATTTCTGCTACATATTTATCTTGAGAGATAAAGATACCATCTTCTTTCTGTTAGACTTGTAAACCTAGAAAGAAGTTCATCTCTCCCATTGCACTCATCTTGAACTTGTCTGTCATGAGCTTGGAAAAGTCTTCACTCATCTTCGGATTTGATGAACCATAGATAATATCATCCACATAGACCTGAACAAGCAGAAAATCCTTACCAATCTTTTTGGTAAATAAGGTCTGGTCTATGGTGCCCCTCTTAAATCCATTTTCCACTAGATAGGTGGACAATGTACCATACCATGCTCTTGGGGCTTAATGAAGGCCATACATTGCTTTCTTGACTCTATACACTTTGTCTGGATGCTCTGGATCTTCAAAACCAAGAGGTTTCATTACATAAACCTCCTCTTCAATTGTGGCATATAGAAAAGAACTCTTCACATCCATCTGATAAACTGTGAAACCCATGCAAGAAGCATAGGCTAGGAAAATCCTTATTGCTTCAATCCTTGCAACAGGTGCAAAAACCTCTTCATAGTCTATTCCCTCTTCTTGTGTATAGCCTTGAGCAACTAAACGTGCCTTGTTTCTGACCACAATTCCTCTTTCATCCTTTTTGTTTCTAAGAACCAACCGTGTCCCAATAGGTCTAGCATACCTTGGACAGTTCACTAGCTCCCATACATCTTGAATGGCAAACTGGTGAATCTCATCCTACATTGCTTCCACCCAACTTGGTTCTTTGAGAGCATCAAAAATCTTCGTGGGTTCCTGTTGTGACAGAAAACAAGCAAACAAATATGCCTGTACAAGAGGGGTATCAACCTTCTTGTAGATATTGGCAATGAAATCACCTTGAGTCTGATGAGACCTCCTTTGTAACACCCCACTTGGATAAATGGACCGTTACGTGTATTTATGGTGTGTCATCAAAGCATGCAAGGTAATGTATTAAACATTAACTGACCATAACAGAAATACAGGAATCAAACATTGGTAGTCCAAACATCAGCTCAAAAATATAAAGATCAAATACTGATATAAAAGGACGAAACAGTGTCCAAACAACCAAAGAAATGTATGTGTGCAAAAAGTAAAGGAGTCTGGATAGCTCCCATCCAATGCACGTACTCTCTTAGAAGTCCTAAGATCGTCCCTGTGTACCTGCCGTTTGGAAACATGAAAGGAAACTACGGCTGAGCATAACGCTCAGTGAACGGATATGAAGCATGATAATAATATGCGGAAATAGAACTGATAACCAATACTCAACTAAAACTGTTATGACAATTTGGAGCAACTGTGTAAAATCTGATATATCTGATTTATAATATAAAACTAACTTATTAACTGTTAAATCTGAAAACATGCATTTACTGTATTTTAATTTGCCAGAGCTTATATAGGTCATGTGTTGTATCAACTGTGCATGAATAACTGGAGGGGTGACCTCGTCATTCTGCATAGGGGTGACCTCTAATTAATGTGTTGGGTAGAGGGATCAGCTTTAATGTGAAGGATGTAGAGCACACACCACATTCACCTGATAACTATAAACTGATAAGCCTAGGATGCATCCATACGCCCCACTAATAATACTGATAAAATGGCCAAGCTGAGCTGAGTGGGATGATGCAGGATATCACTCTCCTGCATGTGAGTCACGACACCGGTGCCTTAAGTGTCATGCTTACGGTACCTCCGTAACTAGTACTACTGACTGGTCATGCTTGTATATAAGGCTCAGGAAATTTAACTTAATTATAAAACTGATTTCTGATAATTCTTATAACATATAAATAGGGAAAACAATTGGCTACAGAGGGGAAATCATAATCATGCATAGAAGGGAAGTCCTTACTGAAAGGACGGGAAATCCGTACCTCGTGTCCAGTAACCGACCGAGATCAACTGGCAGAAAGAATACTCTGATTTCACGCGAGCTACAGGAATAAAGGACGCGAATAAGTAATCTGATCTTTATTTAATTTACTGATTTTATTGGCTTCTCATTTCTTATTATTTTCTTTAATTTTGTACTTATTTTAACTGATGAATCTGAACTTTTAATAATTCTTTATAGTATAATAACGATCTACTAGAAATTATGAGATAACATGTTCTGACATCATTTAATACTCATTAAAACATAAGGTTTCTATCTAAAAAGTTTCTAAAACAATTTAATTCATATTATAAAATTATACCCTTTTAAAATATTAAAACTATTTAATTTAGTTTATATAAAATACAACTTAAAACATTTATAAAACAAATAATAAAAAGGTATAATATAAACATCTTTGTTTTATATGTGTTAAGCTATATCCCGAGCCTACCAAGATATCCCATCTCGGTCGCACTAACCAATTCCACAAACTATATTAAATCCGTCTATGTAAATTCTACGACAGAAACTGTCGCTAAAACTGCCACTAAAATTGTCGCTATTTATGTCATGCCTATTCCCACTGCTTAATTTAGTTTATTCCCACTGCTTGCAATATTCAGTTCCCACTGCTAGTGTAAATTCTATTCCCACTGCTAGTGTTATTTAATTCTCACTGCTTATGTAAATTTTCTAGCCAAACGCACCCTTATAATTTAAAATGGTTGCTTGTGTTTTTTTTTCTTTTTGGGTGGACATAGCCCTAGCCGCCCCTGTATGGGTCACGGCTGGGCAAGACCTGAGGCTACCAAGACCTTGGGTTTTGGTTTTATTAAACCAAACAGCCCCACTAATCATAAGCTAAACAAACACCCCTGTTGGGGTTTTTCTGACTCTCGGTCGACCCACAGCAATACCACCGAGACTCTGAGAGTCTTGGCTGGGCAATTCCAACCTAAATGAACCCTGCTTGGTGTTGTTTTCGTGGCTGGGCAAAGCAAGGATCATCACCGAGCCTATGCCTCGGTCTTATATGTAAAAAAACGACTACAAGGAAGGATGAACGATTTGTATGCTTACAGTGTTTAGGATTAGGATGGTATTTAGATCACGAACCACCACCACAAGAACCCCTTTTTTTTTAAACTCACGGCGGCCACAAAAACCCTAGTTCTTCTTTTTTTGTCAATTGTGTGGGAGGGAGGGGTTAAAGTCGCGTTTGATTTTTTGTACAAGTGGGCTTGGCCCAACTTCATTCTCCTTTTTTTTAAAACTGGCCTAAAAGGCTTTCTTTCCTTATGTATTTTTTTAATACTTGTATATAATTTCCCGCGTTTGTTTTCGTCTATAAATTAATACGTAAATAGTTTAAATAATTAAACCACGTATTTACATTTTCTGATTTAAATACGGGTTTTACAATTCTTACCCTCTAAAAAGAATAATTCGTCCCTGAATTAAGGATACGGCCGTACTGGGTTTTACAATTCTTCCCCTCTAAAAGAAGAATTCGTCCCCGAATTATAAGGTATTTAAGCTGACTGGGGTAAAAGCTGAAAATGCTATTAAGCTAAAGATATACAAGCTGAAAAGACATACCCGAAACAAAATTGAAAGTGAGGATAAGAAGTCCGTATAGACTCCTTTGTTTCCCAAGTGGCCTCCCGCTCGGTATGGTTCCTCCACAGGATTTTGACGAAAAGAATGGTCTTCCTTCTCATAACTCGATCCTGGTGATCTAAAACTGCTTCGGGTTCCTCAATATAATATAGATCCTCTCGAATCTGATCGAGTGGATAATTCACTTTGTGAAGCTCATGATAGTTTTACCCTCTAAGTAATGATACATGAAACACGTTGTGGACGTGTGAAAGCTGAGGTGGTAACGCCAAGCGATATGATACTTCACCGACACGTTCAAGGATTTCGAACGGTCTGATGTCACGAGGGCTGAACTTGCCTTTGATGCCAAAATGTCTGACGCCGCGTGTGGGTGATACTTTGAGGAACACACGATCCTTAGTCCGAAATGATAGATCTCTGTGATGCTTGTCGGCGTAACTCTTCTGGCGAGTACGCGCTTCTTGCGGTTTTGCCCTAGCAATGGCGACCTTTTCATTGGTCAGCTCTATTAATTTTGTTCCCTCAATCAAACGTTCTCCCACTTGATCCCAACAAATAGGAGCACGACATTTCCTACCGTATAACATCTCGAATGGAGTACGCTTGATACTAGCATGCCAATTGTTGTTGTAGGCAAACTCGACCAAGAAAATATAATCATCCCAGTGCCCTGTCCATTCTAATGCACAGGCGCATAGCATGTCCTCCAAGGTCTGGATGGTACGTTCTGATTGACCGTCCGTCTGCGAGTGGAAAGTTGTGCTGAGCGTGAGCCTAGTTCCCCAAGCTTTATGCAAACCTTCCTAGAAATGAGAAGTTAAACATGGGTCCCTATCTGATATGATTTCTAAAGGTATACCATGTAACCGTACAATTTACTTGGTGAATAGTTCTGCTAATTTACTGACTGCGAAATATTTACGGATAGGAATGAAATGTGCCGACTTGGTCAAACGATCGACAACAACCCAGATTGCATCATGCCTCCGCTGAGTTTCTGGTAACCCGGTGACAAAATCCATAGAGATCTTTTCCCATTTCCACATTGGAATATCTAATCGCTGGAGAAGACCGCTGGTACGTTGATGCTCTATCTTAACCTGCTGGCAGGTTAAGCATTTAGACACAAAGGTGGCGACATCTTGTTTCATGCCGCTCCACCAGAAATGCCGCTTAAGATCGTGGTACGTTTTAGTGGAACCTGGATTGATAGAGAACAGAGAGCTGTGAGCCTCAGTCATTAAGGCTTCTCTTAGAGCAGGGTCTTCTAGAACGCAGAGTTTGGTACCCTGCCATACGATACCATCGTCATCGATGCGAAATTCGGTCTGCTGGTCAATGTTCTGGACAATCGCCCAGATTTCATCATCATCCTTTTGTGCGGCTTTAATCCTAGAGAGTAAATACGGTTCTACCCTCAGACTAGCCCAGTATCCCCTCTGTCCGCGTACTAAGAGCTCAATATCATACCGCTCTAAGTCCTCAATAATTTCTTCCTGAACTTTGATGCCATTTATCATTCCTGACTTTCTGCTAAGGGCATCTGCTACTACATTTCCTTTACCTGGGTGATACTGAATATTAGTGTCATAGTCTTTCAGCAGTTCTAACCATCGCCTCTGTCTCATGTTCAGCTCTCGCTGTGTAAATATGTACTTGAGACTTTTGTGATCGGTGAAGATATCACACGCCTCACCGTATAAATAATGCCTCCAGATTTTAAGGGCGAAAACAACTGCTGCGAGCTCTAGACCATGCGTAGGATAATTTTTCTCATACGGATTTAGTTGACGCGAACCATAGGCAATGACTTTCCCATGCTGCATAAGTACACAGCCTAAGCCCTTTCCTGAAGCGTCACTGTAAATTTGATAACCACCTGTACCGGATGGAAGAGTAAGGATCGGCGCTGAAATTAAACGATGCTTGAGTTCCTTGAAACTCTTTTCTCTCTCCTCAATCCATATAAACTTTTCCCCTTTACGCATAAGTTTGGTCAATGGTAATGCCAAACGTGAAAAATTTTCTACAAATCTGCGGTAATATCCCGCGAACCCAAGAAAATTGCGGATTTCTGTGACAGATGTTGGTCTAGGCCATTTTGTAATAGCCTCCACCTTTGCAGGATCCATGGTGATCCCCTCTGCCGAAACAATATGGCCCAAAAACGCCACTTTATTCAACCAAAACTCGCACTTAGAAAATTTAGCATAAAGCTTCTCTTGTCGGAGAATTTGCAAGATTGAACGGAGGTGATCCTCATGTTCCTCTTTAGATTTTGAGAAAATAAGGATATCGTCGATGAATATAATCACAAATTTGTCTAGGAATTCGTGGAAGACTCGGTTCATCAAGTCCACAAATACTGCAGGCGCATTCGTGAGACCGAATGGCAGAACAACAAATTCGTAATGACCGTACCTCGTGCGAAAAGCAGTTTTGGATATATCCTGCTCCTTTACACGCAACTGGTGGTAACCCGATCGTAGATCAATTTTTGAGAAGTGCTTGGCACCCTGAAGCTGATCAAATAAATCGTCAATACGAGGAA
The DNA here is from genome assembly GCA_025667525.1 of Glebionis coronaria. Classification (NCBI taxonomy): domain Eukaryota; kingdom Viridiplantae; phylum Streptophyta; class Magnoliopsida; order Asterales; family Asteraceae; genus Glebionis; species Glebionis coronaria. The sequence goes on along the minus strand of CM046878.1, from coordinate 163,826,143 downwards.
GTGGATAACGGTTACGAATAGTGAGTTTATTCAGCTCAGGGTAGTCAATACAAAGTCGTATACTACCATCCTTCTTTTTGACAAAACAAAACTAGAGCGCCCCAAGGTGACACGCTTCGACGAATGAAACCCCTTTCTAGGAGTTCCTGAAGCTGATCTTTCAGTTCCTTAAGCTCTACAGGAGCCATACGGTAAGGATCTTTAGATACTGGTTTTGCACCTAGAATGAGATCGATACCAAATTCTACCTCTCGCATGGGAGGTAAGCCTGGGAGTTCCTCTGGAAAATCTGACACAACTGGCTGATCATGAATTGAAGGTGTCTCGGAAGCAGTGTCATGAACTGTAGCTAGGAAACCCTCACAACCATGGTATAAATAAGTATGGGCCTGTAAAGCTAAAATGATCTGAACATGTTTTCCTGGTAGGAAACCCCGATGAATATACTCTGGTGTATGGACATCACCGAAGATGACCCGGTGAGCATGACAATCTATGGTGGCACGATGAACTGACAACCAATCCATATCCAGAATAATATCGAACTCACACATATCTAGAGGAAGGGCACTGACTGGACGGATTCTATCGTCAAACTCAAGAGGAAGGTCCTGTACATCTGGGTAATGAGTACAGAGTCTCACATAGGGGTAGATATACTAAGTACACTGTCTAGTGGCGCAGGGGTCATGTTTATTCTAACAGCATATGAAGTAGATATAACTGATTATGTGGCGCCTGTATCGAAAAGCACGCAGGCAGCCTGTCCGTGTATAAACAAAATGCCAGTAATGGTACTCGTGGTCTTATTTTCTTTCTCACGGGTAGTAGTGTAGACGCGACCAGTGGTTGGTGGTAGTGGTGGTGGTGGAGGTAAAATCTGAGGAATCTGGCCTGAGGTACCGGCAGCATCCCCGCTCTTGCAGTCCCTCTTCATATGGCCCGACTGACCACACTTGTAACAACCACTCGAACCACGGCGGCAAGGCTCCGGGTGTTTCTTCCCACATGTGATGCAAGTGGGATAAGAATACCTGATAGAAGAAGCTTTGGTTTGCTGAGGACCTGATTTACGAAGATAAACATGTGTCACGATTCTAATAACATAACTGAAATAAAGCTGCTTGGCTGAAATTTAAAATTACCAGAATTTGCCGGTCGGGCAGACTGCTGACCTCTGTTGTTTTGGTCACGCCCCTATCCAGCATCTCTGTTGGAATAAAAAAAAATTAGGATCTGTTTTACAAGATAGTTTAGTGTTTTTGGAGCTTAAAGAATCACCTGTAGTTGCCAGATGAGTTTGAGCTGCCGCGATAGTTATCCCCACCGCTCCTCTTATCTGATCGATTGCGGTCATAAGACTGACCGTGGTTTCTGTAGTTCTGTTGTGGAGTAGCCGATTGGGATCGGTCTCCTCCTCTGTGTCTACAAGATTATAATTGGATAAGGCATGACATATAAGTTGACAAGTAATAATCGGAGTTAAATTGTTTAAGTCTGTTGGATGAGATGTACCTCTTCTCGGGACGCTCTACATTCTCGAGCTCATCCCTCTCGACATCTCAATATCGCGAGCTGCATTAGCTACTTGTGACACATTAGTGAACTTGGCACTCAGCAGCCTATCTGCAGTCCTAGAGTGAAGAGCCCATCGAAATTGTTTCGCTTGCTCCTCTGCGGTACCCGCAGCCTCCCCTAAGAATCCAGCCATCCTGAGGTATCGGTGCATGAACTCTATACTGTTCTCGCTATGGTTCTGACGAATGACGTGAAAGTCCCTCTTTGATTTAGCTTGCTCAGCATGCGGGAAAAACTGGTCATAGAACATCGTCTTAAATCGTTCCCAGGTCAATGCAAGCTCCCAAGCATCTCCCCCATTTGACAACTTCTGAGACCTCCACCAATGCAGAGCATGACCCTCCAATTTGTAAACTACAAGCCTAACCTTGAAAGCATCACCACAACCCATAGCTCCAAAAAATTTCTCTACATGATAGATCCAGTCTTCTGCGTCTGTTAGAGCTACAGTCTGTTCGAAAGGTCGGGGTTTCTGTTTGTTAAACAAATCTAGCCAGGTGGCTAAAGTGGCAGGTGGTGGAGCAGGAGGGTTGTTATTCTGCTGAGGTCCGTTTTGATATTCAGCTCGGATCTCATCAAGAATTTTGGGTAACATGGCTTGTATAGCAGCCTGAACAGCAGCAGTAATAGCAGTTGCGTTAGCATCATTCTCGTTTTCGTGTCTGGGTGGCATCTGAAATGACAGAGGATAAGTTGATAAACCTGTCAGAACCTGGAGTAATAAATCTGAATATGCATAGTGTAGTTCATGAAGGCATAGCCAACAAAATATGACCTGAATACTGGTGAACGCCTATGGTCAGTTCACAAAATGACAATTTACTGAAACATAAATCTGACATGAGTAAGGATGAACACCTATCGTCAGTTCATCTATACAAAATCTAAACGGGCAAGGGTGAACGCCTATGGTCAGTTCACCAACACGAAAAGTACGCTGAAAAGCACATGCGACTAAGTATGGCCAGTCATGTACCATGTTTACTTAGTCAAAATTTTGAAAACCCGACTGATAAAATACATGAGTAGCATGGAAGATAACGACGCTAAAATACAATTGGTGACTACCCACTAGTCACAGGTCAAGTTTTAGAGCCTACAGGTCAAACCTTACTCTGATACCATAATTGTAACACCCCCACTTGGATAAATGGACCGTTGCGTGTATTTATAGTGTGTCATTAAAGCATGCAAGGCAATGTATAAACATTAACTGACCATAACAGAAATACCGGAATCAAACATTGGTAGTCCAAACATCAGCTCAAAAATATAAAGATTAAATACAGAAAGAAAAGGACGAAACAGTGTCTAAACAACCAAAGAAATGTATGTGTGCATAAAGTAAAGGAGTCTGGATAGCTCCCATCCAGTGCACGTACTCTCTTAGAAGTCCTAAGATCGTCCTTGTGTACCTGCCGTTTAGAAACATGAAAGGAAACTACGGCTAAGCATAACGCTCAGTGAACGGATATGAAGCATGATAATAATATGCGGAAATAGAATTGAAAACCAATACTGAACTAAAACTGTTATGACAATTTGGAGCAACTGTGTAAAATCTGATATATCTGATTTATAATATAAAACTAACTTATTAACTGTTAAATCTGAAAACATGCATTTACTGCATTTTAATTTGCTAGAGCTTATATAAGTCATGTGTTGTATCAACTGTGCATGAATAACTGGAGGGGTGACCTCGTCATGTTATAGAGGGGTGACCTCTAATTAATGTGTTGGGTGGAGGGATCAGCTCCAATATGAAGGATGTAGAGCACACATCACATTCACCTGATAACTGTAAACTGATAAGCCAGGGATGCATCCATACGCCCCACTAATAATACTGATAAAATGGCCAAGCTGAGCTGAGTGGGACGATGCAGGATATCACTCTCCTGCATGTGAGTCACGACACCGGTGCCTCAAGTGTCATGGTTATGGTACCTCTGTAACTAGTACTACTGACTGGTCATGCTTGTATATAAGGCTCAGGAAATTTAACTTAATTATAAAACTGATTTCTGATAATTCTTATAACATATAAATAGGGAAAACAATTGGCTGCAGATGAGAAATCATAATCATGCATAGAAGGGAAGTCCTTACTGAAAGGACGGGAAATCCGTACCTCGTGTCCAGTAACCGACCGAGATCAACTGGCAGAAAGTCTACTTTGATTTCACGCGAGCTACATGAATAAAGGACGCGAATAAGTAATCTGATCTTTATTTAATTTACTGATTTTATTGGCTTCTCATTTCTTATTATTTTCTGTAATTCTGTACTTATTTTAACTGATGAATCTGAACTTTTAATAATACTTTATAGTATAATAGCGATCTACTAGAAATTATGAGATAACATGTTCTGGCATCATTTAATACTCATTAAAACATAAGGTTTCTAATTAAAAAGTTTCTAAAACAATTTAATTCATATTATAAAATTATACCCTTTTAAAATATTAAACTATTTAATTTAGTTTATATAAAATACAACTTAAAACATTTAAAAAACAAATAATAAAAAGGTATAATATAAACATCTTTGTTTTATATGTGTTAAGCTATATCCCGAGCCTACCAAGATATCCCATCTCGGTCGCACTAACCAATTCCACAAACTATATTAAATCCATCTATATAAATTCTACGATAGAAACTGTCGCTAAAACTGCCACTAAAATTGTCGCTATTTATGTCCTGCTTATTCCCACTGCTTACTTTAGTTTATTCCCAATGCTTGCTATATTCAGTTCCCACTGCTAGTGTAAATTCTATTCCCACTGCTAGTGTTATTTAATTCCCACTGCTTATGTAAAATTTTCTAGCCAAACGCACCCTTATAATTTAAAATGGCTACATGTGTTTCTTTTTTCTTTTCTTTTTGGGTCGACATGGCCCTAGTTGCCCCTGTATGGGTCACGGCTAGGCAAGACCTAAGGCCACCGAGACCTTGGGTTTCAGGTTTTATTAAACCAAACAGTCCCACTAATCATAAGCTAAACAAACACCCCTGTTGGTGTTTTTCTGACTCTCGGTCGACCCACAGCAATACCACCGAGACTCTGAGAGTCTCGGCTGGGAAATTCCAACCCAAATGAACCCTGCTTGGTGTTGTTTTCATGGCTGGGCAAAGCAAGGATCATCACCGAGCCTATGCCTCGGTCTTATATGTAAAAAAACGACTACAAGGAAGGATGAACGATTTGTATGCTTACAGTGTTTAGGATTAGGATGGTATTTAGATCACGAACCACCACCACAAGAACCCCTTTTTTTTTAACTCATGGCGGCCACAAAAACCCTAGTTCTTCTTTTTTTTGTCGACTGTGTGGGAGTGAGGGGTTAAATTCCCGTTTGATTTTTTGTACAAGTGGGCTTGGCCCAACTTCATTCTCCTTTTTTTTAAACCGGCCTAAAAGGCTTTCTTTCCTTATGTGTTTTTTTAAACTTGTATATAATATCCCGCGTTTGTTTTCGTCTATAAATTAATACAAAAATAGTTTAAATAATTAAACCGTGTATTTACATTTTCTGATTTAAATACGGCTTTAGCATCCTTGTTTGAACAGGAGACAAAACATCACCAATGATTAGGGAAGGAGGATGATTTTTTACTGTAGTTGTAAGTATTCCTCCCCCAAGCAGTGTGTTGTCTTCTATATCAGTTTCCATGTTGCCAATATCATCTTCATTTCCACTCCCGTCCTCATTTGAATGAATCTCTTGATTAAGTATGGAAGGTTCACCTTGTTCAAAGGTATTGGAAGAGAATAAATGTCCAAACAGGTTGTCAGCGTTTGAGCTATCAGCGTCTGAATTTATTATGTCAGCGTCCGATTTGGTTTTGTCAGCGCTTGAAGATGCATGCATGTTTTCATCAACTGGCCTTTCTTGTGGCCCTTCTTCCTCATTTTCAGCAGCAGTAGAGGCTTGTGCAAACCCATCAGTCCATATAGGAAAGGTAACATACTCAAGTATGGGGTCTGATTTGAATGCATGTGATCCTTCTTCTTTGGAAACCTATTCACCTGCAATATCAACAATAGGTTCTTCCACAACATTTGAATCCTTTTTCACAATGTCTGGATTAGTAACAGGCATATAATTCAAGGTTCTAGATAATGGCTATAGATCAAAGAACCAGTGTGGTCCACTCTCAGGATCACTAGGTTTACTTTCTAAAAACTTAACATGTACTTTTTCAAGAAAACATTTTTCTTTCTTATTGTAAACCCTATACACTCTGCTCTGCACTGAATAACCCATGAAGTAGCCTTCATCACCTTTTGCACTAAACTTTCCTAAGGCATCACTAGTATCAAGGATCACTACATGACATCCAAAGGGTTTAAGAAAACCTATGTTGGGTTTCCTATTCCAAAATATCTCATAAGGTGTCTTATTGTGGATTTTTTTAACCAAAGCTCTATTCTGAACATAGCAGGCTGTATTAACAGCCTCAGCCCAAAAAGCAATGGGAAACATAGCATCAGCCAACATGGTCCTAGCTGCTTCTATGAGTGTTCTATTCTTCCTTTTAGCCACACCATTCTGCTGTGGAGTTCTAGCTATGCTAAACTGCCTAGTAATCCCTTTATTAACACATAAGGCATCTAACAATTTGTTTCTAAACTCACCACCATTATCACTTCTAAGTATTTTAACCTCATTCTCTGTCTTCTTCTCAATTTGGGTAATAACGTTAATCAAAACTGTGGCAGTATCACTTTTTAAGGCCAAAAAGAAAGTCAAAGTAAATCTAGAAAAATCATCAGTTATAACCAAACAATAAGATTTACCATTCAAACTTTCAATATTAGTGGGGCCAAATAAGTCCATATGTAGCAAGTAAAGTGGTTTAGAACTGGAATGCACAAGTTTAGACTTAAATGAGACTTTGTGTTGTTTGCCTTTAAGGCATGCAACAAAAGAATGATCATTGTGGAAAGCCTTTGAAGGCAAACCATCAACTAAATCATGTCTCACAAGTCTATTAATATTCTTAAAGTTTATGTGCCCTAACCTTCTGTTCCATAGATTACTTTCATCTTGAAGCTTTAGCATAAAGACATGACAGATTGTTGTTCATCCTAATTCTATTAAGATTAACATTATAAACGTCCTTATGCCTAGGTGTTCTATAGTCAATAAACTTCTCATCAGGCATCTTAAAATCTTTACTCAACACCACGCATTTAGTATTAGTGAAAAGAACCTTATTCTTGTTATCACACACTTGTGACACACTAAACAAATTATAGTCAAGTTCTTTTACCAGAAAAACGTTCTCAAAACGTAAATTGTTGGTGATAAGAGTGACATTGCCTGAAATTGTACCATATCCTCCTCCAAAGTACACTTTTTCACCATCTTTAATGGGGGTAAATTTTGACAAATAATCTTCCTTCCCTGTCATGTGCCTAGAGCATCCACTGTCCCAATATCCATGATCATTGACCTACTTTTGAATGCCCTGCGCATAAAGAAAACAAATTAGTTTTCTTTGGGAACCCAAGCCTGGGCAGACTTGGATTCATTTGGTTGTTCAACAAGAACAGATTTAGTCCTTATAACAACCCCTTGTTCATCCATTTGTGGCCTGAACATCCAATTTACCACAATTGGTTTAGTAATGACCTTTGAAATATAATGAAATCTGTTATAGGTCATAGAAATCCCATCAGAATTAGGGTTTTGGTCTTGTTTAGGTCTCCAAGTCAAACTAGATGTAGCTTTAGACCGCTTTCCCTTAGGCTGTAAGTACCTATTATTACTTGGTCTAACACAAGAACCAACACCAGCTTATTGTGGTATTTTTACACCATACTTAAATCTGTCAGTGTTGGAATTGTTCCTGTCAGCATTGAATTTGTACTTGTTAGCACTGAATTTGTACTTGTCAGCGCCCAAATTAGGGTTTGCTATAGGAACCCATTGTCTGTTAGACCATGTGTTGGTCTTTTGAAAGGGTCTTTGTCCATAAGTATTTATCCCTTTAGTAAAGAAGGGAGTTGGTCTAGTAACTTGTGGAATTAGTTGGACATAAGGTCTGGGTTTGACCATGGTTGACCTATTATCAGCGTTGACTTTTGAGGCACTGACACATTTATAGGCCAAGTGAGAAAAACTACCACATGTATAACAAGCTTTTCTAGACATAACCTTAGGTCTAGATTGAAAGAACCCTGACCCATTAACACTAGCTTGGCTTTGTGGTGACCTAGGTTTTCTATACATTTCAGCATATTTAACACTAGGTTTTCTCTTAACAGATGAGCCAAGGTCAACAAGTTTTCCAGTGGTAGGGTTGGTCATAGTTATAGGTGTAGGCTCAAATGGACTCTCATTAAGCATTCCACCCTTAACAAAGAGTAAAGGGTTGTCTGCTTTCCATTTTTCAAGGTCAGTTACCTTTTGTTGATATTCCTCAACTGGGGTGAGCACTCTAGGTGGAGGAATAAATTCCTCTTCTTAGAGTTCTAGAATATCAGTCCAAGAGAGATCCTTTCTCTGAACACCATAAAAGTTCCCAGCAGGTGGAGGAACAGCAACATATTCATTCATCCCAATCCCAGACATATCCCTAGGGTTTCTTTGCTCACTAACACATTTTTCTAGGGTTTGGCTGGCTTTATCAAAAAATTTAATTTTAAGCCCTACATTTTCTTTATCCTTCATGGCCTCATCTAACTTAAGTTCCACTTCTTCTCTGGATTTCATCAGAGTGTCCCTAAGTTCAATACTAACTTTAAGATCATAAGACAAAACGTTAATTTGATCTTATATTTTCTTATATTCCTCTACAGTCTTTTCAGTTTGAACAAGTGCCATTTGATAATTTGATAGCGTGCATTTTACATCAAAAACATATGATTTTAACATTAAGATTTCTTTGTTAAGCTTTTTAGTGTTTAAACGACAGCCTTTACTACAATAAGCATCATCATATACCTCATTATCTGATGAAGACGGGGAATTTGCCATAAGATCAAAGTGAACATGCTCTTCTTCTTCCTTCTCAGCAATCAATGCCTTATTCTCTTCCACGTCCATTGCCAAAAAGCTCCAGTCACATCCAACACCATCAATGTCTTGCATGGCAACCATAACCTTTGTCTCTTAAACCTTGACGACTTCTTGAAGCCTTTCCATCATCAGATCTTCTTGGAGATCTGCATTCCCTCATAAAGTGACCCATCTTATGGCAGTTGTAACACTCAACCTTGGATTTATCAAATCCAGCAGTGTCTTTAGCATTGAAGGTCATCTTCTTTCTAAATCTCCTATTCCATCTGTTGGCCCTTATGCTTGCAAGTTCCATATTCCATTTAATATCCATCTATTCCAAATTCTCATCACTGATTTGCTCAAGATCCTCATAGGTAATCAAGGAACCATTAGGCAATGCAGAAATGTATGCACATACTGTATCCAAATCAATACCAGCAGATTTAAACCTTGGTGAGTCAACATTGTATGTGTCAGCGTGAATGTGAGGCGCTAACAAAGGTTGATCCACCACTGACATAAGGTGATCCAGTAACAGGATGTACATATGACTCTCTCTCATTGACTTGAGCTTCACTATGTGAGATGAAAGCCATGTTTCCAGATGTCGACTTGCTTCCATGATCCAACAAGATTTCATCATCTACAATCTTTAGCTTATTGTAGACGTCATCAAAAGTAGAACTCTTATGGGCATTGGAAGCAATTATAGACCTAGCTTCAATTTTCCATGCCTCACCAAGACTCTTAAGGAAAGTAGTAATGATGTCTTCCTCATCATATTTTGTTCCCATAAAGGTCAACTTGCTAGTGATATCTAGAAGCCTGCTTCTTACCTCACTTAGTTTCTCATTGGGAAGGGCTTTGAACACAGCATATTCATGCAAGATTTGCTTCTTCTTCTCTTTGGTAGTGTCATCATTACCACCATAGTTGATTTGAAGAGCTGCCCAAAGTTCTTTGGCAGACTCAAAACTTCTATACTTATGATGATTGTTTGGACCTACAAAGAGTTTGAGAATGCTTAAGGTCTTCATGTCATTCCTTCTTTTGGCTATATCAGCAGTTGAAACAGCTCTTCCATCCTCAGGTCTTTCTCTACGCTCTTCAGCAGGAGAACCATTGGTAGTCCTTGCTGCAATAGCAGCAGTAATCCTAGCAGCTTTATCAAATTAGTTTCCATATTCAATAACTTCCCAGAGAGTATGATCATGAATTTGAAGGTATTTTTCAAAAATGAACTTCTATTGTTCAAAGTTGTCAGGGTCGAGCATGGGGATTTTTAGGTTGTGGTTGGATGAGGAAGAAGATTTTGTAGTAGACATCTTTTCTGGTTTTAGGGTTTTGATGTTTTTAGGGTTTAATGTTCTTCTAGATCAAAGTTCCTCAACAAGCTTTGATACCACTTGTTGATCCCAAACTTAGATCGATTAGCTTTGTGTTAACGTGATTGAATCAAGTTTAACACGTAGAGAAACTTTGTTATTATATGAACAGTCCAAGTGTTATACGGAATTAACACTTAGATTAAGGAAGAAGTAAAACAATAAACCAAACTTTCACTTTTGATTGATAATTGAACTTGGGTACAATGAAAGTTGAATACTGAATAATGTGTATATAAACTACAAACCCTACGACCTCCTTTTGTAACATAAGGAGTCGTGTACAAAGGATAACCTATCAACTATTCTAGGAAAAGATAAATATAGAAAATACAATATTGAGTATATCTTTTCTTCAAATAATAAACGTGTTGACAAAGTTTTCCTATCAGTGGTTGGACTTCTTCTTGTCAGCGCTTGGATATCTCTTGTCAATACTTGATCTGTCAGCGCATGATTTCTTCTTGTCAGCGTCCAATTTACTCTTGTCAGCGTCTGAGTGACTTGGCTCATTTTATTCCCAACAAGGGGATCTTGGAGAACCTGCTAATTATAAATCCGTCATGCTTGATCCTGAGAAGGATAAGTGGATGGTTGCTATGGATGAGGAAATGAAATCCATGAAAGTTAATGATGTTTGGATTCTTGTAGATCCATCACCAAATGCTAAAGTAGTGAGACATAAGTGGATATACAAGAAGAAAACCGACATGGACGGAAAAATACAATCCTATAAAATCTCGTTTAGTAGCTAAAGGTTTTACTCAAACTTTTAGCGTAGACTATGAGGAGACATTTTCTCCTGTAGCAGACTTAAGAGCTATTAGGATTCTCATAGCTATAGCAGCATACTATGACTATAAGATATGGCAAATGGATGTTAAAACTCCCTTCTTGAACGGTCGCTTAGATGAAGATATCTATATGCAACAACCGGAAGGATACATTAATCCTAAGAAACAAAAACACGTGTGTAAATTTCAAAGATCTATTTATGGTTTGAAGCAAGCATCACGTTAATGGTATAAACGATTTGATGAAGAAATAAAAAAAGTTTGGATTTATTCAAAATCGTGATGAGCCATGTGTATATCACAAAGCTAGTGGGAGTGATGTAGTATTTCTAGTCCTATATGTTGATGACATATTAGTCATGGGAAGTAACATTCCAAGACTTAAAGTTGTTAAGGATTATCTTGGTAAATGTTTATCTATGAAGGATTTAGGAGGAGCTGCATACATTCTGGAAATTAAGATCTATCGAGATAGGAAATGATGGTTAATTGGTCTTAGTCAAGATGCTTTTATAGATAAGATATTGAAGAAGTATAATATGCATAATTCCAAGAAAGGTTTTCAACCTATGGAAGTTAAGCATAATCTAAGTCATGAGATGGATGCATCATGTGACAATCCGCCAATTTATGATCGATATTTTATTCTCAAGTATTATTTAAAAACATTATTTTAATGTTATATTATGAACTCACTCATTTTTGGGAAGAAATTTGGGTTTACGTCTTGAAGTAGCATCGACTACGTCTAAACCGGAGGATTCTACGTTACGTGCTTACGTTTACATACACCGTTTTTGGTGATAGTCCGACATTTCAGGAAATAAATTTATTCTTGAATTTATTTTGGGAATTTAAATTTGTGTTGGTTCATAAACTCACAAATTTACGAGAAGAAATTAGAGCTTACGTGCATAATTTAACGTCCTTTACGACTAAACCGGAAACCCTAGGATTACGTATTTACGTTTTTGAACTCCGTTTTTGATGAGACAATTTTTATTAGATTCGTTTTGTGCCGTTGATTCATAATTTATAAAAACCTTTTTCGTAAAACGACCCGAGGGCACGCAAATCGAGGAAACTAGAATCGAGGAATACCTATAAATTAATGAGGATGAGACAAGATAACTCTTGCCCCACCCCCTACATGTGGCATCCAAGAGTATACAACACACTTGAGGTGTGTCAACTTTACATGAGAAGACTAGGACACTTGTCCTAATCTTTACACCAAATCATATAACCTCAAAACAACTAGCATAAACCACTAACTCATAATTTCTACATGCAAACACACAACTCTCTCTTGTTCTCTCTCTATGAACGTCCCATATACCCCCATAAACCACTATTTGATCAAAAATTCAACCATGAATCATGTGTTTAACTTGCACAAGTTGAATACCCTTTGAAGATATGAAGATTGGAGGTGATCCTAACCTATGAAAAGGAGTTTTCATGGAGGTCTTTGGGCTGATTTTCAAGAAGTAGTTTAGGGCTGATTTCATGGAGGTGTTCATCCATTTTAAGGACCCAAGAAGTTTCCTTGCTAAAGTTGAATATTTGATAACAAGAACCAAGTCTTGTTCATCAAAAATCTCATCTTTTCATCACTAATGGTGGTATAGAGATTGTTCTTTCCATCCTCTTGTTATTTTGATTATGTAATCATGTATTTTCTTTCTTATTGTATATGTATATGATGAATATACATAATAAAAATATTATGTGGGGATATGGTGTTGATAAACATGGGTAAAAAAATGAAAAACTATATGTAAAAGTGGTTAATCTTGCTTAATTTAGTAGGCTGTATAAAAACAGTAAATAACCATATGATGAACTGATAAAATGGTATAGATGAATTGATATACAGTGAGTATTGAGACTTGTACACATGTGAGAGTTGTCCATACAATGGAATCATAAAAATGAGTGAGATATGATCAAAACAAGTTTAGAGTGCAAATCTGAGTACACTGTTTTGGACGAATTTTATAAAATACTTAGAGGATGATTCATCAGTAGCTAGGAATAAAATGAATCACATATCATGTAGCTTCTGCGATAAAAATTTGGGGTTCTATCTCCATGTAGAACTCTAGATATGATCATTTTAGTAAACTAGATTTTTAGGACTGATTTTGTGAAATTAAAGTTTAATATTATTATATAAGCACTCAAATAAATATAGTATAAAATGTGAATTAAAACCCACTAACTTATATATTTCATTTATATAAAAATGCATAAGGATAAATAAATGGACATTATATAAAAATGGTAGTTTGGTAAGTTTTATAAGTTATAAAAACTATATACTAAGTTTTACGTCTTTTCGGCTAAAACCGAAAGATTAACGTTTTTGTTAAATAAAACTTAGACAGTTGGACCCGTCTAATGTAAAATTTTATAAACTCACATACTGATATATAAACATATATAACAAGTAAAAATCGATAAACCCGAGCTTTACAACATATAGACGTTAACGGGCCAAAGTAGCCTTAATGGACAATAAACCCGACTAATTTGGTAAAACACTTATAAACTTATTTATTGGGCTTAACCCATTTGGGCCCAACATATAAAGTATAATACTGATAATAAAAGTATAATTGGGCTAATGAATAGTATTGGGCTTGTAATAGGCCCATTGGGCTTTAAAATGTAAACAAGTTGAACTAGTGTAACTAGTCTTGAAAATTACCAACACATAAACACTATAATGAATGAGTAAAGATGTATAAACCCACTTGATCATCATATATATATATATAAAATCATCATATGTATACATAATTTTTATTTTTATAAAGTCATTGGACAAGAGTCTAAGACGAGTATTATTTGTCTAGGTTTCCGTGATTGAACCACGTACCGTACATCCGAATTGCCGATAACCCGCTTTCCCACATCAACGTGAGTTCATAGCCTCGCACTCTTTTAAATGTTTTTATGAAATTTTTTATAAACCCGCGAGGTAGATAACATGTTAGTTTTTATGAAATAGGACACTAGTTGTCCCAATTGTTTGTTTATTGATTTGGACCCGAATGATTGTATGACCCGATGAATGATTATATGACCCGATAGATGAAATGAAATGGATTATTAAAGTTAGGTTATGTCACTAAAAGTCCCATTAGCATGAATTGTGAACTACCGGGATTTGGTAGACGCTTATGCATAAAATAGTACTATTTGGGGACAATCACCCCAGTTCGCGCCTTGACGGTTGATCCCCGTCGTGCCACATTGATTGGTAAGCGAATTTATGTATAAGAAGATTTACACAAGCGTGATTATTGTGACGACACGCTAATTTATATGGGCAAATGAGTTTCGGGTTAGCTACCCGTTGTTTGGTATAGTAAGGTAACAATGTCATGCGGCTTATAATAATCCAATAGCGAAAATACTACTTTATGCATTGAATTACGTTATATTGCCTGACTAGCAATACAGGGTCTTATTATTGATTTTATTTTCGTGTTTTGGTTTTACATAACCATATTCATATAACGGATTTTATTTGATCTATACAACGTTATAAAACGTATTGTATGATGTTTTTACGACAATGGTTCGTATAATGATTTTTAAGGCAAATGCCTATATTATGATTTTTGATAAGGATTTGTATGAAATGACTTTGGCTATTTTATGGGCTATTGCAAAGATTTTTACAAAATGATTTTCGGTAATAATTATGTACCGATGATATATTGATGGTTTTATTAAACTCTATGAATTCACTCGGCGTTATCGTAGACCTTTCCTTTTAACATGTTTTATCTCAGGTACTTGAAGGTAATTCTCGGGAAGACGACAAGAATTCATGGCCCGCACTTATATAACAATTTCCATTCAAATGCTTTGTAAAAAAATGTATGAAATATTATGACTTAGGACCTATGTAAACTTTATATTTATGAATGGAAATACTTTATTATTAAACGACACGATTTTTATGTGTTGTCTATGATGTGAGTAGTGTGCTATCCCGTAACACCAACGAGTCTTCCGCTGTATTGAATTGTGTAAATTTGGGGGTGTTACAGTTTGGTACCAGAGCTCTCGTTATAGAGAACGAAATATTTTTAAAACCAAGGTTTTGAATAAAACATTTCAAAATCTTTTAACTATAAACATTTTTCTAAAAATGTCTAAAAATCTTTTGACTATAACGGTGCCGAAGAATTCCCGAGTTACCGACAAGGCCAGACTGAGAAGTGTTATTTTAATATATATATATATATATATATATATATATATATATATATATATATGTATATATATATATATATATATATATATATATATATATATATATATATATATATATATATATATATATATATATATATATATATATATATATATATATATATATATATATATATAACTTGGATTATATATATATGATGTAATTTGATTACATGATTGTTTGATGATTATTTCTATATTTATACGAGGTATTTATACGACGTAGATTGTCACAAGGAACCCTAAATCCCCTAGTAAATTAATCTAATCTGTTCCTGTAGGAAATCTAGCTATTCCAGATCTAAACCAAGTTGTGGATATTTATGATCCCGACAAAATGGTTGATATTCGTAGAAATGTAGATATTAGTTGATTGTGATATTGAAGAAGAGTTGGCGAGATTAAAACTGATATCGATGTCATGACGATCTTTCCTTATAGAGTGGAGTTTGACAAAATGATACCACCTAGAAATATGTCATCTGATTCGGTGTCACCCAATTCTTAAAGTTGAAATCGAAAGGGTGAATTTGCACTTGAGGCTGTCATTGGAACCATTACCCAAAAGCCTCATGCCACTAGTACCTTTCCGAGAAGTCTAAATGAATGTGTGAGTCGTTTCATACTAGTGACTCATTTGATAACTATTGTTGTAAGAGATATAGGATTGGAAATTAAGTGTTGATAATATCGAGCTTTTATTGCCTTTAAGGTCTAAGAATAAGGTTGAAAGTATTGGAGAATGAGGTAGGATGTTGCATTGAGTATGATTTGGTTGAAACTTGAATGAAGTAAAATTTAACTCGTATGGAATATGAGATTTTTAAGAGGAAGTCGTTAATTCCCGTGATTTAATTATAAGGTTTTAAATGATTGTTGGTTCGTGTTAAGGGTTGTTCCTAGGCCATTGTCCAATGACGAGGATGCCCAGTGTCCAATAAATAAATTGAAGAAATTTTCTTCTGAATAGGGACCGATGGATCTTCCGGGACATGTAGAACACCTAATGACTCTAGTAGATTAGTATTCATCTTGGTATCTTTTAAAAATCCCTAACTTAACTGAGACATCAGTTGGTAGGATGAGTTCTTGGAATTGTATGACATGGCAACACGTAATGTGTTACGGTACAATTTTGACTTGTTTGTGATTAATTAAAAGACTACCTTTGATTGCTAAATCCTACATGTATTGATTTTATCTATCCTTTATTGCTTCATCCTAATGTTCACATTAGTGATGCAACCGTTGAACAAGTACTCATCTCGATTTGAGTTGCGTTGTGAATTATTCTTTTTGAGTGCCATCGAGATCATGAACCTCATGATTATTTGGCTAAGCTCATTTCCTATTATATTGTAGTTAGTTCTTGGTGAACAACTTTTCATCACTCTTTTGCAGATCACTTATTGTTTTTATAAGATAAAATAGTATTCCTTGAGAAAAATTGAATTTTCATCACCATAAGAATTATTTAAAGTGAGATTTATAAATAATCGTTATCGAAATGAAGTTGTTTATAAAACATCTTGGAAAACTTAATTGTTTCCATGATAAAGAACATATCTGTAAATTCATTTTGAATTAAGCATGAATATATATTTTAAACATGATGACAAAGTTTTGACGAACTGAGTATTGCATCGTTAATCTTAAAATTGTATATAGTTGTGCGCCCACATACAATTTGGAAGTGACCATGCAAGGCTGATTAGTAGTCACCATGAAATTATTAATAAACACTAAATTTTCTTTGAAGATTGTGAAAGATTAAATTTTATGAGATCTGCAAGAAGTGCAAATTAGGGACATATTGTTAGGGACACCTACATATGTTCCTGTAGCATCTATTCTTCTGAGTCGAATTTACTCATCTGTGGAAATTGTCTTATTTTACAATTGACAATTCTTTCTTGTCCAATTCTCCCGTAGTGAGATTCTTAGGAAAAATATTTGATTACCGAGTGTTGATACCCGACTGGATGTATCGACGTTCCTATCATTTATTTTGATTAGATTTCATTTGAATGACCTGGGTAACGATCCGAGGAGCTTTCGAATGCGTACTCAATTTATGAAAACATGGGATAGATTCATATTCATTAAATGTTTTCGTCTGTGTCTGATTTGAAATTCTCTCGCGTAGATTATAAGTTGACCTTACTCTTTTAAGGTTAGTTATGTCTCCAGATATCCTTGAATTTCGAAGGATTATGAGTTATTATTAGTCTTTTGAGAAGTTCACATCTTATCGACGGCAATAAAACTGAAAAGTTGGTAATGCCAGTAGAATGGATTGATTGATTATGACATGACGACATTGTCTTAAAAGATGGGAACTCGAGTAGAATTCCCCTAAAAGATAAGATGTTGATTATCAAAAGTGATCTAAATAATTCTTGATGGGTGACCATATCCTGTATTTAGACTTGAAATTATACCGTGAATGGTTGTGAATTAGTCATAGATATTCTAATCTAGAAAGAACTTAAAATAAATGTATTAAAAGATGTTCCTGCTATCTGAAACTTTAGGAGGTATTTGCTGGTGAATTACCTAGACTTTCGCCATTAAGGCAAGTTGAATTTGGTATTGATTATATTCCCAGTGCTGCACCTGTGGCATGTGCACTATACGTCAGCACCATCTGAATTAAAAGAATTACCGTACAACTGAGAGAGTTGTCGGAGAAAGCTCTTATTCTACCGAGCTCGTCATTATGAAGATCTATGGTGTTATCATTCCTTATATTTATTAATTATCGTGAACTAAGTAAATTGACGATTAAAATCTATATCCACTACCCAAGATGATAGATTTGTTCGATCATTTACAAAGTTCTAGCGTATGTTTTAAAGATTTGATCCATGGCATGGTTATCATCAACTTCGCGTCCGCGAAAAAGATTATCTATTCCAATCACTACATCCAGAACTTGTAATGACCATTATGAGTTTCATGTTATGTCGTTTGGATTGACTAATACACATGTAGCAACCATAAATTTGGTAAATCACGTGTGTAGGCTGTAATTTGATAAATTCATGCTCGTGATCATTAAGGACTATTTGTTTTTTTATAAGAATAAGAATGAGTTAATAATTATTTATAGATTGCCCTGAATTGGCCGAACAATAAAAACCTGTACCTTAAATTTTTAACATGTGATTTAAGACTTAATCCTTTACATGATTTGACCATGTGATTAATAAGATAATGGGATCTATATTGACTTTTCAAAGATTAGAGCCATTAAGACTTTGGGTTTTACCAAAAAGAAAGTGAAAATATGTTTTGACAAATGTTTTATCGAAAAGAACTTTTGAGGGATTATTCCCTTATACCCAGAACATTTAACTAAACTCCTGTTTAGGGGTAAATGTTCGTGTATACCTCAAGACAACCTAAGAGCGATTGAGGAAACCGTTAAACCATGACTTAAAATTTGAAATGACAATTTTTGCTTTTCAACTAATAAAATTTTTACCAAAGAATAAACGAAGGTTTTTCGAACATTTACGGATCTTATTAATTATTTTAATTATTTTTGATAAATCAAAAAAAATCTTGTTAATTAAATTCAAATTTATTTTGAACATTTTATAATTGGTCGAACTAAGAAAATTAAAATTTTTACGTTATGTTTCATAAAAATTAAATATTTATTATTTAATTAGTTGTAATAATTATCGACGCTTTAAACGTCGGATCAAGCAAAACTGATAAAAATAATAGTTGAGATAGAACTAAGACTTAGAAAATATGAAGGAATAATTTCTGAATAGATACGGTCATGATATTTATTTCATCAAGGAAGATGAATGTAGATACTGACACATAATATAGAAAGGATAAAGAATCAATTAGGATTGTGTTCCTTAATAATGACGGTGTAAAGTAATTTGGCCGAACAATTTAGAAATAATTGATGCATGTAAGAAGGATAATATAAATAATAAAAGGAGGTTCGCTGCTAATGTGAACCATTAAAATTGAGAAGCCGATGGCGTTGAATGTATAACAGGCCACTTGAGGTTGCCTAAAAATGGAGATTTTGAGATATAGTTATGTTGGAATCTTGTAAGTATAAGTATTCTATTCCTGTCATTTATGATTTAATGTATCATTATCAGAAGAAGTTGTACTGATGGCAAATTATGAAGGCATACACCGCCTCATACATTAGTAAACGTCTAACTATTGCAAAGGTCATCATCTGAATTTGATTTGATTTGGGTCGTCGTCGACAGACTGACCAAATCTGCTAATATCATTCTTGTTAATGATAGATTCTTGATGAAGAAAAGGACTCTTTTGTATTTAAAGGAGTTGTGTAAACGTGGTGTGCCTGTATCGATCATCTCTGTCAAGATCCTCGCTTCGCATCGAATTTCTAGAGATTTGCTTAGAAGTCATTGGGAACGAACCTTGATGAGAGTACAATTTACCACCCCAAATCGAAGGGACGAGGTAATGTAATGATACAAAACACTAGAAGTCTTGTTTTATGTTTGAATGATTGACCTTTGGTAATAAACCGTATAATCGTTTTCCTTTCGAATGATTATCATTGATAATCATCGTATTAGGATTGAGATCGAATCTTGTTAGGATCTAAATATTAGAGCATCTGTAAGCAGGAGTTGGGATGAAGACACCCGACATACACCCATTGTGAGTTGGACATGTCTTTTAGGTTTAAGGTTGCCTATGATGGCAAACCTAACCTTACAAAATACTCGACCCGCGAGACCTGAAATGATTGTTGAAATTAGGATCTGATTATTGACTGCCGGTAGTGGGCAGGAGGTTATGTGAATATGAAATGTAGATCTTAAATTGCCAGATGGGTAGCGAAGTTATGCCAAAAATTTTAACCATGGAAAAATGAATTGATGATCTGAAAGATCATGGGATATAAGTCCCTGTTGTATGGGACCATTGAGATGATGTAAAAGATTGGTTTGAAAGGCATATAAGCTAGATCTACCCTAGGACTTCAAGAGCTGCGTGAATTATGTTTCGTATATCGAACTTGATAAAATGTCTATCAAGGGAAAGTCTAACTATTCCTTAATGAAGTTTAGATTTGCGAAAAGTTGCATTCATCAAAAACCCGTGAAAATCATGGATAGAGAAAGTAAGTCAACATTAAGCCTGATCTTATTCTCGTAGTTATGTTTGATGAAACTCGCATATTGTAATGAATTACACTTGTGAGAAAAGACCGAATTGGAGGAAATACCCACATGGCTTTAACTCTATAAGAAGAGAGTAATAAGATAAATTGATCTTTGAGGACAAAGATCCTATTTAGGGGTAAATGCTGTGACAATCCGTCAATTTATGATCGATATTTTATTCTCAAGTATTATTTAAAAACATTATTTTAATGTTATATTATGAACTCACTCATTTTTGGGAAGAAATTTGGGTTTACGTCTTGAAGTAGCATCGACTACGTCTAAACCGAAGGATTCTACGTTACGTGCTTACGTTTACATACACCGTTTTTGGTGATAGTCCGACATTTCAGGAAATAAATTTATTCTTGAATTTATTTTGGGAATTTAAATTTGTGTTGGTTCATAAACTCACAAATTTACGAGAAGAAATTAGAGCTTACGTGCATAATTTAACGTCCTTTACGACTAAACCGGAAACCCTAGGATTACGTATTTATGTTTTTGAACTCCGTTTTTGATGAGACAATTTTTATTAGATTCATTTTGTGTCGTTGATTCATAATTTATAAAAACATTTTTCTTAAAACGACCCGAGGGCACGCAAATCGAGGAAACTAGAATCGAGGAATACCCATAAATTAATGGGGATGAGACAAGATAACTCTTGCCCCACCCCCTACATGTGGCATCCAAGAGTATACAACACACTTGAGGTGTGTCAACTTTACATGAGAAGACTAGGACACTTGTCCTAATCTTTACACCAAACCATATAACCTCAAAACAACTAGCATAAACCACTAACTCATAATTTCTACATGCAAACACACAACTCTCTCTTGTTCTCTCTCTATGAATGTCCCATATACCCCCATAAACCACCATTTGATCAAAAATTCAACCATGAATCATGTGTTTAACTTGCACAAGTTGAATACCCTTTGAAGATATGAAGATTGGAGGTGATCCTAACCTATGAAAAGGAGTTTTCATGGAGGTCTTTGGGCTGATTTTCAAGAAGGAGTTTAGGGCTGATTTCATGGAGGTGTTCATCCATTTTAAGGACCCAATAAGTTTCCTTGCTAAAGTTGAATATTTGATAACAAGAACCAAGTCTTGTTCATCAAAAACCTCATCTTTTCATCACTAATGGTGGTATAGAGATTGTTCTTCCCATCCTCTTGTTATTTTGATTATTTAATCATGTATTTTCTTTCTTATTGTATATTTATATGATGAATCTATGATGATAAAAATATTATGTGGGGATTTGGTGTTGATAAACATGGGTAAAAAGATGAAAAACTATATGTAAAAGTGGTTAATCTTGCTTAATTTAGTAGGCTGTATAAAAACAGTAAATAACCATATGATGAACTGATAAAATGGTATAGATGAATTGATATACAGTGAGTATTGATACTTGTACACATGTGAGAGTTGGCCATACAATGGAATCATAAAAATGAGTGAGATATGATCAAAACAAGTTTAGAGTGCAAATCTGAGTACACTGTTTTGGACGAATTTTATAAAATACTTAGAGGATGATTCATCAGTAGCTATAAAGGAATAAAATGAAGCACATATCATGTAGTTTCTGTGATAAAAATTTGGGATTCTATCTATATGTAGAACTCTAGATATGATCATTTTAGTAAACTATATTTTTAGGACTGATTTTATGAAATTAAAGTTTAATATTATTATATAAGCACTCAAATAAATATAGTATAAAATGTGAATTAAAACCCACTAACTTATATATTTTATTTATATAAAAATGCATAAGGATAAATAAATGGAAATTATATAAAAATGGTAGTTTAGTAAGTTTTATAAGTTATTAAAACTATATACTAAGTTTTACGTCTTTTCGGCTAAAACCGAAAGATTAACGTTTTTGTTAAATAAAACTTAGACGGTTGGACCCGTCTAATGTAAACTTTTATAAACTCACATACTGATATATATACATATATAACAAGTAAAAATCGATAAACCCGAGCTTTACAACATATATACATTAACGGGCCAAAGTAGCCTTAATGGACAATAAACCCGACTAATTTGGTAAAACACTTATAAACTTATTTATTAGGCTTAACCCATTTGGGCCCAACATATAAAGTATAATACTGATAATAAAAGTATAATTGGGCTTATGAATAGTATTGGACTTGTAATAGGCCCATTGGGCTTTAAAATGTAAACAAGTTGAACTAGTGTAACTAGTCTTGAAAATTACCAACACATAAACACTATAATGAATGAGTAAAGATGTATAAACCCACTTGATCATCATCATATATATATAAAATCATCATATGTATACATAATTGTTATTTTATAAAGTCATTGGACAAGAGTCTAAGACGAGTATTATTTGTCTAGGTTTCCGTGATTGAAGCACGTACCGTACATCCGAATTGCCGATAACCCTCTTTCCCACATCAACGTGAGTTCATAGCCTCACACTCTTTTAAAAGTTTTTATGAAATATTTTATAAACCCGCGAGGGAGATAACCTGTTAGTTTTTATGAAATAGGACACTAGTTGTCCCAATTGTTTGTTTATTGATTTGGACCCGAATGATTGTATGACCCGATGAATGATTATATGACCCGATAGATGAAATGAAATGGATTATTAAAGTTAGGTTATGTCACTAAAAGTCCCATTAGCATGAATTGTGAACTACCGGGATTTGGTAGACGCTTATGCATATAATAGTACTATTTGGGGACGATCACCCCAGTTCGCGCCTTGACGGTTGATCCCCGTCGTGCCACATTGATTGGTAAGCGAATTTATGTATGAGAAGATTTACACAAGCATGATTATTGTGACGACACGCTATTTTAGATGGGCAAATGAGTTTCGGGTTAGCTACCCGTTGTTTGGTATAGTAAGGTAACAATGTCATGCGGCTTATAATAATCCAATAGCGAAAATACTGCTTTATGCATTGAATTACGTTATATTGCCTGACTAGCAATACAGGGTCTTATTATTGATTTTATGTTCGTGTTTTGGTTTTACATAACCATATTCATATAACGGATTTTATTTAATCTATACAACGTTATAAAACGTATTGTATGATGTTTTTACGACAATGGTTCGTATAATGATTTTTAAGGCAAATGCCTATATTATGATTTTTGATAAGGATTTGTATGAAATGACTTTGGCTATTTTATGGCCTATTGCAAAGATTTGTACAAAATGATTTTCGGTAATAATTATGTACCAATGATATATTGATGGTTTTATTAAACTCTATGAATTCACTCAGCGTTATCGTAGACCTTTCCTTTTAACATGTTTTATCTCAGGTACTTGAAGGTAATTCTCGGGAAGACGACAAGAATTCATGGCCCGCACTTATATAACAATTTCCATTCAAATGCTTTGTAAAAAAATATATGAAATATTATGACTTAGGACCTATGTAAACTTGATATTTATGAATGGAAATGCTTTATTATTAAACGACACGATTTTTATGCGTTGTCTATGATGTGAGTAATGTGCTATCCCGTAACACCAACGAGTCTTCCGCTGTATTGAATTATGTAAATTTGGGGGTGTTACACATCAACTCCTGAAGAGGAGGCATACATGCGAAAGGTGTCTTATGCTTCGGCTGTAGGATCTATTATATATGTTGTAGGATGCACATTGCCTGATGTGGAGTTTTCTTAGAACTTGGTCAGTTGTTACCAGCAGAATCCATGGAAGCTCCACTGGGTTGTTGTTTAAACATATTCTGATGTATTTGAGGAATACGAAAGGGATGTTTTTTGGTGTTCGGAGGGAAGCCAGTACTTAAGAAGTACGAAAGAAATGTGGTTTGGATTAGGACGTTTTATTGGAGATCTTGGAGTGATGCTTTCAATAAAAGAACCTAATAAATATGTATTGGGACAATTCTGCTACAAATCATATTCGCCAATGATGTTGGAATCATGAAAGGCGCCAGACACTTTAAGCGTCGACATCTCTACGTCTGAGAACAAGTGGAAGCTTGTGAAATCAAATTAATATAAGTTCACACAGATGATAACGTATTTGATCCTTTTACTAAGGCTTTTCCTAGACCAAAGGTAGTTAAGCATGCCAAGGCTATTGGGCTGAAACTAGCTAGCGATTTCATGAAGTAAATCTGTGATTAGTATTTGGATAACGATGTTAAGACATTATTATTTAATAAAATAAATATTGGGTTTCGTTTATTCTTATTACTTAATTTTGTATCCTATTTTACATGTTTTAATCCATGAATAAATTGTTATGCTAAATGTCCGTTGTCGATTAATAATATGGGAATATTATTAAATTAAGACAATTCATAATTTTGATAGAGTATACTTGAAATTATATTGATCGATTTTGGATGATATTCGATGAATCGAATATTGGACTTATCCCAACTATATGATTCTACTTTGTGGATCTTTTTTATCAAGTAAATCGTAAATAGTTATCCTTAGACCTCAGATACTAGAAAACTGTTTTGAATCTAGTGCATTTTTGTGGAATAATCTAATGCTAAACGTAGCTGTTAGCTATAAGGATTATTTTCAAAAGTGTTGCAAAATTCTTTAGTTTTGCTTGTAGTCAATATGGGATTTATTTCCTCCGATTTCGTTTTGGAGTTTTAATACAGCTAGGTCCCTCGTGGGATTAGTAAGATGTTTGTGTGGCCATACACAAATTTGTTTTGGTAATCTTGCTTAATCTATGAACGAGAAACAGAATGGTTAATGAAAGGAATGACTAAGATCCATATCCTTATTAACGTTGTATTAGAAATAAAAGGATAATAATAATGATGAATTATTGAAAGGTTTTATCTAGGAGACCTTACTCGAGTTGTACTAGAGACATTGCTAGTGTAACTAGATGCTAGTCATTGTAATCATGATATTTGAAATATGTCCAAGTGGGATTTGAAAGTTTATGGACTTATATTTAATAGTCGTGTGATATGATCGAACTCGAGATTACGGGATTGCACTCAATAGATAAAGAGTTAATTTATTTAATAAATATATTTATTATATTTATTAAATTAAATCGAGCTATAACTTTAACAACCATTAAATAATTAAGAGTTAAGTATTAACGAGCGTTGTGGAATTAAAAGGAACAAGAAAAGAAGGTTCCGGAACACCCCACAAGGGGGTGTTCGACCGTCGGTTATGGGGACAAGGGGGAAGGAAAAAACTTTCCTTATATTTGTTTTTACTTGGGCTACAAGAATTCCTAGGCCTATATAAACAACCACTCACCCTCATAATTCACACACAATCTCTCTTCTCTCCCTCTTTGGCCGATCGCAACACAAAACCACAAAAGAGTTTTGCGTGGTTTTTTCTTGGTATTCAGTTTAGCTTATAATCTAGTCCTAGCCCCTCTCTAGGGTTGTTGGGTAGATTTTCCACAAGCGTTGAAGCTCGGTTTACACGTGCTAGAATCACGGTTAGCTCGTTGTATTACGTGTGTACAAGAACGCAATATAGTCTTACTTTAGACTATATCTTGGTGGTGTTCGTTATAAACCCAAATTGGTGATTCGTTCTTTATCTTGTGGATTTGCTTTAGCTAAAAGGTACGTAACCCTAATTTGATTAATTATAATTGTGTTATTATGATCTTGGTAAACCACTTCCGCTATATGTGTGCTTTGATCTCCTTTAGGTTTTTGTATAATTGTTATGAACAATATAAACCATCAAATACTTATCGTGTAATAATTTACATACGTAATACTTGTAGTAATTAATTAATATACGTAATATTTATATTGAATATTCGTGATACGTGTCGCATGTTAATTAATCGTGAATTTTTAGTTTGACCGTGTTTTCATACTTAATGCTATTGGGTATTTTTAAAGCGGGTTTTACACCCATATTGGGAAGATTCGCATACAAAAGCTTCAACGTGAAGGTCTTTTGGAAAATATCAGAGATGAATCATTTGATAAATGTAAGTCTTGTGTCTCTGGGAAGATGACCAAGAAACCTTTTAATAGCAATATTAAAAGGACTATTGATCTACTTGGTTTAATACACACTGATGTGTGTGGACCACTTAGTCATGTGTCAAGGAAAGGTGCTAGCTACTTCTTAACATTTACGGATGTTATAGCCGTTATAGTTATGTTTATTTACTTAAGCATAAACATGAGGTATTTGAAACATTCAAAGTGTTTAAAGCAGAAGTACAATTGCAACTAGGAAAGAAGATTAAAGCTCTTCGTTATGATAGACGTGGTGAATATTTAAGTCAAGAGTTTAAAGATTATTTAAGTGAGAATGGAATTGTTCAGTATCTTACTTCTCCCTATACTCCACAACAAAATGGTTTATCCGAAAGGAGAAATCATACACTATTAGATATGGTGCGATCTATGTTTAATCTTACAACTTTGCCATTATCCTTTTGGGACTATGCTTTAGAATCTGTTGTTCGCATTTTAGATATGGTTCCCACGAAGAAGGTTGATAAGACACCACATGAACTATGGCATGGCAAGAAGCCATATTTGTCTTATTTAAAGGTCTGGAGTTACGAGGCGTATGTGAAACGTGACTCGGGTGATAAACTCCAACAACGATCTGTGAAATATATCTTTGTAGGATACCCTAAGGAAACTATGGGTTACTACTTTTATTATCCACCTGAGAACAAAGTAATTGTTGCTAGGTATGGAGACTTCCTTGAAAGTGATCTTGTAAATCAAGAATTCAGTGGGAGAAATCATGATCTTGAAGAGAGTCATATAGATACATTCCCTTCTGATGATGATACTAGCGAAATAATTCCTGTAGAACCAGAAAATCGGAGTTCCAACTGAAATAATTCCTCTACGTATGTCTGAAAGGACTATACGTGCTCCAAGTAAACTATTTCTTAACATAGAGGATGATGATGATGAAGTAGGGTGTAGTAACCCGAACATTAAAATCAACATTTAGACTGAGTTCTAATACTATTTCTAATACTCGGATCAATATTTATTAATCGACTCTTATTTGTCATGATTATTCGACAAATATTATCAAATTCTTGACTAGCCGGCATGGTTAAGGCTTTAATATATCAAATACATGTCAATTATTATTTATTGGCAAGTCTATGTCCGTCGTTAATCGAAAATATTCTCGTTATGACATAAAAATATTTTTATTTGTCGTCGTATTAATTTCTCATTTTATGAGCATTATTCGTAATTTACGTTAAGCCTTTAAGCGTCATTCGTTTATACGACGCGTAAATATTTATTAAATTATAATCCTCATTTATTTATTGAAATATCAACGTGATCTGAATGTTGACGTTTTTAATTCATATTGAGTGTTTATTTTTTTGTGTTTAACGCATATCTTTCAAATCGCGTAACTTTGAAAATATCGGGGTCCAATAATACCCGCTTTAACAAATAATAAAACAAAAATATAAATATTATTTCCTCTCAACACCTCATGTGAGGCTTTACCTTTCATACAAGACACAAGTCTTGTTTTTCTGACGTGTGTCATAGAACATGCGTGTAGATACATATCTTATATCTTGTATTTACACAACCTCTCATATCTTGCAATATATCACACCCAATCTAATTTCCTTGTTTCTTCCCTTTTTTCTGAGTACAACAAATGTCTCACCTTCGTCATTTATTTGACATTTCTACTAGCTTGTGATAATCAAGGCTAGAGGTCATAATGTTAAGCTAGTATCTTTAGTTACTTTCATAATAAATCATCATCATTACTACTATTATTGGTGATTTATGGGTTGAAGTAGAGGATATAATTCATGTAATGATCTTGTGTTACTATAAGCTTGGTTGAATGGTTAATGAATCATTGGATGGGTTGATCAAGAATGGATGGTTAGTTTGTTTTTATAATGATCATCTCATCTCTTTATAAAGTTTATATTAGTTCTTTCGATTTTTGATTCGTATATAAGTTTTATAAATATATAATTATCATTTATATACTGAGATTGAAGATTTGTAGTAGTCAATTAAGATTTTGGACATTGTATATGATTTTATGACATAAAAGTATAAGCTTAAATAAGCCTGGGGCAGTGTTGTGATTTAAAGAATCAGATCAGTTTCAAAAACGTGACCTTTATGAGATATTAGTAGGTATTGGACCCTGGACCAGAACATAGAGTGATAGTTATATGTTTTGTGGCGATTTGGTCGGGTGACTCGTCTCGTGACGATACTCGATGAATAAAATATGGCCGAAACAGTGAAAAGGGGCCGAATCTGATCACCAGTTTTACACGACCGAAAACTCTTAGAAAATGTATAGTGATCCCTAAATATGTAAAACTAAAAGTTGTTGCTAAACTTATTTAGAACACACACGAGTCGGGTGGTTTTCTACAGATATACGGTTAGGAAATGGCGGCCAAAACCATGAAACCGAACCTGGCTATCCAAAAACAACCTTGACCCGGGTTAATGTTTTGATCATTTTGACCCTTTTGTAATAAAACCATAAGTAATGTGAGCTTCTTATATTTATATTAGACTTTATTACAGAAATGAGAGTATAAAAACCGAGTCGGGACTCATAACGGTTTAGAAATAATGACTTAAATACCAGGACATGTTGTAAAAATCGATGGAATTGAACCGTAACAATAAAATATGTAACTTGGCCAATTTTATAAAACCCGAGGTCGTAGGATCTACTTATCAGAAAGTTGAGACCCGTTCTTATACTGATGTTTAGAGAACCCAAGACCCGACCAGCCTGAGATATTAAGTCGTCAACATTTGGAGGCGTTTTAGAACCCGTAATGCATATAAAGTGGATTTGGGTCATAAAAGCCCAACATACATTTATAATGGCTATTGGGCCATTATTAAGCCCGAGATTGATAACCAATTTGGAGTACAAAATTGAGTTTCAAAATGGGTTTATGTTATATAAACTTGTAATGGGCCACTAATGGGCTTTATTGGGCTTAATGGTTATAATAGGAAAATATATGGTAAATGGTTATCAGAGGTTTTTTTTATTATAAAAAGTTTTATAAAACTTATGCAATGTCCAGACTTACTAAAGTGAACTATTTACATATATGTATGACTTATGTATAGTCTCGAGCCTAAGACGCGTGTCGTCATTCTAAGTCTCGTTCGGTTATATGTCGACCGTTGGGCATCTCGTTCTCGATCAATGAGCGATTGATATCTCATGAAGTTGTGTATCGAATATTGCACATTTGTTCCTTGAGCTACGTGTAATAGCTATATCAGGTGAGTTCATAGCCTCGCTTTTACTGCTTTATATGTGTTTATAAACCCGCGAGGGGGAATACATGCTCTTGGAATAAAAATATATGATGCTTATATATATGGTTTTGAGAGAATACATGTTTATGAATAAACATGTGATGTTTGGCTATATGCTTTGAACGAATACAAGTTGTTGTAAATGAATGCAAGATGTTTGATTAAATGCTTTTGAAAGATGAACACAAGCGTTGATTGTATTGATTGTGAACCGCTATTTGCTAAGTGCTGTATTGCCAAAATTTGGAAAGTCCCTATAAACCCATGAACCGTTAACTACCTATGATGGGTAGGCGCTGGTATAGACGGATGGATCCATCGGGGATGGCCCCCACCTGGGCAGGTCTCACGTGTGGGTTGGAGGCTCAGCCAGGTGTGTTGTATGAGAAGTAAGGGGGTATTAGGCAAGATACCTGACTAGGGCATTATTTATACTTAAGGCTTCGGTGTCATGGCTTAGTAGAATAGCGCGGACTTTGGATATTGTATGTGTTACAATATTGACAGTGGATGAGATTCTTGTGTTCAAAGCTTTATGGTTCATTTAAAAACCTATGAATTCACTCAACCGTTGTGTTGACACGTTAGCATGTATTCTCAGGTGTATAGATTTAAGAGCAACTGGAGCATGGAGCCGCGCGGGTTAAAGTAAAGGCAAAATAAACAATTTCCATTCGATACATTTGACAAATCTTTTTTTTATTAAGGTTTGTATGAGTTTTTGGGACCTATTTCAATTAAAACTCTGATTTAATAATATTATCGAATGGTTTATTTTATAAAACGTCTCTTTTGAGGTCGTTTTCTATGACTGTATGCGATGTGCTATGAAGTAACACCTAATGTTGATATTCCGCTGCATTGTAAGATTACGGGTGTTACATAGGGGATCTTGGTACACCTGTTAATTATAAATCCGCCATACTTGATCCTGAAAAGGATAAGTGGATGGTTGCAATGGATGAGGAAATGAAATCCGTGAGAATTAATTAAGTTTAGATTCTTGTAGATCAACTACCGAATGCTAAAGAAGTGAAACATAAGTGGATATACAAGAAAAAAACGGACATGGATGGTGAAGTACAATCCTATAAAGCTCGTTTAGTAGCTAAAGGCTTTACACAAACTTTTGGTGTAGACTATGAGGAGACATTTTCTCTTGTAGCAGATTTAAGATCTATTAGGTTTCTCATAGGTATAACAGCATAATATGACTATGAGATGTGGCAAATGGATGTTAAAACTGCCTTCTTGAACGGTCGCTTAGATGAGGATATCTATATGCAGCAACCAGAAGGGTATGTTGATCCTAAGTATCCAAAACGCGTTTGCAAACTTCAGAGATCTATTTATGGTCTGAAGCAAGCATCACGTCATTGGAACAAATGATTTGATGAAGAAATTAAAAAGTTTGGATTTATTCAAAATCGTGATGAGCCATGTGTATATCGCAAAGCTAGTGTTAGTGATGTAGTATTCCTAATCTTATATGTTGATGACATATTAACCATGAGAAGTAACATTCCAAGACTTAAAGAAGTTAAGGAATATCTTGGTAAAAAAAATTATTAGAAGGATTTAGGAGAAGCTGCATACATTATGGGAATCAAAATATATCGAGATAGGAGTAGACGGTTAATTGGTCTTAGTCAAGATGCTTATATTGACAAAATATTGAAGAAGTATAATATGCATAATTCCAAGAAAGATTTTCAACCTATCTAAGTTAAGCATAATCTAAATCATGAGATGGATCCATCTACTCCTGAAGAGGAGGCTTACATGAGAAAGGTGCCTTATGCTTCGGTTGTGGATTTATTATGTATGATGTAAGATGCACAAGGATTGATTTGGCGTTTGCTCAAAACTTGGTCAGTCGTTACCAACAGAATCTAGAGAAGCTCCACTGGACTGCTGTTAAACATATTCTAAAGTATTTGAGGAGTACGAAAGATATGTTTTTGGTATTTGGAGGGAAACCAGACACAGAACTGAATGTAACAGGTTTCTGTGATGCATCCTGGCAATGTGATAAAGACGATACGAACACTCAGACGGGTTACATGTTTGTTATCAATGGAGGAGCAGTTGACTGGAAGAGCAAAAAACAGACAAC
Source organism: Glebionis coronaria (assembly GCA_025667525.1). Classification (NCBI taxonomy): domain Eukaryota; kingdom Viridiplantae; phylum Streptophyta; class Magnoliopsida; order Asterales; family Asteraceae; genus Glebionis; species Glebionis coronaria. Next base: position 163,794,458 of record CM046878.1, on the reverse strand, counting down.
GATTGCAATGCATGCTACTTAATTTGAGTACATGGCTGCTTCAGAAGCTGCAATGGAAGCTGTTTGAATTAGGAAGTTTATTTATGATCTTGGAGTGATGTCATCAAAAAAAGACCCTATTAATATGTATTGTGACAATTCTGCTGCAATCATATTCGCCATGATATCTGGAGTCATGAAAGGCGCCAGACACTTTAAACGTAAATATCATTACGTTCGAGAACAACTTGAAGCTCGTGAAATCAAATTATTAAAAGTTTGCACAGATGATAACGTAGCAGATCCTTTAAATAAGGCGTTTCCTAGAGGAAAGGTTATTGAACATGCCAAAAGCATTGGGCTTCAATTGGCTAGAGATTTTATGCAATAAACATGTGATTAGTATTTGGATAAAGGATGTTAAGACATTATTATTTAATAAAATAAAGATTGGATTTCATTTATTCTTGTTATTTAATTTTGTATCCTATTTTACATGTTTTAATCCATGAATAAAGTGTTATGCTAAATGTCCGTTGTCGATTAATAATATGGGAGTATTATTAAATTTAGACAATTCATAATTGCGATAGAGTATACTTGAAAGTATATTGATCGATTTTAGATGATATTCGATGGATCAAATATTGTACTTATCCCAACTATATGAATATACTTTATGGATCTTTGTCATTAAGTATATCATAAAATAGTTATCCTCGGACTTTAGATACCAAAAAACTGTTATGAAGCTAGTGCATCTCTGTGGAATAATCTAACGCTAAACGTTACTGTTAGCTATAAGGATTATTTTCAGAAGTGTTGCAAAGTTCATTGGTTTTGCTTGTAGTCAGTATGAAATTTATTTCCTCCAATTCGTTTTGGATTTATAATACAGCTAGGCCCCTCGTGGGATTAGTAAGATGTTTTTGTGGCCACACCTAAATGTGTTTTGGTAATCTTATTAATATGTGAATGAGAAACAGAATGGCTAATGAAAGGAATGACTGAGATCCATATCCTTATTAACGTTTTATTAGAAATAAAAGGATAATAATAATGATTAATCATTAAAAGGTTTTATCCAGGAGACCTTACTCGAATTGTACTAGAGGCATTGGTAGTGTAACTAGACACTAGTCAATGTAATCACACTATAAAAATTTGTTCAAGTGCGAGCTGAAAGTTTATAGGCATCAATTTAGTAGTCGTGTGTTAGGATCGAACTCGAGATTACGGGATTGCACACAATACGTAAAGAGTTAATTTATTAATAAACGTATTTATTATATTTATTAAATTAAATCGAGCTATAACTTAACGATCGTTTAATATATAAGAGTTAAGTATTAACGAATGTTTTGGAATAAAAAGAAGAAGAAAAGAAGGTTCCAGAACACCCCTTAGGGGTGTTTTGGGCCGGCGGTTGGAGAAGTAAAAAGGGAAGGAAATGTGGGTTTGCTATATATGATCCGGTGGTCTTGGTGGGTGGTGGAAGGTAGTGGTAGCCATTGTTGGAGTTTAGAGAGAAGGTTGTGTGTGAAAAAGAAAGAAAATGTATTAAAGTGAAATGAAAACAAACAACAACCCCTCCTTGGAAGCCTTGGAGGGGTATATATAGTCACACATCACACCTAAACTATACAACGTTTCCTAGTCTAGTCTATGTGTGTGTGACTATGATAACTAATGGGAATTCTTAAATGTCGTCGCATAAAGTGAATTTCCAACAATCTTCCCCCATGGGACGACGTGTAGAATTCTTTACAATATTTTTCCTAACAAGTACATAATGATTAAGAACAAAAGCTTCCATGAAGCGTCCAATGCTGATGAAGTCTTCTGAGGCCTTTGACTTCAAGTCTTCACTTCAAAACGACTCATCTTTAAAGTAACTTGTAGTAGAAATACTGTAACGGCACGAGCTAAGTAATCCATATACTTCTGGTTAAGGAGAAGCTTCTGAATTAACTTCCCCCTAATTCATTCCACATAAACTTGATGTAGAAGCTTTTAAATAGCTTCCACCCAAACCGACAATCCTCATAAGCAACTTTAAAGCTTTTAATAAAGCTTAGAATGATTAAGCGCACAACGGAATTTAACAAGCAAACCCCATCATATGAAATGATAATGTTGTTAAGAGAGATTGGAAGTTTGGGGCACACCAAGTAGATCAACAACTTCTCTTCTCACGCTTGAATAATTCTTCTGAATTTTTCTTCCCCTTGAGAGTTCAAGTTATGCATACTAGAAAGAATCAAGACATTTCTTCCCCCACATAGTTGAAGAAAATAAACCAATCCCAAGTATGAAGCTCAAATACTGAAGTAGACACTTTATCTCATTCATGAAGTTGACATCGTAACACCAGAGTCAATTAAGTCCCGGAAATGCACATATCTTCTTCCGGAGATGCACCAGAGTCAATTAAGTCCTGGAAGTGCATATCTCTCCATATAGGATAATGATGATGAATAATTGCAACATCAAAACAATAAAACATCGAATCAGTAGTGTACCGTTTAGAGATTGATAACGCCACGAGTTAAAACACTGATATTCTCTGCGGTTATGACAAATGTCTTCCCGGAGTGTCTTCAAATCAAAAGAAGGTATGAAGTTCATCACGTGTACTCGTTGTGCGTTTAATGTGTCTTCTTCTTCCCCCTTGATGGTTTCGAAACTCGGAACCAGCAATAAATTGTACGCACATGTACCTGAAATCTCGTGAGAATAATAAATAAGCAGAATTATATATTTTGTGAGAATCAGCTACTGATCGAAATTCTCTACTCATAAACTCTCCATGGCCATGTTTACCAACCCCCTTGTAAGCAATTTGAACTGACCACTGATAGAATGAGCCAGATACATCAAACGTGAAACTGAATAAGAATCCTTCGATCTTGTGACTTAAGCTTGCAATATTGTTGAATAAGGAACGGTGGAGAAATCTCTAAGTACCCAATACATCACTGAAGAAGTATATAAGCACAACACCTCTTGAAATTATCCACGTCGACTAAGCGCGTGACACTGAGTACAATAATGTAACCCCTTTAAGTGATAGTTATCCGAGTCATCAACCAACCACCCCGATCTCGGAAACTAGATAAACAAGTCGTCATTCTAAGATTAAGCACGAGCAAGTTATCTTCAAAGATAAAATAAGTTCACGCCTTCGATAAATCCGTCTTCAACTTCAAATAAGAATATCCGATCAAATAAATCCGTAGTTACTAAAAATATACCTATTTTTCTTGGTCTCGTCAAAATAAATCTCGTCACAATGTCTCGTCACATAGTCACTTTTTCACGTCTTTTTGTCTCGTTTCATTGAAACTAATGTGACATGAACAAGACTTAAAATTTCAGCCCATGGCTTTAGAAAATACCAACGAGTCCAATAAATATCAAGTGAAGTCCAGTTCATCCTAACTTTCTTTCACTCTGTCCATATCTCATCTCAAAAGTCAAGCCAACCCATTTTGCTAGAACACGTCTCAATTTTAAAAACAAGTGGCTAATAATGGATATAAAAACGTGTCTTAAACCTACATAGATACACACTTAGCCATCATCTAACCCTAATCCTCTCATCACTATATTTCTCCGCCCCAACTTCTTTTCTCATCTTCATCAGTCTTATAATAAAAACATACTCCATCTCTATATCTTCAAATCTATAACAGCCACAAAAAAAATTATTGGCCAGTTACCCAAACTTAACAACAATTAATCCTCATCAATCTAATACAACCCTTCATACTCGTTTAACTTGATATCAATAACGAATCATCACCAGAACCCCTTTATTCGTTAGGCTTAAACAAGTACCACCCATCGAAGGTACATCTTCAAGACCTTGATGATAAAGGTCTCGGGTAAGGTGTATTAGTTGCATGTCGATTTAATTTCGTTTTGTGTCAAATCGAAACAAAGATGAAGTGTAACAATCTTGTTATAGCTCAATTTTTAATATTCGAAGATCAAGCGAAAGGGTGAAATCCTTTACATGCATGACCAATGATGATTTGTTTTGTGTGTTGAAATCGAAACAAAAACATATGATAACGAACATGTTATAGATCTTTGTTTTAGGTTTCGAATATCAAACATTGGTATCTATGATGATTTCTGTTTTTCGTGTATATAGATCTTTTAAAAGATCTAGACATGTCTATGATAGACTGTATCGAAGAAAAAAAAATCTGAGAACCTGATTTGAGTAATGTTTTAGATTCAAGTTAGGATGTTGTATCGAAAAGATGGTTTATGAGAAATGGATTAGTGACGAAGGGAAATTAATCCAGTCGGGTTGTTGTTGTGAGATAGATGTTGGTTTCTGTTTATGTCAATTTAGTTAAGGGGTGTCTTGGTCTCGGAATGTTTTTAAACAACATGGTCAGGTCGCTATGATTTTTAAAAAATTCATCGCAATGATTTCAGTCTTGTCCTGCGGCTTTCATCATCGCAATGAGTTATGTTAACTCATCGCAGTGACCATTTTAAACCCATCGCAATGTCAGAAAATGAGTCCATCGCAGTCCTTTTAAATGATGCCATCGCAGTCTAGTCAACACCCCATCGCACCCTGATGGACACCATCCCAATGGAGACCATCGCAATGGTTCCATCGTAATGGTTCCATCGCAATGGTTCTATTGCAGTCCAGCCATCGCAATCAATGCGATCTTATCCAAAAGATGTCCTTTTTCCGTTTTTCTAGGAACTAAGATTTCTGGGTTTGATTTTTCTGGCAAATCTGGGTTTCACCTTCATCTTAATAAAAATAATAAAGAAACCTATAAAAATTAAACACCAGACATGCATTTTTGACCAGATAATAGACTGTAGACACCAGACTTGATAAAGTGAAATCAGAAACAGTAGACATATTATGATAAATTTGCAAACTGTTTCAGAAAAGAGTGTAGACCAATAAAATAAGCTCGAAAAACTAGACATGGACTGATGAAACCAACAAGAAACGAGACTAATGAGACCCGTGACTAATGACATCACATGACAACATGACGAATACCATATCTGATAAAATCTTTAACATAAAAAATCATCGTGACAAATAGTTTGACAGATTTAAGACAAAAAAAATTTTGATCAGGACCAAAAAAATACTAAAAACCACCAAATCAATAACAATAAACACGATCAAAGGATTGAACCGAAGCTCTGATACTAATTGTGGGTTTGCTATATCTGATCCGGTGGTCTTGGTTGGTGGTGGAAGGTAGTGGTAGCCATTTTTGGAGTTTAGAGAGAAGGTTGTGTGTGAAAAAGAAAGAAAATGTATTAAAGTGAAATGAAAACAAACAACAACCCCTCCTTGGAAGCCTTGGATGGGTATATACAGTCACACACCACACCTAAACAATACAACGTTTCTTAGTCTAGTCTATACGTATGTGACTATGATAACTAATGGTAATTCTTAAATGTCGTCACATAAAGTGAATCCAATTGTAGGTTTGCAATATTAGATCCAGTGGTCTAGGTGGGTGGTGGAAGGTGGTGGCAGCCATGGAAGGAGAGAGATAGAGGGTTGTGTGTGAAAAGAAAGAAAAATGTATTTAACTCAAATGAAAACACAAGCAACACCCCTCCTTGGAAGCCTTGGAGGGGTATATATAGTCACACACCACACCTAAACTATACAACGTTTCCTAGTCTGGTCTATGCGTTTGTGACTATGATAACTAATGGGAATTCTTAAATGTCGTCACATAAAGTGAATTTCCAATAGGAAAAAATTTCTGTATTTACGTTTTGCTTGGGCTACAAGAATTTCTAGGCTTGTATAAGCACCCTTACCCTTCACAATTTAACACACATTCTCTCTTCCTCCCTCTCTTGGTCGATCGCAAACCGAAACCCACAAGGGGTTTTCGGTTGACTTTTTCGGTTAAGCATTATTCCACAAGACGTAGTAGCTCGGTTTATACGTACTAGGTTTGCGGTTATCTCGTTGTATTACATGTGTACAAGAACGTAATATAGTCTTATCATAGACTATATCTTGTGAACTTACATAAACCATAATTTGGAGAATTAGGTTTTCTTCGAGGGAATTTCTTTGCAAAGGGTACGTAAACCCTAACTCGATTAATTATAATAGTGTTAATTATGATCTTGTTAAATCACTTCCGCTATACGTGATTTGATCTCGTTTAGGATTTTATAATTGTTATGAATAATAAACCTTCAGTCACCACCTCCCATATCTTGCATGTATGGTCGCCTCTTCAACCGAATCCACTTTTTCGCTAGAAGAACGACGTGCAAAGGTGCGGATAGAAGAATCAAGCCCCCTTTCTCATATTTATTGTCAGTATCATCTACTCGGGTCAAACCATATTGACTATTTGGGAGTGCATATACATACAGATATTTTTTGAACAAATTTAGGAGTTCTTAAGATGCATTGTAAATTAAACAATCATATAAATTGTTTCTAGTTCTCACTTTACATTTTGCACAAACATGTGGCATTGTGGAAATTTTTGTCCCAACTTGAAACAAAGAAAGATACGATAATAAACGGTTTTTGGTTAAGTCTAAATAAGTGTCAGGTTAATTTCGGATCGACCCATCAAATCTGTTTATTAGGGATGAGCATGATTCGGTTTGATTTAGTTTCTTATAAAACTGAAACTAACTGAAACTTTTCAGATTTTGCCTTTTAAAAACCATTCTCTTTCGGTTTGTTTTCGATTTTTGGTTATTTTCGGATTGGTTTTTCTGTTTTTATACGATTTAAAGATCTTTACTTTTATAAAGTGTATCTGAAATATATCATAAAATAACACCTTCAAGGCCATAAAAAACATCCAAAATAAAAACAAAAACAAAAAATTGGCAAAAACAAATTACCATATAAAATATTCAAATTGTTTATTGATTTGTCGTAAAACAACATAATAACAACGAACAAATCTAATAAATACAAAAAAATCTAGAATAAGAGAACCTATTATTTATCATAAATGACATATCCAAAGAGTATATAAAATATTTTGATTCCAAACATCGTTTCGGTTCCTATTGGTTTTTTTAAAGCTAAAAACCAACTAAAAACTTCGGTTTTTCCAAATTTTAAAAATCGAACCATCATTAATAATCGGTTTTGGTGTTTATGGTTTCGCTTCATCGGATTTTTTATTTAGGTTCGATTTTTCAGTTTCCTGCACACACGCTTATGGCTTTATCGTCTATTAAGCATGTCAGGTTCATGTTAAAAATATGTTAAACGGGTACGATATAATTAGGGTTTGACATAATTAGGAGGTTTTGCTAGTTTGTGTTTGTTAAATAAAATTTAGGGTTTTTTATTAAAGAATTTGACCTAGTTTATGTGTACCAAGTAATTTTTGTGGTTTATATTAGATAAGAATATGTTAGTCGGACCAAGCTCGCCTGTGTGTTTTGGGTCCATTAGGGTTTCAGTTATGTTTCGAAATTCTCGCCACTACCCCCACCATCTAATCATAATCCACCTCCTACTGCCTCCCCTACACCATCGCCCATACCAAATGATCCAACAAGTCGATTACCCAATAGCCTGAGTTCCAAACACCATATACCTACGCAGCCCACTCACGAACCTATTCCCGATACCTCTCAAACTCACACAATACTCGTTATTCCTTCAACACGTCCTCTACTTCTCCTGTTCAAAAATCTCCGTTTCTTACTCTCCAAGACCCTCACTGACGTAATGCTATGTATGATGAGTATAATACATTAATTAAAAATGGTACTTGGATTCTTGTACCAAGGCCGATATATGCTAACATGGTTCGTTCTATGTGGTTATTTAAGCATAAATTTCATGCTGATAGGACTCTGAGCCGCTACAAAGCTCGATTGGTTGCTAATGGAAGTAGTCAACAACTTGGTGTTGACTGTGATGAGATTTTTAGCCTGGTTGTCAATCATGTTACCGTTCGGACAATTATTAGCATTGCATTGTCTCGCTACTGGCCTATCCACCAGCTTGAGGTTAAGAACGCATTTCTTAATGGTGACTTATCAGAGACTATTTACATGTATCAGCCCCCGGGTTTTGTTGATCCTAGATACCCTAACCATGTTTGTCATTTGCAAAGATCATTGTATAGAATCAAACAAGCACCTCATGCCTGGTATCATGAGCAGGTAAGATCTTGTGACCTAGTAGGTCAAAAAGCCACCACTTCTATACCATCCCGTCAAACTTCTCCATATCTATCTCCAATCTCCATCATCCCATACATGTCGGCTAAAATAAGACGTCACCTTTATACCTCGTCAAAACTTTTTCTCTTTCCCCATTAAATTCATCTCCGTTGACATACATAAAGATGGTTTTTCAATTTTTTGTCTTATCTCTTGAATCTCTTAAATCTCACAGATCTCTCCACGTATTTCTCTCAATAAACAAATGTGTTCTCATAACTACTTTTTTTTAACAATCATTAGTTGTGGTTGCATATTACTCATACATGATTTCTTTTCTCGCATCTCCGGTTCAATCTTTCTAGTTCAATCTTTATTTAATATTAAACTGTATGTTCAACCAAATTTTCAGTTACATATATCTCAAAAAAGAAGTTTTTGTTTCACTGTGTTTTCTTTCTTTCCCAGTTTGCTCCCAGCGGTGGTCTTTATTTGCATTTTCATATAAACTGCTAAAAAATCTCGCCACCATTCTCAAGCACAAGATTGCAAAAACAATTACCATATCAAGTTTCTTCTCAAGAGTTCTCTGTTTGCAATGTCAAAATCCAGTTGGATCGTTCGAAGACCTCCCGCTCTAACTACGGAGGAGTATTAGATAAGAATATGTTAGTCGGCCCAAGCCCGCCTGCGGGATTTGGGTCCATTAGGGTTTCAGTTATGTTTCATGTCATCTCTATATATTGTCATTGAATAATACATTATACCTATGGGTTTCATCTTCTAACAGTTTATGTGTTTGTTCTAATACAATACGCTTATAAACTACAAAATAGGTTGAAATAAAAGTCGGTTGTAGTTTTATTAAACTTACACGCGTGTGTTGTGGGATATTTTCATGTATATTTCGTTGATAAACTGGTAATGGTGAAAAAGGTAATGATGATGTAATGTAAATGTAGGGATACTCGAGTTTTAGAGTGTTGATATGTACCTTAGGTGAGCAATTCAGACGGCACTTACTCATTAAAAAAACTAGGATTTACAACTATCGTTGCAGCCATGGCTTATTAACCTAAACTATATTTTGTGAGTTGTCGCTTACATTGCGGTTGTCTCTACTTAAGATAAAGATTTATGGTTCGAAGTTGCTTATATTCTTGGCTTGTGCTTCTTCGATGCCACTGTTGCTTTTGTTGCCCCTACCGAAGGCGTGTGACGATAATGACGGTCGTATGGCGATTATGGCAGTTTCATAAGCCGCAAAATAAGCTGACATGTAAAAAACCGTATGTGGGTAACCCGAGGAAGCTTGGTGGATATATAGTTGTATCATATTCTCTGTTTTAGCATATTGATTCTTTGTCGATGGTATAGTTTTGTATAAATTGAATAGCCGCCAGATGGCATGGTTTTGTTTCTACTAAAATTAAGACCTACGTTTGGGGCTTGCTTATACTTTTTCCATTTGGGTTGCGTACATATTCTGATAATGCTTAAACTGTGCGAAAAAACATAAAAGCCAGGTGTACCATGATTTGGGTAACATATCCGAGTATGTGGCGGTGTATCTTTTGGAAGCTTCAAAAAGGCGATGATGGTTAGATTCAAGCGTCTCTAAGCGGATTCTACCAGAATTTGGATTATGTACCTGTCGGCGGGGTAACCGTGGTAAGATTGCAGCCAGAACACAACCTCATATCTGATTGCTCACGTATTTAAGCCTCAAAACACCAAAATAAATAAATAAATAAATAAAACTTGTTCCATTTTATTTGAGTTACAATATATCATCGCATATTAGTAGTGTGAATATAATGCTAAATATATGTATACCTATCATCTTAATGTCAAGGCTTGTAATCTTTCCATCTTTATATTATTTTGCTCCATGTTGATTTTGTAATCACATATCATAGGATGTGCAATGGATTTGTCAGTAGTATTTTTATTAAAATTACTTTTTGGGGTTTCTTAGGATGGCGAACTGAAATTCCTTGCTCTCTAAGAAGTTCAAAAAGCAATACCAGATATTATAAACAAAAACAATAGGATTAGGTAACAAAATCACATCTATAATGCAATACAATTTCCAAATTAGTTTTTATTGTTTTATATAATAATGATTTAGTGTAGGACTAACTCGTCGTATTAGTTCATCAAAGATTTGGGGAACCCTATCATTCAGACGCTTGATTAGCTCTTGACTGGTTATCGCATTTTTGTAATCAGAGATTTTTAAGATCTCTGGGCATGCCTTGAAGTGGATGCATTTGTCCTTGAAGCGTTCTGTAAGGTCCTTCAAAGACTCGCTCTGTCGTTGTTTTACTTTTTCGATAGAGACTAGGTTCTTGGTGCACTTCTTTCGCTGCATAAAGTTTGTTTTGAAAGCTTTCTGCAGATCTTCGAAACCGTCAATGCTTCAGCATTGAAGCTTGTCAAAGCAAGTCTGTACGTTGCCAATTAATGTGGAATTGAACATGTAGCACCACATGGGTTCCGGACAATGCTCAATGTCTGTTGTTGATTCGAAGACCTTCAGATGGTCATCTGCGTCACCAGATCCATCATAAGTTTTGACGTTGGATGGCATTCACCATTTTCTTGACTTTCGAGTAGTTCTGAATGCGGCTCGTGAACGCATCGACCTTCTCACGACGTCATGGGAGGGATAGATCCTCATCGTTGCGCCTACGACTGGACTTCTAGTGTCCTGTTTCACTGTCAGATGTCTTATGAGGACATGTCGTCCCTCATGTGGCGTTTATGATGTGGGAATATGATTCTGAGCTAGAAGAATCATAGTTGGGAGATCGTTCCCTTCTTCTAGATCGACTAAGTCGGTTCCTTCGAGGTCGTCGATCTCGGGAGTCTAGAGTTGCACTCCTTCTTCTTTGAGTGTCGCCCAGTCTTTTTAGGGAACTTGTGCGCTGACCATTGTCCATGGGTCTCTGGGCTCCACGCTCCCTTGATCCACCCGAGTAGTCAAAAGCTTGTCGCTCCCTAGCTTGGTCGTAGGGAAGCCTCCTCTCGATTCGTTCAGAGATGTGTGGACTCTTGAGGAGATCCTCCATCTTTTTCTTTCACCTTGACATGTTTTCGTGGTGCTCCTTCTGTTGGAAAAGGCTCTAGTGTGACTTCTCCCTCTTTCTCAAAATTGAGGCGCGTTTGCAGATTTCTGCCGAGGTAATTTTCATTCTCTCGGCCATGAGAGGCACCAGGGCTTCATAGTTTTGAGATATGAAGATTTCGAGATGCGTGTCAGGGACGGGGGTAGCCACGTGTCTTTCCAGCGGTTCTATCTTAGCGTTCGAGATCAGCTGCACTTCTTTCTGCGGAGTGAAAGGTGGTTCCACCGATGGTGGGGTTCCTGTGACCAGTGGTGGCATAGGAGTCGTGAAAGGAGAGGTCGCCACGTGTGATGGTTTACCCCATGTATTCCGATTGTTAGGCCCACTTCTTGTCCAGAGGTCGATTAGTCAGAGACAATGAGTGCCTCATTCGATTATGTTTTCTTCCCCGTCTAGGTTCGATGGCTAGAAAATGCTCCCGTCTTAGTCATGTTTTAGAGTTTAGTGTAGGGTCCTACGGATGGCGCCAACTTATTGATACAAAAGTTGGATGGAACATGTCTAACCCGAATTAGGTGTAATTCGGGTATTAGGGACTCCAGCTCCTGCACCAAGTGAACTTGTTGTAGGGATCCTGCACACTAAGAAAACATCGTTAGGCTTATCGTGGGATTGTCTCCCACGATTAGACTCCGGCGTGAGAGTAAGTAATTGGTTTGTGGTAGTTCGATGATGGTTTAAGATTGCAAGTGAATCATTCCTTTGTGAAACCTCGTGGTTTCCTTAGATAGCTTGGTGAAACTATAGTCGGGCTTATCGAATCGTGTGCTCCAAGCAAGAGATAATTACCATTCACACAAGATCCTTATCGTCTAAATAAAAAGAGTGTATATCCTCTCAACTTGGGAGAATCATAGTTCTATTTGGACTATGATTTTGTTTGACCCTGTCCGCGTGCGGTCGAAGTGTGGTCTATATGAAACAGTGTGCGACAATTGTCTATTGTGCCTCGTGATAAAATGACCTTGTTTGTTAACCTATTCTTGATGGATTAGATACGAGTAGTACCCATCATTCGGCTCATGGCCCGACTAGGTCTATACGTCGTCAAATCTAAAATGCCGTTTTCTGACTGAATTTTGGCCGAAATATCAAACAATGTTTGTAACATCTTCCATCCACCATCCATATGGAAATCCATGATAGAATTGTATTTCTCAATTATAAAGTTTCTTATTAATCCGTTATAGCACAAATGGCTTGGCTTTAGTTTGGTTGATATAAGCATTTGGAACCATATTATGGAATCAGAAACAATTGACACGTATCACATTTATTACTATGTGTATACAGCATTTTTTTAAAGGAGATGATGAAAAGTTTGCAACTGTGTTTTGTGAGCCACACTTTACGGGCACCCGTATCTTGGCTGGGCAATCGCACTTCGATTGTGGTTGCAGCCATGTCAAGTCACTCGAGTGTCCCGCTTGGTTCACATAGTGGTTGATCTGAGTCTCAAAATATAGTCATTTTTTTGCACTATACTCTCGCCGTCTCAATTCATTAGTCTAGTATTGACTTTTAAAGTCTTCCTAATTAATGTTGTTGTGTTATATAATTCTTGATGCGAAATATGCATATTGATTGAGTTTTAGATGTATATTTTTTTGGTATAATTTTCATCAAATATTAAATAACATAAAAAAAATAATGTAAGGTTAAAGTTTTGTAAAAAAGACTTTAAAAGTCATATTGGACTAATAAATTAGGACGGGGGAATATGTGTCTTTATAGGTTTCCTAAAACATTCAAAAACTAGAAGTTTGGAGGTTTGGATCCAGTTTTAAGGCTGCTCTCACAGGTAATTATTTAGTTCACTTTTAAATCATAATGCAAGACACAATAGGTAGGACAGGTTGAGTAACGGGTCGAAATGGATGGTTTTATATTATGAAAAAACAAGGATGGGTTGCACCGATCCCCACAAACACCATCTTTTTAAATTTTTTAAAAGTGATATAAATAAATAAAATGTTAGATAAGACTAAAATTCTCATCTATCCAGAAATATTATAAAGTTGCCTATTCATATCGTGTTGGAAATTGTGTTTTACTTTATGGTTTATTTCATAAATTTGTTTTAGGGATCGGCTTTGAATTGGTTTTGATTGAGCTACTATATACGCATTTGTTTTTCATGATAATGTTGGAGATTTTCTAATCTGTTTCGGTGTATTTGTTTTGGTTAATAGTACCGGTCACTTTTAGGTCTTGTGTTTGGTTAGATCGTTTTTGGATTTGATCTTTTGTTTGGTTGATTATTTTTATATTTGATTGTTTGTTTGGTTGATCAATTTTTAGATTTGGTTGTTTGTTTGTTTAGTGATTGATTGTTTTCAAGTTTAATAATTTGTTTGGTTGATCGTTTTAAGATTGGATCATTCGTTTGATTTGTTTGAATAACACTAGCAGGATATCCGCGCGATGCGGCTGCGGGTACCCTGTAACATAATTTCAGTCAATAATATTTTAACTTTACGTTTATTAACAACAACATCTCAAAAAGCGAAATTTAAGTTTTATGTAGCTTTACTTAATTGTCTAGCCGAATCGATGGTGGCTCTGGTTCTGGGTTGAACCAATTAATCTGGCTTGATATTGAAAATTTTAAATATATATGTTTTATTGTAAATACAAGAATAAGAATGAGAGTATGAAGAATTCTTATTTCTAGAGATATCAAACAATGGTTACATCAAGCCTCTATTTATAGAGCTAATATGACAAGCTATAATAGGTAACTAAATAATGGAGAATAATCCATCTTTATATAAATATTTCATGACACTCCCTCTTGGATGTTCTCTGTTACAAGCTATCATATGACGCTTCCGAACCATTGTTGTATATAGAATGTCTTGTTAAAAACCTTATCAATGAAAACCCATTCGGATTAAAAAAACTTGAATAAGGAAAAATTGCAGTCTTTATAATACTCCCTGTCACTTTAATATGTATATATTCTTCAAGCGTTGAATGCTCATGTTATGAACGAGATCCTCAAAGATTATGGTGGCAATAATTTTCAAATGAATTCCACCAATTATTGGTGATATGACTAAGTCCTGCAAAAATAAGAAAATGTATGTATATTTTCCAACCAATATCAAATGCATTGGTTGTAAAATATACTCTACATGTACAAATATATAAAGAGAAAATTTTACTCTTATAACACATATTATAGCTTCGATTGCACTTTATATATGGTATTTAGCCAATAATTTCTTAGAGACATGTGCAAAAATAATATAAAATGCGTTTAAATGATTTTCAATCCATATTAAGAATAGCTACTTTGATTAAATTAAATTTATTTGGAACTTCATCAAGTGCTTCTAGAAGTTAAAGTGGTCGGACATGTTTGAAGCTTTTATATACCATACATGAAATACGAGAGTTGTAATAAACTCATCTAAGCCAAATTAAATACTTTATGTTGCGTATCTCATGAAGTATTAATAAGATATTTCGGTCCACCTCAAAACGACATGTGAAATCATATATGTCACAAATCATGTCTTAAAGCACATAGTTTTAGAGCTCTATTTTGGTTTCGCACAAACCTGATGAATACCCAATAGGTTTTACATGTTGATGTGTATAAACTTCATGTTTCAATACTTTTCGTATTTGCAAGAGTTTGTCTCTTTTATGTTGGACAATCATTTCGTTGGACACACCTCTGGATAATAAATTATTTATGATCCTCATTATGCATAATAGCAATAAATACATTGTATGTAGACTAATTTATCGACATCATTCTTGTTTCGATTCCTTGTAGTTTTAGAGAAGTATAATTTATTGAGATCTCATTAGCTATCATAGGTTCTTTTGAACTTTCATGTCTAGTGTCTCTTTGTGAGACTATCATGTAGACTTGTATACCTCGACTAACCATCTTGTTTTCATGCTCCATATTTTTATGAGGACATTATTTTGAATCGATTAGTCTACCATGCTTGACGCATGTCATAATAAAATAGTGTCTTTGAGAGACATACTATTGATGGAGCATGACTAGCTAAAATTATGTTTTAGAAACGTACATATCAATAGAGATTGGATTCTCCATTGAATATAAATTTATGACATTTCTTACGAGGATCAATAGAATATGATAATTCATTCTATATTTTCAGCTAGTTTTTCTCTCCCTCTGAAGGAATTATCCTTATTCTATATCCTATATTTTTGAATTTAGGTGGAGTATTTTGAGTATAAAATACACCAGAATATAAAGGGATATATTTGATTTACAACCAAAATTACTTATAAAAAGGGAGGATAACATGTTGGCATGATGCTAATTTTGTTGTGTATATTATACTATGACCCCATACAACAACAATACGTTTTTCTCTCATTATCATTGAATAATTAAGAAGTAATTCATTGGTTACTCTGAATGAAATACTTATTTTAGAAATTCTCGCACTTTATTTTGATCAATCACGCAAACTTGAAGTTGCGATTTAGCTTACCATTTAGACAGTGCATCGATTGTATACTCTAAATGGTGCATACAGTGGATATGTATGCCTACATATATCCACTTGTTTTATTTCCAGAAAAAGTGAGGGAATGAGTCCTCAGTATAGTCGATAGATTAATAATCAACTTCTTTTGAGAGATAACAGTAAACTTGAAGAATCTTATTCTTTCATAGTATTTTTTTTGCATCATTAATGAATCGAGATGGTATAACCGGTCATGCCAATTGCTCATAAGCTTATGTTATGGCTAGTGATAATCTTGCACGATACACAAAAATATGATGTATTCTTAATATTGAACTTTGTTCATCATGACAATTTAGATATATTATTAACGGAGCAAAATGTATAAGCATAGATTCTAAAATCTATGAGTATATTGTGTAATAACTTCGACACATTTGTAATTTTCATACATCACATCTTTTTTGCTCCTTTTAATTTTGTTTTTGTCACTACTAGTGATTTCTCATTGTCATATTACCTTGATCATATCTTTTACCATGATAAATGATCTTTAAACATTTATCAGTACATTATCACTTTCACTTGTAGGAATGATGATCTTTTATTGATCAATTTATCTCATTTACTTGAGGGTATGAATATCTTATACCTTGATCATTTTATCACATTCACTTGAGGAAATGTAAGTATTTATATTGATCATTTGATCTTTTATATTGCAACTTGAGGTTGCCAACAAGTTTTTATGAATTAACGCGACTATATTTAAATTCACCATGTTCATAATCACAATATCTACATGATCATCGTTATTGTTGTCACATTCAGTTGAATGGATCAAAATTAGTAAACGGGTTTATCATGTTTTTTTGGCTTTGTTAACACTTTAATCAAAGCACCATTCTCGATATATAAGTATATACGAGGTAATAATCATCTCATCACATATTTTAATTTTATCATTCACATGTAATACTCAATATTGCGAAAATGTGCTCGCATACAAGAATTTCGTGTTTCAATGGTAAAATCTTCTTTTTAAACTTTGACATACATTTAACGGATCTTTCACCGTAGATAAACCCTTTGAAGGTCCTCACGAAGAAGACATCGGCATACCACTCTCATAAAGAGGCCTTATTTTCAATTTTGATCATTTGATCTTTTTCTTAATTTTGATTCTACTGATTGAATCATGTTAGAACTTGAGGCTCTAACTAATTTTCTTACTTTCTTTAACATAATATGAGATGATTGTTGATCCCTTTGATTGGATCTATATTCTGTTAAGAACTAGTATAGTAGTTTGTAATCAAACTAAAACACTTTGAGAACTCTTACTCAAGCTAAATAAGTTATGCGGAATCTAACTTATAAAGCACAGAAGAACAGAATTACGTTTAACCATTCGATTCTCTTATTAATCGACTTGAATGAGGTACATCAATGACATTGTACCTATGTTCCTTTTATAGAGTAAGAAACCCTAGAAACCATTAGAATATTCTATAAAGATAACAATATCACAGACGATATATTATCAATATTCTAACTATTTAAATATATCACATAAGATATACTCTAACTATAACTATGACATATCTTATACAAAGATATATTCGTCCTAATCAATATAGCAGTACTTACTTTATAAGTAGCAGTACTTACTATGTACCACGTTAACACTAACGGTACTTGAAAGATACTAATAGTACTTCAATAACACTAACGGTACTTGACACTTAACAAATAATTTCCAACAATCCTACCCTAAACAAGAATGATAACTTGTTGTCTTCTTGTTTCTCTTTGTACTGGATGTATTTAGAATACATGTCTTCAGTCTTTCCTTCATCCTTGGATTGAACTTGGAAATTTGGATTTGTATCCAACTAAATGTAGCCAAACACTTCAATGTAGATCTTCTTCTGATAAGATAATCTTCAAACATCATGAACATCATCTTTGTCATCGACTTATGATCTTATTGTGTCTTGTAAACATTCAATTCTCTTTGCAGCAACAGTAATTGTCTTCTTGAGTTAACTTTATGAACTCTGAATCATTGATGAAAAAAACTTTCTAAGTATTTCCTTCTTGAATACTTCTTTGCTTGCAATCTTTGTAAAACCCGCATGCTTTTACCATGAATAGTACCCTTAAGATCATACGTACTAGATTAAAACTTTCCTTTTATAGTTTGATTACGTTCACGTGTTAGAATTTTACGTATTACGTACGTGTTAGAACACGATAAGTATTTATTACGTACGAACACACAATAATTATTTAAACAATAATTAATCACGAACATGCGATCATGAAATCATGAACGTAATTTAATCACGAGCTAATATTAATTACGTATATATGTTTATTACGAACACGAATAAATATATTAAGTCACGGTTAATATTTAACGAGAACACATAAAACACGAACACGACTAAACATGAACGAACACTTAAATAATTAGACTCGGGAAATGGTACGGGTACCCCATGTGGGGCCCCCTACCCGCGGTTACACCAAGAGATGGGCCAAGCCCATCAAAACTTTTACTAAGAAAGGGGTTAAGGTGAAATCTTTTAACCATTTTCACTTTACAGTAAATTAAACAAAAAACCCTAAAAGATTTTTCTCCTTCCTCCTTGTCCTCTCTTTTGGCCGCCACCTATATGCATCAACAAGGGGGATTCGGTTTGATTTTAACCTTGGAATTTTTACAATGATCGTTGTGTGTTCATTCTCGTTAGATCCACGCATTCGGTATATTTTTAAATCCTTTTTCTTTTGTTTTGATTTATTAAATTAAATAAGAACATGATGTTTTTAAAAACATAATTAAAAACATAAATCAAACATGTAATTGTTTATGAGGTAAATAAAAAAGGATGTTTTAGGGGTGTTTGTTTAGCCGACGCCTAAACCGAACCCCAAGGGGGTCTCGGTTTGGCTTATAGACCACCACCGAGACCATATGGTCCCGGTTTGGTGGTGTGGGTCCCACAGCAGCAGCAAACAAAAGGGAACCCCGAAGTGGTGCGGGGTATGATGTCGATTTCAGGTCCGGTTCATGGTTTCTAGTCACAATCCGGTTCATGGTTTATGTTAAGATTATTTTTTTAATAATCATATGTTATAAATTAAATTAATAAAATATGACATGATTAATTTAATAAAACATGACTTAGGTTATAATTTAATTATTAGATCATGGAATTATTAACCTAAGTATTTATATTTTTCTAGACTTATAATTAATTAATTATTTAAAAACCATGGTTATAATTAATTAATTAACATGACTTAGGTTATATTATTAATAAATAATAATACATGTTTTAACCTAAGTATTTAACTTTATTTAATTAAAAACATGATATATTTAATTAAATACTTTTAACCTATAGTTTATTTAAATTACATGTAATAATTAATAAACTATACATTATATCATTATGACTTAGAATAATAATCAGAAAACACTTAAGCTTATATACTTAGCTTATTTAACCAGCTTATATCTAATTATGGAAACTTTCTATTTTTTAGAAACTTATTTAATTAAGACAGCTAATCTATTTATGGAAACTTTCTATTTTTAGAAACTTATCTATTTTAAGCAGTAATTCTGTTTTTGGAAACTTTCTATTTTTGGAAACTTTCTATATTTGGAAACTTACTATTTTTGGAAACTTTCTATTTTTGGAAACTTTCTTTTTTGGAAACTTTCAATTTTTGGAAACTTTCTATTTTTGGTAACTTTCTATTTTTGGAAACTTTCTATTTTAGGAAACCTGCTTTTTTTTAGAAAGTTACTTATTATTACACAGTAAGTATAATAATACATGAAATACAAGTAATACTTAATCAGAATAGACAGAATATAAGATAAACACAGTATAAGGCTTAAAATTGTAAAACATGACATGAACGTATAAAACAAGCTAAGACATGACATAAAACCAGTTACGTATTTAGTAAGCAGATACTTATACACGTATGTATTTATGTAGCATTAGTGATACCGAAGTAGGACTCTCTTCCGTTCGTCTTCTTCGTTCACTGGACATAAGGTACGGATTCCCGTCCTTTTAGTATGGAAATTCTTTCCTTATTAGGATTCCCCGTATGCAGCCAACTGTTTTCCCGTTGTATAAGTTTATATGTTTGATTTGCTTATGTTTAATTCAGAATACCTATAGCCATATACATGCATGACCAGTTTCACCTAGTTATGGAGGTACCATAACCATAACACTAGAGGCACTGGTGTTATGACTTCCCTACGGCGGAGTGATTGCTCGTGGCGTCCCTTCAGCTTTTGGCCATATTATTATATTTATCATGTGGGGCGTATGGGTGCATCCTAGTTACATGTTTTCAGCAGATTACTCAGTGTGAATGTGGTGTGTGCCTTGCATCCTTCACAAGGAGCTGATCCCTCCTACCCAAAATTAGTATATTAAATTAGAGGCAGCCCCTCTAATTTGCATGATGAGGTCACCCCTCCAAGTATTCATGCACGGTGGATTTTCATGACCTATATTGGCTAATGGTAAAATATGTTAAACAGTTTTCATAAGATAAACATAAGGATTTTCAAACTATAAAACCAGTTTTATGAACATGTTTCAGGTTTTCCAGGACTTATACATTTCCGCTGCTGTTAAGTCTTTATTATGTTTTAGTCATTTATACTATGTCTATATCCGTGCACTAAGCGTTTTGCTCAGCCGTTACTTTCCTTTCCATGTCCCAAAACGGCAGGTACCTTAGGAAAGACCCGAGCCTTTGGAGGACGTGCATAGGATGGAAGCTGCTAGAGACTTCTTTTCCTTTTTGCCTTCATATACTTATGCTTGTTTAGTCTTTCATTCATTTCTTTTGCTTTATTATGTTTTGGGCTTATGTTTGGGAACCGATGTTTGATTCCGGTTATCCCTATGGTCATGTAATGTTTTTAGACATTTATCCTTCTATGCTTTGATGACACGCCATAATTACGCGTGACATTCCATTATCAAAATGGGGTGTTATAATTATGGTATCAGAGCCAAGGCTTCGACCTGTAGGCTCTAAAACTCGACCTGTGACTAGTGGGTAGTCACCAGGAGCTTCCTAAGCCAATGTTTGTTATTCCACGTACTGATGTTTTTAGCGCATTGTTGTTTTAACCATGATGTTTTCAGCACCTTGAGGTTTTAACCTTGATGTTTTTCATTGATATTGTTTTACTAATATGGATGGACAACCGTCATTCTTATTTAGTTATGTGTCATGGTTTCATGCATGACGTTCCTCGTGAACTGTGACTATGTGGACTGAACCTCAGTAGTTCATAATTAGTCACATAAATTTTTTTTCTGATAAGTTTTGACAGATGAGTTTCATTATTTATGTTTCATGTATCATTGTTGCAGGGATTATGACTAAGTAATGGTTGGTACATGACTGGCCCTATTTAGTCGCATGTGCTTTTATCGAAACTTTTAACTTTGGGACCGACCCATAGGCGTCCCCTCGCCATGTCTTTTGTTTTGGGACCGACCCATAGGCGTCCCCTCGCACATATAAAGGTTTTTATAAACTACATTACACATTCATGCACTGTTTTTCATGCATAAAATTTTTCTCATGATTTATTGGCATAATTTTTTTTTATTTCCCCTCATAAGTTACTATGTTTTTATGTCAAGTATGTTTTCGTACTGTCATGGTTAACTTCAGTTTCATGCTGATTATGTTATACACTCCTTCATGATAGATTGTTTCATGTATCTTCATGATAATTCCGTCTTCATGTTGATTACGTCTTACGCCTCTTTTGTTATTTATGCTTTCATGCAAGGCATTGTTGGATTTCATTGAATTCTGCTTTCATGATAGTCATGGTTGGTTTTCATTGATCATGCTGTCAGGCAAATCATCGTTGAATTTTGTGTAACCACACTTTAACGTTTCTCGATACAACCAGAATGATGTCTATGCTAATACCGCCAGGTTATCATGATGGTTTTCCTAACCGTTTAACCGATATACTTTCCTTAAATCATGATAAATGATCGACCCCATACCGATCATTTCATGTGCATTCCACGTGTACTCTACGTACCGTATTCCATGTGTATTACATGTACCTAAATCCATGTGTATTCCACTTGCAATATTTCGCGAGTATTCGCTAGTCGATTCTGAATCATCTCAGGCGTATTTTCAATTGCTGATATTCTACAAGATTGCTGATGTCGCTCATAACTTGGAGATGTTACTAAAGGTTGATGCTGCTGACGTTCGGAGACGCTACAAGATGCGGATGCTGTTCACAACCTGGAGATCATACAAGACGAAGACAAAGGCGTCAGAGCAAAGCAATTGGACGAGAAGATGCTTCACCATCAGACGATTTCCATCAATCATTGTCCCTAATTCTTAGTTACATGTCACACGTCATTCGGCTGTCATTTCAGCCATATGAGTGCAAACCGGTACCAGCCGGCCACTCAGCTGAATAGTTACATGAATCACGGTCATGAGAATGACCGTCATGAAACTGACAGACAAGACGATAGTAACCACTACTATGACAGAACTATCCTAGAAATCACAACCGAGGCTCCGGCCACGGACGTGATCAGACATACAAAGGATCAGTAGTCCAACCGATCCGCCAAGTCTGGCATAATAACCTAATATTGTAGTTCTATTGTTTTACGTCTGGAGACACATGTCAATACATCAGTCAAGACACATGTCTCACGTATACTTTCTGGAGACACATGTCAAGACATCAGTCAAGACACATGTCTCACGTATACTTTCTGAAGACACATGTCAAGACATCAGTCAAGACACATGTCTCACGTATACTTTCTAAAGACACATGTCAAGACACCAGTCAAGACATATGTCATGCTTATAGTTCCAAGAAACGAGTCAAGACACATGACTCACGTCCAACTATGGAACATTTCTAAGAAATTCAGGGTACCCTCCAAGGGTATATCCATTTTGTTGTGCCATGTATTAATCAGGCCACAAGAATTTCAATACCATTACCGGCGCATCAGTGAGAACTGTCACGTTGCCGAGGTCACTTTCATTTCTTTCACCATATTTCATATATTCATGACCATGAAGGACGCCTTTCGTATTCCCATGTATACGAAGGTTTTCCTTCAGCTTAATGATGAGATCCAAGCTGCTAATGCATTTCCTCGGACAGACATGAGATGAATTTTATCCTAATTATGGACTATGAACAGCACACCATGCCACGATTCATAATTATGTACAGTAATGTTCAGGCTCCTAAATACATTCAGCTTGATTTTCCATCAGGAAAATCTGTACAAATTATCTATGCTTACAAGCATGCGCGTTGTTATCCATGGTAGCTAAAATTTTCTAGCTGTCAGTAAGACACGACTACTTAAGTCCTTTTACGCATAGCCAGTTGATTATTCCAAAATCTTCCCATATATTCTAGAAGAACCTTCAAGGAGAAGGACGGTACCATGAGATTATGTGTCGACTACCGTCGACTTAAACAAATCACCATTCATGACCGTTATTCTCCTCCACGTATTGACAACATGTCCAATCGACCTTATAGTGTTAATCACTTTTCCAAGATCGAACTCATGATCATGCTGCCAACAGTGACGAGTGAAAGAGCAGGATATGTCCATGACTGCTATTCGTACACGACTCGGTCATGTTAGATTTATGATTTTGAATTAGTCTCATCAATGCTCCAACGACATTATAAGAATGAGTTTCCATGAACTCATAGCAAATTCATCAGTGTTTTCATTGAGGATCACCTGATTTCCTTCTAAGCCTAGAGAAGAACAGGAAGACCATATCGGTACTATGTTGCAAATTCTATGACAAGCAAAATTTTACCCTGGAAATTTTTCCAATGTCAATTCTGCTTAATTACAGCGACACGCTGAATCACATGGGTTTCTATGGTTAATCTTACCATGACTCAGCTTATGCGTAAAGGAGAGAACCCTACACTACATTAGGTGTTCTAGAAAATCTTACGCTGGGAGAAGTCTAGATTCAGAGACTCAGAGTTTCGCAAACTCCTATGTATCAGTTACGTTCATATCTAAGTACCTGACATACCAACAGGTTAAGATAGGACACCAACAGACTGGGATGTTTTCATCATCTGAAATTGTGAAATGAAATGGGACAAGATCTCCATGGATTTTGGTTACCAGTTTAACGTAAACTTAGAAGAAGCATGATGCTATATGGGTTATTGCGAACAGTTTGATCAAGTCTGCAGAATCCTTACATCCGCAAGGATTTCAGAACCAACATATTGATCGGACATGTTCCAGCCAAGGCTCATCCGATCACTTGGCAATCCCTCAGTTATCGGGTCAGACAAATATTCATAATTGTGCTCCTTATTTACTTCACGTCCTTATTCAAATTTCACGACTTGCTTTCGCGCTCGCGTTCATGACAGTATTCACGTTCATGATGGCATCTCGGCTTACGATTTTACGTTCATTTTCTCATTCTGGGAAGTTTTGCAAGAACTCGAGACACCAGACCCAAGTTTAGTATAACTCCCCTATCCTCAGATAGACGTTTCTCGTCATATTCTATGTCTCACCTTGTAGCGTTTGGCGTTACCGCCATTATATTCTATGTTCACGATATGTTTCACATGTCATGTACATTCCACGTTCCTCATATCATGATCAAGATATGTTACACGTATCATGGATCATGATATGTTTACTCATATTACACTCATCATAACTCCACGTATCACGTTCAAAATTTTTCACGTATTACGTTCAAAAATTTTCACGTACTACGTTTCCTTATGTCTCGCTCATCGTTGCTAATTATCAGTTAAGTTAGAAGTGTTTTGTACGATAACGTTTTAGTTGCCCTTACACGTTAATTCTTATTCCCTCGATCAAATTTAGGGGATCTACCTTAAGTTGATAACCAAGAACTTCTTCGTATTTCAAGTCAAGGTCAGGAGGACCAAGATTTATCATTTGTGTCAAGATCTGTGAAGGAACCGTTCCAAGAGGGAAGCCACTTGGAAACGGACAAGTTCATCCGGACTTTTATCCGTTTTCTCTTATCAATTAGATATGTCCTTTCAGTCACGTCACGTTCCATGTCCTTTCTAGACATGTCGCGTTCCACGTTCCTGCTACCATGTCACCTGCACGTTCATTTATCTTACATACCCTCTCGGTTTGATTCAGGTATGTTTCTCTTTCAGTTACGTTATCTATAATTCAGGGACGAATTATTCTTTTTAGGGGGGAAGAGTTGTAAAACCCGCATGCTTTTACCATGAATAGTACCCTTAAGATCGTACGTACTAGATTAAAACTTTCCTTTTATAATATGATTACGTTCACGTGTTAGAATTTTACGTATTACGTACGTGTTAGAACACGATAAGTATTTATTACGTACGAACGCACAATAATTATTTAAACAATAATTAATCACGAACATGCGATCATGAAATCATGAACGTAATTTAATCACGAGCTAATATTAATTACGTATATATATTTATTACGAACATTAATAAATATATTAAGTCACGGTTAATATTTAACGAGAACACATAAAACACGAACATGGCTAAACACGAACGAACACTTAAATAATTAGACTCGGGAAATGGTACGGGTACCCCATGTGGGGCCCCCCACCCGCGGTTACACCAAGAGATGGGCCAAGCCCATCAAAACTTTTACTAAGAAAGGGGTTAAGGTGAAATCTTTTAACCATTTTCACTTTACAGTAAATTAAACAAAAAACCCTAAAAGATTTTTCTCCTTCCTCCTTGCCCTCTCTTTTGGCCGCCACCTATATGCATCAACAAGGGAGATTCGGTTTGATTTTAACCTTGGAATTTTTACAATGATCGTTGTGTGTTCATCCTCGTTAGATCCACGCATTCGGTATATTTTTTAAATCCTTTTTCTTTTGTTTTGATTTATTAAATTAAATAAGAACATGATGTTTTTAAAAACATAATTAAAAACATAAATCAAACATGTAATTGGTTATGGGGTAAATTAAAACGGATGTTTTAGGGGTGTTTGTTTGGCCGACGCCTAAACTGAACCCCAAGGGGGTCTCGGTTTGGCTTATAGACCACCACCGAGACCATATGGTCCCGGTTTGGTGGTGTGGGTCCCACGGCAGCAGCAAACAAAAGGGAACCCCGAAGTGGTTCGGGATATGGTGTCGATTTCAGGTCCGGATCATGGTTTCTAGTCACGATCCGGTTCATGGTTTATGTTAAGATTATTTTTTTAATAATCATATGTTATAAATTAAACTAATAAAATATGACATGATTAATTTAAAAAAACATGACTTAGGTTATAATTTAATTATTAGATCATGGAATTATTAACCTAAGTATTTATATTTTTCTAGACTTACAATTAATTAATTATTTAAAAACCATGGTTATAATTAATTAATTAACATGACTTAGGTTATATTATTAATAAATAATAATACATGTTTTAACTTAAGTATTTAACTTTATTTAATTAAAAACATGATATATTTAATTAAATACTTTTAACCTATAGTTTATTTAAATTACATGTAATAATTAATAAACTATACATTATATCATTATGACTTAGAATAATAATCAAAAAACACTTAAGCTTATATACTTAGCTTATTTAACCAGCTTATATCTAATTATGGAAACTTTCTATTTTCTAGAAACTTATTTAATTAAGACAGCTAATCTATTTATGGAAATTTTCTATTTTTAGAAACTTACCTATTTTAAGCAGTAATTCTGTTTTTGGAAACTTTCTATTTTTGGCAACTTTCTATTTTTGGAAACTTTCTATTTTTGGAAACTTTTTACTTTTAGAAACTTTCTATTTTTGGAAACTTTCTATTTTTGGAAACTTTCTATTTTTGGTAACTTTCTATTTTTGGAAACTTTCTATTTTAGGAAACCTACTTTTTTTTTTAGAAAGTTACTTATTATTACACAGTAAGTATAATAATACATGAAATACAAGTAATACTTAATCAGAATAGACAGAATATAAGATAAACACAATATAAGGCTTAAAATAGTAAAACATGACATGAACGTATAAAACAAGCTAAGACATGACATAAAACCAGTTACGTATTTAGTAAGCAGATACTTATACACATATGTATTTATGTAGCATTAGTGATACCGAAGTAGGACTCTCTTCCGTTCGTCTTCTTCGTTCACTAGACATAAGGTACGGATTCTCGTCCTTTCAGTATGGACATTCTTTCCTTATTAGGATTCCCCGTATGCAGCCAACTGTTTTCCCGTAGTATAAGTTTATATGTTTGACTTGCTTATGTTTAATTCAGAATACCTATAGCCATATACATGCATGACCAGTTTCACCTAGTTATGGAGGTACCATAACCATAACACTAGAGGCACTGGTGTTATGACTTCCCCACGGCGGAGTGATTGCTCGTGGCGTCCCTTCAGCTTTTGGCCATATTATTATATTTATCATGTGGGGCGTATGGGTGCATCCTAGTTACATGTTTTCAGCAGATTACTCAGTGTGAATGTGGTGTGTGCCTTGCATCCTTCACAAGGAGCTGATCCCTCCTACCCAAAATCAGTATATTAAATTAGAGGCAGCCCCTCTAATTTGCATGATGAGGTCACCCCTCCAAGTATTCATGCACGGTGGATTTTTATGACCTATATTGGCTAATGGTAAAATATGTTAAACAATTTTCATAAGATAAACATAAGGCTTTTCAAACTATAAAACCAGTTTTATGAACATGTTCCAGGTTTTCTAGGACTTATATATTTCTGCTGCTATTAAGTCTTTATTATGTTTTAGTCATTTATACTATGTCTATATCCGTGCACTGAGCATTTTGCTCAGCCGTTACTTTCCTTTCCATGTCCCAAAACGGCAGGTACCTTAGGAAAGACCCGAGCATTTGGAGGACGTGCATAGGATGGAAGCTGCTAGAGACTTCTTTTCCTTTTTGCCTTCATATACATATGCTTGTTTAGTCTTTCATTCATTTCTTTTGCTTTATTATGTTTTGGGCTTATGTTTGGGAACCGATGTTTGATTCCGGTTATCCCTATGGTCATGTAATGTTTCTAGACATTTATCCTTGTATGCTTTGATGACACGCCATAATTACGCGTGACATTCCAATATCAAAATGGGGTGTTACAATCTTCATACCTGAAATAAAATAGTTAACAACAAAAACCAATCTGTATTGGCTTCATGATATTTAGCAAATCACCAGCTATCAACGGATTTGATATATTCTTTACCAGTTAACCGTACACGCTGGAATAGCCAATACTTTATTCATAAAGAATAAGGTATACTGATAACCCTATAGTTTTTGGTAAATTGTCAACCATCAACGGATTTGATGAAGTCTTTACCTAGTACCGTTTGTCTAGGGCTAGCCAACTCTTTGTCTCGAAACAAGGTGAGTTAGAACCATATAGTTTATAGCAAACTACCAGCTTTCAACGGATTTGAGAAGTCTTTACCATAAACCGTTTGCTTATGGACTAGCCAGTTATTATGTGTGTTAGACATGGTGAACTGAGAACCATTTGTGAAGTGCAACTGAAAGTCAAACACTTAAGGCTCTTTCTCAGCTTCTTCCTCATCTTTCAAATCCTTGACTTGTTGTTTAACCATTCTGATCAACTCCAAAGCATCAACCGATTCTTCTGTAACTTCCAATTGTTGTTCCAACATTCTTTCCAACAATCTTCTTTTGAATGGATAACTCTTCTCTTGTAGCATATAGTAGGTAACATCATCTATATCCAAAATATGTAATCCACATGACCTATAATATCTCCAGTAACTAGGAACCTGATTCTCTAATTCCTTCAACATTTCTTGATCACAATTGTGTGGTTCATAAATAAAGAGAAATTCCCTATATAATAGTGAGACTTCAGTTTTACCTGCACTGGCTTCTTGAACTAACCTGAAAAGATCCTGAATATCTTGTTTGTCAAGAATGTGAAGAATATCTTCCAAAAGTCTGAATATTCTTGTTGTGTCATCAGTTCTTTGAATTCCATGAGCTTCCAGTCCTTGATCCATAGAGTATATCCATATAGCAATAGATGATCTCTTTCCAAAAATCTCTGTATCAATACGTTGATCTTCAAATTTTACTATCTTCAAGTAATTTTTCAAGCTCTCATCATCATCACTATCTTCTGTTGTTGACTTAGCCTTCTTGGCTTTCTGCTTCCTCTTTGTTGATCTTTTCCTCTTAAGACCCTTGGAGGTTCCTTCAAATTCTTTTGAACCCTCTTCCAAGTTTGTATGTATCGTTTCTTCAGTATGTACTGTTGACTGTGTATGTACTGCTTGTATATTTTCAGTCTGAGCAACATCTTGAGCTTTATCTCCTTCATTCATTCTTTGAGCAGTCTCTTCCTCTTTTGAACTTACCTTCTCCTTTCTATTCTTCCTCACATAAGTGGTCTTGATAGTTGGAGATGTAGTTGTAGGTTCAGCAGTACTTGGCTCAATTCTAGGAGCACTTCCAAATTGCCTTTGTTGTTGCAGATGTCTTCTATGTTTTTCAACAGCTATTCTATCTGCTTCAGATCCAATCTCAACAAAATTCAATTCAGTTATCTTATGTTGTTCATACAAAGTCCTGATTTCTTCAAAATTCTTCTTGACCAGCTGAGTATGAGTGAAACCCTTAACTTTCGTGAGAAAGTTCATCATTTGATTTCTAATCTGCATGGTAGTTGGAGGCTTAATCTTTTCTCTTCTCTTCTTTTCAGCAAAGAATCTTTTTTGCTCCCTTACCAGATCATCAATCAGTTTTGATTTCTCTTCTTCATCATAAGCATCTCTTTCTTCAGCTATCAATGAGTCTACAAGAAGCTCACTTGCATGTAATTCAGCTTGAATCCTATCATACTCTTGTATGTTCCATTCTTGTTGTATTCTCTTAGCTTCTAGCAAATGCTACTTAGCTTCAAGTTCTTCTTGCAAGTCTTCTTCACGAATCTGAGCTTGCATCCTAAGAGCATATTCCTCATCATGGTCTAATTGGTTAAATCTATACATGACTTTGCTTATATCTTCATCTGAATCACTTTCATTTTCAGATTCTGATAGTATTTGCTTCTTCCCCTTATCCTTTGGATTAATCTTAGGTATCTTCTTCTTCAGCTTGGAAGGTCTTTCCTCATCAGCTTGCTGTTGAATAACTATACCTTTAGTAGGGTGTGAAGCATGAACTTTCTTACCTTTAGTTTGATCCTTTTTGGAAAGAACTTCTTGTTGTGTCTTCTTCTCTACCTCTGCTTGTTTTGCTTTCTGAACTGAATTCTTCTCTCTTTAGTCAAGCAGTATTTGGGCTAAAGTCTCATCCTCTCCAAAAGAAGTTTGACTTTCTAGTAAAGGATTCTCACCAGCGGTACTTGCAATCGGCTTAGTTGGCTTAACAGTACTTGGGTCTTCAACAATGTCAGTGGTACTTGCAGTCGTCTTAATTGGCTTAGCAGTACTTGGATCTTCAACAATATTGACTTCACCAGTACTAGACACACTTGTTTCTTCAGTCACTTGTATATCTCCAGATACCATTTCTTCCACTAAAGCTATCCTTTCAACTTGCACCTCTTTAGTCTTGTCTGATCCAATGCTCATTCTAGATCTGGACAGTACTTGCAAAGAATGTTTCTTGTGAAACCAAATTTGTCTTTGTGATGGTGGAGTTGAAGATACAGGAAATTGAACATTTATTTCCTCCAACTTCTCATAGAAAGTACTCCAATTCACTTGAAGTAATGATTGAGGTGTTGGTGTTGGCTGAGTTACAATCATTTCTTCAACTTGTGGCTCCTCATGAGTAGGTTGTGGTTCATCATGTTGAAACTCCATATTTGTAGGTTCATCCACACCAGTCTCTAAACCAGTTCCATCTTCATAAGTCCCAATGACATCTCCATCCAGCTAAAAATTGATGTCATTTCCAGAGATCCTTGTTTGATTATCAGATGAAGGTGGTTGTTCTTTAGAATTCCTCTCCTGTTTGGTTGCATTCAGTTGCCTTTTCTTGTGGTTTCTGAATCTTTTCTTTTTAAGTGCAACCTTCTAAATAGACCTATATTGCCTTATCCAAGGTGATACTTTGTTCCTCAATTTGATTAGGCTAGCTTCCAATTCAGCAATTTTCTTGTCTTGAACAAGTTTTTCCTTTTGCAACACTTGTACCTGTTGGGACAAACTAGTACACAAAGCAGTTAAATTTGCAACATCCACCACCTCTGGTGCTTGTGCTGGTGGTGAACCACCAGCAGTAATAGAAGCAGCAGGTGTATGGATCATCTCATCAGTATTTGGTGGAGCACCAATATTGTGAGAAGAAGATTGTGAATCTTATAAGGAATGGGAACTCTGGTTAGAAGGAGTTTGCTGAGAAGCACTAGCATTGCTAGGTTCCTCACCTTCTTGGTTGGCAGGTTGGGCTAACATATAAGCAAACAATGGTGTAACTGTTCCTGTAAAGGCATTGCTTTGTTTGGTTAAGAAAGATAAAGTTCTCTTTGTGAATGTAGGAACATCCCATGTATCAGTCAATTCTGGTAGGTTAGGGATTTGGTCACTAACTAAAGACTGAATGAATCTAGGATACATAAAAAACTTCTTAGTTCCTTCCAAATTCCTAGTCATGCCTTCAAAAATTAATTTTGAAAAATTAAAACCCTTTTATTTTCTAGACAAATACCAGTTGATGCTAATGCAGCAGGAATTTGATCAAAAGATATACTTTTAGAGCTTAAACAGTGAATAATGGCATGAAAAAGCAATTTCCATTGAGGTGAAAATAAAGCTTTAAAGAAAGTAAGACTTTCCCTACCACCCTCATAGCCCATGGCTGCAAGGCCATCATGTATCTCTATATTATTAAGCATGCTAATTTTCATCATTTAATCTCAAACTAGCCCTTAGCAGTACCTCAGTTACATATATATTTCTATGATTTACCCTAGCCTTAATGCAAGGTTGATCAAACCGAGTACATAACACAGCAGTGTTCCAAAATTGTTCAACAATGGGAACAGAGACAATGGGACTTACAGTGAGTGCGAAACGAACATGACTTCGAGATAAGAAACCAAGAATCTCATGGAATCCAAGAGAGTCATCATTCAGAGCAAGATTCGCAATCAAATTATGCTTAGAGATCACTTGTAAAGCAGCCATTAGTATTTTTGATGAACAAAAATTAGAGAGAAGGTTATAGAATCAAGAGATAAAAATAAAAGATTAGGTGAATCAATTGTGTAATTGGAGTAAGTATTTAAGTAAATAACAAACCCAAGCGCGAAGAAACCGCCAAATTTACAAAAGAGACCCTTAACGGTACAACGAACATGTAGCGGTACATAGAACATACTCGGTACTTGAATTTGTGCTAGCGGTACTTGAAGTTATAACGGTACCTCACAATGTTGACCAGTTCATGCATTCCACTATCATTATAACCTCTTTTATCTTTTTCTATCAACCTGCAATCACATCAAAAACACAAAAACATAGACTATACAATAAAAATTAGCATAAAAATTGTACAGCTGTTACCTCCACTCAACATATGCAGCAGTCTATTGGTTGAGCATACCAATATGTGTCACCAAGAATTCAAATCTCTTTGCATCAAATGCCTTGGTCAACAAATCGGCTACATTGTTGTCTGTATGAACCTTCAAGACTTGAATAAGCTTCTTGTCATAGGCATCTCTTATGAAGTGATGTCTTATTTCAATATGCTTGGTCTTGGAGTGAAATACTGGATTCTTGACAATGCATATAGTACTTTCATTATCAATGTAAATCTTGGTGTTCATGAAGTTAAACCCATAATCTAAGAATTGATTTTGAATCCAAAGTACTTGTCCACAGCAATGAGCAGCAGCTACATATTCAGCTTCAGTTGTAGAAGTAGCA
The DNA here is from genome assembly GCA_025667525.1 of Glebionis coronaria. Lineage (NCBI taxonomy): Eukaryota > Viridiplantae > Streptophyta > Magnoliopsida > Asterales > Asteraceae > Glebionis > Glebionis coronaria. The sequence continues at coordinate 163,761,674 of CM046878.1, read as the reverse complement.
AAATGGTTTGCTTCTTACACTGCCATGATATGAGTCTTCTGCCTAGGAATTGACAACCTCCTGTTGTGGATTTCCTATCATGATTAGCTCCATCATAATCACTATCTGAGTAAGCTTCCAATTCAAAGGTGCAATCTCTAGGATACCATAATCCTAAATTGGGTTGACTTTTAAGATACTTAAAAATCCTCTTCACAGCATGTAGATGTGACACCTTTGGATTGACTTGGAACCTTGAACAGGCACACACAGCAAACATAATATCTGTCCTTGAAGCAGTAAGATACATCAATGAACCAATCATTGATCTGTATAGATGAATATCAACATTTTCACCGTGTTCATCTTTTGATAAAGACTTCTTAGCTTTAAAAGGTGTGCTTGTACTCCTTGTATCCATACATGAAAATTTCTTCAAGATTTCAGCAACATACTTAACTTGGCTGATAAATATTCCATCTTTCCTTTGTTTGACTTGTAGTCCCAAAAAGAAAGTAAGTTCTCCCATAGAACTCATCTGAAATCTTCCTTTCATCAAAGCCTCAAACTCTTCACACCATGATTTCTTGGTAGAACCAAAAATGATTTCATCAACATAGACTTGAACTAGAATAATATCCTTAGCATTCTTCTTGATGAACAGAGTTTTGTCAATGGTCCCTCTCCTATATCCATGCTCTAACAGAAAGTTGCAAACCAAGCCCTTGGAGCTTGATGCAGACCATAAAGTGCTTTGATAACCTTGTAGACTTTGTTGGGGAACTTAGTATCTACAAAACCTAGAGGTTGTGAGACATATACCTCCTCTGAAATAGTACCATAAAAAAAGACACTTTTCACATCCATCTGATAGACTATAAAACCCATATATGATGCAAAGGCCAAAAATAACCTAATGGATTCTATCCTTGTCACTAGTGCAAAAACTTCATCATAGTTTATCCCTTCTTCCTGTCTATAGCCTTGAGTAACAAGCCTTGCCTTGTTTCTCACAACAACTCCTCTTTCATCCTTCTTGTTCCTGAAAACTCATCTAGTACCAATTACTCTCTTACCTGAGGGAAGATCCACAAGAATCCAAACCTTTTGTAGCTCAAATTGTGTTAATTCTTCTTGCATGGCATCTACCCAACTTTCTTCATCAAGAGCTTGAGAAATGTTTTTGGGCTCTAGTTGTGATAAGAAACAGGCAAACAAACAATGCTGAGTATCCATATGATTAGTTCTCTGCTATTGTTTGACATAACTCACAAGTGCATGAGTTTCAGTATTGGTTTGAAGTTGTCTTCTGGTTTGCACAGCAGACTTGGGATTTCCAATGATCTGTGTAGTAGGATGGTTGTTGTTGACTCTATGAGTGGGAATAGAACTGACTGGAATTTTAGTTTCCAAATTTTTGAAATCAGATACTGCACCCTGCTCATCATAGGAAGCTTTAGAGAAGATTCCTTCAGCTGGACTAGCATACACGTCTTTATCGTCCATAGCTTATAAAATATCTTCTAATGAATCATCAGACTTTGCAGATTTTGACTTAGCAGTACTTGTAGATGAGGTACCGCTAGGTGTATTATGTACTGCTGAGTGTTGTGACTCAAAAGATTCTTCTCCTGAATGCTCATTAGCAGATGTAGCATTCTTTTCTTGATCATGAAGCCTCTGAAGCTCTTGAGAGGCTTGATCATCTATTGATGGCATGGTTTGCTTCTTGTGAGTAGCAGACATAGGAGTAACAGTGGGCATACTAGGTACATAGATGTGAACATCATCATCTGATGAAAAAGCTTCTACTTGATTACCTGCATTAGTTGCACTAGACTCCTCACCTGCATTGTTAGTTTGACAATCCTTTTGCACAAAATAGTAATCTATGGAGTTAGTTAGATAATCTCAATCAAACATCCAAGCATAACCTATTCCTGTGACATTGGGTTTATTCTCTAAGAAATTAACATGGGCATTTTCTTCAACCTTTTTAGATGCCAAATTGTAAACCCTATATGCTTTACTTTGCAATGAATATCCTACAAGATATCCTGGATCAGATTTTCCATCAAACTTTCCCAAATGATCAAGAGTATTTAGTATAGACACATGACACCCAAAAGGTCTTAAATGACTTATGGTTGGTTTAACACCAGTAAAAAGTTCATAAGGTGTTTTGTTTTGAGGCTTGGTCACTAAGACTCTATTTAACATGCCAGTATTGATTGCTTCTGCCCAAAAGGTATTTGAAAAAAGGGAATCAGCCAGCATAGTCTAGCAGCCTCAATTAGTGTCATATTCTTCTTTTTAGCTACTCCATTTTATTGTGGAGTCCTAGGATTACTAAATTGTCTCGTAATGCCTTTAGACCTACAAAATTCATCAAATTCGGCATTCTTGAATTATGTCCCATTATCTGTCCTAATGATTAAGACTTTTTTAGTGAACTACTTTTCAACTAAAGTGATAAAATCCTTAAGTAATTCATTGGTTTCACTCTTAAGAGCTAAAAAGAAAACCCAACTGAATCTACTATAATCATCAGTTATGACTAGACAAAAGGTCTTCTAACTAATGCTTCTTATTGAAACTGGACCAAACAAATCCATATGCAAGAGTTGCAAAGGTTTTGTCACAGTATTGACAGTCTTGGTCTTACAAGAGGCTGTATGTTGTTTACCTTTTTGACAAGCAGTACATGTGAAATCATTTTGAAAAGATTTGTTAGGTAACCCTCTAACTAAATTCCTATTCACTAATCTGTTAAGATTCTTGAAATTCACATGACCTAACCTTCTATGACATAAATTAGACTCATCATAAGAAGCCTTAGCTAGAAAACATGTAATACCACCTGTTGGAGTAATAGTATGAAGATTAAAGGTGTACATATTTTCTTGCCTGGGTACTTTAAGCAGTACTTGAGATTCTTTAGGCATCTCAAAGTCTTTAGATAGCACCAAGCAATATGTGTTTGTGAACAGCACCTTGTTCTTCTTATCACACATTTGTGACACAGGAAAGAGATTGAATTCATTCAATTCTTTCACAAAGAACACATCTTCAAATTCCAACTTCCATGTATTGATTTTCCCTTTGCCAGTAATTCTACCTTTGCTACCTCCAAAGGCTACTGGTCCTCCTCTGAATTCTTCAAATTCAGCAAGGAAATATTTATTCCTGTCATGTGTCTTGAGCATCCACTATCTGCAATACCTTTATCTTTCAATTCATCAATTAGATGCCCCTACACATAAACAAAACTTATTAGTTTTTAACAGGGACCCAAGCCAAATTTGGCTCGGATCTTATGGGACCTACACACTTAAGAGTCTGTTCAGAAGCATTCCCAATAATGTTGCTTTTGCTCTTATACTGCATGGTTTCAGTTATGTATTTAAAGACATAGGGTGACTCTATGTGCTCAGACTTCTTTGCCTTAAGTACTGCTTTAGCAGTACTTGCTGTAACACATGGTTTTTCTCTCTTAGGAACCCACATTTGCACTGGTTTGTTATTAGGCTTACTTCTAGATGTTTTGACCTTTTCTATAACATTCTTAGAAGTCTTGGGGAACTTTGGTTTAACAGACTTTGAACCAATAGTACTTGAGTTTGGTCTAGTAGTACTTGCAGTTCTAGACTTGTCGGTACTTGGTTTACCAGACTTCAAAGGTACTAGACCTTGTTTCATAAGTACTGTTCTAGGAACAAAACTTTTGGTAGAGTTATTTTTAACCTGTTTAGCTACCCCTTTTGAATGATCAAACTTAGGTTTGTCATTTTTAAGTTTCTGTTGCCTATTAACCTATGCATTTTTCCCATTACTGTTTCTCATGACCTTTTGTGCAGCCTTTTGTTTCACAATTTTATCTTCATGCAAAGTACAATCTTTGATAAAATGACTTAGACTACCACAAACATATCATCCTTTTCTTCTCAAAGAAGACCCAAAAGGTTGTTTTGACTTAACTTTCTTAAAACCTAACCCACCCCTCTTGGTTTATTATGTTTTACATCATTATCCATTATCTTGCTAGGATTTTTTACCTGCTTGGGAGCAGAACTAGTTTTAGACTCTTCAGAAACAAAGTTGTTCATTAGAGGTGGATAAAAAATGTTTTTGGTCACAACAGTCTTATCTTGGGACAAAGTACTAGAGTTTGAGGTATTCATAACCTTTGGTTGTTCTAACTCTATACTTGTATCATTACTAGGGGCATGAAAATTCCTGATAATGATAGAGGAACTGCCTTCATTCCTTCAGCATATCTATCATTCTCGGGTGTACTATCTGACTTACTAGAACTATCAAAAATACTCTTTGATAAGTCCTTGTCAGTTAAATTTATCCCAGGTTGGTCCTCAATATATCCTAGGCCTGACTTATCATAATACCCCATTTGTGAATTAATCAGTTTTCCCAATCCTTTAGAGGACTTTTACCAATGATTAATCACTTCCCTTTCATTATTAAGACTGGATTTTAAAGCTTCATTTTCTGCTGACACTTTCAAAAGTTGTCTTTCAAAAGCTTTAATTTCCACATCTTTTTCCCTCATTCGAAGAGTTAAAATTCTTATTTTCTCTTCATAGTTTTGTTGACCCTTTTTATACAAAACTATATTTTCTTCTAACTTAGCAACACCCTGTTTAAAAACATTTAATTCTACAGTGCATGTGTTGACTTTTTGATATTGTTCATCTAGTTCTACTTTTAAGCTATTAAATTTAAGAACACAGTATTTAGAACAAGGGTGTACCTCAGTATCTTCATGTGAGAGAGCCATTAAGCCAAGCTCTTCTTCTTCTTCTTCATCTTCAGCCCAGTTCACCAGTCCATCTACAGTCACCAATGCTTTGGTTCCTTTAGGACTCCTGCTGTTTCCTTTTGGAAAGCTTTCAGTTATTATTGGACTGGTTTTTTAGCTGTTTTTGGACTTTTGACTGCTACCCTTAGCTTTGTCTCTAGTGCACTCCCTTTCAAAGTGTCCATTCCTTCCACAGTTATAGCATTCAACTTTGGACTTGTCATATCCTAATGGCTCATTAGGATCAACAGTCATCTTTCTTCCAGTCTTCTTGAAGAACTTGTTAGATCTTACTGACACCATAACAGCTTGCCATTTGAGATCCATCTCTTCAACATCAACATCATCCATTTGGAACAAGTCATTGAGTGTTAATCTTGGCCTGTTGTCTTGCCCAGCAAAGAATGAGAATGCATCATTGTCACTAAACAATGGTGAAGATCTTCCATGTGGATTTTGAGAGACTATAGGGTTGCCTTCATTACTTTGTGGGTAAGTACCGCTTGTAAGTCCTCCAGTGGTATTTGTGAAGTATGTACCGCTGCTTGATCCACTAGCGGTATTATAAAAATAAGTACCGCTATTACCTTCTGACACAAAAGCCAAGTTAGACTTTGTTATAGCTACTGCTTTGGTCACCTCAATGCCTTTTACATCCATCTCGTATGCTCTAAGATTGTTGTAGAGATGATCAAAAGGAATTGTGTCCAGATCATCTCTTGTGATGAAGTGCATAGCCATTGCTTTCCACTCTTGTGGAACACTCCTTAAGAATTTTAGATTAGCTTCTTCATTAGGAATTACTTGTCCATAAACTGCCAATTGAATAAGCAGCTTACTGAATCTTCCATAGCCACCATGTATTCCTTCTATACTGTAAATTGAGAAGTTATCATATTCTTGCTTAAGAACAATCTTCTTCATCTTCTTAGATTTGTCATTACCTCTAAATCTAAGTTTGATGGCCTCCCACATAGCCTTGGCATCCTTATAATAATGAAAGCTAGGTAAGATGTCTTCTGAAAGAGCCATAGCCAAAGCAGTTCTGGCCATTCTCTCTCTGATCTTTGCTTGTACCTCCTCAGCAGTCACAGCAGGTAAAGCATAGCATGTACCGTCAGTGTAGCTTTTTAGTTGTATTCTCATTCTTAATAACTTGCCACACAGTGTGATCTGTGTGATTCAAGTAATGTTCTATATGCATAGCCCATGTCTCATAGTTGTCACCTTTGAGCACTGGGAGTTTGACAGCAGAAAGAGAATGAGAAGGTGTTGTAGTTGTAGAGGTAGCTACAACATTCACGGCTTGAACACCTTGTGCTGGTGCAGGATGCACAACTTGAGGTTGTCCATGTGGTATTGGATCAGGATTTGGAATATCATCCAAGTGAGCGTCATCACCAGGTTGAGATATTGAGTTTTGGTGTGAGTGGAGTGTATGGGATTGTGTTCTTCTTTTTCAGAGTTTCTCAACAAGCTCTAATACCACTTGTTAATCCCTTTGATTAGATCTATATTTTGTTAAGAACTAGTATAGTAGTTTGTAATCAAACTAAAACACTTTGAGAACTCTTACTCAAGCTAAATAAGTTATGCGGAATCTAACTTATAAAGCATAGAAGAACAAAATTACGTTTAACTATTCGATTTTTTTATTAATCGACTTGAATGAGGTATATCAATGACATTGTACCTATGTTCCTTTTATAGAGTAAGGAACCCTAGAAACCTTTAGAATATTCTATAAAGATAACTATATCACAGACGATATATTATCAATATTCTAACTATTTAAGTATATCACATAAGATATACTCTAACTATAACTATGACATATCTTATACAAAGATATATTCGTCATAATCAATATAGCAGTACTTACTTTATAAGTAGCAGTACTTACTATGTACTGTGTTAACACTAACGGTACTTGAAAGATATTAACAGTACTTCAATGACACTAACGATACTTGACACTTAACAAATAATTCCCAACAATTATGTTATATGATTCTATTGAGAGAATCATTATAAAACATTAAATCATAACTTTAGATTATGATTTTTTTTTACTTATTTTGAGATAATCAATATAGAACTCAAGGTTCTAAATATTTTTTTTTTCTTTTTTTTTACATCACAACTTGTCGTTATGATATCGATCCTTCTTTTTATCATAACTTGAGATTATGATATCAATTCTTTTAAAGAATTATTATTACTGGAACATGAGGTTATGTTTTTTCTCTCAACAAAATAAGAGGTTGTGTTAATTTTTATATACTTTTTTTAAGTCACAAAAGCACATTGATTGTTCTTCATGACTATAAAAATTAACCAAAAAAAAAAAGAAACAAAATTCTCATCATGCAATCACTTATTATACTGATTATTATTAGTGACACATGATAATAAATGAAGCAAAGCATATGATTCATTGTTGTTGTTTAAACATAACCGAAGCATACACATGCTCAAACCAATATAAACAAAATAATGAGACATTCTTAATTAGCAAACATCGTTTTTTGTTTTGATGCCGATAACAATTACAAAGTTCTGCTCACTGTATTACTTTTCTAAATTTATTTATCAAGCATTTAATATCATATGACAATAGATCCATGGTATAATATATCCATAGTATAACAAAGTGAAATAACGTGACCTTGTTATTAAAGAGGATCAAACGGCATAAAAAAACTTGATGTTTAAATAAAGATAGACAACAACAGTACGTCACACTAAAGCTAACATTAAAAATGGTTTTGATGTACCTAGTATCAAAGTTATTGAATTCAACAACATTCAACATGATCACAAAAACTTACAATGAAACCCGAACAATGGGGCTATCGTAAAATTGATTGTTAGATAATGTATTGTAAATACAAGAACATAAGAATGAGAGTAGGAAGAATGTTTATTTCAAAAAATATCAAATAATGGTTACATCAAGCCTTTATTTATAGCGTTAATATGACAAGCTATAATGTAGGTAACTAAATAATAAATCTTTATATAAATATTTTATAACATGTTTTAAATTGTACGGAGTATATTTGAGTAATGGGATATATAATTATTTATTAATTGTTATTAATTGATTTTGAAAAAATAAGATGTAGTGACATTTGTACAATATGTTGTTTTATTTGTAAATTGTGATATGGGGTGTTTTATTATAATATTAATTACATTTTAATGATAGTTTTAAATGTAATGTGTTATAAAAGTTTTTATGCTTGTTGTGGTTGTATATAAGCATTAATAGGTTGTATTACTCAATTCTTAGTTTGTTATTTGCATTAATAAGTTATACATTATGCTTTATTTATTGGACTACTTAAATTTTTTGCATTTATTGAAGAGAGAGATACTAATTTGTTTTATAAAGAGTATAAATACGAAGAGTTATCTAACCGTTTGTTTAAATAACATATAAAGAGTTATTTGATTGTTTATTTGAATTTGAATAGTATCTCTAACTGGAATTTCGAATTTGAAGACGGAATTTTCTATTGGTTGAAGCTTCGAATGAAGTTGAAGTCACGGGTGAAATTGTTAGGAAAGTGACTTAAACTCCAACACACGTTTGAAATTTGGCTTGAAATATATGAAGAGTTTAACTCACGGTGGAGATTGTTGAAAAATGAATTAAACTTTAAGGTTCGTTTTTAAGTTTGTTTTAAGTAATCTGTTTGACTTGTCCAACAAGCTTTATTATTTTTTGTATGTCTATGTTTTCAGATCATTGGTATATAGATTAATGACATTACGTTTTTTTTTACCTTTTGATTTATTATTTAAAGTATTTTAATAAAGGTTCGCTTAGTATGATCAAATTTGTTTGTTCGTTTTCTTCGTTTAAATTATCCAACACATTAAATACACTTCAATTGAATTTCGACCCGTGTGACCAGTTTTAGGTTCTGTAACGGGTCCAAAATGGATGGTTTGACAAGTAACACCATCTTCTTTTTTCTTTTAAAAATGTTATAGACTTATAACATTGAATACATTTGAACGAATTTTGACCCGCGTGAGCGTGACCTGTTTCCCAAGTTTACATCAGGGACAAAGTTCTACCCAAATTACCCGTTAACCGTAAACTGGTCAAAACTTTCATCTAAGAAAACTATCAGCAAAAGATGTATAAACAAGCCGTAAAATTGTGACAGTTTGTAGAGGACAGACAAAAGATGCATGAGTTATAAAGTTTTTAATCAATGGGTTTCCCGGGTTCTATGACACTGTGACAGGCACATTCCTTAGCCTATACTTGGAAAGCAGGACACTCAACATAGAACTATCTGTCGAGACTGGAATATAAGGTGCCCCCAGCAGGACTCTGAGTTGTGACTTAGTAATGACAAGTTACTGGTTAGGTTGATGTATTGGAAGTTTGGAACTCTGGGCGTTAGACTCTCCTGAGGTAGCCTGTTCAAAATGTCTTATTACACGAATTTTCTTTTCAGGAAGCTTTATATGGTTACACTTTACTATACATTATAGAGTTATTAAAATAAGAAACTTTAAGAACAAAATTTACTATATTCCTAATCAACTAAATAGTTGATAGTTTTGCTACTGTAATATTCAGTTAATTGGTTCAGACCACTGTTACTTACTAGTATTTTGCAACATGTGACATCACCAGGTTCTATGGTGTAGTGGTTAGCACTCTGGACTTTGAATCCAGCGACCTGGGTTCGACTCCCGGTAGGACTTTCTTTTAGATTCTTTTTTGGTTTAATTGCATTTTGAGCTGGTGATGACATTGATTTTGAAAGTAAGCAAATAAAACATAAAATATAGCGAGAATTGTTAATAACATTATGCTGTTATGATAAACCTTATCACATGTTATAATAAAACCTTGGCATTTGCCAAGAATTCAATTATTGCTCAATCAGTGTTTATTACGGTATAACAGAATGTTGGCGATATAAGTTGTAATAGGCAACATAAAGTCATCCATCTGTTTATAACCGGTTGATCCAATTCTACGCAGGTGCTAATGTGTCCTATTCATACACAAGGATAATACATTGGACGAGATATTTAGCATGTGTAAAGAATTGAGGACAGCAACCCAGGAGACACCGTTCCACATAATCAAGTGTATAATATATTGGTCGCGGGGTTTCACCTTCATACTAAAAAACGAAGTAGTTTTTTTAAAGGTCGATTTGGCGGATAACAAAAGATAAACTGTCTTGTTCAACGTGTCAAGGCAGCATAAACAGCAACTAGAAGTCTAGAACCATTTGCTTTGTTATTGTAAAAATGTGACCGCAACTTTGTTTTAGCTTATTTAGTGGCAATGAGCTTATTTCACATGTTCGTATTTACATTCACATGTGAAATGTCAAATGAATGGAGTTGCTGAACTGTATTCCTGCACACAAACAAAATGAGCTTTTAACACCTAAAACAATCGCGGATGCACACACCGTGCTTGAAACCTTTTTATTTATTGTTAAATGGGTTAAACGTCAACCAACAAACACGTTTAACCAGTTTGACTCGTGTATTGTATTAACTTGGTTAGATAAATGGGGCAACTCGTTTAAAATATTTAACCCATGTAACATATTTAGCCCACTATATAAATACGAGTTAAAATAGGTTGTGTCTGGATTATGTGTATCTTAACATTTTATGTTAGCATGGCGACCCTACTATTTAAAAGAGTCGTGTTCGGGGTGGGTCTTCCTAACCAGAGCCCACCTCGAACACACTCCAAATTGCAACCACTACATGAACCTATTGAGGAAACTTTTCATAATATATGAGCCAATTATTTATGGTGAAGGCGTTGTTAACTTGTTATGGCATACAGTCTGTATGATAACTTGACTGGAAACTCTCGCATAGATCGCAAAACACCACATCGATATACAAATTAAGAAAACATTTTATAGTAAACCCTCTCGCCTCTCATTCTCAGTTCAAAATAAGATGAACTAATCCCGCAAACCACAAATGTTCCAAACATATATGCAAAGATTTTCCAAGGTTCACATACCACTTACAGGAAATCATTGTCTTTCACACAGGCAGCAAGAGATGCGTCTTATGTTCTGTGTTTGTTTATTTCCAAACACACATATACTACACATGTTATATGATGATATCAACAAAGTCTAACTCGAAGAACAAAACATACTTGATTAAACTAAAGAGGATGAAGCACACAACCCATCTTAAACTAAGATATAGCGAAAATCCATGATATTACTTGTATCAGAAAATGTAATCTGGCAACTGAAGAGGAAATTTAGCAACTTCAACGTCAAAAGGACTTCCTTTTGGATCTGTCAATCTAAAAAGAGAACACGAAAAAAATGCAGTTAACTTTCCACATCAAATAAAATAAATGCTAAACTGGAATGCTTAGAGTGACCTTATATTATAAATCATTTCATAGCAAAATAAAGTTCAAGGTTAAAGCTATACCTTCCGGGGAAAAATGTGAAAGAACCCTCGACTGATCCTGATGAAGATGGGCAGTTTGAGCAGCTCTGGTACATAAATTCTTTCTCTCCGCAACGCAAAAGGGGGTACTGTAGATAAACAAACAATGAGTAAGTGGCTTCGAGTGATTAAATGATAACACCAACTTTACTCTAAAATACTGTCCTTCAAATTTTAAAGACCTAGAAAACAATCATCTTTGTAAAAACTACCATCTCCATTTACATGAGAACTACAATATATTTCAAATTGATGCAGTGTGCAAATGTTGGCACTCCTCGTTTCAGTAAAATATAAGCTACAATTATACATTTGCCTGGAAAGTATTGATGATGTACGAGAACCACAAGATTTGTGTGAAAAAAAGTTGAAAATTTTACCAGGCCTATTACAGCTTCTGCACTGACACGTCCGATAACAGTATCGTTTGATTTAATAAGCCACTTTCTCCAATAGAGCTGGCAGGAATCAGAGGACACTCCATCGACAACACATCCCTCAGGTTTTAATGACAGACGAACTGAGTAAGCAAACAGGTATTTTCCTTCTTCGTCCATAAGGTCACTAAGCTCCGGTACAAAAACGGAAGAAGCACGAACCTGTAATGCATCACCATCTCAGCCAGTGCCGGAAATTGACATATAGACAAATAATGTCACAACAATAATCTATTATAAGTTAGATTATGCCTTTTTTAAGAGAGATCAAAGTTTGTGTTTTGGATATAGAAAATACCTCAAAAATTAGGGAAAAAAATACGTAATTTGCAACTTTTATAAAAAACGATTTTTTTGACGTATATGAAACAGCTTTTAGTATTTGATAATGTCAATTCCAGAATAACCATAAACAGCTCGCAATAGTACTAATACTTACAGAAAGTTTAAATATATTTGTGTGTGTGCGTGTGTGTGTCACTCGGTTAGAAACTTGCACACTAAGAGTTAACACACACAATTACGAAACAACTAGTAACAGTATTCACACTCTATAAATAACCCAAATTTTAATGGGCTTACTGACGCAACATAATAAATAAAAGCTAACACATAAGTAGCTACATTGAATCTAGATGACTAGATGCACTCCCAGTTCGCGAGAAACATTAAAGATGATTGGTTACCAAGAACAAGGGATTTGAGTAAACTAACAAACTACTTAGAATAGGATAGTATTTTTGAGGAATTTGTCAATTATATTCGTTGATGTTACCATTGTAGCTACCACTCGATAAAGATAACAATTTCTAGAGGGAGGGAGGGAGTGTAAGGTGTAATGTGAGTGATGCTCAAGAAAAATGAGCAAGTGAAAGTGAAATTCTAAGAACAAGGAATGTAAATAAACATAAGACGAAAAGCAAGCATACGAGCAATTGACAAAAACCATCAAACAAACTAAAGGAATAAGGACATACAGAATTACAGACATAAAAGGACATACAAACATAAAAGGCTACGCCACAAGAGTGTTAGATGGATAAATAGACCCAAGCCCGTTTGTGGGTTTAGGTCTTCAGGGTTTCATGTAACCTCTATATATTGTGTCTCGATAGAGATTATAACCTACGGGTTTACAATGTAGTCGTACATAGTATCAAGAGGATCTAAACTAATCATGATGTTGCCTCCTATTTTCTTTTTTCTTTTTCTTTTTTAGCATTCCACCATCAATAAATAATCCTGTCCCCTTCTTAATTCCCACAAACACACAGCAACAACCCTACGATAGAACTAAACTCGTCTGTTTTATCTTCTTGTGTTTGGTGATTTGTGCTAAGTCACAAATCCACACAATTGTCTATTTGGTTTTTTTGTGCTAAGGTCACAAATCCATGATTGGAGTTTAGGAAGAAGAATCGGATGCTGTGCAGTACTTAGTTCATGTTGTTGTAAAAAACGAGGTTGGAGTTATGGTTTGTTTGTTGTTTTTGATTGGGGTGAATTTGTTAGTATGTTTTATTTTGTATTTTGTTTTAAACTTCAGTCCGAGCCTTCGCGCTTTCGCCGCTCGGACTGCGGGGGAGTGTTAGATGGATAAATAGGCCCAAGCCCGTTTGTGGGTTTAGGTCTTTAGGGTTTCTATGTAACCTCTATATATTGTGTCTCAATAAAGATTATAACCTACGGGGTTTACAATGTAGTCTTATAAAGAGAACACATAAATAAAGACTAAAGAAAATGCAGAAAGAGGTAGGGCGGGGGCACAAAAGCAAAAACGCAAGCATATAAGCAATAGACAACATAAGAACTTAAAGAATTCGGACATAAATGGCTAGAGAACAAGGTAATAAAGACTAAAGAAAGCGCAAAAGAGGCAAGGCAAGGGGGCATAAGCTTCTCTGTGATCATAAAAGCAAAAGTGTAAGCAGGCAAGAGCACGCGGAGGAAAACACACGCAATGAAAAGGGCGTAAAGGCCTAAACTAAAAGACACGCCTAAGGGAGCAGCCGAAATCATAAGCAGGGAAACCGTATGGATCTATACCCAAAGGCAAAGCAAAAGCACATAGAGATGCTACTAAACGCCTAAAGGGAGAAGCTATGGAACTCAAAACCTAAAAAATGCAAGAGGCAAAGCTACTAACGCTCTTAAAAGCTTAATAGCAAAAATTACCTCAAAACCTCAAACACCCTCGCCTTTCTACCCGCCTATTCTAATTCTGTCTCTCCAGACATAGTCCTCTATCTGTACACCGTACAAGATAGCTGGTATATAAATTTTCCCTTTAGCTTCAAGGGAGCTTTCTTATCACGTATACCTCTGGAGGCCACCCTCCATCTCACCCAACCTAATGACTCCATTATCTATTAGAGTTGTCCAAATCAACTCACGCAGGACATTGTCATGGGCCTTATCAAAAAGCCGAATGCAAGTCTCTTTGTCTTTCTCTATACTTCTCCATGAGGCTTCCGAGAAGGTGAATTGCCTGAGTCATGGACCCTCCTTGCATAAAACCAGTTCTTTGACACCATTACATCCACTCACCCTTCTCATCCTTCTCCCAATTACTCTCTCCTAAAGCTTAACGATGTGACCAAGAAGGCAGTGGCCCATGCGAAAGACAAAACACGGGCTCTTGTTTTCCAACCTGAGATGCATATGCATTGATTACTTTAACCATCTCTCCACCAATAACCTAAAATCGCCATGATCCTACTCCCGGTGAGTTACACGACGGTATCCTTAGTTCTTATCCTTCTCCCAATTACTCTCTCCTAAAGCTTAACGGTGTGACCAAGGCAGTAGCCCACGCGAAAGACAAAACACGGGCTCTTTTTTTCCAACCTGAGATGCATATGCGTTGATTACTTAACCATCTCTCCACCAATAACCTAAAATCGCCATGATCCTATCGCTACTCTCGGTGATTTACATGGCGGTATCCTCATACTAGACCCCTTCCAATTAGTCTCCTAGAAGCAAGCTATGTCTACTCTATGTCTCCCCAAGACAACAGCAAGCTCAAAGTCGGTCAAAGTCCCTATGTTCCAGCTACTCACCCTAATCCTACGAGTGTCCGCTAATCTATCATTTCTCCTGATCCCTAAACCCGCCTACCCCTCAAGCCAAAATGACATGAAATGAGGTGACCATCACTATCTAGAGCCCCTATCCAACCATCAAGAAAAGAATGGCAACGAAAAAACACTAGATGCTAAAAGGAAAAAAAAAATTAAAAAGACAATGTGAATTAAAAGGAAAAAAAAAAACATGACTCTAAATGGAAAACAGCTAAAGAATATATGAAAGTATACTCAGCTACGCTGAAAAAAAAATCAGACACCAGTGGCGGGTTGCGGGTTGCAGGTTGCAGGTTGCAAGTCGACCGCGACAGGCGGTCGTTTCCGTCGATGCTACTTGGATGGACTTTAGAGAAGAGTAAGAAGGCTTCACTTGCCAAGGGTAATAGCCGGAACTCCGCCAAGACTCGCCAGGAAAGTAATACAATATAAGGATTGTAGTTGTATTCGTGCGAGTTAAGAGTAAGGGTGGGAGAAACTTTTTATATGCTACACACACGATTAGAACCACAGTTGACAAATAAGTCAGTATTCAACTACCTGAACACCACATGTTGTAGCCACCGTACACAGGGGAGACTGTTCAGGAAATAAACAGATGCCCCGAATGCTTCCTTCATCGCGTACTTTAGTAATCCCGGTTTCAAGGCGACGGACATGTTCTTCCAACCATAACAACATGGCATCTTGTTGGGACCCACTTTTTGAACCATGAACTGAAGTTATTAATCCATTTGGTACACACGGCATCATTTCACGATTGCGTAAAATATTCTTGGTGCCAACATAGAGTTGACCCTCTTCACAGTCAAGAAAAAAGATCTTCTCAGTGATAGAAGAAGCCGCCAGAATAACATACCTTGGTCCTGAAAATTTTAACTTGCGCACGATTTTCGTCGTCTGTTTGATTACCATATTTAGTGGCAACAAGAAAACGTTCACAAGATAATCATAGAAATAGTAACCTCCAATCAGCCCACACAAACTTTTTCCTGCAAGTTCATCTCCACTGGTCGGCTCTTGCCCATCACAAAATCGATAGATAACCCTAGTAGGAATAGGCAGTTTCACTTTTAACGACTTCTCTAACTCGTTTAATTCATCCTCGGATGCACCTTTGCGGAGTGTGGGCAGAACCTCCGGGAAATTATCAGTTAACCAGCTTCTGATTCTGTCCCACATGTTTTTCACTCGCATAACAAGGGGCCAAGGATACATACCATAAGCTTCCCTCCATGCTCCATACGCTGCCTGGAATATTGCAAGAGAAAGATTAACATCATGACCATATAATAGGCAAAAGTTTGTAGCTTTATATGTGAAAAAACTCGCACCATGAAACAATATCAAGATATCAATGTGGTTTCCTTATCGGCGACTAATTAATGAATTAAAAAAATTGATAACAAAAGAAACCGGCCGCACATATCCACAAGCTGAATAAAATTGGTAGTCCAGTTTAACAGATGGACTGCTTGATTCAACAAAAGGGATGTTTGAATGTGCATCAACCGTGATTTCCGACCTTTTGGCCGAATTTCCAACCAACTATCTAAATAATCACTTGTAGAAAGAAAAAAAAAACTTGTGTGGTTAACACGATTTCCGACCTTTTGGCCGAATTTCCAGAAAATATCATTTCTACCATCAAAAGAGGGTGTTCAAAATTGCTTTACTTTTTTCCTTATTTTTAAGCCGAAACACTTTCGTGTCATCCAAAGTCCAACTGCTTCTCCTTATCTCAAAACTACTTCTGCGTATTAAAGATGTATCAAATACCTACTATAAATGAGTATGATCAGCGGCGGATATACGTAGAGAGTGTGGGGGGGCGGTGCCCCCCATAGCTAGCCCGATAATACGATATTTAGTGTAATTTTTTTACGATTGTGAGTGTTTTTTTGAATTTCCCCCCACTCGCACACCGAATTCCAACATTTGACACTCTAAAACCTTATATATCCTTTATTTCTAAGTAAAAATACTCGATTTTTCGTTCCGATTCTTGTTTGAGAACAAAAGAAACCCGCCCCACATATCCGCAAGCTGAATAAAATTGGTAGTCCAGTTTAACAGATGGACGGATTGATTCAACAAAAGGGATGTTTGAATGTGCATCAGCAGTGACTTATTTAGTATAAAGGGGTGTTTGGGATAGCTTATTCAGACTGTTTATCTAAAACTTTGCATAAGCTATTTCGAAGTCACTTACTCAAAACACCGAATTTCAATTACAAGGAATCATATATGCAGACCACAGAAACAATTTTAATAGCCAGATAAACATTTTTCAATACACAACGCCAAACATCCTCTTAACTGATTATTACTGACATAAATAAAATAAAAAACCTAACCTATCCGAATAATCATTTCTAGAATAAACATCATTTCTACCATCAAAAGAGGGTGTTCAAGATTGCTTTTCTTTTTTTTCCTTGATATTAAGCCGAAACACTTTCGTGTTATCCTTACCAGGGACGGATGTATGTGTTTAGCATGGGGGCCGGTGACCCCATGGCTAGCGTGATAAGATGAGATTCTAGTGTAATTTTTCTTCGATTTCGACCTTTTTCCTAACGTGCCCCTGCACAAAAAACTCAAATTGCCCCACCCATATATTAAATCCGAACATTTCCTGAAGCTAACCCAATCAAATACCAACCCATCAACAAAAACCTTAAAAAAACAAAATTAATAAACCAAAAAAACATGAAAGGAACCTTAAAAGAAGGACACGTGTTCCCATTCGGATCAAGAGGTTGAGATAACTTAAGCTCTTGAAGACATAAAGAAGACCATATGGAATCATCAGAAGCCCAATCTTTGAAACGTTTATTAACACATGAAACTGAAGCTGCTTCTGATGAGTTCAGTTTTGATACGATTAGATTGATTGCTAAGTCTCCTACAGTTTCTATTTCTGTCGGGTTTGTTGTCTCCATTGATGGATAAGTGAAAAAAAACACAGGGATGTAGTTTTTAGTATGTGTGTGTTTTGTTTTATGGGATGGGTGGTGAATGATGGTGATGTCAGGATGTGGTCAGAGTGAGTTTATGTGTTGACACGCAAACATATACACGATTATGACACTCGTATATATCTCCAAAATAAAATTAAAAGATACGAAACTGAATAAAAAAACATACATAACTGATTTGCACACTCAACAAATTGATTGACACAACGTTTTGTGCAAAGTGACTAAACACGAGAAAACATGTGTTGAAGATCAACACGTGTTTATTCCTTTCGCGTTTGATACATTTGGTTTCCTTGCACCTGAGACGGTGGAGCTACTTACGAGAATACAACGTGTTATGAATAGTAATGTTTTGACTCCTAAATCCACAAATGTTGTATTTAATAGACTTGGTTTTGCTATACAAAAAGGGCTAGCGGCGCAGCTTGTTGCCCGTTTACCTTCTCCTAATATGTAAATTATAATTATTAATAAATATATTAAACTTCAAAGAAAATTGACACATTTAAAAAGCAGTGTGTCATGATATATATACTTTTACATTATATGTACTCATGTTTATCTTACAAAGATATATATGTCAATACATTATACTTTATACTTTTGAGTGTGTCAATCAATTAAATGAGTGTGTAAATCATGTCCATAAACTATATGCGTCATGGCTAGGGGTGGAAATCGGGTCGGGTTAGTCGGGTTCGGGTTTTTTTAAGTCAGGTCGAATTCAGGTTGAGGATAAAAATAGTTTACCAGAAGCCGATCCGAGTTTAACTCGGGTTAGTCGGGTCCGGGTCTAGTCGGATCGGGTCTACTCGGGTTGGGTCTATTCGGGTTCGAGTCAACACGAATACAGGTAAATATTAAAAAAAAAACTTTTTTTAATTTTTTTAAATAGAACTTAAATAAAACTTATTTATTAAAAACAATTAACTCGGGTCAATCAGGTTGACACGAACCCGAATTAGGTATAATATAATTACTCGATGTCTACCCTGATTTCGAAACGGATTAGTCGGGTTGACTCGATTAACCCGAATTCAAAATTGAACCTGACTAACCCGACCCTAATATACTCGGGTTGGGTCGGATTATTGACACCTTTAGTCATGGCGGTTCAAGGATGAAAATTATTATATATTTACATATCGAGACTGAAAATTATCGTACACGACCACATACTAAAGTAATGCGCTGAGTCTTGGTTTTTTACGTCGTGAATGTGTAGTGTTATGCTTACATAATTTGTTTATCATAAGTCTTGGTTTTTTACGTCGTGAATGTGTAGTGGGTAACATCTGTTGGGAATACAAACAAGACTTTCATATATTGAATGGCAGGAATAATGACCCAACAATTATACAAGAAACCCAAAAGGTCTTAATAAATTCAGTCCGATTCATCATTATTACAACCAATTTTAATACCAAGAAAAATCAAAAGTTTCAACAGTTTTCATTGTACAAACTATATAAACTCATATGCCACAGCCAAGGTTCCAACATTTAGAGTTATTTGCCCATTATAATATAAACACATATAGTCACATGCGACCATTATTTACGTTCAAAGTCAATAGTGCTTCCAATTCTAGGATGGCTACTATTGTCGTCCTCGTGTCACTACCATTGTCGACACACCATCGATACCTCTTATTCACCACACCCACTAGCAGCATCCCCTATATAGCCCTCACCTCTTAATCCCTTAATAGACTTTAAAGGCAGAATCACTACAATCTTCAACCACCGCCACTGTCGTTCGCTATAGTCGATACTATTATTGTACCCTACGGTCATTACCCCTGCAACCACCGTTAATACCTCTTACTACACAACCAACTTAAAAGAATCAAAAAATGGAAATACTAAAATAAATATCATAGTCATAACATATTTTCCAAAAGGCATGGGTATATTAGTTCTTTCAAACCATGTAATGCCTGCAAAACCACTAGCAAGCCCGTGTAACATAAAACCACAAACAAACAAGAAACACGGAACTAAAACCACACTACCAAGATTCTTACCATCGGTTGATTGTATTATAATAACATCTGAACCAAAAAGATCTTAATGTGTTGAAGATGAAAGGTCTGGTGAATAGAAAAGCCTCTTTTATTCAGTATGAAAGTCCCAAAATACAACCATTGTCGAAACTATATCTCGTATAAACATGAACACACAAAGAAATACTTTTCAAACGAGTAATGCTTTATTAACTGTTATAAACAAAGTATTACAAAGTGTTATGAATACACCCGTTGAATGACAATAAGAAATGAATCCTACAACGAGTAAACTTGATTCGAGCCTCAAGTTTACAAGAGAACCAATGAGTCGCTGGTAGACAGCTGAGGGCTCAGAGGTTCCAAAGGAAGAAAGAACTTAGATAATTTATCCAAGCACAAGGGTTGAATAACCCTTCTTTCTCCCTCCTATTTATAGTGGTGCGAGGTTGCTTCCTTGGTGGGAGTAGTTGATATATGTCATCTTCTAAGTGGAAGAGTACAACGTATTAAATGCATGTCTAAATCGAGACATACCTTTAATCTACTTTAGGTGAACAGTTCTGCCAACTGTTCACCTTTGTCCCACTAGGTCGTACTAGGCTTATCTTGAATCTCTTGTTTTGTCCCGCTCAAAACACTTTGTAGATTCTTCTGCCTAAACTATAAAGGTTGATGCAAGCTTTGCTTGCATAAGATTTCTTAGGGTTGTAAGTGATCTCTGAGTATTGTCATCTTAGAGATCCTTGATCACCAGCACATTCCTTCTACATCCAAGCTATTCATAATCGCTGGAAAGTATGACTTCAGATAATCTTCGACTTCTCTGATGTTGTCTTTGACTTGAATGTAGCTGGCGTGCCAGCTGAGGCTTTGCCTTCTGCTGGTCTGGTCTATGTCGCTGGTCCTCTCAGCGACTAGTAACACTTAGTCTAATTTAAACAAGTCTAGACTGGGCCATAGTTAAAACTTCCATTGGCCCAACACAGTATATTTACAAAGACTTTTCAAGTCTCAATTAGGAATGTCTATATAAATGTATCAAGTTTGCCTACTCCCATCATCACACAAATCAATATCCACAACGATCTAATCCTAATCCCATCTGCAAACAACTATAAGACCCGAATCAAAACAATCAGAACCTTTTTTAAGACCTGACACACGAATCACATAATCATTTATTTCCATCGTTACGAACTCCATCTCCAAACAACCGCAAGAATCAAAACTAAAATAAATCAGGATCTCGGATTTGATGTAAATGTACTCAAAACAACCACAAGACCCGATCAAACAAATAATAACACAATAATGACCCGATTCGAAACAAAACGAAATTACAAAAAGATCCAAGCTTGCTCTTTTTCGTGTTATATTACAACAGACGTGACCTTACAATATCAAGTATGCAAAAGACATCATCATAGATATATGAAGAGGATAAACCCCTCTTTCATATACGAAAATAAAGATCGATTGATAACAATTATGTTATAATCATCTTTGTTTGGCTTTGGAAAATGAAGAAAAGCAACAAAAAAATCTTACACGTGACCTTTAACTTCAAGATCTTGAAGATAAAGCTAAAGATATGAAGGGTTATAAGTTATTCGCAAAAAAAATTGCACAAATCAATTGATAAACATCAAGGAAAGGAATGTCTCTATTTTGTTTGTGATGTGAGATTCGTAGAAAATGGAGGCTGAGATGACTCTTGGTAGTTGTGTGAATACGAAGATGATAAATTCAGAGCTAGGGTAAAGTGTGTAGTATTACTATAAAACTTGGGTCGATTTGTGACAATGTTAGTTTGGGTTGCGCATTTCATTTGTGACGTGAATTTGTATAATCTTTGTAATAACAATAGCAAAAAATTGTAGCTTTAAAAATAAAACTAAGATATTAATCACGGGCTTGGGTATCTAGATAAAAAAATGTAGCATGGCGTTATAAAAACCTACTAATTGAATGTACACATACCAAGTGATAAGTTATATAAGTTTTGGATATTTGGTATTCTGAAATGAATGTATACATAACAACTGATAAAATATATCGGTTTCATGTTCATTGTTTCAATAGAATAAAATTTATTAAAACTCAGGTCATTAAATGGTCGTAGATGATCATTTGAAAAGAAATTTTGTTTTGAAGTGGTCTTGAAACTTGAGTGTTAGACATAAGAATAATATCGAAAAAAGAAAAAGTCCAATTTTTTAACGGAAGCTAAGCACGGTGCATCGCACGGGTCCAGATAAAAAACACAAGCCCAAAACTTATCGAAAAAGAAAAGATCCGTAGAAAAGAAAAACTCACTTTTTACATTGCTAAGTTGACTTTTATATACTATTTTTTATGGGTCGGCAACAACGAGGGCTCTAGAATAAGATGAAGATACTAGAATAGTGTGGTCTAAAGCAAGCATTACAACTAACTTGACCAAATTTCAACGTCGGTTTTAAAAGCTAATTTTCAAAGAAAATCGATACACGTTACCAGCTTTATGATACAGCTGGGGCATCGCCAGGGATCGACAAGCCTCGTTTATCATAAAACTTTATAACTTTGTCTAATCATTAAATGAAGAGTGTTAATTTTAACAAGAAATGAGCTATTTTTATTTTTCCATTGTTTGGTACTTTTTTTAATATTTAAATATTACTATTATATAATGCCCGCGTGTTGCCGCTAGGGCATTGTGTCGAGTCTAAGTTGTTATGTTCAGCCTACAACAAGTCACAACTATGAGAAGCAATAAGCTCATTCCCTCATTCCTATTACTTAAATTCGACATGCAGGTAATTTTCTCATTCCATTTGTCGATAGAATAAAATTTTAGAGAATTTTAATTTTGGGGACAAAATGAGTCATGTCAATTTTACATGACCTGTTGCATTAAAGAGGTTACAAAAGATTGCATTTTGGTTTTTAGTGGTTTCGTGCCCGATTATTCACGTTTCTCTTTGTTGAGGGATCTTTTCGCTGATGGTCACATGTCTTCGGGTTCTTGGGAATTTAAAGGTTTCATTCATCGTTACGGCTGCTTCCCCTATCACATTTTTGTTGGAGTTGTTGCATATTACAAATTAACAACATAAATAGTTAGGAATACTGGTGGTTTTTGTTCTTGTGCGAGTAAATATAAAGTTTGTGTTAGTCACCTGTGGTGGGTGTTTCCGTTGTTTTGGAGAGCGGTCCACTTGGAGGTTGCTGGTGGGGGTGTCAATAAATTCGACCCGACCCGGTTGTTTTGGAGAGCGGTTCACTTGGAGGTTGCTGGTAGGGGTGTCAATAAATTCGACCCGAGCCGACTCGACCCAACCCGAACTCGACCCGAGTATATTTGGGTCGGGTTAGTCGGGTTCAATTTTGAATTCGGGTTAGTCGGGTCAACCCGACTAACCCGAATTTGATTTTTTATTATTTCTTTATTTTTTATAAATAAATTATATTTAATTTATATTTAAAAAATTATAAAAAGTTTTTTTTAATATTTACCCGTATTCGGGTTGACCCGAACCTGAACCTGAATAGACCCGACCCGAGTAGACCCGGCCTGACTAGACCCGAACCCGACTAACCTGAGTTGAACTCGGGTCGGGTTCGGGTAAACTATTTTTACCCTCAACCCAAATTCGACCCGACCTGAATAACCGAAACCCGACCAACCCGACCCGATTCCCACCCCTAGTTGCTGGTATCCAACGGTTGCTTCGGCTGACATATCCTTTGTTGGAGTTCCTGGATAGTCGAGAAGTTCTATTTAAAAGATTGAAGTATTGATGAGTAAATAAAACAAAGTTTGTTATGCTTTACAGGTGCAGATTGGATTGGTATATACGTTAGTGGTTTATGCGCAATGTTTAAGAGACTAATTAGGGGATGTGGTAGGAACATGTGAAACCTTTTTTTGTCTCAAGTTTTAGGTAGAATATGTTGTTGATCCTATATGATCATGTTAGTCTATCTTGTAGACTTAAACTACACGGGATAAATCTGATATAGTCTTAGTAGAAACTTTGAATGCTATCAAAAAATATGCGGAATCTACTCTTTGATATTATGAAGATTATATGTGTAGGTGATATTGATACAAAATAAACAGAGAGAGAAAACCAAACACTTCAATATTATTACTGATAATACTAATACTCAAAGCAGTGTATTAAGATTACAAACTTGGAGTATAAACGTATATAAAAGATGTGTAATCTACAACTAACCAAGGACATCCTTTTATAACACAAAGAGTCATTTATAAGATAAAGATTTACGAGAATAACTTAAATCTAAGAGATATACTCACAATATCTCCTAAATATAGCTTCACGCGTCTTTGATTTTATCTTTAATCAACATTTATCAATACAACCAGTATTGATCTTTACTACCAGTACTAAACTTGTTTGTTCACTTTTGTACAACCACTACCAGAATTAATAATACTACTACCAGTATTAAATCATATTAATACTGGTAATACAAAATATTAACTATACTAAAATTATTCCCAACAATCCTCTCCTAAACTTGTGATTCCTCTTTCAAATCCACAAGTTTCTCAAAACCTGGGAATAACCTAAAATTGCGTGAAAGTGCTCTTGGTAGATTTTTGCCTCAATTCTGCTAAAGCTCTCTCACACTGATAAAAAAATCTATTCACAACTTCTTAAGCCAAATTGGAACCTTCATGTGGTACTGAAAGCCTTTCAGAGATCATTGTCATTAAAGTTCCAACACTCAATGGATACTCCTTATATGTAAGCATATAAATATCACTTCCTCCAAATAATCAAACATGGTGCACTCCGTAAAATTCAAACAAAGTCCATACAAGCCTTTGAAATCTCCTTATTTGCTATTTCCACAACTCATCAGTCTCATCAATCTCAAATAATCTTTTCAACTCTACCCATAACTCCTTATCTTTGTCATGAGTATCTTCTTCAGTTGTAAATTTTGTCTTGACCAAACTCCATAGTTTCTATAAATCACTTATGTCAAATCCTGAAAGTAGATCATCAAAATGAAAATACCTCTCATTATCTTCAAACACATCTGCTTTGAGAATCTTCCAAAATGACTTAGTGCAAGCATCATTTTCTTCATCTATAACCTCCCATCCATACATTGGATATTTAATCAAACGTGTCTCTACAATGACTATATCTGAAGCTACCACCTTCATGAGACTCTCTAAATCTTCTTTAGACGTGTCAATATTCTTCTCAGCTGCTCTTAGTTTCTCATACATTTTCCTAATCTTCTCATCAGTAGCTTCTACATTCTTTGACTCATCTGCTCTTTCTTTAATTTCTATCTTGTAGTCTTTAAATCTACTCATTGTTCTGCTCACAGTTAAAACCTATTTGCACATTTCATCATAAGAGTATTAATGAAAGAGATTTTGCTAGGTTCAATTTAATTCGGTATCTCTTCGAATTGATTTCCGGTTCAAAGTACGACTCAATTGTTTTTTGTGAAAAAGAATATTTTTGGTTGTTTTAAAATAAATGTGCAAAGACGTAAATGAAAATGACGTTAACTTAAATCTAACTCTAATTTAAAATAAATGACAAGAATTTAAAAGCGTGACAAAAAGTAAAAGGCACTAAAAGTAAATAACGCAAACTTAAAACTATCTAAGGCAAACTTAAAACGCAACTAAAACTTAAACTAAGGCAAGGCTAAAAATAAATCTAATGCAATTAAACTTAAAGTGCAACTAAGTAAAAAGGCGGAAAAAGTAAAGCTTGAAAATTAAAAAAAGGAAGTTAAAAACTGAAACTAAAAAGAACCTGAAAACAGCTCATTCGGAATAATCCTTCGTCTGGAATAAATCACTCGTTCGGAATGTCACCTTCGTCCAGAATAATTTCTTCTTCACTCGGAATATTTACCAAAATCCTTGATCCGGAACAAATTCTCTATTCGGAATATGTCACTTATCCGGAATAAATCCTTCGTTCGGAACTTTTACTGATTCTGAACTTCAATTGATTCGGAATATTCTCTTGGTTCGGAACTTTGAATGTTCCGAATGGAACACCTCTTCACTGATCCGAAATACTTCCAAATGAACAAGCTTGATTCGGAACTTTGAATGTTCCGAATGAAGGTGTTGATCCGGAATAATTAATTATTCCGAATAAAACTCCTTGGTTCGGAACTTCTTCTTGGTTCGGAACTTCTTCTTGGTTTGGAACTTATTCCGAATGAACAAGCCTTGATTCAGAACTTTGAATGTTCCGAATGAAGGTGTTGATTCGGAAGAAGTTGTCTTGATCCGGAACTTTACTGATTCGGAACTTCCTAAACAAAAGCCTTGATTCGGAACTTTTAGCTTGATCCGGAATAACCAAAAAACAAACCTTGATTCGGAACTAAGTCTTGATTCGGAATGTTCCTGGAAACAGTAACAAGCATCGAAGAACAAGGAGAAACAAAATATATACGAATCTCAACAAAACTAAACAAAATCAACCACAAGATTAAATCAAACTAATCAATAAACATCTATTAATCATAAACAATCAAACCAAAACAATAAAACTAACAATAATAATCAAAACAATCAAAACCCACTTAAATCAAATCAATAAAGTAAGAACATGAACATGAACAATAAACATAAAGATCAAAGATTAAAGAAAGGTAGATAGGAGATGAACAATAAAAAATAAAGATTGACAAGAATTAAAAGGAAACTTACTTGAAATTAAAGAAATTTAAGGTGCAAGATAAGTATTTAAATTTGACAATTAAGTAAATGACATGTAATTAAATGTGCAAAAATTAAAGTGGAAGAGCATAGTTTGTCAAACTAGCCAACAAGAGAAAATGAAATGATTATCTAATCTATTTATAGGGGAGGATTAGGAGGTGCTTAGGAAGCTTCCTCCCATCTTTCTTCTTTCCTTAATTGCACCATTAAGTCCTTAAGTCTTTAATCTTCTTAAATCTTGGACTTTAATGACTTTGTCTCGGGATTTCTTTAAACTCGTCTTGAAATTTCTTCATAAATATGACTCGAGTTCTTCGGATTTTAGTAAACTTCCGTCTTTTAACTTTTTCTTCGATAAATCTTCAGAATTGGTCTTGGACTTCCGTTCTTTTTGCACTCTTGACTTCTCGACTTCGTCTTTCGTCTTTTTCTTCGATAAAAGCCCGTGAATGCCCGTGTTTTCTCCACTTTTCACCTTTTCGTCCTAAATCACAACAAAAACACAAACCACGCATAATTCTGACATAAATGACATAAAATACACGTTTTTGCTCGGTTATTATTGTAATTAAGTGGTAAAAAGGATGGGTGTTTACACACCTATCAAATCCCCTACACTTGACCATTGCAATGTCCTCATGCAATGCATTAGTTACAAAGCACGTTTAAATTTTTCATCACAATCAATCCACGTTGGCCTTTATTAAAGAGATAGAAAATTATAAACATTCAAAGTAGAGAAATCAAAAACATACCTTGGGTTTTGGAAATGTCATGAATGATCATCATCCTCAAGTTTTCACTTTCTCCAAACCAAGCTTAAAAACGAGATCATTCTTATTATAAGTTAGCAAACTAACACGAACTCATGTGGGCCAATTATTTACTTAGATTCCCTTATTCCTAGGTGTATCTCTTAGATTTTATTGTTGTCTTGAATGATCACGAGGATGCATTGTTTACTTATTTCGATAGTTATTTAGGCCGAAAATAAAGTGAACGATTTAATCAATAGTTAGCTAAAGGACAAAATCTTTTAAAACTGCTTCTCGGGACCTTATAAAGTTCATATCTTGGCATAACTCGCTTCGCGATTTGAGACCTTTCTCGGACCGATATTTGGCAGCGACTTCATACTTCAAATCTTGAGAGACGTTCATGAAATAATGGCCTTCTCTTCATAATAGGAATTTCTTCACTTGAAGTTTTGAGAGATTCTTCATATATGGACCACAACTTCTTCATTTTTCTCCAATCTTTATTTTGGACTTTGATGTACAACGATCCGCCTCCTTTTATGACTTGGATCTATTTATCCTCATACCTTGCTAGTGTCTTTTCGGATACACTTCTCCATGATCTTTACGGGAGTATTTGCTTTTCGTCGTGTGTCTCGATCCTTCATATTGATTTTTGATAAATGATTCTTCACATCACTTTTGGATCTTTAGCAACAAAATATAGCCATCATGCCTTGTAAGGGCCTTTTCGGACTCGCCAATCTTCGCATCCCGCTTCAATAAGTTATGCCTTGGCTATGAACTCTAATCCATATCGAGCAACTTTTAAACGATCTTGGGCTAGAAGCTAAGTAACTTTTCAAATCGTACAACCTTATTTATTGCAGATAAATTTATTAGCAAGCGATGGGAGAATAGGCTTATAATTAACTCACATAAATTCACAAAAGAATACCAAACTTATAATTGACTCTATCATCTCTCGTTCTCCACAGTTTAAAATCTCAAGGAATGGGACTCGTGGATGCTTAGCCTATCAAATCAAAGTTTTGGGTTTTCGAGTCGCCTATAGGATCTTGCAAGCTCTTAGACTTTTTCAAGTTTAGAAATCGCATTTTAAAGTTCCCTTGATAAACGACTCTCTAGGATCAATTATAGGAACTTGCGAAAAGTTCTTGTTCTTAACCCGTGAGAGTTAAGACTTTCGCGTTTTATAGCTCCCTATATAAAAGCCTAGCAAAACTTGACTTAAACACGTTAAGGATACTAGCTAGAGTAAACTTAGATAAGTAAACTCGGGTTGAGTCAAAAGATTCACAACGTTTGAAAATTTAAAACCACTTTATTAAAATTTATTCTAACAAGGAAAGGAAATAACTATACAAAGGGAAAAACTAATAGGCCAAAATAGATCAAAATTTTTGAAAAATGTCGAAAAATTGATTTTCCGGTTAAAATGAGGACAAATACAAGGAAAAGGCCACTTAACTTCGATAGAAGTCCCCCTACACTTAATATAAACATTGTCCTCAATGTTTAAGCATGTGGGAGTAAACTCCCCTACACTTAGGACATTGTGCACTTTGTTTAAATCTTGCTAAGGAAAAGACAACTAAAGAGATTCCTATTTTAATATTGAGAAATATAAAATAGTGAATCGAAAAGAGTTTAGGATAGAACCGGGAAAATAGGAACACGGAATCACGAGTCGTCAAAAATCATCAAGAGTGGATCATTGAGCGCTCGAATCCCTGAATAGAAAAAGAGAGGAAATACACCAACGGGTCTCCCCTACACTTATGGTAAAAACAAAGAAAAAGATAGATAGATAGTCAGGTTGCCTCCCGAGAAGCGCTTGTTTTTGTTAACCGAGTCACGAGCCTGACTCGTCCCCGAATTAAATGGTCCATGGGGAAGCCTCGAATGTAATACCGGGATCAAAGACCTTGTCCTCGTTCCCGGTTGACATCAACAAAGGGGAGGCGGGAGGATAAGTCTTAAACGGTAGAAAGGTCCATTCAACATACGAGAAGTATGTGAAGTCTTGATCCACGGGAGGTGGGGTGGGTAAAGGAATCACATTGTCATCCTCCAAAGACAATGGATGCTGACCAATTGGCAAAGCCGTAAGGTTATCAATCATAGAATGGTAATTGTCACCTCCCGGGTCAAAGCACTCATCCTCATTTCCCGGAGAGTGAAATTGATACATCACCCGCTTGGGCGTGCATTCAGTGGGATGAGGCGGCAATATAGTAGGAGAAGTAAGAGAAGAATTACCTTCCACTTGCGGTACCTTTCCAGTAGAGTCAGAGCTCTCCACCTCTGCTATAGAAGGGGGCATGGCTAACAAAGTATGCTCATCAATAGCAAGAGAAGCAGAGCTATCAATGTCCTCGATCCCTTCGTCAAAGAGAGGATTCACCTTACTAGATATGTAAGCGTCATCAAAATCAAATAAAGGGTTCGAATAAATCTTGAAAGTTTCCTTCGGAACGTCTTCATCAGATAGTGACTCGTCATCACTAGAAGTAAAATCATCATCATGATCGAAAAGAGGATTAGAGAAAGCCAAAGAATCCTCTCCCAAAGTGTTGGTGGAAGGAACATCATCAGAAGAAAGTGCATCATACTCATCGTCACTGTCGGATGTCAACTCATATTCTCTTGGAATTGGGACAAGGTTATCAGCACTAGACGTATTGAATTTGTCGGATTCCTTTGCAGGAATTGTGCTAAGATCCTCATCCCTTAGGATGGTTGAATCCTTAGGCTCTAGAGCCGGCAAGTCGGGAGAAGGAATAGAATTCTCATCGTTCCACGAAATAGGACTCTCATCGTCATCACTATCATAATAATATGGAGGCACAAGAGGAGGAGTATAAGCATTAAGGTTAGATACTTGCTCTTGTTGCTGATCCGCTTGACATTTCTCCATGATCTTGTTGCAAGCTTCTTGAACTTTGTGAAAGTTGTCAAAAATTGTGGCAAGTTGCTCAGGAGGAAGTGCACAAAAGGGTTGATGATTGACGGCGTGACGTGGGGGCTCAAAATTATACACACTGGGATGATAGCACGGAACTTTCTCAAAGACCTTCGACGGATCACAAGAAGAAGCATCGTGAGGGCCCCCACAAATGTAGCACCACGGGTGTGGAGAAAAACCCGGTGCATCTTGAGGATAAGGATTGTCATAGACGGGAGAAGGTGAGAAAGTATTGTAAGAGGAGAAGTATGAATTTGTTGAATTGCAAAATGGACAAAATCCAAATTGTGTATCGTCGATATCAAAACCACACCGCTCACAAGTACACCATTGACATGTTTGAAAACCATGCCATGGTCTCCCACACCGTACATAAGACGAATCCATGAAGAATTATAAATAAGAAGGGTAAAGAAAAGAATTAAACATAATAGAGGATAAAGAGGAATATTTTTGGTGCAAAACTTTGAAAAAGAAATGCTTTTTATGATTTTTTCAAATGTTTTTGGGATTTTTTGAAAATTTTTGACACGAAAAATAACGTTCACGAGTGAACGGATCCCAAAAAGCAACGCGTCTCTCACAAAAAACCGTTAATCTTTACGAAAAGAGCCGGCAGCGGCGCCATTTTAATGAAAGAGATTTTGCTAGGTTCAATTTAATTCGGTATCTCTTCGAATTGATTTCCGGTTCAAAGTACGACTCAATTGTTTTTGGTGAAAAAGAATATTTTTGGTTGTTTTAAAATAAATGTGCAAAGACGTAAATGAAAATGACGTTAACTTAAATCTAACTCTAATTTAAAATAAATGACAAGAATTTAAAAGCGTGACAAAAAGTAAAAGGCACTAAAAGTAAATAACGCAAACTTAAAACTATCTAAGGCAAACTTAAAACGCAACTAAAACTTAATTTAAGGCAAGGCTAAAAATAAATCTAAGGCAATAAAACTTAAAGTGCAACTAAGTAAAAAGGCGGGAAAAGTAAAGCTTGAAAATTAAAAACAGGAAGTTAAAAACTGAAACTAAAAAGAACCTGAAAACAGCTCATTCGGAATAATCCTTCGTTCGGAATAAATCACTCGTTCGGAATGTCACCTTCATCCAGAATAATTTCTTCTTCACTCGGAATATTTACCAAAATCCTTGATCCGGAACAAATTCTCTATTCGGAATATGTCACTTATCCGGAATAAATCCTTCGTTCGGAACTTTTACTGATTCGGAACTTCAGTTGATTCGGAATATTCTCTTGGTTCGGAACTTTGAATGTTCCGAATGAAACACCTCTTCACTGATCCGGAATACTTCCGAATGAACAAGCTTGATTCGGAACTTTGAATGTTCCGAATGAAGGTGTTAATCCGGAATAATTAATTATTCCGAATAAAACTCCTTGGTTCGGAACTTCTTCTTGGTTCGGAACTTCTTCTTGGTTCGGACCTTATTCCGAATGAACAAGCCTTGATTCGGAACTTTGAATGTTCCGAATGAAGGTGTTGATCCGGAAGAAGTTGTCTTGATCCGGAACTTTACTGATTCGGAACTTCCTAAACAAAAGCCTTGATTCGGAACTTTTAGCATGATCCGGAATAACCAAAAAACAAACCTTGATTCGGAACTAAGTCTTGATTCGGAATGTTCCTGGAAACAGTAACAAGCAGCGAAGAACAAGGAGAAACAAAATATATACGAATCTAAACAAAACTAAACAAAATCAACCACAAGATTAAATCAAACTAATCAATAAACATCTATTAATAATAAACAATCAAACCAAAACAATAAAACTAACAATAATAATCAAAACAATCAAAACCCACTTAAATCAAATCAATAAAGTAAGAACATGAACATGAACAATAAACATAAAGATCAAAGATTAAAGAAAGGTAGATAGGAGATGAACAATAAAAAATAAAGATTGACAAGAATTAAAAGGAAACTTACTTGAAATTAAAGGAATTTAAGGTGCAAGACAAGTATTTAAATTTGACAATTAAGTAAATGACATGTAATTAAATGTGCAAAAATTAAAGTGGAAGAGCATAGTTTGTCAAACTAGCCAACAAGAGAAAATGAAATTATTATCTAATCTATTTATAGGGGAGGATTAGGAGGTGCTTAGGAAGCTTCCTCCCATCTTTCTTCTTTCCTTAATTGCACCATTAAGTCCTTAAGTCTTTAATCTTCTTAAATCTCGGACTTTAATGACTTTGTCTCGGGATTTCTTTAAACTCGTCTTGAAATTTCTTCATAAATACGACTCGAGTTCTTCGGCTTTTAGTAAACTTCCGTCTTTTGACTTTTTCTTCGATAAATCTTCAGAATTGGTCTTGGACTTCCGTTTTTTTTGCACTCTTGACTTCTCGACTTCATCTTTCGTCTTTTTCTTTGATAAAAGCCCGTGAATGCCCGTGTTTTCTCCACTTTTCACCTTTTCGTCCTAAATCACAACAAAAACACAAACCACGCATAATTCCGACATAAATGACATAAAATACACGTTTTGGCTCGGTTATTATTGTAATTAAGTGGTAAAAAGGATGGGTGTTTACACACCTATCAAGTATCCTTGTAGAATCTTCTTTGGTTTTGTATTTGATCATGAATAAAGGACATCATCATGTGTCTTTTCAATTTGTGGATAGATCATTATGCCTCTCTCTAACATAGCTCTCCATAAACATACTTGACCTTTCTGCATCATTAATTTCACCGAATGCGTAAGCTACCTCTATATTTGCTCCCAATTCACACTATTTGTTTACAATATCCTCCATTTATTGCTCCTTTTTCTTCTTAGCCTCATTATGTAGCTTCGCATCAAATTCTTGAATGGATTGTAAAATCATAGCATGTGATGCTGGATTAGGATCTGAAGGTCCTCTCTTCCTTTACTTTTGCTTGGGATTCTCAATCAAGATAGACTTCCCCTTGTCCTTTGGTTCTGTGCTTGGCCTTATGGAAGATGATGTCTGATGTAACACCCAACTTTGATAAGTGGATTGTTACATGATAATTATGGCGTGTCATCAAAGCATGCAAGGTAAATGTCCTAAAACATAAATGACCATAAAGGGAAAACCAAAATCGAACATCGATTCCCAAACATAAGCCCAAATCACAAATAACGTAAATGAAATAGGAAGGAAAAAACAAGTGTCCAAGCACGCATAAGTATATGAGGCAAAATTAGAAGAAGTCTAAGGCAGCTTCCATCCTATGTACGTCCTCCAAATGCTTAAGTATGTCCTTGGGTACCTGCCGTTTTGGGACATGGAAAGGAAAATATACGACTGAGCAATAGGCTCAGTGAACAGATATATGACAATGATATGAATGGCATAAACATAAGTAATGTATGAAATGAAAGTAAAGTGCAGCGGAATAATGTAAGTCCTGGATAACCTGGTGTATGTTTATAAACTGATTTATATTCTAAAAAGACTTATGTTTATTTCATAAAAGCTGTATTTTAAATGCCCAAGAGCCCATATAGGTCATGATGTATCAACATGCATGAATACATAGAGGGATGACATCGTCATGCAATTAGATGGGTTGCCTCTAATTAAAATAGTCTGGGTGGAGGGATAAGCTCCATGTAACGGATGCAAGGCACACATCGCAGTTACCATGAAATCTTGCTAAACTTGTACTAGGATGCACCCATTCGACCCACATGATAATAATAATATAAATGGCCAAAACTGAAAGGGACGTCGCGAGCAATCACTCTCACAGCGGAAGAGTCATAACACTGGTGCCTCTAGTGTTATGGTTATGGTACCTCCATAACTAGGTAAAACTGGCATGTATTTATATAGCTCAGGCAAATCTAAAATATTAATCATGTTAATTACTGTTAAGTTTACTGTAACTACTGAGGAAAACAGATAGCTACAAACGGGGAATCTTAATATAGGAAGAGAGTGTCCTTACCGAAGGAAGAAATATCCGTACCTTGTGTCCAGTAATGAGGATGAAAACGAAAGCGAATGAATTACTCCGACTTCACGATAGCTACATAATAGAACAGACATGAATGAGTTGTCTGTTTAACTTGTATTTATTGATTATTAGTTTACTTGATGTGTTATTAACTTGTTTTACATGTTCTTGTCTTGTTTTAAGTGTTATTGACTTATTTTACTGTTTTATGTTTGATCATGTGTTTTATTAGTGTTTCATGTGTTCTGATTAGTGTATTCTATGTTTTATGTGTTATAGCACTTGTGGTAACATAATGAGTAACTTTCTAAAAATCGTAGGTTTCCATAAATAGCAAGTTTCCAAAAATAAAAAGTTTTTAAAAATAGTAAGTTTCCAAAAATAGAAAGTTTCCAAAATTAGTAAGTTTCCAATAATAAAAAGTTTCTATATTTAGCATGTTTCCATAATTAGTAATAAGCTTATTAAATAAGTGTATAATATAAGCTATAACTTTAATAAGCATATAATAAGTCATGATTATTTAATGTAATAACATTAGTAAAGTTTAATAAAATAAATACCTTAGTTATAACGTAATGATTATTAGTTAACAATAATATGCATGGTTTATAAGTCCTTATTAATTAATAATATACATGATGATATTAATTAAACTTTACTTTAAAAGATTATTAAATAATTAAGTTAAGTAATGTTATTAGTTTAATTAAACCTTGGTTAATATGGAATTAATTTATTAAGCTAAGTTCTTAAATAAATTAATTAATGTACATGTAATTATAACATGAATAATTCTCTGTAATAACTATCATAACATAAAGTTATTTAAATAAAATGGACATGCTAATATCATGAAAATAATACAGTTTAATTTATAACCTAAGTAATAATTTAATAAATCAAATTAAATGTACATGTTTTAAATTAATTTGTTAATTAAATTAATCTTGTTATTTTCCAAAACCATAAACCAAACGCCCCTTGTGTGTCGTCTTAGACCCGAGCCCTTGAACCGGGCCACACCGAGACACCAAACCACCACAAAGAACAAAACCGACACTACAACCCTTGACCCTGGCTGTGGTGTTTTTCCCCTGTGTCCAAACACTAGCCACTGCCCTCCCTAAGGCAGTGGATTTCCCTTGTCTAAATAATTCCCACCGACAGCAGGGTGGTTGCTGCCGCTGGTGTAGTTTTCCCACCGGCTTCAGTCGGTTCCCCCTGTTTGGTTACTACTACCACCGTGGCTAGCCACTGGTGGTTATGTCTTACGGCTGGCCTCACAGAACTCCCACCGACAACAACAGTTGGTTGCGGGTGTGGTGTAATACCCTCACCAAGACCTATTGGTCTCGGTTTTCATGACCAACAAAACCCCGAAACAAACCAAACCCATGTTTCATTCTAGTTTCTAATTAACCCTTAAACACGTTTGATAATTAAATTAATTAGATTATCAGTTTGGTTCATGAATAATTAAGAAAAGAGGGATGGTAAAATTACGGAATGCATAAATAACAAGTATCATAATCCCGATCACGCACCCACGACTGACCAAGATCAATCACGTTTTTCTCCACCCTTTCTCCTTGCAAAAATCGGCGACTAGAAGACAAAAGCTAGGGTTTTATTTTCTTTTGTTAATTTTGTAAAAATGAGATCCCTGGAACAAAATTGGTGGCTTGTTAATTAGCTTAACGGGCCGGGCCATGGGCCATTGTGTTTCTTTCCCCAACCGATCACAATACACACCCCTTTACATGTTTCGTTTCGATTTTCGTGCTTAAATTTTAATCACGTATGTTCGTGTTTTAATGTCGTGTTTTATTCTTGTTACGTTTAAGTATTATACGTAAATACTTATTGTGTATTAATAAATATTAGTGTACGTATTACTTTTCGAAATTAACTAATATACGTAATAATTACTTAAATGTTTGTGATACGTGTCGTACATTAATTAATCATAAAGTTTTAATTTGACTGTATTTTCATGCATTTAATGTTCTAATGTATTTTAAAGCGAGTTTTAGAACTCTTCCCCTTTAAAAGAATAATTCGTCCTCGAATTAGAGATATGATATGGCTGACAAGAACATGGACACGACATGGCTGAAGAGAATCTAGATAGTGACGTGGCTGAAAGAACATATTCGGATTATAAAAGGACATGAGGATAAGAAATCAAGATGGACTCCTTCGTTTCCAAGTGGCTTCCCGCTCGGAACGGTTCCTCCAAAAGATCTCGACGAAAGTACTATCTTGGTCTTCATGACCCTGTTTTGACGATATGGGGAAACTTCTAGTTCATCAATCATAAGATTGATCCTCATGAATATGATCGTATAGATAAGGAATAAAATGTAAAGATATACAACACAATACGGTACGAAATAACATGAAAATAGTGGCATTAGCAATTTCTGAGCAACGACGCGCGAGACATATTGAAACGTAGTACGTGAACAATTGTGAACGTGATATGTTGAGATATGGTGAAGGAAATATGTACAACATATGGTGAACGTGACACGTGCAACATATCATGAACGTGATATGAAAGACGTAGGGTGAACATGATATGTGAAACATATCGTGAACGTGGAATAACTGAGGAGGTAACGCCAAACGATACAATATGGGACGTGAAATGTGACGTGAAACGTCTGTCTGAGGATGGAAAGTAATACTAACTTGAGTCTGGTCTCCTAAGCTTTCTGCAAATCTTTCCAGAACGAACTGTGAAACGTAAGTCTTAAGATAGAATACGATCATAAATGTGAACAATGTCATGAACGTGAGTGCGAAACGCAAATTGTGAAATGGCATAAGGACGTGACCGAGTACAAGGTCATGAACGCGAACATGAGACGGAATTGAGAGCGTCAACGTAAACGTGAACATGAACATAAACATGAATGTGAACGTAAATTTCTAGCCGATATGATTGTTGATGGAATACCTTGAAATCTTATGATTTCATGTTAAAATATCTTTGTCAACTGGTAAACTGCATAATTCTTTCGAATAATACGAAATTATGTAGACTTGTCAATGATTGACATGACTTAGGTAGCGTCATGCTTCCTCTGAGTCAGTGGTAGTCCGATAACAAAATCCATGGAGATCTTGTCCCACTTCCATTCGAAGATTACTAATGGTTGAAATAACTATTAGCATGTTGGCGTTCTATCTTAACCTGCTGGTAAGTCAGGCATTTAGATATGAACGTAACCGCATCTTGTTTCATGTCGCTCCACCAAAATGGGGTTTGAGATCATGATACATTCGTAGGAACTAGATACATAGAAGTTTAGGAAAAAATATGAGTGTCGGTAAAATTATACCTCTCTTAGCGTAGGATCCTCCGAATCACGTAATACAGTGTAGGATTTCCTCCCTTACGCATGAGCATAGTCATGGCAAAATTAACCGTGAGGAACGATGCGATTCAGAATGTCACTGCGATCAACCCAAAATTCGTACTGGAAAATTTCATTGTGAAATTCCTTCTGTCGTAGAATTTGTAACATAATGCGAAGATGGTTGATAGGTGTGTAAACACCCATCGTTTCTACCACTTAATTACAATAATAACCGGACCAAAACGTGTATTTTATGTCTTTTATGTCGGAATTATGCGTGGTTTGTGTTTTTGTTGTGATTTAGGACGAAAAGGTGAAAAGTGGAGAAAACACGGGAATTCACGGGCATTTACGGACTTTTATTGAAGAAAAAGATGAAAGACAAAGTCAAGAAGTCAAGAGTGCAAAAAGAACGGAAGTCCAAGACCAATTCTGAAGACTTATCGAAGAAAAAGTCAAAAGACGGAAGTTTATCAAAAGCCGAAGAATTCAAGTCTATTTTATTGAAGAATTTAAAAACGAGTTCAAAGAAATCCCGAAGCCAAAAGTCCTGAAAGTCCAAGTTTAAAAAAGATTAGAAGAAAAGGACTAAGCATGCAATTAATGAAGAATTAAAGAAGGAGGGACTTAAGCTTGTAATTAAGAG
Organism: Glebionis coronaria; assembly: GCA_025667525.1. Classification (NCBI taxonomy): domain Eukaryota; kingdom Viridiplantae; phylum Streptophyta; class Magnoliopsida; order Asterales; family Asteraceae; genus Glebionis; species Glebionis coronaria. The sequence goes on along the minus strand of CM046878.1, from coordinate 163,723,470 downwards.
AAAATGAAAGAGGGGAGGAAGCTTCCTTAATCCTCCCCTATAAATAGTCATTAGTTGTAATCATTTACTCTTGTTGGCTAAGTGTGACAATTAGCTCTTCCACCATTTACTTACCTTGTCATTTAATTTCTTGTCAAATTTAAATACCTTGTCTTGCATCTTAAATTCATGTAATTTCAAGTAAGTTTTCATTTAATTATTGTCAATCTTTACTTTATCTTGTCAATCTCTTATCTACCTTTCTTAATCTTTGATCTTTGTGTTTATGTTTATGTTCATGTTCATGCTTTTATTTTGATCCAAATGATTTTTGATTATTGTGGTTAAATTTGTTTGTTTTATTGATTTAAATTGTTTATTTATGTTAACTGTTGATTCGTTACTTGTTTAGCTTAATCGTTTGTTGATTTTAGTTCAATCTTTGGTAGATTAGTTGTTATCTGTGATTCCCTTGTTCTTCGGGAAGTTTGTTGTGTTTCTGATCTTTCCAGGAAATCTTCCGAATCAAGAGAGGGAGTCTGTTCATTCGGAACTTCCAAAGTTCCGAACCAAGGGCTTCATTCGGAACATTCAAAGTTCCGGACGAAGGATCACTTCCGACTCAAGAATCATTCATTCGGAACTCAAAAGTTCCGAACCAGAAGAGCTTCATTCGGAACTCAAAAGTTCCGGATCAATCAATTCATTCGGAACTCCAAAAGTTCCGGATCAGTGAGTGTTCATTCGGAAGTCTCCAAAGTTCCGGATCAGTGAGTGTTCATTCGGAACTCCAAAGTTCCGAACCAAGGGCTTCATTCGGAACTTCTTAAAAGTTCCGAACCAACTTCCGAATCAAGGGCAAGTTCCGGATCAAGAAGTGTTCATTCGGAAGTCTGAAACTTCCGGATCAAGGAGTGTTCATTCGGAAGTCTTCCGAATCAAGGGTTGATAAAAAGTTCCGAATCAAGGCAAGATTGAGAAGTTCCGAATCAGTAAAGTTCCGAACGAAGGATTGTTTTGGATAAGTGACATATTCAGATCAATTTGTTCCGGATCAAGGATTTTGGTAATATTCCGAGCGAAGAAGAATCATTCCAACCGAAGGTGACATTCCGGACGAGTGATTGTTCCAAACGAAGGATTATTCCGAATGAGCTTATTCAGGTTCTTATTAGTTTTTGTCTTTGATTTTTATTTTCAAGCTTTATTTTTACTGCCTTTATTTTAATTACACTTTAAGATTATTTGCCTTAGTTTTATTTTAGTTTTACCTTAGTTTAAGTTTTAGTTGCGTTTTAAGTTTGCCTTAGATATATTTAAGTTTACGTAATTTACTTTAGTGCCTTTTAATTTCAGTCACGCTTTTAAATACTTGCACCTTATTTTAATTAGACTTAGATTTACTTTAAGAGCACCTTTACTTTAATTGTTCTGCACCTTTATTTTAAACACTACAACGACACATCTTTGTTTCCACCAAAATAAAACTGAGTCACACATTAAACACAAGTTTTTCAATTCAAAGAGACATACGACAAAGAATCTTTTTAATTAGGTGAAAACTTAGTTATCAAATGGCGCCGCTGCCGGCTCTTTTCGTAAAGATTAACGGTTTTCTGTGAGAGACACGTTGCTTTTTGGGATCCGTTCATTTGTGAGCGTTATTTTTCTTGCCTAAAAAATTCAAAAATCATAAAAAAAAAAAATAATTAAAAATTGATAAAAACCCATAAAAATTAAAAATTTCAAAAATCTAAAAAGATTTTATCTTTATTTTGTATATATATTGTCTTTGTGTTTGGTTTCTTTTTCTTTTGCATTTTCAGGTGTATGCGTACTAGATCTTCTAATTATCAAGAGCCCGAGACTCAAGAAGATTTAAGTATGGCAGGTGTGAACAACAACAACCCACCGCACCTCAATAATAACAACAATGTTCTTCCACAGCCCGATCTTCGGACCATGGAGGAACTTTGTCAACCAACCATGTTTGGACGAGGAGGACCGATTGCGCCGATGCAAATCAACGCTCCTGAGTTTTCGTTGAAGCACCACATGATTCAGCAAGTGCAAACAAACCCTTTTAGAGGATTGCCTGATGATGATGCCAACAAACACCTCGACAAGTTCATTACAATCACCCAAAGCATGAAGTTGCCTGGTGCCACAATGGATGTTCTTCGCTTACAACTCTTCCCACATACTCTATCCCATTATGCCGAGAAATGGTTTGATCGTCTCCCGAAGAATTCTATTCACACTTGGGATGACATGACTCAACGCTTTTTGTCGCGCTACTTTCCACCATCCATGGTCACGAGCCTTCGCAATCAGATCAGCGGTTTCATGCAAGACCCTGATGAATCTCTTTTTTACGCTTGGGAGAGATATAATGTCTTGATCGATAGATGTCCAAACCACAACATGCTCCCTGTGACCTTAATCGATACTTTCTACAACGGATTGACTTTTCGAGATCGTGATACGATTAATGCAGCCGCCGGTGGCACATTCATGAAAAGGAGACCCGAGGAGTGTAGAGAGTTAATTGAGAACATGACTACTCATCACAAAAACTGGGATTCCTCTGCTTCTTCAAGGAACAACCCGAGAGTCAATGTTTCTTCCACTTCAGCAAACCCTGATATGACCGAACTCACCCGCATGATGACCGAAATGAGCAAAAGTATTACGCTTCTCGCTTCAAACCAACAACAACAACAAGTTAAAGCGGTTGCTAATCCTTGTGAAACATGCGGCGGTCCTCACTCATACACCGATTGTCCTTCTACACAAGGAAATCCGGAAAATGTGTATGCTGCTTACGGTAATTATTCACCGGAAAATTACCAAGCTAGACAACAAGGGGATAGAAATCTGCTGAGTTACCGATCCAACAATTACCTTTCACCCGGATTTTCTCCTCAAAACCAAAACCCCGCCAACAATTACAATAGAAGCAACCAAATCCCACCAAGAGCTTCTAACCCTTATCAACCACCCACCCAACAAACCCCACCCATTAATCCCGATGTTGATGCCATCATGAGAACTCAAGGTGAGCAAATCAAGAATCTACAGAGCCAAATAATCAATTTGAAAGGAGATATCTTGAAGCAAGGAAATGACATTAGAACCGAGGTTCGTGATAATATTCAATCCTCCTTCAGCACTCAAACGACTGAATTAAAGAATCTGTTGGCTAGTTTCTTGCCCGCCACTCAACCTTCTACTTCAAGTTCTCTACCTTCAAACACCGTCACCAATCCGCGAGCTAATGTGAGTGCTATAACTACGCGTAGTGGAATTACCATTGTCAATCCACCTATCCCACCACCATCATCTACACCTCCTCCACCACCATGTATCCCTACTCCTCCTACACCTAGTACACCATTACCGTCACCGCCTCGTCATGACGATGTATCTCGGAAGGACCCTTCAACATCACAACCTTCACCAACTACACCTTCACCGTCTCCCTATCAACCCAGAATCCCATACCCTTCTCGCATAGGCAAGACCAACGAGCTAACCAAGAATGACTGTTAAGTATCGAAATATGTGAATATGCTATCTCAAATGACCATCAACATTAGCCTTGTTGAAGCACTTTGCCACATGCCGAAATTTGTCAAAGCATTCAAGGAATTGCTTAGCAAGAAGGAGAAGCTGATTGAACAAGCCAACACACGCTTAAATGAAAACTGCTCTGCAGTTATTCTTAAAGAACTTCCGGAAAAGCTTGGAGATCCCGGTCGTTTCGTGTTGCCTTGCGTGTTCAACAAAACTGAAGAATTTACTGCTCTTGCTGATCTCAGGGCTAGTATTAATTTGATGCTACTGAGTGTTTGGAAAACACTATCATTACCCGACCTCACTCCAACAAAGATGACTCTTGAACTTGCAAACCGCACTCTCGCTTACCCCGTTGGTATAGCCGAAGATGTGTTCATCAAAGTTGGCACATTTACTTTCCCGGTTGATTTTGTCGTAGTTGATTATGAAATGGACCCTCGTATTCCTTTAATACTTGGTCGGCCATTTTTGAGAACCGGACGAGCTTTAGTGGATGTGGCCGAAGGTGAGTTAATCTTACGAGTCGGGGATGATTCAAAAGTTTTTAAAATGGGGAAGCTTACAAGCAAATCCTTTGGAGGCCGATAATCAGTGAATATGATTAATGTGCTCAATGACTTTACCGTCTATGACAATCCTCTATTCGATTCTTCCATCGATAATCCACTCTTTGACGATGATGTGGATGATTCTCACTCCACTTTGGAACCTTCTCCCATTTATGATTCTCCACCGGTCTTTGATGCTTATGATGATGATTCTAGCTCAGATTCAGATGATTTTGACCTTACTTCTGAGTATCCGGACATGCCTACTTTTGATGATTTTGAGGATGCCGATACTCTTTCGAGCGATTCTTCACACAATGAAGATCCTCCGCCATCACTCGATCCTACTATGGACGATTACTCATTTGAGGAAGATTTCTCTGAGTTTCTCAACACTTACTTCCCTCATGAGAGTGATGCCCCTCCTTATGACTTTGAAGATTATCGTCTTGATCCTACTTTGGATTTAAAGAACATTCTTTCTAAGGAGAAGAAACCGGTCGACACCAATATCCGTTGCACATATGATTTGCCACCTCTTTGTCCCCCTTCTGAGGACGAGGTTGTGCTTCTTTGCGGATCTTCTTCACACTCGGCTGAGCCTGAGTGCTATTTTACCTTAAAGGAAAAGGTGTTCGACCCCGGTATCGAAATCTGTAAGCCATCTCAGTATCCACCTGATGAAATAAAAGGAAAAATCTTTGGAATTATTGAAGACATGCTCGCACCACTTCACCATACTTGCTTCCACCGTGCTCCATCTTTGCTTAAGGGAACCTTGCCTACTCTTCTTTGGCTTGCCTTGTTCGCCTTAAGCTTGTGCTATTTGATGGATGAAAACTATGTCTTTGATCCTGGTTGATATGTTTCATACTACTTCCGTTGATAATCAAGGTCGAGTCAGGCTCACGACTCGGTTAACAAAAATCAAGCGCTTCTTGGGAGGCAACCCATGAATCTATCTTTTCGCTTTCTTTATCATAAGTGTAGGGGGGACCCTTTGGTTTGCTATTCCCTCTCCTCACTTCTTAATCAGGGATTCGAGCTTCAATGATCCACTCTTGATGATTCTTGACGACCCGTGATTCCGTGTTCCATTATCCCGGTTCTATCCTAAACTCTTTTCGATTCACTATTTTATATTTTCTCAATATTAAAATAGGAATCTCTTTAGTTGTCCTTTCCTTAGCAAGATTTAAACAAAGTGCACAATGTCCTAAGTGTAGGGGAGTTTACTCCCACATGCTTAAACATTGAGGACAATGTTTATCTTAAGTGTAGGGGGGACTTCTATCGAAGTTAAGTGGCTTTTTCCTTGTATTTGTCCTCATTTTAACCGGAAAATCAATCTTTCGACATTTTTCAAAATTTTTGATCTATTTTGGCCTATTAGTTTTTCCCTTTGTATAGTTATTATCTTTCTTTGCTAGAATAAATCTTTGAATAAGTGGTTTTAATTTTCAAACGTTGTGAATCTTTTGACTCAACCTGAGTTTACTTATCTAAGTTACTCTAGCTAGTATCCTTAACGTGTTTAAGTCAAGTTTTGCTAGGCTTTTATATAGGGAGCTATAAAACGCGAAAGTCTTAACTCTCACGGGTTAAGAACAAGAACTTTTCGCAAGTTCCTATAATTGATCCTAGAGAGTCGTTTATCAAGGGAACTTTAAAACGCAATTTCTAAACTTGAAAAAGTCTAAGAATTTGCAAGATCCTATAAGCGACTCGAAAACCCAAAACTTTGATTTAATAGGCTAAGTATCCACGAGTCTCATTCCTTGAGATTTTAAACTGTGGAGAACGAGAGATGATAGAGCCAATTATAAGTTCGGTATTCTTTCGTGAATTTACGTGAGTTAATTATAAGCCTATTCTCCCATCGCTTGCTAATAATTTATCTGCTAATAAATAAGGTTGTAAGATTTGAAAAGTTACTTAGCTTCTAGCCCAAGATCTTTTAAAAGTTGCTCGGTATGGATTAGAGATCATAGCCAAGGCATAACTTATTGAAGCGGGACGCAAAGATTGGCGAGTCCGAAAAGGCCCTAACAAGGCATGAGGGCTATATTTTGTTGCTAAAGATCCCAAGTGATGTGAAGAATCATTTATCGAAAATCAATATGAAGGATCGAGACACACGACGTAAAGCAAAAACTCCCCAAAAGTCATGGAGAAGTATATCCGAAAAGACCCTAGCAAGGTATGAGGATAAATAGATCCAAGTCAATAAAGGAGGCGGATCGTTGTATATCAAAGTCCAAAATAATGATTGGAGAAAAATGAAGAAGTCGTGGTCCAAGTTTGAATCTCTCAAAATTTCAAGTGAAGAAATTCCATTATGAAGAGAAGACCATTATTTCATGAACGTCTCTCAAGATTTGAAGTATGAAGTCGCTGCCAAATATCGGTCCGAGAAAGGTCTCAAATCGCGAAGCGAGTTATGCCAAGATATGAACTTTATGAGGTCCCGAGAAGCAGTTTTAAAAGATTTTGTCCTTTAGCTAACTATTGATTAAATCGTTCTCCTTATTTTCAGACTTAATAACTATCGAAATAAGTCAAACAATGCATCCTCGTGATCATTCAAGACAATAATAAAATATAAGAGATACACCTAGGAATAAGGGAGTCTAAGTGAGTAACTGGCCCACATGAGTTCGTGATAGTTTACTAACTTATAATAACAATGATCTCGTTTTTAAGCTTGGTTTGGAGAAAGTGAAAACTTGAGGATGACGATTATTCATAACATTTCCAAAACCCAAGGTATGTTTTTGATTTCTTTATTTTGTATGTATTTAATTTTCTATCTCTTTAACAAAGGCCAACGTGGATTGATTATGATGAAAAGTGTAAACGTGCTTTGTAACTAATGCATTGCATGAGGACATTGCAATGGTCAAGTGTAGGGGATTTGATAGGTGTGTAAACACCCATCGTTTCTACCACTTAATTACAATAATAATCGGACCAAAACATGTATTTTATGTCTTTTATGTCGGAATTATGCGTGGTTTGTGTTTTTGTTGTGATTTAGGACGAAAAGGTGAAAAGTGGAGAAAACACGGGAATTCACGGGCATTTACGGACTTTTATTGAAGAAAAAGATGAAAGACGAAGTCGAGAAGTCAAGAGTGCAAAAAGAACGGAAGTCCAAGACCAATTCTAAAGACTTATCGAAGAAAAAGTCAAAAGACGGAAGTTTATCAAAAGCCGAAGAATTCAAGTCTATTTTATTGAAGAATTTAAAAACGAGTTCAAAGAAATCCCGAAGCCAAAAGTCCTTAAAGTCCAAGTTTAAAAAAGATTAGAAGAAAAGGACTAAGCATGCAATTAATGAAGAATTAAAGAAGGAGGGACATAAGCTTGTAATTAAGAGAAAATGAAAGAGGGGAGGAAGCTTCCTTAATCCTCCCCTATAAATAGTCATTAGTTGTAATCATTTACTCTTGTTGGCTAAGTGTGACAATTAGCTCTTCCACCATTTACTTACCTTGTCATTTAATTTCTTGTCAAATTTAAATACCTTGTCTTGCACCTTAAATTCATGTAATTTCAAGTAAGTTTTCATTTAATTATTGTCAATCTTTACTTTATCTTGTCAATCTCTTATCTACCTTTCTTAATCTTTGATCTTTGTGTTTATGTTTATGTTCATGTTCATGCTTTTATTTTGATCCAAATGATTTTTGATTATTGTGGTTAAAGTTGTTTGTTTTATTGATTTAAATTGTTTGTTTATGTTAACTGTTGATTCGTTACTTGTTTAGCTTAATCGTTTGTTGATTTTAGTTCAATCTTTGGTAGATTAGTTGTTATCTGTGATTCCCTTGTTCTTCGGGAAGTTTGTTGTGTTTCTGATCTTTCCAGGAAATCTTCCGAATCAAGAGAGGGAGTCTGTTCATTCGGAACTTCCAAAGTTCCGAACCAAGGGCTTCATTCGGAACATTCAAAGTTCCGGACGAAGGATCACTTCCGACTCAAGAATCATTCATTCGGAACTCAAAAGTTCCGAACCAGAAGAGCTTCATTCGGAACTCAAAAGTTCCGGATCAATCAATTCATTCGGAACTCCAAAAGTTCCGGATCAGTGAGTGTTCATTCGGAAGTCTCCAAAGTTCCGGACCAGTGAGTGTTCATTCGGAACTTCCAAAGTTCCGAACCAAGGGCTTCATTCGGAACTTCTTAAAAGTTCCGAACCAACTTCCGAATCAAGGGCAAGTTCCGGATCAAAAAGTGTTCATTCGGAAGTCTGAAACTTCCGGATCAAGGAGTGTTCATTCGGAAGTCTTCCGAATCAAGGCAAGATTGAGAAGTTCCGAATCAGTAAAGTTCCGAACGAAGGATTGTTTTGGATAAGTGACATATTCAGATCAATTTGTTCCGGATCAAGGATTTTGGTAATATTCCGAGCGAAGAAGAATCATTCCAACCGAAGGTGACATTCCGGACGAGTGATTGTTCCAAACGAAGGATTATTCCGAATGAGCTTATTCAGGTTCTTATTAGTTTTTGTCTTTGATTTTTATTTTCAAGCTTTATTTTTTCTGCCTTTATTTTAATTACACTTTAAGATTATTTGCCTTAGTTTTATTTTAGTTTTACCTTAGTTTAAGTTTTAGTTGCGTTTTAAGTTTGCCTTAGATAGATTTAAGTTTACGTCATTTACTTTAGTGCCTTTTAATTTCAGTCACGCTTTTAAATACTTGCACCTTATTTTAATTAGACTTAGATTTACTTTAAGAGCACCTTTACTTTAATTGTTCTGCACCTTTATTTTAAACACTACAACGACACATCTTTGTTTCCACCAAAATAAAACTGAGTCACACATTAAACACAAGTTTTTCAATTCGAAGAGACATACGACAAAGAATCTTTTTAATTAGGTGAAAACTTAGTTATCAAAGGTCTTCGTGCTCTTCTTAAGACCTAAAGAAGATCAGAATGTTAGCAATGAACAAAATGACAAACTTGTCCAGATTTCATGAAAATTCGATTTCTTAAGTCCATAATTACTGTTGGGCGTTCGTGAGACCAGAAGGCATAATCACCTGTTCGTAATGACCATAACGTGTGCGAAGACAGTCACTGAAGTGTCCTACTCTTTCCTTCGCAAATGTTGGTATTCTGATCGTAAATCGATCTTGGAAAGTGTATAGAGTCTGGTAGTTGATAGGATATATTTCTAATACTTGAAGAGAGTATCAATTTTTTTGAATGGTGATCGTGTTCAATTTACGGTAATCGATGCATAATCTCATGCTACCGTCCTTCTTCTTTGATAGACAGAACTGGCACACCTCAAGGTGGCACACTCGGCGAGTAAAACCGTGTTCCAGCAACTCTTGTAGTTGTTCTTCAAACTCCTTGAGCTCAATGTAAAACTTCACTTCACGAATGGTTAGAATACCTGGTAGTTCTTCTGGAAATGCATTTGGGAATCCTGTACAATCAGCTGATTATGAATAGAGGGAACTTCAGGAGTGGCGTCATCAATGATAGATAGAAGGTCTTCTTAGCCATGGAACAATAAAGAACGTGCTTGTGAAGCAGAAGTATTTTGTTCAGATTTCCCATTATCAAAACATGATGACTGTGTTCAGGGACCTGAATATCGCCGAACATGACTCGATGTGAAAATGGAAATCAATCGTAGCATGACGTGCTGCTAAACAGTCCAAAACCAGAATTATATCGAACTCGCATAAGTTCAAGGGATGTGCGTTAGCAGAAAGGATTTTGTCGTCAAACTGAAATGAAAGCCTTTATATACATGGGTGATACAACAACGTCTTTAGCAGACGTGGAATATATGTAATTGTGAGCGAAAAACGAAGGTGCCAAGTTAATACATGAAGTAAACGTGGCAGATCTCGCTGAATATGTTTCACCGTCTCACATAGAACGAACGTTACGTGTCCAAACATAAACATACGCCATAGATGATACTGAAATTTTAGTGGCCTGATTCGTACATGGCACAACAGAATAAGTATACCCCTTGGGGGTACCTTGAATTACTGAGGCCTAGTTCAGAAGTTATGCGTGAGTCCTGTGTCTTAACTCATTCTTTGAGAAGTATACATGTGACATGTGTCTTGACAGATGTCTTGACATGTGTCTTCAGAAAATGTACGTGAGGCGTGTGTCTTGATAGATGTCTTGACATGTGTCCTTAGAAAATATGCGTGAGACGTATGTCTTGACGTATGTCTTGACATGTGCCTTCAGATGTGAAAATGAATAAAGTTGAAATTCTTAGGTTGTTATGCCAGGATTGGCGGATCGGTTGGACTGCTGACCCGTTGTATTTCTAATCACGCCCGTTACCGGAGTTTTCGTCGTTTGCAAATTATATATTGTCACGGTAATTGTCACTATCTCCTTGTCTATCAGTTCCATGACGATAATTATCATGACGGTGATTCATGTAACTATTCAGCTAGTGGCCGGCTGGTACCGGTTCCCACTCTTATGCCTGAAAGACAACAGAGTGACGTGTGTCATTTAACTGAGAAGGTAAGGACATGGATTGTGATGGAAATCGTCTGGTGGTGAAGCATCTTCCTCGTTCGATCGTTTTGATCTAACGCCTTTGTCTTCGTCTTGTAGGATCTCCAGGTTGTGAACAGCATCAGCATCTTGTATGGTCTCCAAATTATGAGCGACATCAGTATTTTGTAACATCTACAAGTTATGAGCGGCATTAACATCTTGTAGAATATCAGCAAGTGAAATACGCCTGAGGTGATTGAGGATCGACTAGTGAATACTTGTGGAGTATTGTAAGTGAAACTCACATAGATTACGGTACATATAATTCACATACGGTACATGGAGTACACGTGGAATACGGTACATGGAGTACACGTGGAATATGGCATATGAAGTACACATAGAATATGGTACTTGGAGTACATATGGAATGCACATGAGATGATTGGTATGGGTGTCAATCATCGGACCTACTTTTTAAGGAAATAAATGATTAACGGTTAGAAAACCGACTGAAGCGAGCAACAAGATAGACTATCCATTCTGGCGTAGTCATAATTCTGGTTGCATAGAGAAACATAAACGTATGATTAACGAAATCCAACAATGATCAGTATGAAACATGATTAATGAAAACTAATAAGTATGAAAACACTTATCCTTTTGCCACTTAGTTATAATAATAACCAAGCCAAAACGTGTATTTAATGTCGTAAATGTCGGAATTATGCGTGGTTTGTGTTTTTATTGTGTAAAGGACCAAAATGTGAAAAGGGAAGAAAACATGAGCTTTCACGGGCTTTTATCGAAGAAAAAGACAAAAGACGAAGTCAAAAGATCAAGAATGCAAAAGAACGGAAGTCCAAGGCCTATTCTGAAGATTTATCGAAGAAAAAGTCTAAAGACGGAAGTTTAATGAAGTCTAAGAACCAAGTCTAATAAAAGAAGAAAATTATAAGATGAGTTCAATCTATATCGACAAATCCCAAGACAACGTCGAGGAAGTCGAAGAATTTAAAAGACGAAAAGACGAGAAGAAAGAGGAAATAATCAACACATGTTAATCCTTCTATAAATATCCTCCTAATGACACATTAGGAGGTGTTAGCTAATTTGACACATTAGTCTTTCCAATTTATTTTCTTGCACTTTCATATTTTCAATTTAAATTATTGTCTTTAATTTCAAGTAAGTTTTTAATTTGTGTTGTTGAATCTTTATTTTTAATCAAGTTTTTAATTAATCTCTCATTCCACCTTTCTTGTTTGCTTAATCTTTATGCTTATTTGCTTATTAGATTGTTTGTTATGTTTTTATGTGTTTGATTGTGTTTGCCTATTGTTCTTATAGCTTATTGTGTGCTTTTCTTAATTTTAATTAAGTGTTTTTCAAAAGTTATTTTAAAAAAAGTTGATTTTAAATATTTTGATTATTTACTGTTTTTAAAAGTTTTTGAATTTTGGCTTATTAGTTTTTTTTTTTAAATTGATTTGGTTAAGTTTTTAGATAAGTGCTTAATTGGTTTTTAGCTTATTTTTAGTTTTGCTTATTTCTGATCTAATTCGGGTTATGTTAAAATCCTAGTAATCCGAACTAGGTGTAGGATTTGCCTTTTCCCGACTTAGATTGGAATTTTACTTTTCCCGAACTACTTGCAAATGTTGTTTTCCCGAATTATATGCATTTTAAGCATTCCGAATTAGGTCATTCATCAGGATTCCGAACTATACATTCCGAGTTAGGTGAGTTGTCTGGATTCCGAACTAGATAGGGAATCCATCATTCCGAACTACATGCATAATGTGGATTCCGAACTATATATATAAGTCACCTACTTGCTTGCTTGGTTCCTTTATTTTTCCCGCCAAAAGAAAAGCACAGATTCCGAATAGTAATGACAACATGTATTCCGACTAACTTGAAATTTTAACATGCATGCTTGCATGCTTGTTAGTTTTTGGCGCCAATTTTGAGGTGTGTGTCTGGGTGCTTGAGCTACTTGCTTGGTAGCTTGCTTATTAGTTAGTATTTGTTCCGTAATCGTTTAGTTTAATCTGAAAGTTGTTCCGATTTTTATTCTGAAAGTCACGTATTTTTAGTTATATTTTTCATCAAATTTTAGTATTATTAATTTTTCGTAAAGTTTAAGTTTTATCTTTTATTTAGCGCCCGCTTTAGCTTTTGTCTCGTTTAGTTTTAAAGTACCCTCATAATTTTATTTTCTCCTTTTTCATTGAGTAAATTTTATTTTCAAGTCGAAAGTTAATTTCTTCTCTTAGTTTATTTTTATTAATTGTTTCGTTTTCATATTTGTTTTTAATATCGTTTCTTTATTATTTGTCAATCGTTTTAATTTTTAGTTCACTTCTTTTATATTTTGTCATTTCCTTTTAAAGCTTTAGTTTTATCTTTAATTAGTTTTAAACAACGACACCTTTTCTTTTATCCACCAAAGACGACTGAGTCACACATTTAACCAGAGATCAATTCGATTAGACACCAAGAAAAACGAACTTTTTAACTAGCAAAATCACACAATCAAATGGCGCCGTTGCCGGTTCTTTTCGTGAAGATTAACGGTTTATTGTGAGAGATGCGTTGGATTTTGGGATCCGTTCACTCGTGAACGTTATTTTTCGTGTCAAAAATTTTCAAAAATCCTAAAAATAAAAAAATTTCAAAAATCCAAAAACTTTTATAAAATCATAAAAAGCATTTCTTTTTCAAAAAGTTTTGCACAAAAAATATTCCTCTTAATCCTCTATTGTGTTTAATTCTTTTTCTCAACCCCTCTTATTTTTAATTCTTCATGGATTCGTATGTTTATAGCGTAGGGTGTGGAAGACCATTGTATGGTTATCAAACTTGTCAATGGTGTACATGTGAGCGGTGCGGAAATGATATCGACAATACACAATTTGGATTTTGTCCCTCGTGCAATTCGATTAACTCATCCTTTGCTTCTCATGCACTTACTCCCCCCTCTTGCATATATTGTGGAAGCGATTCTCATTGGCATGTTTCGTGTCCGATTCGATACCCGTCTCATGACGGGCAAGAACCGGGTTACAATTATGACAATGGTAATAGCTATCCACAAGACGCACCAGGTTTTTCTCAATACCCGTGTTGCAATCACTGTGTGGGCCCTCACGATACTTCTTATTGTCAACCAATGAATTATTATGAACCACATCTGTGTTCTAATTCTTCTCAACCGATGAATTATGAGCCACATCCGTGCTATAATTCCAGTTTTCAAAATTTTGAGCCCCCACAATACTCCGTCGTTCATCAACCTTCTTTTGGAATAAGCACGGAAATACTCGCTAATTTGGCTGAAATTCTAGATCGCGTCCCAGCTATCGTGGAGAGGGTATGCCGACAAGAGCAAATATCGAATATCGAGACTTATACTCCTCCTCCTGTGCATCCATACTATTATGATGATGATGACGATGAGACTACTATTTCTTGGAATGATCTTGTTGCTCAATGTCCTAGTGCAATTGCACCTCCTTCTCTCGATATCCTAAATGCGTCCAAGGATTGTGATACATCGAGTGAGATTAGTGAATTTGGTCTCGGCAACTTATTTGAGGAGGTTTATGATGTACCGACTTTTACGGAGCTTACGGACGAGGTCGCTCTTAATGATGATTTTTCTCCATGCTATGAGAATTTCACCTTTGAAATTTCTCAATCTCCTCCGGGCAATGAGGGCGATGTTGATTTATTCTCTCCGACTTACGAGAAGTACACCACTGAACTTGGTCTTGTAGATGAGGTGGAAGACGTTATTCTTCGCGACAAATTACTGAAAGTTCATCTTCTTATTGCTAAAATTGAAGCGTTGAATTCTGCTCCTATTTCCGAGTCTTTACCTCTGTCTATTAATCCCGTTGAGAATAATGACACATTTATGGAAGAAATCGACATTCTCTCAATACCTCCGGGTATTGATGATGATGACACGGAAGGTGATATTCTTTTTGATACTTTGATGCATGAAGATATTGTCCCAAGTCCCCCTCCCGAGCACCTTTTATCCCATACTTTGGAAACCATTACTAAGGATGAGTGCTTTGACCCGGGAGGTGACATTGACCATTCCATGATTGACACCTTTACGACTTTGCCGCTCAGTGATAATCATATGTCTTTTGGAGATGACATTTTGATTCCTTTACCCACCCCACCTCCCGTGGATCAAGACTTCACTTACTTTTCTTCTATTGAAAGGACTTTTCTGCCATTCAAGACTTATCCTCCGGCCTCTCCTTTATTATTTTACTCCGGGAACGAGGACAAGGTCTTTGATCCAGGTATTACATTTGAGGCTTCCCCATGGACTATTTAATTCGGGGACGAGTCAGGCTCGTGACTCGGTTAACAAAAACAAGGGCTTTTTGGGAGGCAACCCGATTATCTATCCTTTTTCTAATAAGTGTAGGGGGATACCCTCGTATGTGTTTGTTGTTTTCTTTCTTATCATGTGCAGGGATTCGAGCTTTCAAAGATCCATTCTTGATGACTTTTGACGACCCGTGATTCCGTGTACCCGTCTTCCTGGTTCTATCCTAAACTGTCGTGATTCAATATTTCATATCTTATATGTTCACATTGAAATCACTATAGTCGTCTCTTCCTTAGCGAGATTTAAACAACGTGCACAATGTCCTAAGTGTAGGGGAGTTTACTCCCACATGCTTAAACATTGAGGACAATGTTTATATCAAGTTTAGGGGGACTTCTATCGAAGTTAAGTGGGCTTTTCCATTAATTTGTCCTCATTTTAACCGGAAAATTTGATTTTTCGACATTTTTCAAAATTTTTAATCTATTTTGGCCAAGTAGTATAGTATTATTTCCCTTTGTTATCGTTATTTACTTTCTTTGCTAGAATAAATTTTGAATAAAATGGTTTTAATTTTTCAAACGTCATGAATCTTTTGACTCAACCCGAGTTTACTTATCTAAGTTTACTCTAGCTAGTATCCTTAACGTGTTTAAGTCAAGTTTTGCTAGGCTTTATATAGGGAACTTTAAAACGCGAAAGTCTTAACTCTTAGGGGTTAAGAACAAGAACTTTTCGCAAGTTCCTATAATTCATCCTAGAAAGTCGTTTATCAAGGGAACTTTAAAATGCGAATTATAAACTTGAAAAAGTCTAAGAAGATGCAAGATCCTATAGATGACTTGAAAACCCAAAACTTTGATTTAATTGGCTAAGCATCCACGAGTCTCATTCCTTGAGAGTTTAAATTGTGGAGAACGATAGATGATAGAGTCAATTATAAGTTTGGTATTCTTTCATGAATTTATGTGAGTTAATTATGAGCTTTTTCTCCCATCACTTGTTTATAAATATAATTGCAATAAGCAAGGTCGTACGATTTGAAAAGTTACTTAGCTTCTAGCACAAGATCGTTTAAAAGTTGCTCGGTATTAAATAGAGTTCATAGCCAAGGCAAAACTTATTGAAGCGGGATGCGAAGATTGGCGAGTCCGAAAAGGCCCTAACAAGGCATGAGGGCTACATTTTGTTGCTAAAGATCCAAAGTGATGTGAAGAATCTTTTATCAAAAATCAATATGAAGGATCAAGACACACGACGAAAAGCAAATACTCCCTTAAAGATCATGGAGAAGTCTATCTGATAGTTATAAATAGCGTGAAGCGTGGCGTAGCGGCATTTCCAAGCTACACGCTTTAGCGGCTAAGGCGAAGCTTTAGCGTGTTTAAAGCGTAGCTTATGGCGGCACAACATATAAAAATATTTGTTTGTTTTCTCATATTTCAATATTATATTTATATTTAGTTCACAATAAGTGTTTTACATAATAACGGAAGTTAGAAAACTCTCTTTACATGTAATAATATTCATATTTTGAAGTTGAATTCAAAAAATAACTACACCTCATGTCGTAGCGCGCCTCAACTTATTGCGTTGCGTGGAGGCCGCGCCTCAAGAGGGGTGGTAAAATTACCGAATGCATAAATAACAAGTATCATAAACCCGATCACGAACCAACCACTAACCAAGATCAATCACGTTTTTCTCTACCCTTTATCCTTGCAAAAATCCGACGGCTAGAAGACAAAAGCTAGGGTTTTATTTTCTTTTGTTAATTTTATAAAAAATGAGATCCCTGGAACAAATGTGTGGCTTGTTAAATAGCTCAACGGGCTGGGCCATGGGCCCTTGTGTTTCTTTCCCCCACCGGCCACAATACACACCCCTTTACATGTTTCGTTTCGATTTTCGTGCTTAAATATTAATCACGTGTGTTCGTGTTTTATTCTTGTTACGTTTAAGTATTATACGTAAATACTTATTGTGTATTAATAATAATATTAATGTACGTATTACTTGTCGAAATGAATTAATATACGTAATAATTATTTAAATGTTCGTGATACGTGTCGTACATTAATTAATCGTAAAGTTTTAATTTGACTGTATTTTCATGCATTTAATGTTCTAAGGTATTTTAAAGCGCGTTTTACATCTGAACTTCTGATCCTCTAATTATCAAAGGTGGCAAAACCACTCTTGAAGTTGTTTGAGCAATCATGAAACTAATAATGTACTGAGATCCATCATCTTTAGTTTCCTCTAAGCTTTGATTCCCAAGATCCTCTTCTTGTAGCTTTCCCATGCTATTACTTACAAACTCACCACCAGGATTGAAATACTCCATACCAGCATTAATACATTCATTACCAGCATTAATATTTCTAATACCAACATCAGACCCTGCACCACAATACTCTTTTCCTGCCTTGAATCCTTGACAGACCTTAAACCTAAAACGGTTTCAACAACTACCCAATCCTCAGCCTGAAACTCCTTATTAATTCTCTTCTCAATTTCCTCCACTGAATTGATAGTAGTTTCAAGGGTAGCAAACGCATCTTCTGATGAAGAAGAGAAATTTTTTTTTCCTTAAAGAAGATGGATGACCCTTTTTTTTATCTAAGCAAGTAACTCCTTAAAATCATTAATCTCATGGGCTTGAGTAGTGATAATCTTGGCCCGACCCTCCTTGCCATGCTACAGTGTCAGCATGTTGTTACCTAGAGTTGTAACCATCAATTCCAATTGTGTCAATCTGTCCTCACCACTACCAAGGGAAGGAACCCTTATTGATGGATCATTGGACCTAGTTCGGGTCTTATGTATGTTACTCCTCTCCTGTGTTACATCATCCATAGTAGGATTAGCCCCACTATTTCTATTAGGCTCGCCAACACCAATAGTCTCATTTACATCTAGGTTTAAAGTAGATGCCTCAAGCTGAGATACCCGATTCACCTGTCTGTTCTTTCTCCTATAGGTATGGGTGACTGGTGGAGAGGTAGTAAAGGTTAATGCCGCTCTAGATGATGTGGGTTGGGACACAACTGGGACTATTGTTCCTTCATCAAGTCCACTTCAACAATGATTAACATAGTAGATGGAAGAGGCACCACTACATTATTCTATCTATTATTCGTCCTTTTCATCTATCCAAACACCTTGTATGTAAAGACAAGAGTCTTATACTCCCTTTTGTGATTCCCCAAAGGGTGGCCTATCCTAGCGAGTATAGCCATTAAGAATCTTGGATACATTAGAAACTTATGCCAACTTGAGATATCTTTTACCATACTAGTAAAGATCATATGGCTAAAGTTGTAGATCTTGTTAGTTGAGAGACAAACCGTTGTTGATTCTATGTTGCTCCCAAACTGATCCCATGAAGTACTCTTTGGACTTAAGTAGTGAAAAAAAGTGTTAAATACCTCCAATGGGGAGAGAAGGTTGCCTTTTAGAAGGTGAAAGAACTATAACTTTTGTATCCAACGACGTTCATCCCATATATGATCTTTATGTTGAGCATAGTAAAAATACCATCAGCATCTACAAACTGCAAATGCTCCCTTAATAGCTCCCCCGTCAGCAAGACTTCCTCACCATTAACCTATGTCTGAATCACTTGTTGTCAACCAATAATATTTTCCACATTAGCAGATCTCCAAATGTGGTGAATAACAGTTTTGAGTAGTGTAGGGTTGATCGTGAGGGCATGGTGAATATGACTTTGTTCGTGAAATTCTTGGTCATCATTGGACTTCTCTAGGTAGGCTACTTGGTTGTGGGTTTCACAAAAAGAAAGGGTTGCCATTGTTGGTGTATCCATTTGAGAGCTATATGGGTTTCTTAAAAGGATATGTAAGGAACCGATATCGACTAGAGGGTAATATTAGTCAAGGTTATGCTTCCGACAAAGTGGTTCAATTTTGTACAAACTATATGGATGATATCCCTGATATTGGACTTTCACAAACTCGACATTAGGGTAGACTTGATAGGGTGGGAACAATTAGGCGCAAAGATGTTACTCCGAACAACCACAGTTTAAAACAAGCACATTTTATAGTATCGTAGAACATGACATGTATTGAACCATACATACACGAGCACATGTCAAACTTAACACAAAATAATCGTCGTTGAGACCAACGTTGGTTGGAAGTCGAGCATAAAAGAACATTTTCACAATGGTTGGCAGATAAAGTCATTGGTGTCTCCAACAGATGTTGACGTAGACGTGATACATCTGGGGTACTGTCCACGTCGTATACTTCAATATCAAGGCTACGACATTAACGTATATACGTTTTTATACAAAGGAACAAGATGAAAATAGTAGTGTGCAAAATAGTTGAGTGAAACTTATAGTAACAATGACAGATTCATCGAGGATGACGATTGATGTTATGGTTCACCTTGTATATTTTTGAATAAATAAAGTTTGTTGGTCCTGTATTCATGTGGTATATGTATCTATTTGAGAGGTATATGGGTTTATTAAAAGGATATGTAAGGAACCGATATCGACTAGAGGGTAGTATTATTCAAGGGTATGTTTCCAAAGAAGTGGTTCAGTTTTGTACAAACTATATAGATGATGTCCCTGATATTGGACTTTCACAACCTCGACATTAGGGTAGTCTTGATAGGGTGGGAATAGGGGTGTAAACGAGTCAAGACAGCTCGTGAGTTACTCAAGATCGACTCGTAAACTGCTCGAAATTGACTCGGTCTAAACGAGTCGAGATCGAGTTCGAGCTACTCGAGTATATATTCGAGTCGAGTTCGAGCTCCAATATACTCGGCTCGAGAAGCTCGCGAGCCTTATCGAGCTTTAATTAGATTAATTTTTATCTTTTTATATATATAAATCGAGTCGAGTCGAGCTTGATATGTCGAGTATTTATCGAGTTCGAGCATGATATTTGAAAATAATCGAGCTCGAGTCGAGTTTCGAGCTTGAGTTTTATATGACGAGCCGAGCTCGAGCTCAAAATATAAGGCTCTTTTATGTATTCGAGTCGAGCTCTAGTTTTTGTATTCGAGTCGAGCTCGAGCTTGACAGTAGTCGGCTCGACTCGGCTCATTTTCACCCTGGGTGGGAACAATTGGGCGCAAAGATGTTACTCCGAACAACCACAATTTAAAACAAGCACATTTTACAGAGTTGTAGAACATGACATGTATTGAACCATACATACATGAGAACATGTCATACTTAACACAAAATAACCGTCGTCGAGACCAACGTTGGTTGGAAGTTGAGCATAAAAGAAAATTTTCACAATGGTTGGTAGATAGTTATTGGTGTGTCTCCAACAGATGTTGACATAGATGTGATACATCTGGGGTACCGTCCACGCCGTATACTTCAATATCAAGGCTACAACATTTATATATACGTTTTATATAAAGGAACAAGATGAAAAGAGTACTGTGCAAAATAGTTGAGTGAAACTTATAGCAACAACGACATATTAATCGAGGATGACGATTGCATAAAATTCGTATTATGGTGTCGTTGAAGAATTTTGGTAATTGGATTACACTACGTTCGTTATACCTCTATACAAATGCAAATGAGTAAACTACCTGGGAGTTGTTAAAGTTGAGAGTGACGGTTTCATATGTGATCATCTTTCCACAAATAGCTATTTATTTGATCCATTCATTCTAGTAAAACAAGTCACCTGTAACACCCCCATTTTACCTTATAGCAATGGAAGCTAATTTTTGGGGTATTACTATCAAAGTATCATAGTCACAATAATAGAAAATGCTTAAAAATATTTTTATAAATATTAACGTCATCATTCATTTATTCAGAGTTAATAAAAACAATTGTAAAATAATGTATAACACAGGTTTTTCCCAAAGATCTAGTTTTATTTTTCTAGAATGACAACTTTATTCAAGACACCACCATCCACAACCCGCCAGTCCTCATTCACCTAAAATATATGCCTTAAAGTCAACACAATTGTTGAGCGAATTCATAGGTTTTTAAATAATATTTGAATACAAGTACGACTCCAGGGCTACATTATTATACACCTAACTTTTTAAATTTCATCAATTTATATTGCACTAGCTCATGACCCCACAACTAGACATTATCAAGAAAACCCAACAAATTTGCCCTTATTTAGGAAGCTTGCCGGACTATCCTAAATGCAAAATAAAACATATATGTTTAGCCTAGGTAGGAACCATTAGCTGCTAGCAAGTGCGACTTGCCCAGATAGGAGATGTCAGTCTCCAATAGTACTATTCACAATATTAGCGCTCATTAAATGATTAGCGGTCCATCGATTAAAAAGGGCTTAACGACAACTAGTAAACGTAGTATCAATATTAATATAGGCAACATACAAAAACACTTGTATTCCAGTTTTATCATATATCCCCCCTCACGGGTTTTCAAAGCATTTATAAAACATTTAAAAGTGAGGCTATGAACTCACCTTAGCCTAGAGAGAATCAACTATACTCAATCACAACCTTCTCACAATATCTGAGTTAACACACAATATATAGATATATCAAGTCATACTCTATGAGTTCATTATTTTATTATTTTAGGTGTTATTCTTTGATTCTTTGTATTTTATTATTTATAGTATCATTGTTCGGGCCATTATACTTAGAAGCCATTCTATAAACGTTTGAAGAGCGAGGGCACTTTAAATCGTAAACCCAATCACTCAGTCAGAACGTAATATCGAGATGGAACATCTTTGTACAAAGCTCCCTACTAACATGATACATTATGTTTTATTACATTTTATGTTATTTAGTTTCAATATTAGCAAAAATAGTCCTTATAGTTATATTTTAGC
The DNA here is from genome assembly GCA_025667525.1 of Glebionis coronaria. Taxonomy (NCBI): domain Eukaryota; kingdom Viridiplantae; phylum Streptophyta; class Magnoliopsida; order Asterales; family Asteraceae; genus Glebionis; species Glebionis coronaria. Next base: position 163,701,667 of record CM046878.1, on the reverse strand, counting down.
ATAATTACACTTTTAACCCTTTAAGTATAGAGTTTTATTATATTGCAATTTAATCCTTTAATATTTAACCTTAGGGTCTCAAACTTTCCTACTTCTATTATTATAGCTTTAAATTTCATAAAATGACACTTTTGGCCCAAAATGTCAAATAGTTTCAAAAATGACAGTTTTGGTCCCTATACTTGTAAAAATCATATAACTTCTTCAAAAATGTACCAAATGATCTAGGATTTTAAAACAAAGTTTCAAAACATATTTATAATCATACTAAATTTTTTTTATCAGAATTATAGCTCTTGAAATGGATTTTAAGTCATTATTTTATGTAAAATACAAAACTAGGATTTTAAGATATATTTAGCTTATAACTTTCATTTAAGTTAATGAAATGACTTAGTTATTTTTGGATTGTCTTTCTAACGTAATTTTGGCATTATAAAAAGTCTTATAATTTATTTTAACAATATCAAAGATTGTTTAGTATAGAAATTACCTAGGTAGCTCCAAAATGGCTCCTTATGGCTTCCTATGAACACTACTTGCTATCAAAGCTTCAAGGCCTTCAATGGCAACCTTCTAGACCTGGTTTCTGGTCTTGGGGATGTAATAAGATTTTTATAGAAGTGGAAATGGAGAATGGGTAGGGGATACAAAGTAAACAGGGTACAAGTCTTCATGTTGTGGTATACGGCTCTATTTATAGCACTAGCAACACTTAGGCTCCAATTTTGGCATCTAAACGTGTAAGATAGATAGGTGGATGACTAATGAAGGCTAGTGAAGCTCTACACAAGTTATTAGACTCTAGATTAGTCCCCTAATCCTCACTTGTGGCTAAAATGGATCACAACAGCATGTAGATGAGAATGGTGATGTGTAGCAAGCAAGGAGGTGATACACCTACTTTTCACACTCCTAAAATATCTTATAAGTCCTAAATATCTGATTTTTGAACTTGAAATTGAGAGAAATGGTTTGAAAATGAGTTTTGGAGCCAAAATACAAAACCGGATTCTATTTCTAGGGCTTGTAACTTATGGTTTGTGTTTTTGGTGATTAGGGACTTAATAAAGTGATTAGTGAATTATTAAGGCTTAATTAGGGTTTAGACATTCTATTTAAGATATTTGGGTCCTTGGTTTGAAGTTTAACAAAGATTTGATGTGAAAATGGGAAGCATACTTTTGTAGATTAGGGTTTTCTAATGATCTAGGGTTTAATATTAGTAAATGTGATTATCCTCCTCTTAGCTACTGATGTAAAATTAATTTAGGTCCTAGACATTGTGTCTTAAGTTTCCAAAGAGTGCTTACACTTGTTTTAATGGTTTAGTTTAGGTAAACATGTCTAAAGAGTGAAAATACATATTTTGACATAATTTACAAGTCATGCATTGAAATCTTGTACCTTGTGCATTAGGGTACTTGTATATTGTCTTAATATAATCTTATAACCTTAATTAAGTCCTAAGAGTGTTTGTAGACTTGTCCTAAAAGACTAGGTTATGATTCCATGTAGATTTCTTAATATAAGGATTTCTATATCATTAAGCCTAATGACTTTCTATTTTGGGTAATTAAGGTTTATATATTAATGTACACTTATTATAAGTCTTATATGATATGTTTATGACTTCTATGGGTTCTACATTCTTAGTTTAAGGGTTTATATGGGTTGATCATATTCTAGGGTTATTTAAGTAAGCTTAGGTTCTATTGTTTGAAAACTTGTACTATATGCTTTAATAATTTGTAACTTAGTTTAGGATAAATGTATGATTATATTATGATACTTAATTGAGTTTTATAATTTTTTGAAAAAGATTAGAGTCTAATTCATTATAGATTGGATTTTATATGCTAATCTTGGTTTTAGGTTATTTTCTTGTAATTAGCTTGTGATTAGTGAATATTAGTGTTTTGTGATTATTTATCTTTTCTTTATATGGTAGATTATAATTAGTATAAAGTGTTTAATAATAGTACATAGTTATTTTCTAGTTATATTACTTGAATTATTAGTTTATAATGGATTTCTAGGGTTTCTATGGCTATTTAGGGTATCTTTGTTATATTTAAGTTGTTCTTATTCATTATTTGTACATACAGTTATCTTTAGAACTCAGACTTGATATATATATATATATATATATAGGGGAGAGATCAAATAAAAAGATTTTTTTTGGTGAGAAGGATAAGAAGGATTTTCAGCCATTGATTTAAAATCAATGGATGAGATTAAACCATAATCCTAACTAACTAACTAACCAACTAACTAACCATCTAAACATGATTTTTAAAAAGTTTTTCAAAAATTCTGAAAAAATTATAGTAGATCGGGTATGTTGGTGCAAAAAACTTTTGTAAAAAAAGTTTTTTAAATTTGAAGTTTTTTTACGTTTTTTTAATGCACAAAAACGAAATTCTGATGCACAAAAACGTTGTTTTTTACGTTTCCTACGTTTTTTGTGCATCAAGAACTCATTTTTTTGCCTAACTTCTTTTGAGTTTTTCCTTTAAAATTTGATTCCGCATCAAACTATAACAAATTTAAAATTTTGTGCATGAAAAAAAATTTGTACACCAAATTTCATCTTTTTGTGCATCAAATTTCGTTTTTTGTGCATTAAAAAAACGTAAAAAACTCAAAATTAAAAAAACTTTCTTCACAACTTTTTTATGCACCAACATATCCGAAATTGTGTAATTTTTTCAGAATTTTTTGAAAACTTTTTTAAAATCATGTTTAGATAGTTAGTTAGTTAGTTAGTTAGTTAAAAGTATGGATTGATCTTATCCACTAATATATTATTAGTGGCTGAAAATCCTTCTTATCCTTCTCACAATAAAAAGTCTTTTTATTCTAACTCTCCCCTATATATATATATACTAGCTTCAAGGCCCGCCCGATGGGCGGCTAGCTTTAAAATTTTTATTTGAAATAATAGATTATAAAAATTAAGACGTATTATATACATGATTGTAAGACGTACATAATTTTGATATGAATATAAAGCTGTTAAATGTATGAAAACGTAAAAGATCTAAATTTTATAAATCGTAACAGCTAAGTATAATAAGTTAAACATTATTATGAATCTAAATGTGCTAGAAATTTTTTCAGAAAACATACCAAAATGGGTATATTGCAATTTTTTTAGTAAAATACATAACTTACAAAAATCCACTTATCAAACAGCTTTGTTATCTAAGAGATGTTGGGTACGGATTGAAATGGTTTGTGTCGGGTTAGTTTGAACGAAAGCCTTATTTTTCTCCAATGTTTGTATAAATTCAAACACCAAGACGCATATATTTCACCAATGTACGTACAGCTATTTGCATAAACTTCCAGGAGGTGGTTCAATGCTAATCACGTGGGTCTTTGCATATCTCCAATGTTTTTATGATATGCTTTGGTAGATGCCATCAGTTAGTCCAAGAGCGCCAAACTGCACATTTAGAAAGCAAGATAAACTTTAGGTATTCGTATCCCAGTCTGAATCAAAACAGAACTACAGTTACTTAAATACACGTGAATGTGTATACCTTCCTTAATTTTCATTTCGTGCTTTTATTTTGGAAGTTCATCAAAGTCCGAACTTTCATAGATGACGTCACATAAGTTTTTATTGGGGCTTTAAAGATTAAGAAGTACCTGTTAGTTGACATCAAGCAAGCTGCCTCAAATTTCAGGCATCAATCCCAAACCAACCTTGTAAGGTATTTCAATAAGAAATCTCAAACATATCATACAATTTTGTAGGGACTGTTTAGGATTGCTTATTAGAACTACTTATCAAGACTCTTTGTATTAGTAGCCAAACCTTAAACTTCCATCTTAGTTATTTGCTTACTTACACGAGCATGCTACAAAAGTTAAGACCCACTAAGCAACTTGTAGGATTATCACAAACAAATATATTATGATCAATGTATATGTATGGAGTACAATAGTTACATATAGACATAAATAACCACATAAAAGTTGACACTATAATTTTCAAATGAAGTGACATGATTTCTAACAAACTTAAGATCCATAATGGAAGAGTAACAATAATAATATATATATTCATTTCTTATTGGAAACTAAAAGACAACTGTTAAAACCATTTGAAACTATTTTTTGTTAGATGATAGCAACACACCCGATTTTGAGGACCTGTGATGGTTCCTTACATATTTAGTATATGTATCTTTGCTAAATTGCTACATATATTAAAGTTAAAAGCTATGGAAAAAGTTGTAGCCTATGTATCGTGCTAAACTATTGCGAACATAATAACTTACCAATCACTCCCTAATAGGTACCGATCACTCCCTAATAGCTTAGAAAACTGGTTTGACACACCCAAACAACCCCTTTAAGAAGCTCCAATACGCCTTCCCAAACAGTTCTTAAAGTACCATAATGCACAGAGCATCACCTCACGGGTAGATTATAGTTAGTATATCAAAAGTTTTCATGTCACAATGGGTCGTATTTTATTATGCTCAAACCAAAGCATGGTCTACTTTATCAAGTCTTCAATCACTTAAAGACATGTTCAATCATTATAACTTTACCTTGTATACATGTTTGAAGCTTTCGAATCATATTTTTCACACAATCATCCTCAAGGCTATGAAAAAACACGTTATAAACTTTAGTTCAAGCCACCCTTCTTAGGACCTACAACAATCATAATTCAGTTAAACTATATACAATAAGAAATAATAATAACATTCTTTAATTTAACCAGGATTATAAAGATTATTGTAACAGATCTCATATGACGTAAGTAAAAGCTTAAATTTTCCTGTAATATATGTGCTTAAATTTTTCTGTAATATCTGTGTTATTCAGAATAGGCACCACAAACACCACCTGTGATGCAGCACCACCAGGTGTCCTTTTCTTTGTTGCTCCTGTCAGAGACTTAGCCGTTATAGGTTCCTTAACAGCTTTTGTTTTCTCCTCAATTGGTGCTAACACATCTTTAAAATCTCAATCGTCACTCATCTCAATAACACTACTACAAGAAATGAATGCACATCAACACATACCTGTAATTAAGACAATGAAATATAGCCCATAAAAAAGCAAAATAGGACTCGTTATGTGCACGAGAAAAACATTTGGACCTTTTTATTATGTCAAACTTAAATCATAACGCCTAATTAAATAAGTACATATTATTAAGTAAGTCTTGATTTAGTTTTAATCGTATCCTAAAATGAGAAATAACCTACATTAGATGATTCCTATATACACAAATTCAGTTCTATATTCAAGAAAACATAATGATTATTGAAAACCTCCGAGATAATGAAATTAACAACATAAAAAATAAGGAAAATCAAAGGTTAAATCTTACCAAAACCCAGTATCTAATTTCAGTCAGTTGGTTAATTTGGTTTTCCCAAACATCAAACATCTTTGATTTTGGTTAATATAGAAAAGGCAAAATTTCAAATATGATAGAAAAAAATTGATCTGTTTCATGATTTCCTAAACTTCTGATTTCAGCACTTGTTGTGGTTTCAACTTTCAATTTTTTTTGTATCTAAAACTTAGAAATTCGATTTGTTCAGAATTAGAAAATCACGCATGAATCAATCGATTCTGGAACACATGGTTTTTTGATGGGCTTGAAAAGATTTAGGTTTGTGGAAGCTGGTTTTGATTTTTGTTTGAAGATGATATTGTTGTCTATTAATGCTGAAGGCATAAAACAATTCTCAACCATTGATTATTTTGCTATTTACAGGTGTCATTTTTTCTTATTTTTGCTCTAAGATCATGTTTGACAAAACCATCCTTTATATAGGTAGTAGATATATATATATATATATATATATATATATATATATATATATATATATATATATATATATATATATATATATATATATATATATATATATATATATATATATATATATATATATATATATATATATATATATATATATATATATATATCAATATCAAATATCAAATATCAAATATCAAATCAAAAACCCTTATATAGGAAGGATGGTGAAACAATTCCTTAAATACAAAATTCTATAAAAATGACACATGTAATTCATTAAAGGGTTTCCTTAAATGCTTCAAAAATAAAATAGAAATTACAAATGATGCCTTAAATACAAAATTCTATAAAAATATGTAAGGAAGGATGGTGAAACAATGCCTTAAATACAAAATTCTATAAAAATGATTCCATAAAATGCTTCAAAAATAAAATAGGAATTACACATGATGCCTTAAATACAAATTCTCTATAAATATATATATAAATTACAAATGATGCCTTAAATACAAAATTCTATAAAAATATATAAGGAAATATGGTGAAACAATACCTTAAATACAAAATTGTATAAAAATGATTCCATAAAATGCTTCAAAAATAAAATAGGAATTACAAATGATGCCTTAAAATAAATTTTTTATCGAAATATATATAGGAATTACAAATGATGCCCTAAATACAAAATTCTATAAAAATATATAAGGTAGGATGGTGAAACAATGCCTTAAATACAAAATTTTATAATAATGATTCCATAAAATGCTTCAAAAATAAAATAGGAATTGCAAATGATGCCTTAAATACAAAATTCTATAAATATATATATATGAATTACAAATGATGCCTTAAATATAAAATTCTATAAAAATATATAAGAAAGGATGGTGAAACAATGCCTTAAATACAAAATTCTATAAAAATGATTCCATAAAATGCTTCAAAAATAAAATAGGAATTACAAATGATGCTTTAAATACAAAATTCAATAATATTATATATAGGAATTACAAATGATGCCTTAAATACAAAATTCTATAAAAAATATATAAGGAAGGATGGTGAAACAATGCTTTAAATATAAAATTCTCTGAAAATGATTCCATAAAATGCTTCAAAACTAAAATAGGAATTAAAAATGATGCATTAAATACAAAATTCTATAAAAATATATATAGGAATTACAAAGGCTGCCTTAAATACAAAATTCTATAAAAATATATAAGGAAGGATGACGAAACAATGCCTTAAATACAAAATTTTATAAAAATGATTCCATAAAATGCTTCAAAAATAAAATAGGAATTAAAAATGATGCCATAAATACAAAATTCTATAAAAATATATATAGGAATTACAAATGCTGCATCAAATACAAAATTATATAAAAATATATAAGGAAGGATGATGAAATAATGACTTAAATATAAAATTTTATAAAAATGATTCCATAAATTTCTTCAAAAATAAAATAGGAATTACGAATGATGCCTTAAATACAAAATTCTATAAAAATATATATAGGAATTACAAATGATGCCTTAAATACAAAATTATATAAAAATATATAAGGAATGATGGTGAAACAATGCCTTCAATACAAAATTTTATAAAAATGATTCCATAAAATGCTTCAAATATAAAATATGAATTACAAATGATGCCTTAAATACAAAAATCTATAAAATATATATAGGAATTACAAATAATACCTTAAATACAAAATTCTATAAAAATATATAAGGAAGGATGGTGAAAAAATGCCTTAAATACAAAATTCTATAAAAATGCACAACAATAATATTAATTTCAAAAAAAATTAATGTAAAAACGTTATTCATAACATTAACATATACAAAATTTATTACCTCATAAAATTTAAAAATACATAAAATATTTATACAATATTATTAAAATTCTAAAAGAAATTATGTAACAAACTTATTCACACCGTTAACGTATGCAAATTTAATTAACTCATAATATTCTTAAATAAATAAAATATCTTAAACTACGTTATTTTTGTCTATTCTATGCTACATTATTAAAATATCAATGCCATAACTAACACTATATATACTAATCTTCTAATACAAACACACACAAATTCAATTTTCATTAAAAATATATATACTTAAAGCTAGCCCGTCCACCGGACGGGTCTAAAGGCTAGTATATATATATATATATATATATATATATATATATATATATATATATATATATATATATATATATATATATATATATATATATATATATATATATATACATACATATATATATATATATATATATATATATATATATATATATATATATATATATATAGTGTATATAACATATATGCATATGTAGATGTGATAATTGAGATAGTGAGTATTCAAACATTTAATAATTTAGTCATACATTATAATAAAAAGCAAAAAATTCTTAGTAAAATCACATCTTTATTTATAAACATTGATATTACATTAGTAAAAACTACTGATGTTATATCACCCAAGTATTCTTTGTAGAGGACCAAAAAAAAGAGATGGCACATTGTCTTATAGAGTAAATAGGGTATAGTTGACGTCGATGATGTCGTTGACGAAGACGAATTTAATCAGTTTGAAGAGCTACATTCTTTTTCTAGCGGCGTTCAATCTACGAATGATGTTCTTGATGATACAATTTACTTGAGATCCGACCACCAAGAAGATACTAGGATTGATGTAGTGGTTTTGTATATACTTTATTTTAGGAAAAACAAAGCAACACAAAAAGCGGTAAGCGTTAAGCGTCGGTTTAGGAAAACCAAGCACTTATGACCCTTAAGAAGGTGAGTTCGTTCTCGAGGAGGCACGTGTGTTGTGTAATGAATGATTGATTATGTTTTTGATTATTAATGAGAAGAAAAGAAGAGAAAATGACGAAGACGAAAAAATTAGAAAAACAAGGCAAAACACTACTAGAAAGTTACGACGAAGAACGTGAAAAACACAAAATTTAAAATTTTATTCTAAAAATTCCTAAAAATTACTAAAAACTCCCAAATTATATTCTAAGGGTTTACAAAAAATTCAAACTTGCCAAAACCTTTTAATTAATTTAATAATGACTTTTTAATGCTAATTAAAGCCCTAAAAATCACTTTTAAATATTAAAAAGCCCTAAACAAGATTTAATAGTTTGTAAACCTCAAAAATGACTTAATTAAACTAAAAACTATTTTTAAAAATTATTAAACCAAATTAAACTATTTTTAATCTCCTAAAAACTATTAAAATCTATTAAATCTTAAAATAATTCTAAAAATTAATTGAAAAGCCTAAAAATTATTTGGAAAGTGACAAAGGTCCTATTTTAATGTCTAGTATCTAGGAAAAATGAAAAAGGAATAAAAATAAAACTTTTTATTTTAATGAATAAAATAATAATAAAATATTCTAAAAAATTAAAAGTGCTTAAATAAATTCTAAAAAATTCTCAAAAATCCTAAATATTCTAACGAGAAAGAAAATGTAAACAAAAGTTTCTAAAACCTCTTAATGAATTTTATATTAATTTTTAAAGTTGCTAAAAAACCCTAAAATTAAATAAAATCAAAAATTAAAGTTTTTGAAAACTTTTTTATATGTAAACCTCAAAAATATTAAATAAAACCTAAAAACTATTTTTTTGTATTTTTATATTACTGTTCACTAATTTTAAAAGACTTTCTAAAATTAAAAATAGAAATAATCCTAATAAATAATTAAATAAAAGGAAAAATTAAATTCTTAATCAGAAAAATCCTAAAGCCTATTTAAAACCTAGGAAAAATGGAAAGACACCAAAAAGCTTAATCAATAAGCTGAAAATGAATAAATAAGCCACGACTTTATTAATAAAAGCCAAAACACACACCCCTTAAGTATTTGACTTGGTAAACTCTTACCAGTCAAAGACCCTAGGGCAGATGGTAAGAGCGTATGTGTGTGAGAGGAGTGGCGCAGGTTCGAGTCCTGGCCACGTCCTTTTTGATATTTTTTTTTTTTTCTTTAAAGTTTAAAAACTTGATCCAGTGACCTTAATCAACTAGTAAACACAATCCAACTCCAAAAATAACTAAGATTAAGCAAATTAAAGACCAAAACGTGGCCAAGTCTGAGCAAGTTTCTGATGAACAAGTGTGTGTGCACACTTGTTCTGAAAAACCAAGAGGGGCTTGGTGTGAGCTTGATTGGTGATGTTTTTGGAACAATGGGGCACCCCTACACTCTTTCTGAGTGTAGGGAGTCAATAACAAGCTGAAAACAACACTTAGCAATCAAAAATCTCACAAGAATGATGCACACAAAGCAATTTCAAGTTGCTGAGACAAAAATTGAGGTCTGGTGGTTTGTTGGCTAACAAGTTGCACACAAATGAGGTTAAGCTTACCAAATTAGGCACATGCACTCACCAACTAGCACACAATCAAACTGCAACCCTTAAACACCCTATGGTTTAACAGATTACATGGACTAAGTAGATTAAGAACAAAATAAGAAAAAAAAATATGCCAATGCAAATTTTTTACTATGCTATCACCTTTCTTACTCAACCAAATTGATTCAAATCTTTTTCAATCTAAGCTATAACTAGCAAACAACCTAACTTAACTCTCTAACAACTTTCTAACACCCTAAAAAACACAAACAAAAAGATTGTACCCTGCTAAAATGCAAATCCAAACACCCTGTTAAAATTTTTAAACAAAATTTTTCAATCCAAACCTTTGCAAACTTACTCAAACCTGATCACATAACATCTAACATGCATATTATCTCAATAGAACACAAATCCAATCACTTAAACACACTTAAGCATCTAATCAAACAATATCACAACCAATTTCACTTTTCTGAAATTTTACTAAAGTAAAAGAAGATTTACCTAGGGACCTTACTTCCAAGGTCCCTTGTGGAAGCAATTCCACCTCCTTCCAACTCGGGTTGGAGCAGAACCAATGATCTACAACCTTCAAACCTGAAAAAAAACTCAAAAACAGAATCTATACACACACAAATATATAACCTGTTTTATCTTGCCTTCTTAAAAAAACTTTCACCAATCTTTTCAAAACTTAAACAACACGTTTTAAAAATACTTAAACTCAGAAAAATCAAAAGGGTTAGTCCACTTTCACTTCCTAACTCTTTCAAATTTTCTGAAATTAAGACACCTTTTTCAAAACTTTTTTGAATTTAGAAAACCAAACACAAACTTTTCATAAATTTTATGGAACTCAGCCTTGCATAATACTTCACACAAACTTTTATCAGAATTAAAAAGGAATTACAATTGCACACCACAAATACCAAACTTTTAATTTTTATAAAAAGGAATTACAAGTTTATGCAAAAACTGGAACAAAACCAAATGATGAACAGGCTCATCATTTTATAGGCTCATTGGAACATTCTAGTGCTAAGAATAAAAAAAATACAAATGCTTAAACCCTAAATGCTAAAAGCCCTGAATTGCCCTTCTTGTTTGACTGAATCTTGGTCAAAAACCTTGGCATGTGACATGACAGCTTGTTGGATGCATCTTGGACGTTAAAATCAACTTGGGGACAAAGGAAATACATCCCATCGTTCATTTGGTCGGGGTTTTTGGGTTGTGGGAAAGGGACGGGTGCAGGGGAGGGTTGGGGAGAGGACCACAAGCCACGTGGCTTGTTTGTGAGTGGTGGGAAATGGTGAGGAGAGTGTGAATTAATATTCTGGACAGTTATAGGGAAAATCCCTTTGATTTGCGTTTTAATTAAACTGGGGTAGGATTAGGGTTCTAGTTAATTAGGGGTGTGTTTGATTTGTTTTGATATTAAACACATTTTAAAAATGTGTTAAGGAGGGAAAAAAGGGTGGTTAGTGGATTGACTGTTGACCAGGTTTAAATTAATAAACCGGGTAGGGTATTGGGTAGGGTCGGGTTTGAATAAGGGTTTGGGTTGGTGGGTGGGTAGGGTTGACGTGTCGCTGGTTGGTTGGGTGTGGGAGTTTGTGGTTTTAACAGGTTTGGTCCCCAAGTTTTCCAACTCTTTCCACTTGGTATTAAAAGCTGTCAGCGCCCAGTTTTAGCTTTGTCCACTTTGGAAACTTGTCAAATTTGGCACAAAGTCTTCCAAAAACTTTTCCAAGGGTTTAAACTTGTATAAACTTGATTCCCAAGGGCTGGACTTGTAATATCTTCAAACATTAAGGATAATACTTGTACATTTGATAATTTGAGGGTCAAATGTGACAAGTTCTTCAAAGATGAGGGGCCATTTTTGCCAATCTTCAATTCTTCAAGGGTATTTTTGCAAATTTCCAAACTTGGGCCCGGTTCATTGTGCGACTTCGTTTCCCGTGTTCGTTTTTGATTGATTCTTGTGTTCTTTTGCCAATTCCTCAATATCCGTACCTAAAAATACACAAGTAACAAACACGAGCATATATTTGGTCTATTTTATGATATTTTATGCAATTTAAGGCCGTTTTGGACGATGAGACCATGTATAAAAGCAGTCTCATCACTCCCCCATACTAAACCATTGCCGTGCCCTCACGCAATGCTAGAATAAAGTATCAAAGCATCTCCAAAATTTAATTTTATGACTTTTATTGAAATGATAAACTAGCTACATACTACAATGATTACTACTACTTGCGTTTTAGACATAATGTATGATTTTCATCGCAAAATGGGACGTTTAGGTTCATAGAATAAGAACATGTGAATGCTTCGTTAGAAATAATTTCATCGTCCTCGATTTTCACCTTAACTCCATGCCAAGCGTGAAACGAGATCATTGTCATTATAAGTTAGTAATGCTAACACTACTCATATGCCCTAATCACGTACTTATTCTCCCATTATTCCTAAGTTGTATCTCTTATATTTTATTTTGTCTTAATGATCACGAGGATACATCATTGACTTATGCGATAATAGAGATTTAGGTCTAAAAATAGAGTCCTAACGGTGTAACTAAGACCATCAAATCAATAACCCTTCCTAATAGACAACGATGTCAAAAAATTAAGTTGACAAGAAGAATCGATAAACACGGTTTTATAACGGTTTTGAACATGAGACTTATTACCAAGACTTTTATACGCCCCCTAACGGAAGGGCCTTATTATCTTTGGTTTACCTCCATCTTTTATTCAACTTCGCCATGAAGCTTTTATTATGACTTCGGTCTTGCCTTGCCTTTTATTATCCGCCTCATCGGTGGTTTTATTAGCCAAAGACGTATATCCTCACGCTAAAGCGAATTTTGGATCTTTAAAGCTTCGAAGATTAAGGCTTGATTCACTTTCAATTTTGCATAGATTTTAGGCCTTGTGGGGCTTCAAATTGTTTGCTAGATTTAGGTGAGCACTTGAAATCTTATTATTGGGTGAAGCTTTCGATTATTGGGGTGCCAATACTTCAAAACCGTGACGCTGGCGATATCTTAATGTCTTCCCAATTTAATTACACGGAAGCTACTAGAAAAGACTAGAAACCCAACAATCAAAACTAAACCGCTAAATCAATATTTATTAAGCAAAAAATATTTACAAGCGAAGGGAGAATAAGCAAACAACGAGAACACATGAGTTTTTGAAAGAATACGAGTACTCTACGTTTAGCATAGTAACTTATAATTAACTCTATCATTTCTCGTCCTCATTTAAGAGACTTAGCCTAATGTGTAGTTAAGGAATCAAAGCTAAGTGCTCAACACGCACGGTCGAGTCAAAAATTACTCTTATTCTCGCCATCGGAAAATCTACATTCGTGTCATCAAACACTTATAAAACATGAGAAAAAATTTAAAATTTGGCCATTTTTAGCCTTATTTTGCAACAAAACGATAAACTTTGGAAAGCGTGAAGGTTTGGCAAGGCAAGTATCTATTCACCCCCCCATACTAAAGTTAAACATTGTCCTCAATGTTTCGAGTCTAGGGGTACAAACACCCCCATACTAGAGACGTAGTCGAATGCCTAATCTAGCATGGAAAGGGTGTAACCAATAAGTTTAAAAGCCGTTTATGAAGTGTGCTAAAAACCTAAGGTTAGAACATAAAAGGATATATCATATGGATATTGGGAAAGGCCTCCAAAGCAAACGATCGAGTGCTCCCATGAAACGAACACGAGAGGCTCCAATCGTGAAGATGATGATCTAAAAGACACAATTCACAAACAACCACGGAACAAAGGTTGGAAGGGCGCAAATCCCCTCACATTAAACTAATTAGAAAGCAATAATATGTACATGGATAAGCATGGGTCTCCCCCACGAGGCACCTTGTTTTTGATAACCGAGTCAAAAGCTCGACTCGAATCCCCATAAATGTGATCATTTAGGGATAATCATGGTTTGGTCAATTTTTTTGGTGGGGCTTACATGATAAACAAGGCCCAAAAGTACGTGGAGTACTTTAAAAATCCGATAAACGTATACCGGGGTCAAAGATAGCGTCCTCGTTTTCGGATGAAAGACGAGACAACACAACTCCAACACAAATCCCAATGGGATAGAAGAAAATAGGAGAGAAGAAATAGAAGGGTGGGACAATGGGTAAGGCAAAACATTGAGCTACTCGAGGTAGACTCGCACCAATCAAATGAAAAGATTTTCCATTTATTGCATCGGTGGAAGACCGAGATTTCCCTATAAAAGCAATTCCAGGATCAAATATCTCGTCCTCGGTGGAGAAAGGGGAGGGAACATAAGGGGCTTCCCCCACACTAGGTCCACACAAAGCATCGTCAAAAGGAGAAGACGAGCTTGTAGTACTCAATAAACGCGGTGATGACGGAGTTAGAATAGTTGAAAAATCTTTTAAATTAGATTCAAAATTTTTTCCTTTTTCATCTTTAACACTCTCCTCGTGAAAACCCGATTTGATTATGTCGAAAATATTTGGTGTATCTAAATCAATGTTAGTCACACTAAAAATTCTCACATTTTGGAAACGTTTTGGTTTAGGTGGTGGCAAGTTTTCAAATCTTTTGTCAACAAAGAAAACCTCCCCATCGGGATCAACGTATTCATCATCCGAAGAATCACTCGAGATTGGAATTATCGGCTTAACACTCTTAACCTCCATCGGCGGAGGGGACGGAACTTCATTTTTATCAACTCCTAAAACTCTATTGGAAATCCTTTGACACATGTTTTTGATAGGATTGACATTGTACAAAGATGTGATCGAATAAACATGAGAAAGAGTGGAGTTTTGGGTTGCATTAATGACGAGTTCTTCCTCATTGAAACGAAGAGTGATTTTTCTTGAATGCACATCGATAAGTGCTCTCGAGGTATCCAAAAAAGATCGACCTAAAATTAACGGAACTTTAGGATCGATGGGAATATCAACAACTATGAAGTCAACGGGATAATAGAATTTCCCAACTTTCACAAAGACGTCCTCGGCAACTCCACAAGCTAGAATCGTAGAATGATCGGCCATTTCGATTGACATTCTTGAAGGAGTGAGATTTGGAAGATTGAGCGATTTAAAAATCTCGAGAGGCATCAAATTAATACTAGCACCAAGATCGGCCAAGGCGTAGCATTCTTCCATGTCTTGGATAGCACATGGGATTAAAAACTTTCCAGGATCACCGACTTTTTGAGGTATGCGGCTTAGAAAAACCGAAGAACAACTAGACGATTTTTGCAATTTTTCTTTGTTATTCAACATACTTTTGAAGTTCGCGGCAAATCGAGGCATCATGACTAAGGCGTCGGCAAAACTTATATTAAAATGCAAGTCACGAAACATTTTCATAAAAAGTTCAAATTGATAATTATTTCGTTCTTGTGCCTTTTCCTTGTCTCGTCTTGATGGGTAGGGTAAAGGTGGTGTGGGTTGGGGCAAATTAGGCATAGGCATCGGCCTTGGAATCTCGGGTTCCATTATGGGTATTGGTTCAACCGTAGGTGTGGTTTGAGCGGTACTTCGTGGGCTTGTAATGTGCTCCTTTTCAACCACAACCTCGGGTTCTTTCTCTTTTTCCTTCTCCATAGAAGTACTTGGACGAGAAATGGGTTCTTTGAAAGTTTTACCACTACGAGTGGTAATAACCTTCAATTCTCCTTTCGGGTTCACGATGGTACCACTAGGAAGACCACCCGAAGAAGAGGGCTTACACATGATAGCTTCAAACATTTTAGCCATTCGATCTTCAAACTTAGATTGCCTAGCATCCGCTTTCAACAATTCTTGCTTAATCTCATGTTGTCCTTGCTCCATTTTTTGTTGATTTTGTTGGAGTCGTGTGACATTTCCTTCCATTTTATTAGCATGAGTTTTAAGTTCATTAGCAAGTTCGGTTTTAAGCTCGTTTTTCAACTCGGATCTTAAGCTAACCATTTCACGTTGCATATTGTCAAACTTAGCATCATTAGCCTTAGCATAATTCAAAAATTCTCCTTGAAGATTTTTGGTGTGATCGTTTTGAAAACCTTGGGCATTAGTTTGAAAATCACGGTTTTGGTTTTGGTTTGAAATTTGCCCATTTCCACTTTGGTAATTACCTTTGTTATAGTTCCTTTGATTTCCTTGGTAATTTCCACCTTGATTGTTGTTGTTGCGATAATTATTAGCATTTTGATTGGGTTGAGCTTGATTTGAACGTGAACCTTGACCTATTTGGTTATAAGTTCCCGTGGCTACAAAAGCATTCGAAGTGTTACCATCCGCGGTAATGCACTCGGATAAATCATGAGCTCCCCCACACGACAAACAACTTTTAGAAACCGCTTTAACCGAAGCGGTGTTGGAAGCTTCTTGAGCCTTCCAATGGGACATAAGGTTTGCAAATCTATCGAAAAATCGGTTTTCTTCATTTGCTTCATCATGTAATGCATTGATACTTTGAGACGATGATGAGCCCCTTTTGGCAACACTCGGTGTGTGACGAGGGCTATAAACCTTAGACCTATTCTCGATTATGACCAAAGCTTCTTCAACCGTTTTACACAAAAAATTACCACCCGCGGCGGCATTTAAATAATCTCTTTCATGATCGTTAAGTCCATTGTAAAACGTGTCGATTTGGTGCAAATCGGAAAATCCATGATGAGGACATTCGTGTAACATCTCCTTAAACCTATTCCAAGCCGTAGAAAAACTTTCATTTGATTCTTGTGAAAATTTAGAAATCTCGTTCTTCAAATGCGTAGTCTTAGAGGGCGAAAAAAATTGGTTCACGAACTTCGAAACGAGATCCTTCCACGTCAATATAGAATTGGGTGGCTCTTTCTCTAACCAAATTTTAGCGGGCCCCGCTAAGGAATACGGAAATAACATCATCTTAATCGAGTCATTCGAGACATCCTTGAATTTGCACGTGGCGGTAAGACGATTAAATTGGCGGATATGGTTGTGGGGATTGTCCTTCTCATCACCACGGAATTTGTTGTTTTGGATCATCGACAACAAACCCGTTTTCACCTCAAAATTCTCCGCAAGGATTGCGGGAATCACAATAGCTTCTCCATAACCCTCGGTGGGTGCTTGAAGTAACTCCATCATAGTTCGATTCGCCATGGTTGGTTCTTCTCGTACAATGGGTTCGTCAATAGGAGACTCCTCACTAGAAAGAGTGAGTGATTTGTTTCTTCGTTTACGAGCACGTCTAGCTTTAGAGCGAGTTTGCATAAACGTCACGTACAACGAGAAGGCGAGCAAAGAAGATTCTTTTTGGTTTTTTGTGTTTTTTTTTTTTTCAATTTTTTTGTGGTTTTTGATGGTATTAACCTTTTGGAAATTGGTGAATATATTAAGTAGACAATGAGTCCACAAATCTCCTCACTTAATCAAATCTCTTGATTAAAAAGGCCTCAAGGAATGAAAACGATCACGTGGAGTGAACGCCTTCGATGACTTTAGAACGATGGTGGAACACCAAATCGTTCAAGAGGGTTTAATCAAATGGAAACCAAGAAAATATATATGATATGTAGTAATACTTTGGGCGGCAAAACCCTCGATTCACTCTCAAAATCAAATACGCACAAGCAAGCGGAGGAAACGAGGCGGCGCGAAGCACTTAAGAGCCTTTTTCCTTTAGGTTGTGAAATACAACCGCCTTATACCCACCTTATAGTTTGTATTATCAAGATTAAGCTTCACGAAAGTATTTATCTATTTTTGCCTTTTTCTTTGGTTTGAGATTCGAATACAATGATCGAGTGATGAAATCCCGAATCAAGGTTGTGATTGCTCACGTATTTGGAGTACTTGTGTATTTATTGTTCTACGTATACAATATACTAATAGTATTCACACAAAAACCGAAAAACGATAATACGTATTAATAGAGTGCTATTAATACAATTATATTTATGGCTAATATATAAAAACAACAATGGTCAATCAAAACACAACACGCCTCCCCGGCAGCGGCGCCATTTTTGATGTAGTGGTTTTGTATATACTTTATTTTAGGAAAAACAAAGCAACACAAAAAGCGGTAAGCGTTAAGCGTCGGTTTAGGAAAACCAAGCACTTATGACCCTTAAGAAGGTGAGTTCGTTCTCGAGGAGGCACGTGTGTTGTGTAATGAATGATTGATTATGTTTTTGATTATTAATGAGAAGAAAAGAAGAGAAAATGACGAAGACGAAAAAATTAGAAAAACAAGGCAAAACACTACTAGAAAGTTACGACGAAGAACGTGAAAAACACAAAATTTAAAATTTTATTCTAAAAATTCCTAAAAATTACTAAAAACTCCCAAATTATATTCTAAGGGTTTACAAAAAATTCAAACTTGCCAAAACCTTTTAATTAATTTAATAATGACTTTTTAATGCTAATTAAAGCCCTAAAAATCACTTTTAAATATTAAAAAGCCCTAAACAAGATTTAATAGTTTGTAAACCTCAAAAATGACTTAATTAAACTAAAAACTATTTTTAAAAATTATTAAACCAAATTAAACTATTTTTAATCTCCTAAAAACTATTAAAATCTATTAAATCTTAAAATAATTCTAAAAATTAATTGAAAAGCCTAAAAATTATTTGGAAAGTGACAAAGGTCCTATTTTAATGTCTAGTATCTAGGAAAAATGAAAAAGGAATAAAAATAAAACTTTTTATTTTAATGAATAAAATAATAATAAAATATTCTAAAAAATTAAAAGTGCTTAAATAAATTCTAAAAAATTCTCAAAAATCCTAAATATTCTAACTAGAAAGAAAATGTAAACAAAAGTTTCTAAAACCTCTTAATGAATTTTATATTAATTTTTAAAGTTGCTAAAAAACCCTAAAATTAAATAAAATCAAAAATTAAAGTTTTTGAAAACTTTTTTATATGTAAACCTCAAAAATATTAAATAAAACCTAAAAACTATTTTTTTGTATTTTTATATTACTGTTCACTAATTTTAAAAGACTTTCTAAAATTAAAAATAGAAATAATCCTAATAAATAATTAAATAAAAGGAAAAATTAAATTCTTAATCAGAAAAATCCTAAAGCCTATTTAAAACCTAGGAAAAATGGAAAGACACCAAAAAGCTTAATCAATAAGCTGAAAATGAATAAATAAGCCACGACTTTATTAATAAAAGCCAAAACACACACCCCTTAAGTATTTGACTTGGTAAACTCTTACCAGTCAAAGACCCTAGGGCAGATGGTAAGAGCGTATGTGTGTGAGAGGAGTGGCGCAGGTTCGAGTCCTGGCCACGTCCTTTTTGATATTTATTTTTTTTTTCTTTAAAGTTTAAAAACTTGATCCAGTGACCTTAATCAACTAGTAAACACAATCCAACTCCAAAAATAACTAAGATTAAGCAAATTAAAGACCAAAACGTGGCCAAGTCTGAGCAAGTTTCTGATGAACAAGTGTGTGTGCACACTTGTTCTGAAAAACCAAGAGGGGCTTGGTGTGAGCTTGATTGGTGATGTTTTTGGAACAATGGGGCACCCCTACACTCTTTCTGAGTGTAGGGAGTCAATAACAAGCTGAAAACAACACTTAGCAATCAAAAATCTCACAAGAATGATGCACACAAAGCAATTTCAAGTTGCTGAGACAAAAATTGAGGTCTGGTGGTTTGTTGGCTAACAAGTTGCACACAAATGAGGTTAAGCTTACCAAATTAGGCACATGCACTCACCAACTAGCACACAATCAAACTGCAACCCTTAAACACCCTATGGTTTAACAGATTACAAGGACTAAGCAGATTAAAAACAAAATAAGAAAAAAAATATGCCAATGCAAATTTTTTACTATGCTATCACCTTTCTTACTCAACCAAATTGATTCAAATCTTTTTCAATCTAAGCTATAACTAGCAAACAACCTAACTTAACTCTCTAACAACTTTCTAACACCCTAAAAAACACAAACAAAAAGATTGTACCCTGCTAAAATGCAAATCCAAACACCCTGTTAAAATTTTTAAACAAAATTTTTCAATCCAAACCTTTGCAAACTTACTCAAACCTGATCACATAACATCTAACATGCATATTATCTCAATAGAACACAAATCCAATCACTTAAACACACTTAAGCATCTAATCAAACAATATCACAACCAATTTCACTTTTCTGAAATTTTACTAAAGTAAAAGAAGATTTACCTAGGGACCTTACTTCCAAGGTCCCTTGTGGAAGCAATTCCACCTCCTTCCAACTCGGGTTGGAGCAGAACCAATGATCTACAACCTTCAAACCTGAAAAAAAACTCAAAAACAGAATCTATACACACACAAATATATAACCTGTTTTATCTTGCCTTCTTAAAAAAACTTTCACCAATCTTTTCAAAACTTAAACAACACGTTTTAAAAATACTTAAACTCAGAAAAATCAAAAGGGTTAGTCCACTTTCACTTCCTAACTCTTTCAAATTTTCTGAAATTAAGACACCTTTTTCAAAACTTTTTTGAATTTAGAAAACCAAACACAAACTTTTCATAAATTTTATGGAACTCAGCCTTGCATAATACTTCACACAAACTTTTATCAGAATTAAAAAGGAATTACAATTGCACACCACAAATACCAAACTTTTAATTTTTATAAAAAGGAATTACAAGTTTATGCAAAAACTGGAACAAAACCAAATGATGAACAGGCTCATCATTTTATAGGCTCATTGGAACATTCTAGTGCTAAGAATAAAAAAAATACAAATGCTTAAACCCTAAATGCTAAAAGCCCTGAATTGCCCTTCTTGTTTGACTGAATCTTGGTCAAAAACCTTGGCATGTGACATGACAGCTTGTTGGATGCATCTTGGACGTTAAAATCAACTTGGGGACAAAGGAAATACATCCCATCGTTCATTTGGTCGGGGTTTTTGGGTTGTGGGAAAGGGACGGGTGCAGGGGAGGGTTGGGGAGAGGACCACAAGCCACGTGGCTTGTTTGTGAGTGGTGGGAAATGGTGAGGAGAGTGTGAATTAATATTCTGGACAGTTATAGGGAAAATCCCTTTGATTTGCGTTTTAATTAAACTGGGGTAGGATTAGGGTTCTAGTTAATTAGGGGTGTGTTTGATTTGTTTTGATATTAAACACATTTTAAAAATGTGTTAAGGAGGGAAAAAAGGGTGGTTAGTGGATTGACTGTTGACCAGGTTTAAATTAATAAACCGGGTAGGGTATTGGGTAGGGTCGGGTTTGAATAAGGGTTTGGGTTGGTGGGTGGGTAGGGTTGACGTGTCGCTGGTTGGTTGGGTGTGGGAGTTTGTGGTTTTAACAGGTTTGGTCCCCAAGTTTTCCAACTCTTTCCACTTGGTATTAAAAGCTGTCAGCGCCCAGTTTTAGCTTTGTCCACTTTGGAAACTTGTCAAATTTGGCACAAAGTCTTCCAAAAACTTTTCCAAGGGTTTAAACTTGTATAAACTTGATTCCCAAGGGCTGGACTTGTAATATCTTCAAACATTAAGGATAATACTTGTACATTTGATAATTTGAGGGTCAAATGTGACAAGTTCTTCAAAGATGAGGGGCCATTTTTGCCAATCTTCAATTCTTCAAGGGTATTTTTGCAAATTTCCAAACTTGGGCCCGGTTCATTGTGCGACTTCGTTTCCCGTGTTCGTTTTTGATTGATTCTTGTGTTCTTTTGCCAATTCCTCAATATCCGTACCTAAAAATACACAAGTAACAAACACGAGCATATATTTGGTCTATTTTATGATATTTTATGCAATTTAAGGCCGTTTTGGACGATGAGACCATGTATAAAAGCAGTCTCATCAAGGATTGAAAAAACTGTGTTCGTTGTCTAGGTAATAAACCGTGTTCGTTTTCCAGGTAATAAAGCGCATATATCATTCCATTTTTGTTTGATAATATTTCAAGAATAATATGTAATGTTAAGTAAAAACGAAGACACTTGAAGCTTTGTTTAGGTTGTATATACATAAATTTTGTTTGACTTTTAATGTTTTTCATCTAGAGTTAGAAATAAATAACCGAAAGGACCGGGTTAATGCTACATACCATAAGGAAACCGAACGACCATCATATTTCAGCCACATCCGTTTTTTATTTCCGATGATCTACAGACGACTTTATACCAGATAAACATTTTTTATAATAAAATTTATTCTTTTTAATAAATTACAAAATTACTTTTACTTAATAATGTTACAATGATAAAAAAATTAAAAAACAATAATAGAAAACAATAACGATAAAGAAGAGAAATTACAAAACTTTGCTTTATATATAAAAAAATTTTCAAACACATACGCGTTTAGTTGGAAAACATTTTCTATCATTTTCTATTTTTTGTTTTGTAGAAAAAGAGAAGGGATTTCCATCTCCACAAAACACTTGAAAATTTACAAAACGCGTTTAGTTAGAGAAATATGTGTCTGTGTTTGTGTTTTCTATTTATCAAAACTAGAAAACATGTTCAAGTGTTTTTGTTTTAGGTTTTCGTCACTGAATTTACGTTTTCTTCGGTAAATTCACGTTTTCGTCATTAAATTTACGTTTTCGTCAGTAATTTTACGTTTTCATAAGTAATATTACGTTTTTGTCAGCAATTTTACGTTCTCGTCAGTAAATTTACATTTTCGTCAGTAAATTCACGTTTGGGTCAGAAAATTTCGGTTTTCGTCAGTATTTTTACGTTTTCATTAGTAAATTTACGTTTTTGTCAGTAAATTTACGTTTTCGTCAGTAAATTTACGTTTTCATTATTTTAACGTTTACCTCAGTAAATTTAATTTTCGTCAGTAAATTTACATTTTCGTCAGTGAATTTACGTTTTCGTAAGTAAATTTACGTTTTCGTCAGTAAATTTTACGTTTTCGTCAGAAATTTTACGTTTTTGTCAGTAAATTTACGCTTTCGTCAGTAAATTTATGTTTTCGCCAGTACTTTTACGTTTTCGTCTGTAAATTTACGTTTGCGTTAGTAAATTTACGTTTTTGTCACTAAATTTACGTTTGCATCAGTAAATTTACGTTTTCGTCAGTGAATTTACGTTTCCGTTTGCAATTTTAAGCTTTCGTTTGCAAACGTAAAAATTTTATTGTCGAAAAAGTAAATGTACCGACAAAAAGGTAAATTTGCTGACGAAAACGTAAATTTACTGACGTAAACGTTAAAATAATGACAAAAACGTAAATTTACTGACGAAAACGTAAATTTATTGACGAAAACGTAAAAACACCGACAAAAATGTAAATTTACTGACGAAAACGTAAATTTACTGACGTAAACGTTAAAATAATGACAAAAACGTAAATTTACTGACGAAAACGTAAATTTATTGACGAAAACGTAAAAATACCGACAAAAATGTAAATTTACTGACGAAAACGTAAATTTACTGACGTAAACGTTAAAATAATGACAAAACCGTAAATTTACTGACGAAAACGTAAATTTACTGACAAAAACGTAAAATTTCTGACGAAAACGTTAAAATAATGACAAAAACGTAAATTTACTGACGAAAACGTAAGTTTACTGATGAAAACGTAAATTTTCTGACGTAAACATTAAAATAATTATGAAAACGTAAATTTACTGACAAAAACGTAAATTACTTACGAAAACGTAATTTTACTAACGAAAATGTAAAATTTCTGTCGAAAACGTAAATTTACTGACGAAAACGTAAAAATACTGACGAAAATGTAAATTTACTGACGAAAACGTAAATTGCTGACGAAAACGTAAATTTACTGATGAAAACGTAAGTTTACTGATGAAAACGTAAATTTTCTGACGTAAACATTAAAATAATTATGAAAACGTAAATTTACTGACAAAAACGTAAATTACTTACGAAAACGTAATTTTACTAACGAAAATGTAAAATTTCTAGCGAAAACGTAAATTTACTGACGAAAACGTAAAAATACTGACGAAAATGTAAAATATTTGCGAAAACGTAAAATACTGATAAAAAAGCAAAATTTCCAACGCAAACGTAAAAATAAAGAGAAAATT
This sequence comes from Glebionis coronaria, assembly GCA_025667525.1. Lineage (NCBI taxonomy): Eukaryota > Viridiplantae > Streptophyta > Magnoliopsida > Asterales > Asteraceae > Glebionis > Glebionis coronaria. The sequence continues at coordinate 163,677,421 of CM046878.1, read as the reverse complement.
AGATATTTTGTGTTAAAAGGAAAACATGAAAAACAAAAAAAAGTTGTTTTCTTGTTTTGTGTATATAAGGGGAAAATAAGAATTTTGTGTTTTGTAGAGATATTTTCTAGAAAATGATGATTTGAACATGTTTTCTATTTTCTTTATTTTCTAGAAAACATTTTGTGGAAAATAAGGTGTTTTCCATCCAACTAAAGGCACTGTATTTGCACTTATCTTCTTCTTTTCACGAGACTCAGTCATCAACACTTGCCAATTACCATCTATGAATCACTAAAAGTCTAAAATCAATCCCAAATATTAATCACACAATCCCTAAAAGACCGAATGCACAATGACCGAATATTAAACCTAAACCAATAATAACCTATTTCACAAACAAAAAAACCCCATTTCTTGTTGGGAAAAAATGGTATTTTTTATTATCTTAATCTATTGTTTTTTTTTTCTCATTTGGTATTAATGTTTTGATTGATTTGTGTTAATTAGTGTCTATAAAATTTCAATTATGTGTTAATTAGTCTGTCTAGGAAACTTTTTAAGTTATTAATCCTTTAAGTTATTAGAACGAGTGCATAGTAGATTATAGCTCTGTCAATGTGCATATGACCCGGTACTTTCACAATCGAACCATGTTTTGATTATTAACATCTGACAGTAACCAATGCCAGAGTTTAATAGCATCCACATGAGGGGCAGAAAACCAGTGCAAAAGATTGGATACCAAACGACCGTCAAATACATGTGCTTGGGTTTCTGACCATTGAAACACTATCCTAAGACTCGTATAATCGACTGATACTTATGTTTCTTGAAGCTATTTCCTTAAATGTTATCTGACCATCAACTTGAGTATGCGGGTTACTATAAAATCATACACTGTCACCTTCTGGCTATCCTTTTAATTGTGGCCCTTTGAGACATCAATTGGGTATAGAATGGCCGGTTTTTCTGTTTGGATTCTTCGGGTTTAGAATTTTTTAAGGCAAAATTGAACAGACACATAATTTTAGTTCGGCTTGGTTAAGAATTTGAAAAGAAAAAAACCAGAATTGCAAAATTTTGTTAACTTTTTCATATGAATAATGAAATTCAAAGAATGTACAACAATATCACATTAATAAATTTAATTAATCATATGTTACAAATGCATCACCCAGAAACACTAAAGAAAATTGAATAATTTGATACTAAAAATCGAATATGATTGATCGCTAGCCAGAAGATTAAGGCTATACATTTCAAAAGTATGTGAGGCTGTGTATGTATAGCAAGTAGGTGCATAGTTAGGCATTGAGTAGGTGCACAGCGTATGCACATACGTGTAATGTTTTTTGTTTTTTTGTATGGAAGTAATAGAACTTTTTTTCTGTGATATAAGTGCGTAAAGTGGTTAAAATTCCCTTGCGTTAATGTTTTTGTCAACCTCGTGGTTTGGGATGTTGCATGCCACTTGTATTGAATGGTGAGACACTAGCACTTGGGCCGGGACTCTATTTTCTGAAGTTTGAGTTCAGCGTAGCTAGTTCTCGGTTCGGGCATGTTCTGCAAATGAGTAAATAACAATCAGGGCTTTATAGTGAAGAGGTTCATAGTAAATATAGATTGGTTCTAATAAGTTTTTGCCTTTTAAGTTGTAATGAGATAATATATGTGTTCTCTAGGACACCTTTTCCACAGAATGACAGTTCTGTATGATACCGGATTCGGGTTTAAGGGATACACGTTGTGTTTGTTTGCTTAGGACACCTTTTGACAATCCTTAGGTAGATAATTGTTGTTCCTACATATGCTGTTTTTAGATGAATCCAAGTTCCATAATCTGTTGCCTAGTTTTCTAATGCCGTCATTTGTAGCAATTAGAGTGTTTGGGGACTGTTGTAGAGTTGCTGATGCTAGCTGCTATATTTGCAGTTTGTATAGCTGCTGATGCTATGTTGCAACAAAATTTTCTTATATGTCTTTATCATATATAAACAGCTATCCTTTTATGTTCATTATTTATTTTTTTGTAACTTCTTTTTAGTCGCAACATAGCATCAGCAGCTATGCAAACTGCAAATATAGCAGCTAGCATCAGCAGCTTTACAACAGTCCCCAAACACCCTAATTGCTACAAATGACGGCATTAGAAAACTAGGCAACAGATTATGGAACTTGGATTCATCTAAAAACAACATACGTAGGCACAACAATTATCTACCTAACTAAGGATCGTCAAAAGGTGTCCTAAGCAAACAAACACAACGTGTATCCCTTAAACCCGAACCCATGACCTGAATCCGGTAACGTACAAAATTGTCATTCTGTGGAAAACGTGTACCAAGTTCTTTGAAACATCAATTAACTCAGTAGGCAATGTCTTGATATCGTTCTTGTCGTGGGGAGCCCAAGCCAAACGATAATTTCTCCCACAAATTTTTGGTATTAAGTGGAGTTCTGTAGCCTTGTCAGTGTCATTTCTCTCCTCTTGCCACTGCTTTTCGAAACCAAGATACCCTTTCGGTCCTAAACGAGGCCGGCTTATAAGTTTTTTTCCTCGTTCACTTGCTTGCGCATGCAATTCCTGCACGTATGAGTATCAAATGAATTATAAACATTTCAAACTTAAAATTATAACAAAGTAATACAAACTAAAGTGACAAAAACATTTTTTTCAGGTGTGTTTTCTTTCAGACAGAATTCTTCCCATACACGAGGCTCTATGAATGTCCATTTCCCTAATGGAGATATATTATTTAGTATGAATTTAACCCGTAGTTTGGTCTTGAATGCCTTCCATTTAGTACCACATGATACAAGTGTCCGTTTCTTGACATCATTATTTTCAAGCCTAAAATGAGCCTGCTTGATGTAGAGATAAAGCTTATTATATGCTAATACATTTATTAAATTAGAAGAAAATACAATGAATGATGGCAGATACCATACCTTGATATCTCACCACAGAAAGTCTTTTTCTTCCTTCGTTACATGGCTCCAACTATATTTCAGAATAGACATTAGCCTCCTGCTACGAGTTCCTAAATATTTTCCATACAAATATTGCCACTTGCCTACGGCTTGTCCAAATTGATTGAATTTAACTGATTCACCTTACGGAAGATCTTGAATTCTAGTGATTCCTCTTCTAATTCTTGGTTCGGGAGGGTCCTAAAGTGAAAGTATACAATTAGGCATTACAACTACACCATATACTGTTCCATGGTGCAGTCTTTTTACATCTGTAATGCCTAATTGTATACTTTCACTTTAGGACCCTCCCGAACCAAGAATTAGAAGAGGAATCACTAGAATTCAAGATCTTCCGTAAAGTGAATCAGTTAAATTCAATCAATTTGGACAAGCCGTAGGCAAGTGGCAATATTTGTATGGAAAATATTTAGGAACTCGTAGCAGGAGGCTAATGTCTATTCTGAAATATAGTTGGAGCCATGTAACGAAGGAAGAAAAAGACTTTCTGTGGTGAGATATCAAGGTATGGTATCTGCCATCATTCATTGTATTTTCTTCTAATTTAATAAATGTATTAGCATATAATAAGCTTTATCTCTACATCAAGCAGGCTCATTTTAGACTTGAAAATAATGATGTCAAGAAAGGACACTTGTATCATGTGGTACTAAATGGAAGGCATTCAAGACCAAACTACGGGTTAAATTCATACTAAATAATATATCTCCATTAGGGAAATGGACATTCATAGAGCCTCATGTATGGGAAGAATTCTGTCACAAAGAAAACACACGTGAAAAAAATGTTTTTGTCACTTTAGTTTGTATTACTTTGTTATAATTTTAATTTTGAAATGTGTATAATTCATTTGATACTCATACGTGCAGAAATTGCATGCGCAAGCAAGTGAACGAGGAAAAAAACTTATAAGCCGGCCTCGTTTAGGACCGAAAGGGTATCGTGGTTTTGAAAAGCAGTGGCAAGAGGAGAGAAATGACACTGACAAGGCTACAAAACTCCTCTTAATACCAAAAATCCGTGGGAGCAATTATTGTTTGGCTTTGGCTCCCCACGACAAGATGATATCAAAACATTGCCTACTGAGTTAATTGATGTTTCAAAGAATTTGGTACTCCAATCATTTCATTTTTTCATATTATTGTTTTTTTTGTTAGATGTCTTTTAAGTTTATGTAATGCCTAATAGAATAGGTACAATCAAGCAGAGAGTTGGCACAAGGTTCTAATGAATCTAAAGCGGGATTAGATCCCCTAATAATGGTGTTGGGACCGGCGCACCAGGTGAGTGGGGTATAAAAAAGGGATCGAAGGATATGTTAGGAAAAAGAGGACACATAAAAAAATGATATGATATTGAAGAGATACGGAATGAAGTTAGGCAACAGATGAAAGAAAACTCAAGTCAAGTGAGTTTTGGGAGGAAATGAGGGCGGAACTGAAGGCGGAATTAAGGAGTGAAAAGCAAGCTGAACATGCCGAGCCATTTTCACCAACGCAAGATGACATCCCTTGCTCGGGATAAGGAAGATCAGTCTTAGCTCGGCCACAAGCTTCGTAAGGAAGAAAATTCAACCAGATCATACTGAGGCAGTTTCATCAACCCTTGATGACAACCCGAGCTTTTGCATGGGGAACAATGTTATATCGACCAAAAGCATTATAAGGAAAGAAAAGCAAGCTGAACAGAATGAGTCCTGTTCACCAAGGCAAGTTCAAGTTGACGTTCCGACCTCGGTTCAGATGAGATCTAATCTTAGCTCGACCAAAAGCATTGGAACAAAGGAAATCTAGCTGAACAGAAGGCGTTATTTTCACCAAGGTAACATGACGCCCCAAGCTTGGTCCAGAGGAGGTCCAATCTTATCTCGACCACAAACATCCTAAACCTAGATTGCATAAAGGTAAACTCATTTTTTAAAACGCATTTAACTTTTTCTTTCATTATAAAACCACTGAGCTACTTACTTGATCCATGTTGGGTATGTTTTAATTTGTACTTTTATTATTTTTTTCACTACTTCCAACGTTTTGTAGGAGGAAACATACTGCTGTTTGTACATGCCTAGTTCAGTCTCAACCGGGGATAAGGTCATATGTGCTACTGCAAAAGTATATCCGAGTGGAAATGGTACTCTACATGGAAAGAAATTACTAAAGGGCCACATGAAGGTTTCTGTTCTTAAAGTTGTCGAAATTCATAGAAGTATGGAGCTCCCCGTGCCGGATTGGGGTCTCGTTTTCTTTTCCCTTGTATGAATTTCGACAACTTTGACAACGGAAACCTTCATGTGGCCCTTTAGTAATTTCTTTCCATGTACAGTACCAATCGGATATATTTTGCAGTAGCACATATGACCTTATCCCCGGTTAAAACCGAATTAGGCAGGTACAAACAACACTATGTTTCCTCCTACAAAAATATAGGAAGTAGTGAAAAAAATTATAAAAGTACAAATTAAAACATACCCAACATGGATTAAATAAGTAGCTCAAGTGGTTTATAATGAAAGAAAAAGTTAAATGTGTTTAAAAAAAATGAGTTTACATTAATCTAGCTTTACGATGTTTGTGGTCGACATAAGATTGGACCTCCTCTAGACCAAGCTTGGGGCGTCATGTTGCCTTGGTGAAAATAACACATTCTGTTCAGCTAGATTTTCCTTCGTTCCAATGCTTTTGGTCGACCTAAGATTAGATCTCATCTGGAACGAGGTGTCGGAACGTCAACTTCTGTTCAGCTTGCTTTTCCTTCCTTACAATGCTTGTGGTCGAGATAACACTGTTCCCCTTGCAAAAGCTCGGGTTGTCATCTAGGGTTGGTGAAACTGCCTCATTATGATCTGGTTGAACTTTCTTCCTTACGAAGCTTGTGGTCCAGCTAAGACTGATCTTCCTTTGGCCCAAGCAAGGGATGTTATCTTGGCTTGGTGAAATTGGCTCAGTAGGTTCAACTTGCTTTTCACTCCTTAATTCCGCCCTCATTTCCTCCCAAAACTCACTTGACTTGAGTTCTTTCATCTGTTGCCCAACTTCATTCCGTATCTCTTCACTATCGTATCGTTTTTTATTTGTCCTCTTTTTCCTAACATATCCTTCAATCACTTTTTTATACCCAACATCAGACCCGACTCCCTGGTGCGTCCCCCATGCTCTGGTCCCAACACTATTATTAGGGGATCTAATCCCCGCTTTAGAAATATTAGAACCTTGTATCAACTCTCTGCTTGCTTGTACCTATTCAATTAGGCATTACATAAACTTAAAAGACATCTACCAAATAAACAATAATATGAGAAAATGAAATGATTAGAGTACCAAGTTCTTTGAAACATCAATTAACTCCCATTCTTGTCGCGGGGAGTCCGAGCCAAAAAATATTTGCTCCCACGAATGTCTGGTATTAAGTGGAGTTTTGTAGCCTTGTCAGGGTCATTCCTCTCCTCTTGCCACTGCTTTTCGTAACCACGATACACTTTCAGTCCTAACCGATGCCGACTTATAAGTTTTTTTCCTCGTTCACTTGCTTGCGCATGCAATTTCTACACGTATGAGTATCAAGTGAATTATAAACATTTCAATATTAAACAAAGTAATACAAAATAAAGTGACACAAACATTTTTTTCAGGTGTGTTTTCTTTCTGACAGAATTCTTCCCATACACGAGGCTCTATGGATGTTCATTTCCCTAATGGAGATATATCATTTAGTATGAATTTAACCCGTAGTTTGGTCTTGAATGCCTTCCATTTAGCTGCAAACATAGGTTTGATATGATTAATCAGTTTGATTTAGGAAGCTGAGAGCTTTGAGGATTAGGGAGATTCTAGAATTTGTTATTAAGGTCGCTGAAAAGAAAAAGTTAGCATTTTTGTTGAAGAGAAGAATATTTATCCATACTATGACGCATTACGAGATAATTACTTGCATATAGCTTGTCTGTTTTTGTTTGAAGTTGTTCACAGTAATTTGGATTGTTAGATCTAGGATTTGTCTGATTCTATTCGTAGAGCCATGTGTTGTAAATAGACTTTTTCTTGCCTTGCCCATGACATCTGTCCGCAAATGTCGGTCATGTTATGTAACCCTTTTAATAGTTTAGTTAACTGCTAGATGATAGAATTCCGATATTAGAGGCATTTCCAAAATAGTTGTGGGGTTTAAGAAATGTATCAGCATAACTGTAGATTTAGCGTGTCTGTGTAGGAGGTGTTAACAAGCGTGTGATTGAAAGATTTGAGAAAGAGGCAACTGAGAAGTATGTGATGTTTGGTAGCTTTGTTGGTATTTGGACATCTAGCAAATTTAACTATTACGTCTTTAAGTTTTGTTCATATTGTTGATATTTATAAGCTAGTTGAAAACTGGCAAAAAGAGGAGCAGATATTAAATGGCATGTAGTGTTTCACAAAATGTAGTTGCTGCTAGTTTTAAGCTTCACTGTTGTTTGATGTTATGATAATTTTGAGTCGTTTTTGCGTGTTATGATGCGGATTCTTGTTATGGTAGTTTTGATACGGACCATGGTAATCCTATTGAATGATCTGCACTTGTTATGATTTGACTAAGATTTTACTTACAGTTGCTTGTACTGATATGTTGCTGCATAAATGAGTTTGGTACATTTTGCGATTTATGTGATTGAACTCTGTTTACAATGTTCTAAAATGAATCGTAGTTATGTAAACTCTAGAACTAGTTGATTATGTGATTCACTGTGAATGTAGTCGCTAGTTTGTTAAACTGATTGCTGTAAACGCAGATATTGAATGTAGATACGTAAACAGGGGTATTTAAGCTGATTAGATTAGATTAGGAATTATGGATGGGAGTGTGACTACTTCAGCTTGGAGCTCTTTTCATTTGGTTGGGTCAACTGATCAAGATTTACAATGACATAAATTGAAGTGTTTGGCTAGAGGCTAGAGAAGAGAACGGGAGTGTGAAATTTGGGAATTCTGTTAGATGTCACTGCAACAAGAGGTCAACATCCTTATTCTGTTGTTCTAAAATGTTACTTTTTCCTATATATGTTGCTAGTGTTTGGTTGTGCATTTTGAAAAGGATAACTCTAACCTAAGCACACAGAGGTGTTTTGTAAAAAGTGCTTAGAAGCTAGTTGCAACTAAGCTGATTCACATAGGGTAAAGTAGAATTACTATCTCATACAACACACTAATTTAAGTATATTTCAACTAATATTATGTTTTTAGAATACTTACTCTTAATTTATCTCTGTTGTTTAATTCATAAATCTTGAAACATCCGTTCTGCTAATATTTATCTAAGGTAATGTGTGCTTTCAAGTACCAACTATAACATGTTTTATTCGAAAATGAATGTGGCTGTGCTTGGCAAAGGGGGTGGACTAACAAGATCAAGATGGGAGCCTTGAGGAAAACGGATGTTTGTAACAGGAAAAGAGCCAGTTCAACTGTTCAAGGTATCCAACCATTTCTTCTGTTCTCAAAATTAGTAGATTTATGGCCATGTTTTTCAAAATTTTCCCTACAGCAAAAAAACATAAATTATAGGACGGGTTAGACGGGTTCACTTCGACCAGGATACACATTATAGTCGTGGTTTCTTAAACTTCATAAGCTTAGACAAACACCCATTTATCTCAAGTTGGGTTTACGGGCTTATCAGTTTGAGTTTTGTCCTTAAAAATAGCTTATAAGAGTATAAGACGGGTCAAACGGGTTCAGTTCGACCAGGATACACTTTTATATTAGCGGTCTCTCAAGTATCATAATTTAGACAAACACCCATTTAGCTTATTAAAGCCTTATCAAATAAGCTTAGAAAAATACCCATTTAGCTCAAGTTTGGCTTATGGGATTATCAAACCTAGGCACTGATAGTCAAAGTTCTTAAAGAGTCTGAAGCATCGGCTATCAAAGTCCCTTATTACTATTTTTGAGTAATGTGTTTTCTATCAAAGTCCCTCATAAAGAGACTGAAGCATCAGCTATGAAAGTCTCTTATAACTATATATTTTTATGTTTTTTGATGGGACTTAATATCATGCAGGTACAAATTTCAGAATAGACGATAAGAAAATTTCAAAGAGAGCAACCTATTAGAGATGCAATTGCAGTTAGGGGACAAGTACTTGTCAAAACACATGCACAACATGCACTGGAGGAGGCTGTGCAGATTGTCACGTACAAACACATAACAATTCACGGTGAAACTAAGAAAGAGCAACAAAGGCTTCTCTCTGCACGAACTTTTTCTTCAATTTTTTTTGGAGTTGTTTATTAATAAATATACAAAATACGTTACTTAACATGTTATAGATAAAGTAAAAAAAAAAAAATACAAAACATCAAAACAACAAGGACTTATACAAAATATGTTATCTCTAGTTTTTTTTGAAATGATTTGTAGTTATTTTTTGTTTTATCTTTTTAATGTTAAATGAAATAAAAAGCTTTTGATTAGAAGTTAAAAATAAAACACTGGTTTGTATCTTAAAAAACAATGTTTTTAACATGAATACATAGAGATATGTTGTTACATTCGCAAGACTAATTTTTATGCGTTTTATGTTATGAACACTTGTTTTATAGAGGAAACCAATCTCAGTTTGTCCAAAAGAATAGGGTTCTATGTACCCGATTTTTATTTGTGGGGTTTATAGTCTTTTATGTAGTAGTGGAGGGGTAGCGACTAAAATGATGGATCTTTTGAGTTGTATACAAATACTTATGCTCATATGTGATACATCAAATGAGTTTGAATATCATTTTTATTGAATATATGAGTTGTGCGGCTTATGGTTTATAATAAGTGTCGGACTATTCTTGCCCTCGTGTTTAAGAGTTTGATGTAGTTTGTATGTTTTGGTCTGGTTTAGCAAGTATGCATAACTTGGAGGTCTGAAGTGGAAAATGTGGATATATAAGCCTCGCCCATCTCTATAAGTTCTAATTTTTTCTTTCATATCATCTCTCTAAATGATATTTCTATCTTTAAAACTTAGTTTTTTAAGTAAGGTAATTGTTGTATTGTATTTTTATACAAAAAAATTATGTTAGAACTTGATTTTGTATTGATAGTTGATGATACGTAAAATCACGGGGTCCTACTTGTGCACCAAAATCGTTTACTCTATTTCATACGAGCGTACCATGAGTTCACCATCACTTGTTGAGTCGAGGATTAGTACGAAAGGCGCGTACCCTGGATACTACGTTAATTAATCGAGAGGTCGATAATGACTTTTTGGGTGGCGATTCCCATAAGGTAACTTCATATTGCACATGTAGTTTTACGCCACTTTTCCGAATTAGAATTGGAGGATTCCCCTTTAGAGGTTAGTAGTCTGCTAGAATGTTTCTCTTGTACTAATAATGGCCTTATACCTTACCTTTCAAGAGGCATTATTTAGCCTTTGCCAATATATTGTTAGTAGTAAAGAAGTGGTAGCTAGGCTAAATTATCAGAGCCTTTTGTGTGTCCCTTATGCTTCACAAATGCTTTCTATTTATAGTGAAATTTGGGCTAGGCAAGTTGGAGAATAATATCCAAATGGATGGAGTAAAAATCGTCCAAGTGATTTCTTTTAGAGAAGAATATATCTCAAGTTGAGCAACTTGCATTTGGTCTAGATGCATTTTATTTGCCAGGATATGAGATAGCACATCAAGCCCCCTAAGACTATACATTGTGTCAAGAACATATATGATGTATAGTCTTTGAAAATGACATTTCTTTGTAGTATCAGACACTTGCTTTTATTTTGCTCCAAGCACCTTTTAGGCCCCTGTTATATACAGTTTATCCTTGCGTCATCTTTGACCCTTACCACCACATATAGTATTAAGTTATTAATTATTTCCTTCAGGATATATCTGAGAATAGTGATGATTACCTCTACCCTTAGGCATAACACATCAACTATTTAGCCTTAACACATGTTTGCCTTTCATTCTTTTATAATCTACATGGCAAACATGAGTTTCCATATATATAGCTAGGATATGATGTTGGTATAACTGTGTAATGCACAACATGGATTATGCGGATGATGGCCATAATATCTGGTGGACGATCAATGAGAATGTTTCTCTAACATATGCTGGTAATTTTCCTTACCTTTGATCATGTCATATACTGCCAATCATGCAATTAGTTTTGGTCCCCATCCAGTTCCATCTTGTCTTTTCTTATTTGTTTATTTGTACTTAGGTACTGCTGGCTATGTTGCTGAAAGCACCGTTGAGCGTTCCGTTACTACCCTAGCTCCAGTGGCAGATCCTGGTAGATTCCTTCTGGCGATAGGGGCCTTTGATAGAGGTGTTGTACTTGAAGAGATCGATACCGAAGACCCGATGTTCCACAACGTTGTTTCAAGAGAGTGTCGAGATCGTGGTAGAGCCGGAGGAGGGAATGACCCAGTTGCAGAATGGTGGTACACACACTAGTGTGGTTACTAATAACTTCCAGCTGGTTCCTTACGATTCGGTTCTAAATAATTTGAACGGAGGGATGAATGCTAATTTTACCCCAATGGCTGATGTGACGCCGCCTTCTCTGTACGAGGATCTATATCGGTAATTACTTTCGACTAATCAGGAGTTAACGATCCTGGTTGGGGATCTGAGCAGAACGTAGGTGCAACGAACTTAACCGCATGTTGGAGACATGCGATAGATATAAGGGTTTATACTGTCGAGAGATTGACCGTCTTATTGCCTAGGGAGGGAGCTAATGGGCCAAGTTGGTGCGCTTAATTATGACATTAACCGCCTTCGCAGGAGGCGTACGGGTGGTCACCACTAAGATGCTATCCAAGCTTTATCAGTAATAAGTAATAGCACTGGTGGTTTTCTAAACGTAGGCAATTTTCATTGTATAGTGCAGCTACTCATGCGAATATGTTTGTTTTCAGTTTGTAAGCTCTTAGATGCCTATTAAGGTGCATCACCTGGTCGATGTGCGTTCATCGTTTGTGTACCCTTACTTATGAATAAAGACGATGTTTTTAATAATTAGCAATGCATGATCAATATTCTCCTTAATAAGCTATCAAGGAGAGACATAAAAACTCCTCGGGTTATAAGCAACTTCACGAAGTAGTAGTGTGGATTCTTTACCCGAATATTGTTAACCTGCTATAGGAGAGTCGACTTGTTTGTACAAGTATTCAAATAGTTACGAAATAGTATGCGATCTTATTTTCACGTCTAATCATTTGTTCATGGTGATCATATCAATGATATGATATGAGGTTTGCGTCTTTTGACATGCAATCTTGCATGATATTGGTATTGCCATGATGAAAGTAAAGAAGCTTAATTCATGATAGTATATCATGATGAGCACTAAATTAATTTGTAACTGGATGGTACGGAGTGAATATCACGTAGTGTTAACGTAGAAAAATGTTTTTTTGTATGATAGCTCTTTTTGAAAGATTACCGAAACAAATTTGACCTTGGTGCGTCATTCATGTATTTAAGCGAACATGGAAATCGCTTTATTGGCATATAAGCCACTTTTATGACATATTTTCATGTGGCAACGTTTTTTCGTCCGTGTTCATCCACATAAATACATGTATTTTTATCCATCTTATGTCGGGATGGTGATGCATCACGCTGGCTCTTATATAGCAGAAACTAGTTTTTATTATTTTGATTATTTACAAGTGAGTCGTGCTCACATATTGAAATTCTATACATTTTACACAAGTGTACTTGTTTATTGTCTAAAGAAAGAGAACGCTTTGAGCGATACTTTATTCGTACATTAACTGTGCGTGTTGATCGTTCATTTTTGTCGTTTTAAAAACGAAATTTTCAGAGATTGCTGATATGCCATGTCTTTGAGATAGGGCGGCCTTTCATATATGCTAACACGTACGTTCCTGTGCACTTGGCGCCAGTCACTTGGTATGGTCCTTCCCAGTTTGGGTCCAACTTTTTCTGTCCTTCTTGTCGGCTTGCCTTGTTTTTTCTTAGAACGAAATCATTGATTTTAAGGTGGTTGTGTCTTACTTTGTTGTTGTAGTATCTTTCGGTCTGCGTTTTATATCTTGTATTTCGCAGAAAAGCCAATTCTCGTCGTTCCTCCAATAAATAAAGGTTGAGACGAAGATCCGCGTCATTTGTGTCTGGATCGAAGTTGTTGATTCTGTAAGTTGGGAGACCTATTTATGATGGTAAGACGGCTTCCGAGCCATAGACAAGGCTGAAGGGCGTACATCCATTTCCCGCGCGAGTGGTTGTTCGATGTGCCCAGAGAACATTTGGTAGTTCTTCGACCCACTGTCCTTTAGCTTTGTTGAGTCTTGTCTTTAACCATTGTAGTATGGTCCAGTTTGTAACTTCAGTATGTCCATTAGACTGTGGATGGGCGACATATGTGAAGTTTTGCTTGATTTTAAGCTCTTCGCACCATCCTCGAAAAGGATTATTAGCAAATTGCTTTCCATTGACGCTGATGATTAACCCTGGAATACCAAAACGACAAACACCAAAATGACAAACGATGTTGCGCCATACGAACTGGAGTGTTTTCTGGCCAGTTATTGTGGCTACTGGCTTGGCTTCTACCCATTTAGTAAAGTAGTCGATTGCGACTATAAAAAATTTGAATCGTCTCAGGCATTGAGGAATGTTCCTAATATGTCGATTCCCCATTGGTAGAAAGGCCATGCGTTTGAGATGCTTGTTAGTTCACACTGGGGCTGGCGTATTGTCGGTGCATGTCGTTGGCATTTGTGACATGTTTGTACAATCTTTGTAGCATCATGGTACATGGTAGTCCAGTAATATCCGAGCCTTGCTTCTTTTTGAGCGATGCATCGTGCTCCCGCGTGGGCACCACAGACCCGAAGTGAGCTTCTTGTAAAACATAGCTTGCTTGCTGAGGCCCAATCCATCTTAACCATGAGGTGAGATACCCTTTCCTATATAGCACGTCTTCTTTAAGAGAATATTGTGGCGCTTTGATCCTTATTTTCCTCACTTTAATCTGGTCTTGTGAAGGGATCCAGTTCTCAAGTATTCTATGATCGGATCCATGCACGTCACACCTGTTTCCTCTACTAGGTTTATAGTTTTCACGTTGATACTTCTGCATGGAACAATCTCGACCAGAACACTTTTCGTTAAGTGGGCGAAAGATGAGGAAGCTAATTTGCTTAAGGCGTCCGCACGTTTGTTTTTTGAGCAAGGGATTTATGTTATCGTGAAGCTTTGGAAATGTTTTTGCAACTCTTGGACTTTCGACAAATATCTTTTCATTAGATCTTCTCGCGCCTCGTATAGTCCTTTTACTTGGTTTGAGATTAATGAGGAGTCGATGTATACGTCCAAGTATCGAGCTTCCATTTGAATTGCAAGTTCTAGTCCAACCACAAGGGCTTCATACTGAGCTTCATTATTAGATGTTCTAAACTCGAACCGAAGAGCATATGTTATCTCTTGTCCGTTTGGGCCGGTTAAGATTAACCCAACTCCTGATCCTTCAATGCTTGATGCACCATATGTGAATAGGGTCCACATAGGCAAGTTGTCTTATCTTGGTTCCTTGACAAAATTCCCCCATCTTGCTTGTCAGTCGTAGGGGATTCTTCCAAGAAGTCCGCAAGAATCTGACCTTTAATTGATGAGCGAGGTTAGTATATTATCTCGTGTTCTCCCAGTCCAATGTCCCATTTGGCTAAACGTCCGGAGTTCTCGGGCTTCAAGAGTACTTGTCTGATTGGTTGATCAGTTACAACACATATGGTGTGTGCTTGAAAGTAACGACGCAACCGACGTGCAACGTGTACCAAGGCGAGAGCTATTTTCTCTAGATTGGGGTAGTTGACCTCTGCTCCTTGCAGTGCTCCACTAACGAAATATATCGGTTTTTATACGTTCCCCCTGTTTGTTAGGAGAACTGCACTTATGGTTTTGGTAGATACTGCGAGGTAGAGAACAAGTGTCTCCCCAAGTTTTGGTATTGTTAATGCCGGTAAGGACCATAGAGGGTCTTTTAGTTACTGGAAAGCTACCTTTGCTTCGACACCCCACTGGAAATTTTTCTTGTTGAAACACCGTTTTTGCGTTTTAAAGAATGCTAAGGATCTTTCGACAGATTTTGAAAGGAAACGTCCTAGTGTCGCGAGCTTTCCGTTTAGCTCTTGAACTTCACGCAAGGTTCTTGGAGAGGCCACATTCATTATAACCTGGACCTTTTATAGGTTCGCTTGGATCCCTTCGTTAGTTATCATTTATCCTAGGAATTACCCGGTTTGTACTCTGAATGTGCACTTTTTAGGATCGAGTTTCATATTTGCTTTGCGGAGTGTCCCAATTGTTTTAAGTTACCCTAATTCTTACTTTTTATCACCATGTCATCGACATAGATTTCAATGTTCCTACCGAGTTGGCTAGAGAACATGTTATCCACTAGTCGTTGGTAGGTGGCCCCAACATTCTTAAGCCCGAGTGACATTTTTTCATAACAAAATGTCTCTTGCTCCATATGGAAGGAAGTTTTTTCTTCATCTTCTTTGGCCATGCGTATTTAATGATAGCCCTTATATGCATCTAGGAAACATTTGAGCTTGAACACTTCCAAGGATTCTATCTTTTGGTCTATTTCGGGTAGCGGGTAGCTATCTTTGGGGCAAGATTTATTTAAATTTGTAAAGTCGATGCACATTAGCCATGTTCCGTCTGTCTTTTTACCATCACAGGGTTCGATACCTACCTCGGAAAAAAGAATGGCTTAAGGATTCTCGCCTCAACAAGCTTGGAGACTTCCGCTGTAATTGCCTGACTTCGTTCTTTAGCTATGACTCGTTTATTGTCAAACAGGGAATGATCTTGGGTGAATATTAAGCTTATGTTCCGCGAGTTCTTACGGAATCCCAGTCATATCTGCAGGTGTCCACACAAATATATCTTTGTTAGAACATAAGAGCTCATGGAGTTGTTTCTTTAGCGTCTTTGAAATATTAGCTGAGATTGTTAACATCTGATCTAGGTGCACGTCATTGACTACTATGTGCTCAATACCTTCGGTGTTATTGCCTTCCTCTTGGAGTTTTCTTTTTCGAGAGATTTGATTACAAATATTTAATTGCAATCTTCGCTCCTTATTATGGCTATGCCCCTTTTCGTTTGGAATTTCACTAAACCGTGCAAAGTTGAAGCGACCGCACCGAGTTTCATTAGGATTGGACGCCCTACGATAATATTGTAAGGTGAGGGAGCCCTTACGATCATAAATTTTACCATTACCGTCTTGCTTGAATTCCCGAGATAGTCATACAGGGTAAGTGGCAATGTTATAGGCCCTAAAGACCACAATATCTCGCCAGCGAACCCGACGAACGGAGCAGTCGGTGACCACATTTTTTTCTTTTCTTCCGATGTGAGTTGTTCGAAGCAATGTTCGTACATGATTTCGGCTGAGCTTCCTCCATCTACGTAGATTCTGTGGATCTGCGTAGTTCCTACGTCCGCCGTGACAATAAGAGGGTCCTCACCAGTGCAATGTTCTAGGATTGGGTCTTCCCTGGAGAATGTGATGTTAGGAAATGAGCTGCTTGATCTTTTTGTTTTTTTCCTAGACACCGGATCACGTGTATATCGTTCTTTGTCCTCGTATCTGGGTCTGTCTTCCTGTTCCATTCTATATGCGGATCACGTGCATCTTTTGCCCCTGACGATTGATTACCTTGGTTGTTATTGTGAATTTTAGCTCCTTTAGCCAAGTGGGTCGTGCGTCCCTTTCGAACACAAGCCTTAATCTCTTTTTGAAGATCAATACAATCGTTGGTGTCTTGGTCGTGATCCTCATGGAACTCACAATATTTTGTACGGTCCCTTTTGTTAGCTGGGGAGAACATCTTTGGTGGCGGTCTGAGCATCGCCCTTCCTTCCGAGGTGGCAAGTTTTTCCACAAGGGGTTTTCTTAATGGAGTGTAAGTGTCGTGTTCAACCACATGGCTTTCCATATGTTGACCCGCTGACCTTGAAACGTGATTATCTTTTTTCCTTCGCGGGAGGTCTTTATACGTCATGTGTTGTTTTGTTTCCCGATGTGGTTCTCGAAGACGGTTCTCATTGTTAGCGTCCCTTGCTCGTATGAACTTGTGAGTTTGTGTAAATAAATCTTCGAGTGAAGTTGGTGGCTTTGTGATTAAATCTCTGAACAAACGTCTTGGGCGAAGCCCACTAATGAATGCTCTATATACCATGACATCGGATCGATCGGCCATGTGTAAGTTTTTCTTGCTGAATCGAGCCACATACTCTTTTAGTGGTTCATCTGGTCTTTCTCGTATGCCTAGGATTTCTGCCTGGGTTTTTTTGGAACCTTCGTTGCTACAAAAAGTTTGCTCTAAACTTGTTCATTAATTGGTGAAAACCATCAATGCTTCATGGTGCAAGGTTGTCGTACCAAAATCTTGCTGCCCTAGACAATGTGATGTGAAAGGATCTACACCACGTGGGTTCCGGGAGTTTGTGTACGTCCATCGTCCCCATAAAGACCGTCAGGTGGTCATCTGGATCTGTCATGCCATCATACGCAGGTAAGTTGGCAGGGACTTTGACACCATCCGACATGTCATAGTCCCGTATTTTTTTGGTAAATGGGGAGCCACCAGATTCTGCACATCTTTGTATGTTTCTTTAAATACAAAAGGCTCGTGGCAGAAATCGGTATTCTCCATCGGTCCTGCTTTTGTTGTCATGATGAGGGGTGTCGCTCCGACTGTGGCATAACGATTGGAGGGTCCCCCGCTGTCAGTGTCAACGAGCACATTCTCTTTAGATTTACTCGGAGGTAAGTTATTCGAATCCGAGTTTCATGGTTCTATGACCGATGGTTCCACATTTGTAAACACAGGTTGATGTGGGTTATCTTTAAGCTTTTTAGTAAAAGCTCTGTACATAGCATTCATGTGGTCGAAATTATGGACAACGAATTTCATTACTGGGTCTTCTTGGTCTGGTTCTAAAATCACGTCACTAGGTCTTGTTGCGTCATGAGTGATGGGTGTCGGCTCGAAGCGTGGGTCGCCTAGATCAACTGTTGTTCTCTGAGCAGGGGTTTGAAGTGGATCATCCACGCTCATGATTTTGTCTCCTTTGGTCGAGTAGAAATGTGGGTTGTTTTTACGGATTTATTTCAAATAAAATATGTTTCGGGTCCCAAAGCTGGCGCCATTTGACGATACGTAAAATCACGGGGTCCTACTTGTGTACCAAAGTCGTTTAGACTCTATTCCATAGGAGCGTACCATGAGTTCACCATCACTTGTTGAGTCGAGGATTAGTAAGAAAGGCACGTACCCTGGATACTAGGTTAACTAATCGAGGGGTCGATAATCACTTTTCGGGTGGCGATTCCCCTAAGGTAACTTCATATTGCACATGTAGTTTTACGCCACTTTTTCGACTTAGATTTGGAGGATTCCCCTTTAGAGGTTAGTATCCTGCTGGAATTGGAGGATTCGCCTTTAGAGGTTAGTAGCCTGCTAGAATGTTTCTCTTGTACTAATAATGGCTTATACCTTACTTCTCAAGAGGCTTTCTTTAGCCTTTGCCAATATACTGTTAGTAGTAAAGAAGTGGTGTCTAGGCTGAATTATCAGAGCCTTTTGTGTGTCCCTTATACTTCACAAATGCTTGCTATTTGTAGTCAAATTTAGGCTAGGCAAGTTGGAGAATAATATCCAAATGGATGGAATAAAAATCATCCAAGTGATTTCTTTTAGAGAATAATATATCTCAAGTTGAGCAACTTGCATTTGGTCTAGATGCATTTTATTTGCCAGGATATATTGAGAATATGAGATAACCTATCAATAGTTTAGGGTCGAGAGTTGTAGTAAGGTATGTTGTAAGTGTGTATTTGTATTTTTTTGGTGTTGTACCCATTTTACTATTGAACGAAACTCTTTTGTAGCAATGTTAGAATTACTTTTGCAAGCAAATACTCTTTTATACATTACAACAATACTATGTTCAATGCTCAAATTTATGTAACTAAAACATGCCAAAAAGAAAGTGCCCAACAAATTCTCGGATGAAAATATAATCACACAAATACCCACCGTCACAACGCGAGGTACGTGACTATTAGTTGTATACGAAACGGAAAATATGAATATGTATGATGCATTCAATTAATTAGATTAATAGATATTATTATACCTCTTGTAGCATGATCAGTTGATTGATTTAACGAAGCTTAAATGAATTCAATGGTTTCCCTTAAAACTCCATGAAACACTATGTGCTTTCAAAGTAAAAATCCTCTAAAGATATTCACACTACACTGTGTATCACCTGAATGCTAGTCTATTTCCCACAATCTTGCAACAATCAACCATTGTTTTGCTATATCAAAGATCAAACCCGAAATATTAATTAGTAATGGTGCCTGTTCTAGGTAGGAAAAGGGAGAGAATAATTTTGTGAACTATTTCCCATGTTATAAGATATGATCATTTCAATATAACGTTGTGGTTAGTTATACTTAACCACCAAAGCTTCTCTCTTTGTTGTCACCCTTCTTATCCAGCTCCCTTAACACATATGGGCTACCGATATTTCTTTGGTTTAGTCCATTTAACAAGTCCATCACTTATTAAATAGTGTCCCGTTAGTTAGTTAGCCTAATGACATAATTAACGCCCGTTAGTAAATAGTGAGATAATCAATGTGAATAACATAACTACTATAATCATATTACATACATTGTACGTATGAAACCTCAATATGGTCACTTATATCTAACAATATTATTCATTATGATATTAGCATTTCTAAAAAACAAGACAAAAAGCAAAAGACATCAAGGTGAAGTTAGTTTGCACACACTCACGCTAAAACTTTAACATTAATAAAACATCGTACAAGAGTTGAAATCGAATGTATACGATTGAATTCAAAAGAAAGTAGAAGCGCATAAGTAGAAAAAGATGCACACATAATAGGATGCAAAAATAAGGACCTAGAGGTGACAATTTGACAGTTGAGAAAGCACAAGGAAATTACAATATGGGATCTCATAAGGAGAAATGAATTTTTTATGAACCTTGCACAAATCAAAATCTCAATATCGATGATTACAAAAACTTTTATTTGGTCTATGTGAAGAGAGGAGGTCTAAGTTTAGTTCCATCTATCTTCAAACGCCACTATAAAAAAGTGCATTTAGCCACACTTTTTTCTATACATTCGTAATAATATGAACAATATTTTAAGTTTATTAACACATATAAATGTGTAAAAGAATAGTTACATAAATAAGTGTGGATAAATCTTATAAATCCACACTTATATTTGTTACAAATAAGAATCCACACATTGTAGTGTAGAAGAATCTCTAATTTCTTCACACTTTTAAGTGTGGACCCTATTTTGTTATACCATAATCTTACACACCTATTTCTATGGGAAGTGTGGAGGATTATGGTGTTACAAAATGAGGCCCACACCTGAAAGCGTGGAGAAGATAGAGATTTTTTTACACTACGAAGTGTGGACTTTTATTTGAAACAAATATAAGTGTAAATTTTCAAGATTTGTTCACGCTTATTTATGTAACTATTTTTACACATTTATATGTGTTAATAAACTTTAAAAGTTTTCCACATTATTTAACAGTGTGTAGAAAAAAGTGTGGTTAAATAAACTTTTTTTTTATGTTGGTGATTTTAGCGTCATCAATCATTTTGGTGTATGGTGATTTCTTTGAGACCAAAGGGTTCTTGAGTTAAGTTATAATGCAAGTAAGGAGGTGCGGAGTGCACGCTTGTATAAATTAATTAACTTGAATTCGGGTATGAAAAATGTAAAAAGTCGTGAATGTAAATCAATGGGCCTATAGTGACAGAATCCGTGGATCACTAAAGTGAATGTAGTGACAAATTCGCGGGTCACTAAATGGTCCATACATTTATGGTTAATGATTACAGTTAGCGACAGTTTTGTTGTTGCAAAACTGTTGCAGAAATCTGAATCATCATGGCTTTTCAGGAAGGGACACTTCGTTTGGCCACAACCATCATTTTTGGTTGGTCTTTCATCAATAATCAAGATGAAGAATCATAACATACAAAATTTTTCATGTTTTGGTCTATTTTTTGTGCCTAGAATTAAAGTGTCGTTCTTATCTTATCCCCATACAAATTTCATGTAACTCATGGCACAAGTAGGTCGAAATATTGTATTAGGAAAGTGTTTACACGATTCAATAATTTATCCAGAAATCTTTGATTATCACGACCCGAATACTAACATTTTGTAGTGAACTCTTTCCATTCACCTTAGCATGGGCATTTCAATGAGAATTTGATTTTAGTGACCGTTTCAAGAAAAATCTCGTGAATGAATTCAAGGTTGAAGCACTCCATGGAATTACACAATGGCCTCAAGTAAAAGGAAACGAATACACAAGTTCAAACTTTTCCAACCTTTGCTTGAAAGATTTGGGTATTCTAAGAGAACGATATAGGAATATTCTCAAGGTCGACAGTGAGAAGATACGGGGACTAGTTGCAACCAAGCTGATTCATATAGGGAAAAGTATAATTACTATCTCACACAACACACTAATTTAAGTATATTTTAAGTAATATTATGTTGTTAGAATACCCCGTGTTAATTTATCTCTGTTGTTTAATTCATATATCTTGAAACATCCATTCAGCTAATATTTATTTGAGGTAATGTGTGCTTTCGGTTACCAACTATAACATGTTATATTTGAAATGAATGTGGGTGTGCTTGGTAAAAGGGAGTGACTAAAAACATCAAGATGTGGGAGCCTTAAAGAAAATCGATGTTTGTAACAAGCAAAGAGCAAGTTCAACTGGTCAAGGTATCCAACCATTTGTTATGTTCTCAAAATTAGTAGGAATATGGTCATGTGTTTCAAAATTTTCACAACAACCAAAAAACATAAATTATAGAACATGTTAGACGGGTTCACTTCGACCAGGATACACATTATAGTCGTGGTCTCTTAAATTTATTAAGCTTAGACAAACACCCATTTATCTCAAGTTGGGCTTACGGGCTTATCAGTTTAAGTTTTATCCTTAAAATAGCTTATAAGACGGGTCAAACGAGCTCAGTTTGACCAAGATACACGTTTGTATTAGTAGTCTCTCAAGTATCATAATTTTAGACAAACGCCCATTTAGCTTATTAAAGGTTTATCAAATAAGCTTAGACAAACACCTATTTAGCTCAAGTTTGGCTTATGGGATTATCAACCTAGGCACTAATAGTCAAAGTTCTTAAAAAGACTGAAGCATCGGCTATCAAAGTCCCTTATAACTATATTATATATATTTTAAGCTTTTTAATAGGACTTAATATAATGCAGGTACAAATTCCAGAAGAGACAATAAGAAAATATCGAGAGGGCAACCTATTAGAGATGCAATTGCAGTTAGGAGACAAGTACTTGTGAAAACACATGCACAACATGCACTGGAGGAGGCTGTGCAGATTTAGTGCCACGTACAAACACATAACAATTCACTGTAAAACTAAGAAAGAGCAACAAAGGCTTCGCTCTACACGAACTTTTTCTTCAATTTTTTCGGAGTTGTTTATTAATAAATATACAAAATACGTTACTTAACATGTTATAGATAAAGTAAAAAAAATACAAAACATCAAAACAACAGGGACATACACAATATATGTTATCTCTAGTTTTTTTTGAAATGATTTGTAGTTATTTTTTGTTTTATATTTTTAATGTTAAATGAAATAAAAATCTTTTGATTAGAAGTTAAAAATAAAACACTGGTTGTATCTAAAAAAGATAGTGTTTTTAACATGAATACATAGAGATATGTTGTTACCTACATACTAGTATCTTTAATTATGTAAAAAGACCAATTTTCATTCGCAAGACTAGTTTTTATGCGTTTTATGTTATGAACACTTGTTTTATAGAGGAAATCAATCTCAGTTTGTCCAAAATAATAGGATTCTATGTAACTGATCTTTATTTGAGGGTGTTTATAGTCGTTTGCGTAGTAGTTGAGGGGTATCGACTAAAATGATAGAGCTTTTGAGTTGTATACAAATACTTATACTCATATGTGATACACCAAACGAGTTTGAATAACATTTTTGTTGAATATATGAGTTGTGCGGCTTATGGTTTATAAAAGTGTTGGACTATTCTTGCCCTCGTGTTTAAAAGTTTGATGTAGTTTGTATGTTTTCGTATGGTTCAGCAAGTATGCATAACTTGGAGGGATGAAGTGGAAAATGTGGATATATAAGCCTCACTCATCTCTAGGATTGATAAGTTTTCATTTTTTTTCATATCATCTCTAAATGATGTTTCTATCTTTAAAACTTAGTTTCTTAAGTATGGTAATCACTATATTGTATTATACAAAAACTCATGTTGAACTTGAATTTGTAATGATAGTTTAGGATTGAGAGTTCTCGTGAGGTATGTTGTAAGTGCGTATTTGTATTTTTTTGGTGTTGCTCCCATTTTACTGTTGAACGGAATGTTAGACATCCAGATTAGGGCGCAACCTAATTGTGGGCTTGGGTCCATTAGGGTTAGGGTTTCTTAGTGTTAAAGCTATGTATTTAATATAATACATATGATGTGTTATGTAATGATCATTTAATAATTCTATCAATTAAAGTCTTGTGATATTTTACGTGGCATCAAAGTCAATTTAGATCCACTAACGAAATTTGTTATCCTCCGGTCATCGGTCTACATGCCGATGATCCGGAGGGATCCTCATTATTTTTTGCTTAATTGTTTTTTTTGAAATTTTGTTTCTTGCTTCCAATTCATAACCCTAAACCCTAGCCGTAAAAAAAATAATTATGTTGAGTCGTTTTTTTTCTTCATCATCTATTGTGTTCGTTTTCGAAGATCTTTGTCGTTGAAAACAAAAGTTGATAATCAAATTGACGCTCCCTTCTAAAGGCAAAGCAAGCCACGCAAAGGAGGATGCCGCAAGCAATAAGAAACTATGCCGCCAAAACAATTATGCTTCAGCTACAACAAATAAAAAAGGAAGATGAGGAAAAACATCTGTTTTCAGTTTCCATTCCAGTTTGTCCGTTCGGAAGGCTCCCGTTCAAACTGTTAGGGAGTGTTAGACGGCTTAGATTAGGGCGCAACCCGATTGTGGGCTTGGGTCCATTAGGGTTAGGGTTTCTTAGTGTTAAAGCTATGTATTTAATATAAATACATATGATGTGTTATGTAATGATCATTTAATAATAAAAGTCTTGTGATATTTTACACGTAACTCTTTTGTAGCATTATTGGAATTAATTTTGAAAGCAAATTTACTCTTTTATACATTACAACAACATTATGTTCAATGCTCAATTTTATGTAGCTAAAACATGCCAAAAAGAAAGTACCCGACAAATATTCTCGCATGAAAATGTAATCACACAAATACCCACCACCTCAACGCGAGGTACCTGACTAGTAACTATATACGCAATGAATAATATGAATATCTATGATGCATACAATTAATTAGATTAATAGGGATTATTATACCTCTTGTAGCATGATTAGTTGATTGATTTAACAGAGCTTAAACGAATTCAATGATTTCTCTTAAAAATTCATGAAACAATATATTCTTTCAAAGTAGGAATCCTCTAAAGATATTCACACTACACTATCGCCTGAATGCTAGAATATCACACGATCTTGCAACAAACAACCAATGTGTTACTATATCAAAGATCAAACATGAAATCTTAATTAGTAATGGTGCCTGAACAAGGTAGGAACTAGGAAAGAGGAGAGAATATTTTTGTGAACTATTACCCATGTTATAAGATATGATCATTTCAATATAACTTTGTGGTTAGTTACACTTAACAACCAAAGCTTCTTTCTTTGTTTTCACCCTTCTTATCCGACTCCCTTAACACATATGGGCTACCGATATTTATTTGGTTTGGTCCATTTAACAAGTCCATCACTTATTATATAGTGTCCCGTTAGTTAGTTAGCCTAACGAGATTATTAACGCCCGTTATTAAATAGTGAGATAATCAATGTGAATAACATAACTACTATAATCATATTACATACATTGTAAGTCTGACACCTCAATAGGGTCACTTATATCTAAAAATATTATTCATTATGATATTAGCATTTTTAAAAAAACAAGACAAAAAGAAAAAGACATCAGGGTCAAGTTAGTTTGCACACACTCACGCTAAAACTTTAACATTAGCAAAACATCGTAAGAGAGTTGAAATTGAATGTATAAGATTGAATTCAAAATAAAGTAGAAGCGTATAAGTAGAAAAAGATGCACACATAATAAGAGGCAAAAGTAAGGACCTAGAGGTGACAATTTGACAGTTGAGACAAGACAAGGAAAATACAATATGGGATCTCATAAGGAGAAATGGATGTTTTGTGGACCTCGCACAAATCAAAATCTCGACGTCGATGATTGCAAAAACTTTTATTTGGTCTATGTGAAGAGAGGAGGTCCAAGTTTAGTTCCATCTATCTTGAAACACCACTATAAAAAAGTGCATTTAACCACACTTTTTTTATACACTTGTGATAGTATGAATAATCTTTTAAGTTTATTAACAGATATAAATGTGTAATAGAATAGTTACATAAATAAGTGTGGATAAATCTTAGAAATCCAAACTTATATTTGTTACAAATAAAAATCTACACATTGTAGTGTAGAAGAATCTCTAATTTCTTCACACTTTTAAGTGTGGACCCTATTTTGTTACACCATAATCTTACAAACCTATTTTTATGGGAAGTGTGGAGGATTATGGTGTCACAAAATAAGGTCCACACTTGAAAGTGTGGAGAAGTTAGAGATTTTTCTACACTACGAAGTGTGGACTTTATTTGCAACAAATGTAAATGTGGATTTTCAAGATTTGTTCACGCTTATTTATGTGACTATTTTTTTACACAGTTATATGTGTTAATAAACTCAAAATGTTTTCCACATTATTTAAGAGTGTGTAGAAAAAAGTGTGGTTAACTAAACTTTTTTTTGTGTTGGTGATTTTAGTGTCATAAATCATTTTGGTGTAATGGTGATTTACTGAGACCAAAGGGTTTTCGAGTTAAGTTATAATGCAAGTAAGGAGGTGCGGAGTGCACACTTGTATAAATTAATAAACTTGAATTCGGGTATGAAAAAGGTAAAAAGTCGTGAATGTAAATCAATGGGCGTATAGTGATAGAATCCATGGATCACTAAAGTGAATGTAGTGACAAATTCGTGGGTCACGAAATGGTCCATACATTTATGGTTAATGATTACAGTTAGCGACGGTTTTGTTGTTGCAAAACTGTTGCAGAAATATGAATCATTATGGCTTTTCAGGAAGGGACACTTCGTTTGCCGACAACCAATCATTTTTGGTTGGTCTTTCATCAATAATCAAGATGAAGAATCATAACATAAATTTTTCATGTTTTGGTCTATTTTTTGTGCTTAGAATTAGAGTGTCGTTCTTTTCTTATCCTCATTCAAATTTCGTGTAACTCAAGGCACAATTAGGGTCGAAATATTGTATTAGGAAAGTGTTTACACGATTCAAGAATTTATCTAGAAATCTTTGATTATCACGACCCGCATACTAACATTTTGTAGTGAACTCTTTCCATTCACCTTAGCATGGGCATTTCAATAAGAATATGATTTTAGTGAGTGTTTCAAGAAAAATCTCGTGAATGAATTCAAGGTTGAAGCACTCCATGGAATTACACAAGGGCCTCAAGTAAAAGGAAATGACTACACAAGTTCAAACTTTGTCAACCTTTGCTTGAAAGATTTGTGTATTCTAAGAGCACGATATAGGAATATTCTCAAGGTCGATAGTGAGAAGATACACGGACTAGTCGCAACTAAGCTGATTCACATAGGGAAAAGTAGAATTAATATCTCTTACAACACACTAATTTAAGTATATTTCAAGTAATATTATGTTGTTAGAATACTCAGTGTTAATTTATCTCTATTGTTTAAGTCATATATCTTGAAACATCTGTTCGACTAATATTTATTTGAGGTAATGTGTGCTCTCGATTAACAACTATAACAGGTTATATTTGAAAATGAATGTGGCTGTGCTTGACAAAGGGGAGTGACTAACAAGATTAAGATGTGGGAGCCTTAAAGAAAACCGATGTTTGTAACAGGAAAAGAGCAAGTTCAACTGTTCAAGGTAACCATTTGTTATGTTCTCAAAATTAATAGGAATATGGTCATGTTTTTCAAAGTTTTCACAACAGCCAAAAAACATAAATTATAGGACGTGTCAAACGGGTTCACTTCGACCAGGATACACATTATAGTTAAAGTAAAAAAAAATACAAAACATCAAATCAAAAGGACTTACACAAAATATGTTATCTCTAGTTTTTTTTTTGAAATGATTTGTAGTTATTTTTTGTTTTATCTTTTTAATGTTATATGAAATAAAAATCTTTTGATTAGAAGTTAAAAATAAAACACTAGTTTCTATCTTAAAAAATAGTGTTTTTGACATGAATACATAGAGATATGTTGTCACCTACATACTGGTATCTTTAATTATGTAAAAAGACCATTTTTCATTCGCAAGACTAGTTTTTATGCGTTCTATGTTATGAACACTTGTTTTATAGAGGAAACCAATCTCAGTTTGTCCAAAAGAATAGGATTCTATGTAAATGATCTTTATTTGAGGGTGTTTATAGTTTTTTGCGTAGCAGTGGAGGGGTAGCGACTAGGCATCGACTAAAATAATGGATCTTTTGAGTTGTATACAATCTTATACTCATATGTGAGACACCAAACGAGTTTGAATATCATTTTTGTTGAATATATGAGTTGTGCGGCTTATGATTTATAATAAGTGCTGGACTTCTTGCCCTCATGTTTAAAAGTTTGATGTAGTTTGCATGTTTTGGTATGGTTCAACAAGTAAGCATAACTTGGAGGGCTGAAGTAGAAAATGTGGATATATAAACCTCACCCATCTCTTGTATTGGTAAGTTTTCATTTTTTCTTTCATATCATCTCTAAATGATGTTTCTATCTTTAAAACTTAGTTTCTTAAGTCTGGTAATCACTATATTGTATTATACAAAAAATCATTTTGAACTTGAATTTGTATTGATAGTTTAGGGTTGAGAGTTTTCGTGAGGTATGTTGTAAGTGCGTATTTGAATTTCTTTGGTGTTGCACCCATTTTACTGTTGAACGGAATGTTAGATGGCTAGATAGGGTGCAACACGATTGTGGGCTTGGGTCCATTAGGGTTAGGGTTGCTTAGTGTAAAAGCTATGTATTTAATATAAATACATATGATGTGTTATGTATAGATCATTTAATAGTTCAATCAATATAAGTCTTGTGATATTTTACATGGTATCAAAGCCAGTTTAGATCCACCAACAAAATTTGTTATCCTCCGGTCATCGGTTTACATGCCGATGATACGGAGGGATCCTCGTTATTTTTTGCTTTATTGTTTTTTTTTGAAATTTGGTTTCTTTCTTCTAATTCATAACCCTAAACCCTAGCCGTAAAAAAAATAAAATGTTGAGTCATTTTTTTTCTTCATCATCTATTGTGTTCGTTGTCGAAGATCGTTGTCGTTGACAACAAAAGTTGATAATCCAATTGACTCTCCCTTCTAAAGGCAAAGCAAGCCACACAAAGGAGGATGCCGCAAACAATAAGCAACTATGCCGCCAAAGCAATTATACTTCAGCTACTACAAATAAAAAAGGAAGATGAGGAAAAGAAGCTACTTTCAGTTTTCATTCCAGTTTGTCCGTTCGGAAGGCTACCGTTCAAACTGTGAGGGAGTGTTAGATGATTAGATTAGGGCGCAACCCCATTGTGGGCTTGGGTCCATTAGGGTTAGGGTTTCTTAGTGTTAAAGCTATGTATTTAATATAAATATATATGCTTTGTTATGATTTAATAATTCTATAAATAAAAGTCTTGTGATATTTTACACGAAACTTTTTTGTAGCATTATTGGAATTAATTTTGCAAGCAAATATACTCTTTTATACATTACAACAACACTATGTTCAATGCTCA
This sequence comes from Glebionis coronaria, assembly GCA_025667525.1. Taxonomy (NCBI): domain Eukaryota; kingdom Viridiplantae; phylum Streptophyta; class Magnoliopsida; order Asterales; family Asteraceae; genus Glebionis; species Glebionis coronaria. Next base: position 163,648,365 of record CM046878.1, on the reverse strand, counting down.
ATTGTATGTAACTAAAGCATGCCAAAAAGAAAGTACCCGACAAATATTCTCGCATGAAAATATAATCACACAAATACCCACCACCTCAACGCGAGGTACTGTAACTATATACGCTTTGAATAATATGAATATGTATGATGCATACAATTAATTAGATTAATAGAGATTATTATACCTCTTGTAGCATGATCAGTTGATTGATTTAACGGAGCTTAAACGAATGCAATGATTTCCCTTAAAAATTCATGAAACAATATATGCTTTCAAAGTAGGAATCCTCTAAAGATATTCACACTACACTGTATCACCTGAATGCTAGTCCGTTTCCCATGATCTTGCAACAAACAACCAATGTGTTGTTATATCAAAGATCAAACCTGAAATCTTAATTAGTAATGGTGCCTAAACAAGGTAGAAACTAGGAAAAGGGAGAGAATAATTTTGTGAACTATTTCCCATGTTATAAGATATGATCATTTTAATATAAGTTTGTGGTTAGTTACACTTAACCACCAAAGCTTCTCGCTTTGTTTTCACCCTTCTTATCCGACTCCCTTAACACATATGGGCTACCGATATTTATTTGGTTAGTCCATTTAACAGGTCCATCACTTATTATATAGTGTCCCGTTAGTTAGTTTACCTAACGAGATAATTAACGCCCGTTAGTAAATAGTGAGATCATATGTGAATAACATAACTACTATAATCATATTACATACATTGTAAGTATGACACCTTAATAGGGTCGCTTAAATCTACCAATATTATTCATTATGGTATCAGCATTTCCCAAAAACAAGACAAACAAGTAATGACATCAGAGTGAAGTTAGTTTGCACACACTCATGCTAAAAATGTAACATTAATAGAACATCGTAAAAGAGTTGAAATTGATTGTATAAGATTGAATTCAAAAGAAAGTAGAAGCATATAAATTGAAAAAGATGCACACATAATAGGATGCAAAAGTAAGGACCTAGAGGTGACAATTTGACAGTTGAGACATAACAAGGAAACTAAAATATGGGAGAAAATATGGGATCTAAGAAGCAATGGATGTTCTATGGACCTCGCACAAATCAAAATTTCGATGTCGATGATTTCAAAAACTTTGGTTTGGTCTATGTGAAGAGAGGAGGTCCAAGTTTACTTCCATCTATCTTCAAACGTCACTATAAAAAAGTGCATTTAACCACCCTTTTTTATACACTCTTAAATAGTATGAAATTTTTTTTAGTTTATTAAATATAAATGTGTAAAAAAATAGCTACATAAATAAGTGTGAATAAATATTAAAAATCCACACTTATATTTGTTACAAATAAAAACCCACACTTTGTAGTGTAGAAAAATCTCTAATTTCTTCACATTTTTAAGTGTGGACCTTATTTTCTTACACCATAATCTTACACACATATGTTTATGAGAAGTGTAGAGGAATATGGTGTCACAAAATGAGGTCCACATTTGAAAGTGTGGAGAAGTTAGAGATTTTTCCATACTTCACGCTTATTTATGTAACCATTTTTTACATATTTATATGTGTTAATAAACTCAAAATGTTTTTTACATTATTTAGGAGTGTGTAGAAAAAAGTGTGGTTAAATAAACTTTTTTTGTGTTGGTGATTTTAGTGTAATCAATCATTTTGGTGTAATGGTGATTTACTTGAGACCAAAGGGTTTTCAAGTTAAGTTATAATGCAAGTAAGGAAGTACAGAGTGCATGCGTGTATAAATTAATTAACTTGAATCCAGGTATGAAAAATGTAAAAAGTCGTGAATGTAAATCAATGGGCCTATAGTGACAAAATCCGTGATCAAAATAATTTTGTTTAAAGTTCTATTTTTGTCAGAGGGCAATATGAATATTCTATCATGTTCCATCAACACACTAAACTAAAGTGAATGTAGTGACAAATTCGTGGGTCACTTAATGGTCCATACATTTATGGTTAATGATTACAGTTAGCGACGATTTTGTTGTTGCAAAATTGTTGCAGAAATATGAATCATTATGGCTTTTAAGGAAGGGACACTTCGTTTGCCCACAACTATCATTTTTGGTTGGTCTTTCATCAATAATCAAGATGAAGAATCATAACGTACAAAATTTTTCATGTTTTGATCTATTTTTTTTTCCTAGAATAGAGTGTCGTTCTTGTCTTATCGCCATACAAATTTCATGTAACTCAAGGCACAAGTAGGGTCGAAATATTGTATTAGGAACATGTTTACACGATTCAAGAATTAACCAAAAAACTTTGATTATCACGACCCGAGTACTAACATTTTGTAGTGAACTCTTTCCATTCACCTTAGCATGTGCATTTTAATAAGAATATGATTTTAGTGATCGTTTCAAGAAAAATCTCGTGAATGAATTCAAGGTTGAAGCACTCCATGGAATTACACAATGGACTCAAGTAAAAGGAAACGACTACACAAGTTCAAACTTTGTCAACCTTTGCTTGAAAGATTTGTGTATTCTAAGAGTTTGATATAGGAATATTCTCAAGGTCGACAGTGAGAAGAAACGGGGACACGTTATGTTTCCATGAATGTACGGAGGGCAAGCAACTTGAGATATTACTTCAACTCACGAAAATCTAGAAACGCTTGAATCGGATGATATAGAATTCATGAAAGCGGCTTGAAAGAAGCGCTTAAGGAATTCATAGAAGCTAAGGTTTCATAACGAGAGTTAAAGACTTGCAACTCAACGATTTTGGCTATGAGATGAAGTTTCATTTGACAAGACAACGACTTATTGTGCTACGAATAGATTAAGTCATGCAACCTTACACCACAATTCACGAACCATGTTTGGGGTTAGTTGCGACAATGAAAAATTTGAAATGAAGTTCATGGATATTCATGAAATCATGGGGAGTTTTCCACATGCACGTTTGAAAGGGTTCGTTGAAGGATATGCGAGAAGTTAGTTGACAACAATTTGGACAAGATTGAACCGAAGTTGACTCGTGAAGAGGTCCCAAACCTTGGAAGGATGAAAGTTTCGATACTAACACGCCTAGACACTCGTGAGTAGATGAGGACTGAAAGCTATGTTTGAGCTCGAAATCTACATCAAGGTATAGTATCATCGGCATGGCCCGATTGACCATCCCGTACGGGGAGATTGTTGTCTTATGAGGTGATGACCATACCTCACTTGTCTAGGGGTGTTTTAGTTATTTATATATACTTAGTAAAACTAGTCAAATATGTGTGCTAGGCTATAAAACACCCGTTATATCAATATCGGGGTGGAATTCTCGTATAGGTTGTAGCTTGGTCCGGATACTCTAACTAATAGAATTATCCCTTTCTTTCTATCATCTCTATAATTTTTTGCACTTAGATTTCCATATTATCGTGACCTACACTTTTATCTCACGATGAAACAAGGTTATGCAAAAACAAAAGTATGGTTTCTTTTTTGATCAAATCATTACAGTAGTAGACTAGAACGAAAAGTTTAATTGATCTTATTTTCTGTACACATCTAGCATATATGTATTAAAACGTGTAATAATGGTTAAAAAAATGGCTTGCTTTTGGGGAACTTACCGTTTATGAGCCCATCTAGCATGTTCAGTTTTGTTTACAGATTGGATATATTTTTAATCAAAACGTAACTAAGAACCCGGAACCTTTTCTAGCTGCATAAAATACTATAAACTAAATTTACATAGTAGATGCAGCAGATAGAAAACTCGTATAAGATTTACAGAACTTGTAAGTTGATTGCCTAGAAGACACACTCACACGTGCTGAAGAGCACATTAAAGTATTGTAGAGGAGCCTAAAACCCGATTATCGCTTCATTGTATTCTAAATGATTTAAACTTACATTCACGGTAACAGAATCTTACCTCCATGGTCCATTGTACTATGTTACATTATCTTCGTTTAAGTCTTTCCAGAAAAAATACGAATAGTTGTGACCTATAAACCCAGTTACCATAATTATAGCCATTTTCATATAGTAAACCTAGCTTGCAGACTAAATGTCCGTTACTTATTGGCGATGACAACTTAAGAATACATCTAAATAATTGAATTTGGAGAATCTCGGATAGTTGCTATTCTTATGAGTTAGAATGCCAAAAGAAATTATGATAGTTTCAATAACTACAAGAACAAAAAACATAATTATCCAAAGATTCCAAAGTTTTGATATAGTAATGGTAAGTTTTTATGGCTTTTAGCACACAAGTAGTCAGAGATGTAATCATGTAGATAAATATGCATAGTTACAAGATAAATTTAACTCAACGAACGGAAAATTGTCTGATGAAAGAAAGGTGGAAACAGAGATGGGGTGAATAAATAGTCTTAACCAAGCTAATCTGGAAATCAAGTATCAGAAGATGTAATCTGGTAACAGTAGAGGAAATCTTGCAATTTCAAACACAAGTGAATTGCGTCTCGTACCTCCCATTCTACAAGTTAAACAGAATACAAGAACTTATATTATTCTCCCGGTTAAAATAAAAAAATGTTAAATAAGAGTGATATGATAGACATATATATGGTAATTAAGACAATTATAAGACAAACCTTTCTTGGATAAATACCATAGAACCCTCGACAGATCCTGGTAGAGCCGGGCAGCTTACGTACCCCTCGTAAATAATTTCTATATCACCATCGGCAACTAAGAAGATTGTCTGTCCATAAGCAAACAACATGCATGTAAGTAGATTTGAAAGCACAAACCATAAATCTAACTTTTTATATTCTTTAAACACATAAGACAATTCAGTTTTAAAGATTCCCTCTTTTTGCCAAGATTTACTATATTCATTTGCATAAAAATTACAATATATTCCATTTTCATAGTAGTAGTCCATGTATGCGAAGGACAACGTTCCCCTTGTTTCAACAATGTAAGCAAAAAAATTGTAGATTTTTCAAAAAAGAATTCATGATGTACACAATACCATGAGATTAGTGCAAGAAAAAAGATAAAGGAACTTAACATACCTTGTCTATCATAAATTGTGCATTGATCTCTCCAACAACATTTTGATTGGATTTGATAATCAAGTGTAGTTGGGATAGAATGTTGGAATCAGAGAACCTTCGATAGTCAACATATCCCTCAGGTTTAAGTGACAGACGAATTGAATATGCGAATACATATTTCTCAGTTTCTTCTGTAATTTCACTTGCATCCGGTTGAAATACAGCACAGAACGAAGTCTGTAATGAATTAATATTTCAGCTGTCACCAATAGATCGATATACACAGAATGAAAAAGGCAGCATGCAGCAACAATATGAGGAATCAAAAACCAATAAGAAAAGCCTTATTGGTGATGTAAAGGGAGAAGGGTTATAGTTACAAAAAAATGGCTTATTAATTGAATTATGAATAATCTTAAATAAAAGAGCCATTGTATTTCTTTTTCCAATTTTGATAGAGTCCAATTGGGAACTTAAAAGCTAAGATGCAACTGAGGCGGTTTAGAAATTAGATGTCACTATTTTAAAGATTAATACATAAAACATGAGAATTAAGCGAAGAACTAATATCATATGTACCCTAATATTACTGCAAGAAAAACTGTTCCTAATATTACCAAGGAAAATGAACCTGGATCGAACTTAAAAGTCCAAGATTTTGGTAATCCTTGAGCATAACCAAGTGTCACTGTTTATAGGTTGGTCACACAATGATTTTGGGGCATGATAAGCATCATAGCATGTTTTAAGTTCAAAGTAAACCCAAAAGCACATCTAATTACTCTCTAACAAAGGTGGGGACCTCACTGTCAAAATCGAGGGCCTAGTCATCAGCCGAGCCGAGGGAATTAGTGGCATAGCCTGGCCTGATATAATAAGGTGATGTGGGCCTGTCCTGTCCTGAGGAACTAGTCGACCCTGGCATGGCCGTTGAACACCAGTGGTATCTAAATGCCCTTAAATGGACAGTTGAGTTTCACAGGAAACCATGGCACTCCACTCAAACACAAAAATGCAGTGACCAAATAAGTTATTCAGTGCATCAACTAACGACAAAACATACTACTAAACACTAATAGTTCACAAATATAAACAGATAAACAGTTAGAGGACATGCATGAATGAGAATAAATTACAAAACACCTGGTGCGGTCATGCTACAATTACCCACAAAAAGCTAACACATCATCTAAGGAAGAACCAGTGCGGTCTTTATGGGGAATATTAGGAATGTATAGAAAGGAAAATCGATATGCTGCCATAAATAGTGGGTTATTCTTAAAAAAAAAATAATTTTTACAATATGATCACACAAAAAGAATTTGACAAAAAGATAAATAAACATATACAGAAAGTATTAGATTGTTGCGGAGAACAAGGGACTAGATTATTATAAAATGTCTAAAAAACAGGACCATATATAGTGAGATATGATCGAACATAAATGCTTAGATTAATTTTACACAATGGCAGACCTTGGGAGTTCCCGGTGTATACAACACGGATTCTTATCCGTTTTGTTATGTTTTGGCAAATTCCAAAATAATCCAAATTTTTTATGCACCTAGTACGTACCAATAGAACTTACAACTTACAAGTATCTCTGTTTAGCAAGCCTATCCATATAACTTAAAAAGGTGTGCACGTAGTGATGTTAGACCTCCCGTTATTGTGGCACCCTTCAACTGCGAAAGATCCCTTGTCACACGTGAAGGCCATGACAGAGGTCCAGTGTTGGCACACGAAGGGGTGAAAAGGGTGTTGGTTAGGTGGTCTCCTTCACTGAACGGAAAAGAAGGAAATGAAAGGAAAAGATTTTGTTTTTGAGTGTGTGTAAGTTTGTATTAAGTGTGGTATTTTTATGTGTTTGGTTAGGTGAATAACCACTATACCCTCTAAATGTGTAATGGTGGGTAGTGTCTTAATAAACTGATGTTCCGCTCAAGTAGAGGTGATGGTCGGGGTTACCATTAATTAGAGAAACATGTAGGCTCGTTATGGGGAATATAAGGGACAAGCTAGTGTAAAACTGCACAGAAGTGATACATCCGACATGTTTTAATTTAGAAACTCATTTAAAAGATGAAATTAACCATCATAAAGAATTTGATAGATAAATCCATCTTTAACAACGACGTACCTGACCAACACTTGTAGTTGATACTGAACAAAAGGAAGGGTCCTCTGGAAATAAATCGATTCTTTTAATACTTCCGTCCTGGTGTGGCCTAATAATCCCGATTTCAAGGCGGCGGACATGTTCTTCTAACCATAGCAACATGCCATCTTGTTTGGACCCACTTTCGGAATCATGTTCTAAAGTTATCAATCCATTTGGTACACATGGCATCAGTTCTTCACTGGATACCATATTATTAGTACCTACGAAGAGTTGGCCCTTCTCACAGTCAAGAAGAAATAACTTTTCTGTGTAACCCAAAGAAGATGCCACCATAATATACCTTGCACCATCAACCCATTCAAGTTCTTTTGTCTCTCGGATTACAATATTTAACGGCAACAAGAAAACGTTCACAGTATAATCAGCAAAAATATAGCCTCCAAGTAGCCCACATAAATTATTCCTCACGTTTCCCATTATTTCATCATTTGAAAACTCTTGTCCATCACAAAAGCGGTAAAGGACCCTCGTAGGAAGAGGCAGTTTCACATTCAAAGACTCTTCTAACTGATTTATTTCATCCTCGGTTGCGCCTTTACGAAGAGTGGGCAGAACCGCGGAGAAGTTATCTGTTAGCCAGCTTCTAATTCTACCCCAGACATTATTCACTCGTCTAACAAGGGGCCATGGATACATACTATATGCTTCTCTCCATGCTCCATATGCGGCCTAACGATGGAAGATAATAAGAAAATAAACATAATTAACATACCGTAGATCATCAACAATATGTAAAATGTTTTACTATGAAACATATTAAAAGCATACACTTCCTGACACTATCAGTATATCAAGGCCTCAATGGGCCGCAACATATACACCAACAGTTAAGCGGGGTGCCTGGATTGATCGAATCGTGTTTTTCTGTGACAAATGGGACACTGGTAATATTTATCGATATATCTAATTACATTATTTGGTAAAGATGCTTTGAATATGCATACAGTTTCAATTTGTTTATCCTAAACATTTCCAAAACTGATTGGAGTTGTGTATGACCGAGTCAAAACGGTTAACCAGTTTCTATAAAAAGTGATAATGATTATTTAGGGTTAAGTTACACAAATTAAATAAATAATAAAACCACCAATAATAATCTTTAAAACCTAAAACCTAGCTAGGGCTTTTCCAATGACAGACAACATCTACAAATATATCTGAAGGGTCAACTTTTTATCCAAATGTTCTTCATAAAAACAGATCCAAAATAGACAAGCTAGCAAATTTAACATATACTCGCACATAAGACCTATTAAAAGATTATATCCTGACCTTAAAAGAAGGACACAGATTGCCTTGCGGATCGATTGGTGAAGATAGATTTAATTGTTGCTTACAGAAAGATGACCAGATTGAATCATCATGAGCAAAAGATTTAAAATATTTGTTGACACATGCAACTGATGCTACTTCTGATGGATTGAGTTTTGTTATGATGATGTGTGTTGCTAATTCTCCCACGCTTTCTAAATCTGTTTTGGATTGCTTTTTTGACATTGTTGTCTGCACCCAAACACACACTTGTTATTCTGAGGAGAAAGAAGAAAGGGGAAGCGGGTTGAACCTAGTAATGACTCCTTGTCCAAATACAAATATTTGAATTTAAATTGTTCAATTTGTTGGTATAAAAGTTACTGTACATAATTTACGAAATTTTGTGGTGACTCCACATGTCTAAATGGTTATTCTTCTTAATTCAATGAATAAGATTAAATCAAAAACCCAATTTTGTCAGGATATGTGATCGTTTAGCCACCGGGATTCAGTGAGTCTACCAGGGCCGCACACTCAACACGGAAAACACACTTTATTAAATGATTATTTACACTACTTTATAAAGCATTTGAGATCTTCTTAAAATAGCAAAGATGAAAATTCAGACTTTTTTTCTTACTAAATAAAGCAAGTTGTTGATATTTTCATCAACATTACATATTATAACACTTTCTAACAACCTTTTGTAACAAACTTTTGTAACAACATACTTAAATAACATTTTTTCTTTTAAATTAAAAAATCTTTTTATTTTTTTATTATTTATATAATCTAATTTCACCATATTTTTTAAAATTTTATGCTCTTTAATTAAATATCCATTTTGCTATATTTTTATTAACTATCAATTTTTTTAAAATTTAGAGGTTTTTTTTCGATTTTTTACAACTTTAACAATACAATTTAATGGATAAGAGATTAATATTTGTTAGCCTAAAAAATGATTATGAGTACTCGCCGCCGCATTGCGCGGGTTCATGCTAGTTATTAATTAAACGTTTAATAAAACTTCACTTAATTGTTTAATTAACGTTAGTTAAATTAGTTACTTGTTAACGTGAGCGCGTAATTAAATTAGAAGGGGTCAAAAACTCGATTCTGGAAACCCTAGGACCATGGGCGGCCGATTATACCCAAAGGGGTTTCTAGAAGTTTTTTTTGATATATTGTTAAACTAAATAATTACTATATCTAGTTACCTTGGACTAGGGAACAAGAAAGCTAAGGAGGTGGAGAGGCTATTAATACCACCAATGCGCCTCATTATTTTTGTCCCCATATTTCCTTACTACAACCGATTTTCGGTTCAAACACCCTCTCCAAATCCTAAATCACCGAAAGTATAAACCTTTGCATGATCGGCTGCCTTTTGGTACTCCCTTGTTAAGTAACCAAGCCTTATACTAAACCCTTGGTACTATTATCAAGGTTTAGTGTGGTTCGTCTACTACACAAAACCTATTAGGGTTTTCGTGTGATTTGGTTATTATCTTATAACGTCTACAAACTGATCCTTACGCAATCCATAATTAGGGTTTTTGATCTAGGGTTTCTTGTTACAAGATCTACACAAGTTGTTCAAGAAGTGAAGTTACTACTAGCATCGTAGTCATTGTTCGTTTGACGTGTCGTGTGAGCAAATGATAGAGACGGTAATTTAACCGTTAAAGTTTAAGATCAAGATAAAGCTCCATTACTTGATTTATTCAATTAATTAAAGGTTACCTTTAAATTGTTTTTATTTTTCATGTATGTTATACTAAAACTATTCCGTTACGTACTCGTAGTTAATGTTTAACTAGTATTCAAAATCCCAACAGTGGTATCACGAGTCATCGTATGGCATTCATGGGTTACACATAAACTGAACGCGCTAGATCCGATCAAATACTCGCTTTATTTATTTTTCTATGGAAATAACATGTTCTTGCCATAAAGCTTTGATCTTGATCTAAATCTATTAAAATTGGGTAGGTTTAGTTGAATTGGTTAATAAACTATGATCATTTTATCCGTAAAAATACTTACGCAATCAAGTTATTTTATGCATGTGGCTGCTCGTGGTTATCAAGAGGGAGTCTTTGGTTCTTCAACTGGGAAGACTTAATTGAGATCTAGGACCTTATATGTTATGCTTTCATATAGAGTCTATCTTCACCTCTACCCCTCTTTGTGTCTATTTTTTGTGTACTTATATGTTTTCCATTATGAATTGCAAAAATATAATTACGCAAGACTCTAGTAATCATAAAAACAGATCTATACTTATACCGAAACTATCTTTAAAACATTTCTCAATAATTACACTAATTTTTCCTTGCGAATCGGCTAAGTGTTATTCGTTAAATATCGTTTTTTGAACAAAGATTAATATGGACATAAGAGCTATGAAACTTGGTTTTATTAAGCTAATTATTGTTCGAAATCATATTGTCACTCAAGTTGGCTTACATATCATAATTGTGATACCCCCGAATTGAGTCAAATGCAGCGGAAGTAATATTTGAGTGTCACGTAGGTGGATCAACAGCAAATAGCGTATAGAGCAGCAGATAAAAGATTATCATTACATTCATTACATGAATAAAAGTGCAAATCTTATTAAAATTGTCTTAAACATTATTCAGTAGTTTGAATTATTCCCAGTTTATAAAACCCTAGATGAGCTCTATAAATGCAGCCTATCATGATGCCTGACTCCATGCACACAAATACCTGCTTCAGTTTCCTGAGAAAACATGCTTAGAGAGTCAACATAAAGTTGGTGAATTCACAGGTTTAATAAAATAAGTTTGGACAATAAACATTCACTGAAGTAGTAATGCACAAAGAATCAACACTAAAAAGTAATTACATTCCCATATTGCCCGAAACTGAGACTTGACAGTTAAGCCCTTAACAAATAAGGACCCTTCGCCTTATAAAAAGGCACCCAAAAGTAATAAGTGCTGACATGTGAAACATTTGTTGTCCTGGCCTAGGCACAGCGAGCATGACTCACCCAGATGGGGATTGTCAATCCCAAATAGATCTATTTATAACATTCAGGTAATTCAATAATTCTAATAGTTTCAAATGCACGGGTCATGCGGGTTCATCTACAATAGGCAAATGTAATCAAAGGTTTCGCAGTTCAGTTTATGTCAATTAAATAAAATATGTTGCATGTTTTCTTCCCCATTAAAAAGGTTTAAAAGTTTGTCAATATATAAAGTGGGGTCATGAACTCACCTCAGTAGTACAACAAATAGTCACAAGTAATTCTGATATGATGCTCACGATACACTCAACGACCTAAATAATTATAAGGTCTCAGTAAATGCATAACATAATGCATAAAAGTTTCAGAACAAGTCTGTGCATGCTTATACTGGTTTTAAGCATTTTATTATGATATCTGTATTTTAGTTCATCGTTGTACAAGTTATAATAGTATTTATTTTAAGTACAAAATAAATAATATTGTTAAATTAGTTAACCAGTTTAATTAATATCCTCGTACTTGTATGATTTATAAAGTGATTTAAATATTTATAAAAAAACAAGTTTTATATATATTTAAAGTGAAAATAAATATAATAAATATATTTATTTTTATAAGTTAATCATATTTAATTTATATCTTATATATAAATAGGGTTTATAAAATGTATGACATTTTAGTTAAATTTAGTGTTCCCGATATTTGTATACTTATTACATTATAAGTTGGGAAAAATAACGAACGTTCGACTTTTACAATTAGTTAAGTTTTACCTTTTTAATATTAACGTTACATATATAAGTAGGGTTTAACTTAAGTTTAGGAAAATTACATTTTAGTCCCTCGATTAAATAAAGTACCCGCGGCAATATTAATATAATATTCCTAGGGTTCGGTTAACTTTCAAATAATGACAAAACAAGTCCCTCACTAGTTACACGTGTAACTAGGGTTTATAAAAGTTTCACCAGTTGTCACTTTTGGTCCTTATGGTATTCGGCTTATTTTTAGGTTTAATATAGTTCCACAAATGACCCCTAGGGCTTCATTTAAATTTCGACTTATGCCAAAACAGCCCCTAGGGTTTATCTAGGGTTTATTAAACTTTGCAAGTTTGGCAAAAGGGGTCCCCTAGGGTTACTATTAAGTTTCGGCAAAAGGCAAAAGGGGTCCCTATTATTATGTTACACAATTTACCCTAACTTGTTAATAATTCCATTAAGTCCTCCTACTATGTTTGAAGTTTCGGATAGTGTTAAAACACTACCCTCAATCTCGGAAATTTACACTATAAGCCCTTATGTTTCTCTTTTGATAAAATGAGTTTCTATACATGTCCATTTAGATCCCTAAACTTAAGAAAATTACAAAATTAACCCGAAGGTATTTTATTCATCATTTTTAGTCCAAAACATCATGGATTTACTATTTTAACCCGAAACTTCATAGATCTATCATTTTAGTCCAAAACATTTATAGATCTCATTTTTAAATCCAAAAGTTTTATAAAAACATTATTTAATAAAAATTAACTTTATTTTAGGCAAGCTTATTATAGTGGCATAATAGCTTAACTTCTATAAGGCCAGATAGTGAGCTTATTAATCTAAGGCAACTAGTAACTTAGATCTAGTGTTTCTATGCTTGTTCAAGCATTACAAAATTAATCATATCATTAAACTATGAGGATAACCCCACGTCTAATATATGCATGCTTAGGTTTTTCATGGTTTTTATAGTTTAACATGTTCATAAGGTTATATACATTATGGTTAACAAGTTTTTATATCACATTAAATCATAACCCATTTTTAGCCGTGACCTATATGGTCTAGGGTTTTCATGGTTTTGTTTCAACATTAAGTTTTTACTAGTGATAAGCATGTGTATGTTTATGTTTATGAAACATGAGTATATTGAAAAGTTAAGTTTTAAGATGCTTACTTGTTTAGATAGATCAAGGAATGGATAAGAGAACGAGTTGTGATTAGAGATTGGTTTCAACAATGGTGAACCTTTGGGAATAAAAGTTAGCCGTGGCCTTCACTTGAGTAGCTAGGGCTCCTTTTCTTGTCTTGAAGATCAATGTAGTTGTAGAAGTTGACAATGATTAGTATTTAAGTTGCATGAGACATAGATTTTGGAGTAGTAAATGAGCTTGAAGGATCTTGGTGATGATAGCAATATGAGTCGTGGGTTTTGGAGAGTGAAATGAGATTTAAAATGTTTTATGTTGGAGTATCTTGAAGATATTCGGCTATATGGAAGAGAGATGAGTATCTTAGTGTATCTAGTCCTATGTACTATGTATCCATGGAAGATTAAGTATAGATATGGTAAGATATGTAAGCACATGCCATATATAGCACATGTTCTTCCCATCCATTGACAATGGTGTTGTTGCCGTGTAGTTCCAAGTCAAAGGGGACAAAATGTGACATGGGATAGTAGTTGTGTATGGTGTATAGTATGGTTGCATAGTTGAAGGGTATAGTAAGTGATAGTGGTAACTTGTAAATTTGTATGATGAAGGGGTGTGTATCTATATATATACACGGCACACATGTATATATTTTGCAGAGTTGTGTTAATTTTTATCAAGTGTTGGAAGATAATAATAGTCCTTGTTTTATATTGTATGCTTTGTTAAGTTTATAGGTATTTTAGTTAAACCTTTAGGTAATTTAGTGAAAGTATATAATGAATACATCATTATAAATATTTTACATGAATAAAGTAAATAAATGACAATGTGAAATAATGTACATTGTATTAAAGTGTTAGGTGTTTATTCATAGTATGAAATATATGTAAATATATACATATAAAAAAAATAAGTCCAAGTACTTAATAAATTAATTAAGTAAAGTTACAGTTTATCCCAAAATGTGTACTGAGGTGATGAGTCCTTGTTCATTCAGGTGGCCAGTTGAAGGTCTACGAGATTAATGGCCTATTCTGTATCATGGATTTGGTGGATTTATGTGGTTGATTGATTGATAATTAATGAAGAAATGAAGGAATGAGATGAGGGATTAGAGAGAGAAAGGAGAGAAAAGGGGAAATGTAGAGAGAGAAAGTAAAGATGAATAAAATGATTAATTGTCAATGGAATCAACAACCCCCTCCTAACATGCTAGGAGGGGTTATATATAGCCCATCCTACATGTGGGCTATATGGACTATACAATAATTAAATAGATCACGAGCCCATTACATAATTATCGTTGGAGCGACCGATCCTTCATAAATACGTAAAACGTATTTCCAACAATCTCCCCCTAAGGGAGGTCGCTCCAAGAAACAAAGTTCTAAATAGTCTATAACTCGTGATCTATGCTAACTAAGATGTGACCGAGACTTTATTGGGAAAAACGTATTTCCAACAATCTCCCCCTAAGGGAGGTCACATCTTTTTACAAAATCTTAAACCTAGCATCTATGCTTGAGTCTTCGATCTCGTTCTTGTGAATATGCTTGATGTGATCTTTGACTTTAGTCTTGAGCATGTTTCTTTGCCTTGACCTTGTGCATTCTTCACTTGTGATATTTGCCTCTTTGTGACTTCATGTTCCACATACTTATACTTTTAAATTCTTGAAAGCTTCAGAGTTTGATACAGCGGAAGACTTGACCTTCAGGCTTTCTTGAATTTGTTGAAGTACTAATTGTATGTAGTACAAGCATGTGGTGACGACTTCTTCTGGATTGTACACCGCAATGCCACCTTCTTGTTACGCTGCATAAGACAGTTAGCAACAAAACAATATACACGGATGAAATGGCCTTGAACATTTCTTTCTAATTCGGTAGCAATTTACCTCCGGTCGGTGAAGACCGTTGGACGATATTAAATATCGTACTTGTGGCAGGTAGGTTCAATAAAGAACCTCCTTGACAAGATTTCGCGGGTAAACCCGTTCTCTTTACTCGACCGTCCAAAGCTGACTGCGAACGTAAAGAGTGAATCATTTGGATAATATTATCCGCATGATTTGAAGCCGTCAATTCATGTTCCTGGAACAAGTGAAGTTCAATTAAGAACCGCACCATCGTTGCTTTCCAGTTGTCACTAGCTTGATTCATAAAGAATCTTGCAAGTTACCTACCAAGTGCTGTTTGATGTTAACACTAGAAGGATTTCCATTCGTCACTGTAAATACTTCATAGTATTACTCTGAATGTTCTGGCAAGATCATTAAGATATTGCGTAGAGGCCTGGAACGTGTTTAAATTCATTTAAGAATTAAACCACTGTTGCTTTCCAGTTATCACAAGTTTGATTCATAAAGAATCGCACAAGTCACCTACCATGAGCTTTTTGATATTCGCTCAAGAAGGATTTCCATCTTCATTGTAAATACTTTCGTATTACTCGGATGTTCAGGCAAGATCATGAAGATTTTGCGTAGGACTCTTAAGAACTTTCTTACTTTTCACAGTATGTGAAGAAGCAAGGAAATATGAAAGTGTGTCCTAAGGAGATATTTGATGATCTCAAATGGCTCTAGACTCGATCGTGCATTTTGGATTTTTAGTGATCGGAGGCTGGAGAGGAGTGCCACCTTTTCAATACCAATTTATTCGGAGTGAATAAATCAATAGATAATGTGTTGATCTCCGTGTGATTAAAACAAATACCTTTTGAGAGATATTTGAGTTAGCTGGGAAGGGTTGTGCATTGCATCACTGGGTCCATGACGTCTTTCTTCAATATCGAGAATCATTAACAAAAATGATCTCAATTGCATATGTATTGACCCGGTTTCTGCCTAAAGTTGTAAGGAGGGCTTCTTTCTTTACACCCTTTATCTTTACAATTCTTTTTCATTCTTCAACCCCTTCAATGCTTACCAATACGTCATAACTAGCACCTTGTTGTGATTGTTCTAGTGCTAACTTAAGTACTTGGTCGGCATTCAGCTACGTTCACAATCTTTCTCCATCTTTCCTAAGGACTACTATTTCTAGCTATGAAATGTCCTTGGGAAGATTCCTCCGGTTCTAGAGAAATCATTGGACTTTAACCTATCCTACCATCCTTATGTCACCACAATCGTCATCGTCGTGAATAGAGATGTTTTTGGGTAAGTGTATGTCACCATGAAATCCACTTTGAAGTGCAAATCCATTTTGCTCCCCCTTAACATATGCTACGATATTCGAAAACATTTTGCACATGTCGGGATGAGCTATCACGTTAAGTCAAACCATTTATGATTGATCATATCCCATATTAAATCACATTTTCTCCCCCATATTAAAAATATTAACCCAATCGATGTTTTTAATATCAATTGATTTAATAGCATTTTAAGAAAATTTGGGAAGAAAAATGCAAATCCAATTATCTTCGTGATATTAACAAGCTCCCCCTCAAATTAATGAGGGTGTACTTGAAACGTAAATTAAATACCTTTTAAACATAAGTGTAAGGTATTTATTACGTGCAAAGATCAGATATAATAATGAATTCACAAGATTAGCAATGTACGAGGTTGGACCTGAATAATGGAGAACAGCATATGAAAGAAGCACATGGTTCTTGTTCACGAATGTTGGTCACCTCGTCACGTCCCCGAGAAAATTAATTCCCGTTGTTGAGTCAAAGCTTTCCGGTGAAATGCTTGACTTGAGTATGAAAAGCGGGTTGCTATCTGAAATAATAGCAAACCATATAGAGCATGTTTTAAAAGTTTGAACTTCTGCTCGAACTTTATTTACAACCCCGTGTCATTATTGAATGACATTTCTAGGTTCGTAAATATTATCGATTCCAGAAGACATGCTCTTTTTATCAAAACATTTTTGAACACACAATTTTGAAAGATTTAGAAAAACCTTTTGAGAAATTCTCGAAAAATTGTGTTCAAAGTTTTGAAAACCAATTACTTGAGCTTAAGATGTTGAATATCTTAAAAGCGAGCTCAAGTCCGAGAAGTTGTAAACTTCCCGTTGTTAAGGATAAGTTTATCATCGGCGATAAACTTTCCTTTTATCTGAAGAACGAGTCCTAAGCTGACATTTACTTAGAAGTCGTGTTCATGAGCTTGAAAACTTTGACTGTTTTAACGGAAAGCTCATGACCGAGAAAGGTTAATTTCTCGTTATGAGGAAAAGTTCTCTTATTTAAAAGATACACTTTCCTTTCTGAGCTTAAAACTTCGAATGTTTTAATACAAGCTCATGACCGAGAAAGGTGAATTTCTGGTTAAGAGGATAAGTTATCATAAAAGATAATCTTTCCTTTATTTTAAGTTCGAGTTACAGTCTGACATTTAACTGTAAGTCATTGTGCATGAGCTTAAAAACCTCGAATGTTTTTAATTTTAGCTCATGCCCGAGAAAACTTAATTTCTCGTTGTTAGGATAAGTTTATCATCGGCGATAAACTTTCCTTCCTTTGACGAACGGGTCATCGTCTGACATTTAACGATGAGCCATAATGCATGAGCTTAAAAACTTGGAATGTTTTTGATATAAGCTCATGCCCGAGAAAAATGAATTTCTCGTTTTTAGGATAAGTCATCATCGGGATGAACTTTCCTTTCTTTGAGGATCGAGTTACAGTCTGTTATGTGACTGTAAGTCCTTGTTTTGCAGCTTAACCATGAATCTCCTGAGATACTAGTTTCTCTGATATCTGCTTCTTCAGCAACCAAACTCTGAGAGTGTCCTTAGTTGAACGGTATACAACGATTGAACCGCTTCGTTCTTTTGGAACATCAACTTTGGTACCTGCATTCTCATTAGGAGTTTGTATACTTTTGCATGGGTTAGAGATATCTATTTTAGAAGCACGTGGGGGTTCACGGTTGGCTTTACTTGTGTCAGAGGTGGCCTGAGGGGATGATTCACTTGTCTTAGTTGGCAATCGTTTCCTTTTATAGAAAATCTTAAGTTCAGGCTTAAGTGATGTATCATCCTTTGCAATTTCCTCCCTAGTAGTCTTTGTAGAATCGGAGACTATCCTAGTTAAAGGGCACTCGTTTCCTACAAGAGTGAAAGATCTACCAGTGGGGCGCCACATTTTACCAACGGGTTTGATTTTAGCGACCCACTGGGATTTGAGTCTAGCACGGGAGTTCACCTCGTCAAGTAATTTCTTGATACAAGAATCATGATTTGCCGTAAAGACACATTTTCTACATGTTTTACAAGTAGCATATTTAATGTCCGAGTAAGATCTAGAATCCTTAGATGATTGATTGATGCTCCTAGGATTGGACATGCTACGGTTAGCAGTGTTGGGTAAACTAGAAGGCATCTGACTAGGTTTGAAATTCCTATCTCTTACATGTGTCTTTTGCTTAGCTTCCCTAAGATCAGATTCATGGCAAACGTCATTTGAACTAGGTCTAGACGTGGTCTTGTTATTTTTAGGGAAACTAGAGGCAATCATATGATTTGGTCTTGCTAAAGCTGGAGTGATCACATTGGGCCTAGTTGCTGGAGTGACTGGTCTAATAAGATGAACCAAATCAACTTGGGAGGCAAACCGCGGTCTCGAGGATTGTGGTCGCTCGGATCTAAATGCAGTAGGTTGTCTGACAAACGGTTGTCTGACGAACTGATTTGTAGGCGGTTTCCCCAAGATTGATGGTTTTTCAAGCTTAGTGTCCACACTAGGTTCTCTAGTTTTCCTTAATTCGTTTTTCAACGCAGCTATAGCAAAAACCTTTTCCTGTAATTGGGCCTTTAATGTTTCATTTTCTTTGAGCACGTTATCTTGGGATGCCAGCTTAGATTCAAGCAGTTGAATTTGTTTCAAAAGATTATCCTTTTCAGCTTTAGAATCTAGAACAGTTTGATCCAATTTTCTTTCAAGAACAACGTTTGACTTTTCAAGTTTTTCAAAGTATGTTTCAAATTTGTCCGTTTTCTTAGAAAATTCAAGTTTGGCATCCTCAAGATCTTTTGATTGCCGAGCTACGATCGTTTCGAGCTCTTTAATCTTAGAATCAGAATCAGTTAACGAGGCAGTTATAAAGCATTTATCATGATGAACTGTAGCATTTTGAACACTTTCTCCCCCATTATGACTCACATCGGATGAATCATAAGTGGTATTTCTATCACTCTTGTCCATCCCATGTTTGTCATAATTAGGTTCAGAATGCTCAATATGCGGCATGTCATCAGCATATACATCATAAACCACATTACATTGTACCATGTTTGCAGGCTCTGCGTCATAAATGGGTAAGGTGTCATCAAGAGAAATCTCGTGAACATTCCCTGACGTGCCACTGGCATCATGTTGTCCTTCTGATTCTGTGCTCGTGCCATCGTTAGGCTCCAAGTTGTCAACCGTATGACCATTATCCTCTTGCATCTGCGTCATTGATTCTTGCACTCCATTCACATACACTTGCTGAAGTTGTGATCTTTGATATATCGAAGACGAGACCGATGACATGAGTTTCAAAATCGTATCACGGAAAACTCGAAGCTCGGTATGTGTATCTCGAAGAAACGATTGGCAAATCATTGAACTTTCAGGCTTGATGATATTAAATTGGAGGAAAGGCGTGAGGTGTGTCACAAGAGCCTTATATACAAGTACCGATGCAGAGTGATTAAAGTTTCCATGGTTGAGTTGCTCGGCGAGTTGGGTCAAAGTGGTAAAAATGGAGTCGATGAATATATGACGATCTTGTCCAAAGATTGTCACAAATTCGCTCCCTCCTTGAATCCTTGAAAGAGTGACCAGATGAGACTGAAGCATTTGAAAAGAAGTGATGCCACTTTTCCTAACTTCGTTTTGCATGAAATACAACTCTCCCTTTTGACATGTCGAATCGAACGAATCCATTAAAGATCGATTAAGAATGACAACTCAATTGTCAGCTCAAGAAATTTTTGTCGACTCAACCGTTTGATAAAACAAATCGGAATCCAATACTCCCTTTAATTATGATGAAAAATGATCGTGATTATAGTTGTTTTCGGAATTTACCAAGTCGTGAAGGAACTTCGAAGGATCCGTAAAAAAACTTTTAAAAAATCAACGATGGATAATATAAATCTTTTCTTGGTTCAAAAAGAATTGCTTTTTGCTCAAACGTTGATAAACCCGATCAAAAAATCCGTATTTGCTAAAAATATATCCCGTCACGTTGCCTTGTCCCGATTATAACGTAATAGTACAAAATTTTCAAAAGAAAATTTTAAATAAGAATAAAAATCTCAATGGATTATTAAAAAATGAAAAGTTAATATCAAAAAAATAAAAATTTTAAAATAAAAAAGGTAAAAAAAAAAAAAAAAAAAAACTTTACTTAAAAAACTTTTCGAAAATATAACTGATAAAGAGTTTGGAAATATAAAACAAAAATTGGATAAATGTTGGAAAAAAACGCGTGACTCTTGTTATCTCCGTCTGTTTACACACGTGGCCCAATAAACAATCTATCCACCGCCCCACTTGTTTTCTTTGTATTCTCCGTCACGTCAATATTTATACTTCCCAACTTAATCTCTCTCTCTCACAGATTAAAAATATAAATCTCGCTTCTCTTGTTTCCTCCGCCAACCACTCACTTACTCTCTCTCTCCTCAATCAAAAATAAAGAACAAACTGATCTTTGATTACTCTCAATCCAAGCTACCAATGAACTCGAAATAACCCAACTATATTTGAATCTATCAAGAACGAAAGAGGAGTTTATAGACACAAGTCTTCAAGATCAACTAAGTTTGGTCTCGGGTAGGTGTTACTTTTAAAGTTTTTGTTGAGTCCCTCTCTCCTGTAGCGTCTTTCTGGTATGAGCGAGTCTTGGGTGTGTTTGGGTGTGCGAGGGGTGGGTTTGTTGATGTTCGAGTGGCAGACGAGGGAGTCGAGTGTGTTGGTTTGTGTGTGGTTAAGTATGTGTGTCGAGAGTTGTTTTTGTCCGAGGGTGTGGGTCGAGAGTGAGGGTCGAGGTTTTGAACGAGTGTGGGTGTGGGACGAGGGTCTGATGGGGACGAGGGTGAGGTGGTGTGAGTGAGGTCGAGAGACGAGAGGGTTTGGTTGATGTGGGTCGGAGTCGAAAGGTTTGGGTCTGTTTTTTAGACGAGAGTGATGGGGTGGTAGGGAGTCGAGGGTGTTCTGGTTGGTTTGTTGAGTCGAGTATAAAGTCAAAAATGGTTGTCGAGTCGAAAATGGTTTGAGGGTGTGTCGATGTTGGGTTCGAAAAAGGGTTGAGGGAGTCTCGAGGGTATTTTTTGATGAGTCTGTGAGTTGTGGGTAAAAGACAGATGAGGGTTCTGAGATCGAGTCAGATGGTTGTGGGTTGAGTGTATTTTTGAGTCGAGAGTGAGGGTGAGTCCGTTTGAGTTAGTCTAGGGTTGAGTGTTGAGCCGAGAGGTGTGAGAGAGGGATGTCGGTTGGTGATGGTGTTGTGTTTGTGTCGGAGAGGTGTGAGACGAGGGTGTATTGGGTGGGTAATACGAGAGACGAGAGGGTTGAGGGTTTTGTTTTGTGTGAGTGATCGGGTCTGTTTAGTCTAGGAGTACTAGGGAGTCTGTCGTTTTGTTTTGATGTCGAGGGAATGAGTCTATTCAAAAGACGATGATTTGCCCGTTGAATTTGAATATGGTTGCTTCACCCGGAACTTCTTTCTTGATCCGGAAGATCTTGGTTCGGAAGTTCTTGATCCGGAACTTCTTGATCCGGAACTTTTGGCTTGATCCGGAAGTTCTTGGTTCGGAAGTTCTTGATCCGGAACTTCTTGATCCGGAACTTTTGGCTTGATCCGGAAGTTCTGGCTTGATCCGGAAGTTCTTTCACCCGGAACTTTTTTAGGTTTGATTCGGAAGTTAGATATTGATTCGGAACATTTGAATTTGATACGGAACTTGTGAATTTGAAATGGAACTTTTGGGTATGACAGATTTGATGGGACTGAGATGGACAGAAACAATGGACAACTGGACAGCCTTGAAACCCAGATAAAAATAAAAAAATAAAAAAATAATATATAAAAACTGGTATATAAAAAATTTAAAATGATTATATAAAAAAAAACTGATTATAAACTGATATAACAATATAAGTGATAATTGATAGACTAAAATTGATAATAAAAAAAAAAAAAAATTAAAGTGAGAACAAAATTAAAAGTTCAATTTAAGAAGTTGAAACAAAAAAACCAATCAAAATAGAATGATTTAATCAAAAGAAAAAATACAAAATTAAAAAAAAGAAAAACAAAAACTTTTATAAAAAACACCAACTTTTTTATAAACACAAACTTTTTAAGGTTTTATAAAAAAAAAATTTGATTTTTATATAAAAATTTGTGATTTTTTATCTAAAAAGTAATTAAATTTGAAGACTTGATATGATTTAACATATAAAAACACAAACTTTTTATAAAAAATACAAACTTTTTATGATTTAAGCATGATTAAATCAAAACCCACCAAAATCAAAACGAGATAAAAGAAGAATAAACCAAACTAACCATGGCTCTTGATACCAATTGAAGGTCTACGTGATTAATGGCCTATTCTATATGATGGATTTGGTGGATTTAGATGGTTGATTTAGATGATAATCATAAGGAAATGAAGGAAAGAGATGAAGGATTAGAGAGAGAAAGGAGAGAAAAGGGGAAATGTAGAGAGAGAAAGAAAAGATGGAAATATGATTAAGTGTCAAATGGAATCAACAACCCCCTCCTAACATGCTAGGAGGGGTTATATATAGCCCACCCTACATGTGGGCTATATGGACTATACAATAATTAAATAGATCACGAGCCCATTACATAATTATCGTTGGAGCGACCGATCCTTCATAAATACGTAAAACGTATTTCCAACACCAGTCAATTGCCAGAGTAGTCAATAATGACTAAGGGTTCATATTATATGTACAAATAAATATGGAAGATAGTATGACAAAGGTATATGATTAATAGTAAGTCATATAAAAGTGGAATTGCATAGATTCCAAAAATAAAGAGTACAACAGGTTGACAAAGTCAATAAGGTAAAATCAGAGGTTTTACAGCACTATCCCGTTATTTTAGCTTTGTTCTCAAAGCTTAAGATGAAGTCACCGGTCAGGTGAACAAGTGTGGGTACTTGGTTTTGAACGAGTCTTCTCGTTCCCAAGTGAACTCAGGGCCTCTCCTCGAGTTCCAACGTACTTTGATCAACGGGATGCGACTTCGTTTCAATTTCTTAACTGTCCTCTCCATGATTTCTACTGGTTCCTCTATGAACTGGAGTTTGTCGTCAAACTGAACTCCCTCCAATGGCATAGCCAATGGTTCTTCAGCATAACACTTCTTCAGGTTAGACACGTGAAAGGTAGAGTGTACCCGACTCAGTTGCTGGGGAAACTCTAAACGATAAGCTACTTCCCCGATCCTGGCTATTACTTTGAAAGGGCCAACATAACGTGGATTCAGTTTCCCACGTTTGCTAAAGCGTACAACACCCTTCCAAGATGATACTTTGAGCATAACACAGTCACCTACTTCAAATTGCATAGGTTTGTGTTTCAGGTCCGCGTAGCTCTTTTGTCGGTCGCGAGCAGCTTGAATTCTTTGCTTAATGAGGACGATCTTGTCTGTAGTCTCTTGGATTAGTTCTGGTCCAGTGAGCTGAAATTCACCTACTTCTGCCCAGCACACAGGCGAACGGCACTTCCGACCGTATAGTGCTTCAAAAGGGGTAACCTTAATACTGGCATGATAACAGTTGTTGTAGGAGAATTCCATTAAAGGAATGTGGTCAACCCATCCATTTCCAAAGTCAATCACACATGCCCGTAGCATGTCTTCTAGAGTCTGGATGGTTCGTTCACTTTGACCGTCAGTCTGTGGATGATAAGCAGTGCTCATGTCCAAATTGGTACCTAAGGCTCGTTGGGAAGCCTTCTAAAAGTTTGATGTGAACCTACCGTCTCGATCACAAATTATCGAAACTGGTATTCCATGTTTGGTCACTATCTCCTTCAGGTACGTTTTTGCTAGTCTTGCAAGGGAATCGTTCTCCCTAATTGGCTGGAAATGAGCGAACTTGGTAAGTCGGTTGACGATTACCCAGATAGTATCGTAACCGTGAGATGACTTTGGGAGTTTGCTGACAAAGTCCATGGTGATGTTGTCCCACTTCCATTTTAGTATTTCGGGTTGTACAAGCAAACCCGCTGGTCTCTGGTGTCAGTTTTGACACATGAACATGTCAAACACTTATGCACGTAGGTAGCGATGTCAGCTTTCATATTCGGCCACCAGTATAATTTCTTCATATCCTGGTACATCTTTTCAGATCCGGGATGTATAGAATATTTAGACTTATGAGATTCGTGCATGATCACGTTCCTCAAATCTCCATAACAAGGTAACCAACTTCGTCCGTGAAGGCATAGGGTTCCATCTGCTCTTGGTTCTAGCTTCTCCTTAGTAAGGTCGGTTCTGAGCATTCCCTCGACGTCTTCCTTCACGAGGTTTTCAGGTAATTGAGCTTGAGTTTGAGCTTCCAAAATCTGTTTAGGTAGATCCAAACTGATTGTCATAAGTAATGCCCGAACTCTCATAGGAGGGTCTGTTTCCTTACGACTTAAAGCATCAGCAACCACATTTTCTTTACTAGGGTGATATTTGATCTCGCATTCGTAGTCACTCAACAGCTCAATCCAACGGCGTTGTCTCATGTTCAGCTCCTTCTGGTCCAATATGTGTTGCAAACTTTTGTGGTCAGTATGCACTGTGCACTTCGTTCCGTATAGGTAATGTCTCCAGATTTTGAGAGAAAAAACTACGGATCCAAGTTCTAGATCGTGAGTGGTGTAGTTCTTCTCATGCTTCTTCAGTTGTCTTGAAGCATAGGCAATCACTTTCATCCTCTTCATCAATACTACACCTAGACCTTTATGTGAAGCATCACAGTATACAACGAAATCATCGTTGCCTTTAGGCAAGGCTAATATAGATGCACTACACAACTTCTGCTTGATCAGCTGAAAAGCTGATTCTTCCTTCTCTCCCCAACCGAACTTTATTCCTTTCTGTGTGAGTTTGGTCATTGGCTTGGCGATTTTGGAAAAATCTTCAATAAATCTGCGGTTGTACCCGGCAAGGCCTAGAAATTAGCGGATCTCTGTCGGTGATTTAGGAGATACCCAATCCTTGACAGATTTGACCTTCGCTAGATCTACGTAAATACCGTCACAATCAATGACATGACCGAGGAATTGTACTATGGGAATCTAGAATTCACATTTAGAGAATTTAGCATAGAGTTGTTCCTCCTTGAGTACCTTTAGTACTTATGCCAGATGTTCCCCGTGTTCTTGTTCGTTCTTGGAATAAATGAGTATATCGTCAATGAAGACTATCACGAATTTATCCAGGTAGGGTCTGCACACACGGTTCATAAGGTCCATGAAAATAGCTGGTGCACTGGTCAACCCAAATGGCATAACCTGGAATTCGTAATGACCGTAACGGGTTCTAAAAGCTGTTTTTGGAATATCTTCCTCCCTGACCCTTAGTTGATGGTATCCAGATCTCAAGTCAATCTTGGAATACACACTTGACCCTTGTAGTTGGTCAAATAGGTCGTCAATGCGAGGAAGCGGATAACGATTCTTCACAGTTAACTTATTCAGTTCTCTGTAATCAATGCACATTCGGAAAGAACCATCTTTCTTTTTGAAAAATAACACAGGAGCTCCCGATGGTGAGGAACTGGGTCGAATAAATCCTTTGTCTGATAGTTCCTGGAGTTGTTCAGCTAGTTCTTTCATTTCTGATGGTTCCAATCGGTATGGAGCTTTAGCTACAGGTGCAGCTCCGGGAATCAAATCGATTTGGAATTCCACTTGTCGGGTGGGTGGTAAGCCTGGCAACTCATCAGGAAAGACTTCTGGAAAATCTCGGACGATAGGTACGTCCTTGATTTGTTTCTTCTCGGGCTTGTCCTCTTCATCTATTTGCGAAATATGATCCAAGAAGATAGGACATCCTCTCAACAAATGTTTCTGGGATTTAGTACAAGAGATAACACTAAGTCTCGTGTCAGTGAGGTCGGTGTTACTGTCTCCTCGAATGATTAAAGTTTCGTTTCCCCATGGAATACGGACTAGTTTTTCATCACAAACAATGACTGCGCGATATCTCGCTAACCAGTCCATACTAATAATAACATCAAAACTACCAAGGTCTACGGGAATAAGGGGTCATTGCTGAATGGATGTTTAGAAAGATTTAAGGTACAACCTCTAATGATAGTGTCAGCATCTACAGTTTTACCGTCGGCTAATTCTACGGAGTAATGGTGATCTAAAATTGATGGAACGACTTCTAGTACTTGGCTAAATTCAGTGGATATAAAACTTCGGTCTGCTCCAGTATCAAACAAAACAGATGCATAACGATTGTTTAGTAGGAACGTACTAGTAACAACATTAGAATCGGGGTTGGCTTTTGCATTGCCGACCACGTACACTCTCGACGAAGATCCTCCACTATTCTTGTTCTGGTTGGCCCGCTTAGGACAACCTGGTCTCAGGTGTCCTGGTGCTCCACACTCATAGCACACTACTCCCTTCTTGGGTCCATTGTTATTTCCTCCAACAACGTTGTGGTTTCCCTGATGTCCGTTTCTGTTCCCACGAGCATTGTATCCACCCCTGTTGTTGTAGTTCCCAGTGTTTTGATTGGAGCGGGCCTGAGTGACAGCAATAACTCGATAGGTTTTAGCAAAATGACCCACTTGTCCACATTTTTAGCAGGTCTGGCATGGGCTATCAACAGTATGATGATAGTTGCACTTGGAGCACAAAGGTTTTGCGCCCACGTACGACTTAGTCCCTGCAGTGGTAGCACTGTAAACTTGCCCAACATTTTGCTTTTTAGGATGCTGCTGGTGCTGACTACGAAAATATTCACCTGCCTTTCGCTTGTTGTCAGTTTGCCTCTCGGATATGGTACGGACTCTTTTGTTGATCAATTCAGTAGCGAACTCGATGGCATTCTCGATAGTAGTAGGTCGAGATGCGAGCACGCTGTCATGAATGGCATCTGGGAGTCCACCAACATACTTTTAAATCTTATCTTCCTCCTCCACAAACATTCTGGTACACATTAGAGTCAACTCTTGAAACCTTTGGTTGTATGCAGTGATGTCATTTTTCCTGCATCTGAGATCCCACAATTCGATTTCAAGTTTCTTCATTTCTCCCCTTGGACAGTATTTCTCTGTCATTCTCTCCTTCAGTTCAGTCCAGTTGAGAGCATATGCATCGTCGTGTCCAAGAGTAGCAACTACAGAGTTCCACCAAGTAAGAGCACTCTCAAGTAATGTGCAGGTGGAAAACTTTACTTTGTTCTCTTCTGCATAGTCATTGATGCGGAACACAGTCTCCAACCTTTCAAACCACTGCATCAGTTCCACCACTCCTTCCTTGCCCTTGTAGTAGGAAGGCTTACACTTCAAAAAGTCGGGGGTAAGAGCAACCCCTAGTGGTCTGATTATTCCGACGGTTGTTGGAGTTTTGACTATCGTCCACGTTTCTTCTGGCGGCCATCGCAGTTGCGATGCCTTGATCAATCATTTCCTTTAGTTGGGCAGCAGTGACGTTTTGG
This sequence comes from Glebionis coronaria, assembly GCA_025667525.1. Lineage (NCBI taxonomy): Eukaryota > Viridiplantae > Streptophyta > Magnoliopsida > Asterales > Asteraceae > Glebionis > Glebionis coronaria. The sequence continues at coordinate 163,620,363 of CM046878.1, read as the reverse complement.
GTAGTTTCGGCATTGTTGGGGTTCGTTCTAGTGATTACCATTTTTCTATAATTATACACAAAAATGAAATCATTAGTTTAAGGTGTTAACACAGTTTTATATAAATACACGAAAAGAAGTTCATGCATAGACTTCACAACAAATTGGATAACCTGTTTAAAAGTTCATAATATAATACAGTACAGGATATAGCAAAGATAAAGGGGTACATGCCATATGTCTAGAATCGGAATACAGTACAAATTGCACCACCAATCCAAGACAGAGCACATACTGCCTGTCTGGGATGGTGGTACACATAATATAAAGTGCATCATCTACGAATCCCTAATCTAAATAGTACAGTACAATGATACAACTAATAAAAGAAAGTATAAATACATGAGGTCCTATATCATGATAGCCGGGATGCAACCCTAATAGCTTATCATGATGTACAAAAGATCTAGTACACCTAGTCTCCTCATGCCTAACAGACTCCTCAGAAACGGCTGGTGCTACTGGTGGTGATGAGAGGGCTGGTGCCTGCATGGCATCCTACATCGAAGTCATGGCAGCTCGGGTCTCCTTAAGGAGTCGAAGTGCCTCCAAGAAATGGTTTCTAAGGGTCTGCTAAACTCCCCGAAGATGAGTAGTCTCTGATGTCAATCCTTGGTGACGGACGTCCTGGAGATCGAAGAAGATGGCAAGCGTCTGCTCCATGAACATGAGAGCGGTGTGAGTCTCAGTCTGCTGACTCTACAATAGGTAGATCTGCTCATGGAGGAACTCATTCTCCTCCAGCAACCACTGGAGAGAATGGTAAGTCGTGGACCATGCTCCTCGAGCAGCGTGTGCCTCAGCACTAACAGTCCAGCATAGAAGGTCCTGACGCGACTGTAGTGCAGTGCGTCCAAGCTGTCCATCGGCCAGCAGAGCATGAATCTCTGAAACATCCTGTGCGTGACGTGCGACCAGTGCAGTGATCTGGGCTTGGACAGGATCCACACGCCTCGTACCCGAACCCTCGCCGACCTCAAAAGTAGATTCGACAGGTGCCCCATACCTCCTCTTACGAGGCGGCAGAGACTAGGGTGCGTAGTCCTGAAGTGAGTAAACTGGTGGTAAGGTTGGTAGGGCAGCAATCGGCTGAACCTCTTCCCCAGCGGGGGAAATAGGTGAAACGGGTGGAGTAGCGATGAGTGCAGCAACGAGAGCGGTGTCACCCGAAGTGTGACTGTCGTCTGTGTCACTGGCAGATATCCATCCATGCAAGACGGATGTCGGTGATACGGCAGCAGGAGTATCAGTGGGTGATGTCATAGTAATCTGAAAATAATATCGTTTTAATTGACATAAGTATAAACTTACTCAAGTTAAAAGTTTTTGGGAAATAATGATCAAATTATATAATAGTGCCATTCAACATGACGATGTTAAAGGTTACGTTAATACTTATGAGATTAATCAACCGTATGTTAATAATCAATGCACAGATAGTCACGTAAGAATGTATGCTCTACACTCTATATGCTTAACTATTCTAGTCCCGAAAATCCCAAAAGATTTTTAAAGCAGTTATAGTCCAGTTTATATAATTTTTTTATTTTTATATTCATTTAAATTTTGTTCTGGTTCTCTATAACTATCGCTCTGATACCATTATGTGACACCTCCAAATTGAGTCAAATGCAGCGGAAGTAATATTTGGGTGTCACGTAGGTGGATCAACAGCAGATAGCGTATAGAGCAGCAAATAAAAGATTATCATTACATTCATTACATGAATAAAAGTGCAAATCTTATTAAAATTGTCTTAATCATTATTCAGTAGTTTGAATTATTCCCCAGTTTATAAAACCCCAGATGAGCTCTATAAATGCAGCCTATCATGATGCTTGACTCCATGCACACCAATACCTGCTTCAGTTTCCTGAGAAAACATGCTTAGAGAGTCAACATAAAGTTGGTGAATTCACAGGTTTAATAAATTAAGTTTGGACAATAAACATTCATTGAAGTAGTAATGCACAAAGCATCAACACTAAAAAGTAATTACATTCCCATATTTCCCGAAACTGAGACTTGACAGTTAAGCCCTTAAAAAATAAGGATCCTTCGCCTTATAAAAATGCACCCAAAAGTAATAAGTGCTGACATGTGAAACATCTGTTGTCCTGGCCTAGGCACCGAGCATGACTCACCCAGATGGGGATGGTCAATCCCAAATAGATCTATTTATAACATTCAGGTAATTCAATAATTCTAACAGTTTCAGATGTACGGGTCATGCAGGTTCATCTACAATAGGCAAATGTAATCAAAGGTTTCGCAGTTCAGTTTATGTCCATTAAATAAAATGTGTTGCATGTTTTCTTCCCCATTAAAAAGGTTTAAAAGTTTGTCAATATATAAAGTGGGGTCATGAACTCACCTCAGTAGTACAGCAAATAGTAACAAGTAAATCTAATATGGTGCTCACGATACAGTCAATGACCTAAATAATTATAAGGTCTCAGTAAATGCATAACATAATGCATACAAGTTTCAGAACAAGTCTGTGCATGCTTATACTGGTTTTAAGCATTTTATTACGATATTTGTATTTTAGTTCATCGTTGTACAAGGTATAGTAGTATTTATTTTTAGTACAAAATAAATACTATTGTTAAATTAATTAACTAGTTTAATTAATATCCCCGTACTTGTATGATTTATAAAGTGATTTAAATATTTATAAAAAAACAAGTTTTATATATATTTAAAGTGAAAATAAATATAATTAATATATTTATTTTTATAAGTTAATCATATTTAATTTATATCTTATATATAAATAGGGTTTATAAAATGTATAACATTTTAGTTAAATTTAGTGTTCCCGATATTTGTATACTTATTACATTATAAGTTGGGAAAAATAACGAACGTTGGACTTTTACAGTTAGTTAAGTTTTAACTTTTTAATATTAACGTTACATATATAATTAGGATTTAACTTAAGTTTAGTAAAATTAAATTTTAGTCCCTCGATTAAATAAAATACCCGCGGCAATATTAATATAATATTCCTAGGGTTCATTTAACTTTCAAATAATGACAAAACAAGTCCCTCACTAGTTACACGTACAACTAAGGTTTATAAAAGTTTCACCAGTTGTCACTTTTGGTCCTTATGGTATTCGGCTTATTTTTAGGTTTAAATGCCCCCTAGGGCTTCATTTAAATTTCGACTTATGCCAAAACAGCCCCTAGGGTTTATCTAGGGTTTATTAAGCTTTGCAAGTTTGGCAAAAGGGGTCCCTAGGGTTACTATTAAGTTTCAGCAAAAGGCAAAAGGGGTCCCTAGGTTCTTATTATGTTACACAATTTACCCTAACTTGTTAATAATTCCATTTAAGTCCTCCTATAATGTTTGAAGTTTCGGATAGTGTTAAAACACTACCCACAACTCTCGGCAATTTACACTATAAGCCCTTATGTTTATCTTTGGATAAAATGAGTTTCTATACATGTCCATTTAGATCCCTAAACTTAAGAAAATTACAAAATTAACCCGAAGGTATTTTATTCATCATTTTTAGTCCGAAACATCATGGATTTACTATTTTAACCCGAAACTTCATAGATCTATCATTTTAGTCCAAAACATTTATAGATCTCATTTTTAAATCTAGAAGTTTTATAAAAACATTATTTAATAAAAATCAAGTTTATTTTAGGCAAGCTTATTATAGTGGCTTAATAGCTTAACTTCTATAAGGCCAAATAGTGAGCTTATTAATCTAAGACAACTAGTAACTTAGATCTAGTGTTTCTATGCTTGTTCAAACATTACAAAATTAACCATATCATTAAACTATGAGGATAACCCCACGTCTAATATATGCATGCTTAGGGTTTTCATGGTTTTTATAGTTTAACATGTTCATAAGGTTATATACATTATGGTTAACAAGTTATTATATCACATTAAATCATAACCCATTTTTAGCCGTGACCTATATGGTCTAGGGTTTTCATGGTTTTGTTTCAACATTAAGTTTTTACTAGTGATAAGCATGTGTATGTTTATGTTTATGAAAATGAGTATATTGAAAAGTTAAGTTTTAAGATGCTTACTTGTTTAGATAGATCAAGGAATGGATAAAAGAACGAGTTGTGATTAGAGCTTGGTTTCAACAATGGTGAACCCTTGGGAACAAAAGTTAGCCGTAGCCTTCACTTGAGTAGCTAGGGCTCCTTTTCTTGTCTTGAAGATCAATGTAGTTGTAGAAGTTGAAAACGATTAGTATTTAAGTTGCATGAGACATAGATTTAGGAGTAGTAAATGAGCTGGAAGGATCTTGGTGATGATAGCAATATGAGCCGTGGGTTTTGGAGAGTGAAATGAGATTCAAAATGTTTTATGTTGGAGTATCTTGAAGATATTAGGCTATATGGAAGGGAGATGAGTATCTTGGTGTATCTTGTCCTATGTAATATCTATCCATGGAAGATTAAGTATAGATATGGTAAGATATGTAAGCACATGCCATATATAGCACATGTTCTTCCCATCCATTGACAATGGTGTTGTAGCCGTGTAGTTCCAAGTCAAAGGGGACAAAATGTGACATGGAATAGTAGTTATGTATGGCGTATAGTATGGTTGCATGAAGGGTACAGTAAGTGATAGTGGTAACTTGTAAATTTGTATGATGAAGGTGTGTGTATCTATGTATATACACAACATACATGTATATATTTTAGAGAGTTGTGTTAATTTTTATCAAGTGTTGGAAGATAATAATAGTCCTTGTATTATATTGTATGCATTTGTTAAGTTTATAGGTATTTTAGTTAAACCTTTAGGTAATTTAGTGAAAGTATATAATGAATACATCATTATAAATATTTTACTTGAATAAAGTAAATAAATGACAATGTGAAATAATGTACATTGTTTTAAAGTGTTAGGTGTTTATTCATAGTATGAAATATGTAAATATATACATATAAAAAAAATAAGTCCAAGTACTTAATAAATTAATTAAGTAAAGTTACAGTTTATCCCAAAATGTGTACTAAGGTGACGAGTCCTTGTTCATTCAGGTGGCCAGTCAATTTCCAGAGTAGTCAATAATGACTAAGGGTTCATATAATATGTACAAATAAACATGAAAGATATTATGACAAAGGTATATGATTAATAGTAAGTAATATAAAAGTGGAATTGCATAGATTCCAAAAATAAAGAGTACAACAGTTGACAAAGTCAATAAGGTAAAATCAGAGGTTTTATAGTAATGATGAGTTATAAATCATCCTCTCGACAACGTGATTTGAAAAATTTGATTATCTTGTAATACTTAAAAACAACTTTTTTTAATGGTGGATCTTGCTACTACACTTCGTGTACATAGTCAAGCCATCTAGGGTTTGCATGATCTTTAATCTTTTCCCTTGTCACATACATGTTTCGACATCTATGTGCTAATTATCCCAAGCACTTGTGCCTTCCGGTACTTGAAGAGTGGCACAAGAAGAGTAGGATATAGGGTTTGATCATTCTTTAATCTTTCCACATAATAAATCACTCCTAAACTAAATTTTGGTAAAAGGTTATTTTAACTTGTGTTAAAAAGATGATTGCATGCATCTTTTTACACGCTTTTGATATTTGTTATCAAAACTTATGTGATACCTATTTGAATTTTAAGTATATACCATCCAAAGTATTAACACTTACAATTGGTTTTTATCATCTAGTCAGACCTAGGATGAATTCCAACCCAAGGTGATTTTTGTCATAGGTCGGATTCATGTCAATTTTTGCATGCTTTATATTGGTGTGACTTATATCGAATTCCTGGTCAGATCTGAAATCCAAGGCATAAGATGAGATGAAACTTACTCATGAACCTACTATTTGTGGAACAAGTTTGATTGAGATGTTCAAACACTCTACAACAATAGTTTTAATCCTCTACTAAGAGTTGCACTTGTAATGCAATTAACGTTCGACGCTTATCTCTTTCCTCACTTATTATTAGCTGTCAGACATCTTAATAATGAACGGGAGGACAAGTAGGATCTAGTATTATTATTAATTAATTGGGTATTTAATTCTTTTAAGAATTTAATTATCGAAAATACTAAATTGAACTTTCTATGTTTTGATGTAATTGTGTTATTGAAAAATAATTCGTTAACAAACGTATGTGTTTTTAAAAAGAAAAACATAGTCTCTTTTACTGGTAAGAGAGTGAGACTAAATCCTATCTTTTCTCTAGACAAACTAAGATAGATTACAATTATATTTAAACTCACTTACTATCTTTTATTACCTATGAAATAATGGAAGATAAAATATTTTGTGTACCTGAAGGACATTTTTGTCTATAGCTACCAATATAAATGACATCTTGCACTTCTCACAATGTATGAATTTAAACCGCAAAGAATAAAGAATTTACTAACACTTCGCTAGGTATCTTTCTTGAACTCTCGTTATTCCTTAAAGTGCTAATGCAGACGATAAAGGCGAAATTACATGCTAAATAATCAGGTTAATTGAAAGCATGAATGGCTAGTCCCTCATCTACATAAGTAGAATTTCATATACTTTTCTCAATACCTAAGTACATTTTACTTGTAGGCGTTTTAAAGATTAGGAAGTCAATAAATTGCTATTTTCTTTCTACTGGTGATGTAACATGTAGAAATTAGAAGGGGGGGGGGGTTGAATAGTTTATATTCGATTTATCTCCTAATTAAAATTTCTTTCAATTAGGTGAGTGCCAAAACTATCTTTTACTTGAAAGCTAGTTGCATAATGATTAGGTTCAATTCAAATTCATTAACAATGACAAGTAGTAAGTGTAATGATGATGAAGGTAAGTAAAGAGTAAGGAAAAAAACAACCTAGTAGGAAGACACCAAGATTTATAGTGGTTCGGCAACGAAGCTCTATCCTCGTTCCTACTCCACTCCTCTAGTACACCTACTCGAGATTTCCACTATATCCACAAGCTCCCTTCTTGGCGGAGAAAACCTTAAAACGTCGCTTACATTATTTTCCGACACTAAGCTAAATGTCGAGACCTAATCTTATCTAGGATCAATCTACACAACGTCGCCCACTTCACCATTTTACGACACAAGGCTAGATGTCGAGTTCTAATCGAAAAATATAACCAATATTCACAATGTTTCCTACTTCACCATTTTCTGACACAAGGCTAGATGTCGAGTTCTAATCCAAAGCTAGAACCAATCTTTATGACTCTTCACTTAGAAGCTAAGTGAGAACTTCACACAACACAACTACACATCACTTTATAGTTTAGTGAGTGTAGAAACTAGAAGGGGGGGGGGGGGGGTTGAATAGTTTCTAAAATTTCTTGTTTAATTATGGTTTCCAAAAATCGTTTTTCAAAAACTTAGGCTTGAGGAAATATGTGAAATCTTCTTATGCACAATATGAACAAAGATAGTGTAACTAAACTAATACTAACAAAAATATATCCACAAAGAATAAAGAATGATAGTATAACTAATCTAGTACTAACACATGTATATGCATAAAGAATAAAGAATGTAAAGAGTTAAGGGTAAAGAAAGATCAAACCGAACACCAAGGATTTATAGTGGTTCGGCAACGAAGCTCACTCCTCGTTCCTACTCCACTCCTCGAGTACTCCTTACTCGAGAGTTCACTACACAACAAGCTCCTTATGGTGGAGAAAACCGTACACGTCGCTTAACCAATTTCCGACTCTAAGCTAAAAGTCGAGCCCTAATCGTAGCTAGGACCAATCTACACAACTATACTTAGTACATACACAACTTCCAAATAGACACAACTACTTGGATATTCACAACTATGACACAACTACAAGTGTATAAAATTAGATCTTCAAAGGATCTTTGGTGGTGGACTCAACACTTCACTAGGATAGTGTTCTTCTCTTTGCACTTGGAGAGGAAGGGATGGAAGAACAAGATTCACTTCTTAAACAAGTAATAATCAAAAAAATGATCAAAGATTTGAGTGATTAAAGAAGGGGTTTGAATCTGGAAATAAATGTGCAAAAGAGGTGAGGTGAAAAGCTGAGAATGGTCCACTATTTAAAGGACAAAGGAGCCAACGGCTATATCTGCCCGCGGTACCTTATCTAAGCCCGCGGTATCTTATCGATAAGGTACCGCCTAGGTGCTAAGGTACCGCCAGACTAGACTCCGCTCCTTTTTGTCCTTTAGTGGTGGAGGTCTTATCTGGGTATAAAAAATATCCTGAAAGGATATTCTTAGCCAAATAAGAATATGCCATTTTCAAATTTCAAATAATTAATTTAATAAAACATTTTCTTAAAAATAAAGTTTAATAAAAACTTGTCACTTTTAATAAAAAGTAAGTTTTAAGAAAAGATTAAATCACTTGATCACTTGATTAAGGTTAGTACTTGTTTATCCATACCTTAAGTGAAAATGGGTAAAATGAAAAATACTTGAACTCAAGAATTCGTTTTTCGTTGTTTTCGTAAATGCTTGTTTTTACATATTGTCGTAATCAAAACTAAGCGAGACCGAAAAATGCAAGTAACGTTTTTAGTCATTATTGCATTAACAATCTCCCCCTTTTTGATTCCGACAATACATAAACTCAATCACACAAAAAACAAGATTTTCGAAGACGAGTTTATTCATTTCTCCCCCTTTGTCGAAGCAAAAAGGTTGCGTAAGCCGGTGTTGAAGAAACGGACTTTGCAAAGACTCCCCCTTGGTGCTTACTCCCCCTAGCTTGGGGCACCGAGGAATCGATATATGGTGACAAGCTACATAGAAGGGTTAGTTGAACAAAAGAAACAACCAACAATATATAGCAATAGGTCACAAAAAAAATTAAAAGGGAAGAAAACACAAAGACAAAGATCCAAGATAGGTTACTAAAAAAACATCATACAACGAAGTATGGAAAAAGAAACAAGCCAAAAGCATAAATCTAATCCTAGTTATTCTAGAATTCTAAGATTTGCTTGAATTTGGTGTCTTGTGGATAAGCAATCAGTGCTTATATGAAAGACAAGGTAATAGCGGAGGGTGGTGGTGGTGGCTTGTTGGAGATCTCATAATCAAAGTGAAGAGGAGGCTTGATTAAGAGACTCTTGATGTAGTTCAACTCCTCATAGATGTGTGCCATAGCAAGATGTTGATATTGACAACAAAGACAATATGTTCCATGGTGCATGACATTATCATGAAAAGGAGGAAGAACACTAAAGGGTGGTGGTGGAAGAAAATATGTTCCACAATCAACATTCTTGGTAGGGGAAATGTGATTAAGAGTGTTCTTGGGTGGGTTTGGATTGAAAGCAATTGGAGAAAATGGAGGAGATTCAAGGCTTTCATTGGGAGAATAAGACATTTTGGATGTGAAGTAATGCAAAATGCTTATGTTTTAAATAGGGAAGGCTTAGGGTATTTTTAGGGTGGTCAAAGGGTTTGAAACAAAGATTCTCAAAAATGTTGGAGCAAATCTAGAGTTTCAGACAAAAACCCGAAAAAGGAAGGCCACTGTAGGCGGTTCCTTATCTAGGGTGGCGGTACCTTATCAATAAGGTACCGTGGTTCATATATGGAACCGCCTGCAGAAGCAGGTTTGGTGTTTGGTGGAAGATTTTGCAGCAAATCTTATTTTTCTAGTCTAACTTATCATAGGGATATACTTAAAAGCAAAGATAGACAATGAAAACATATGCAAACTTACCAAATAGAGATTTGACCAAAGTACATGGATTAAAAAATCAATGTAGGAGGTGTGTAAAACAAGACCTTAAGTCATGACACAATGATCCTCCATGATTCAATCTTGTTCTTGCTATGTTTGAGAGAATCATACATATGAATTATGTAAGCTCTAGATTAATAGCGAGAATCTATGAAAAACCGTTTTTAGATTGAATTAACAATGTCAAACGAATTTCTCAACCATTTTCGAACGAGACTTTGAGAGTTTTGAAAAGGAGAAGAGAAGATTTTTCAAAAGGAGTTTAAAGACTCAAGGACTCAAAGTGGTAATAGAAAACACACAAGAAGAAAAGAATTTAAGGAAGATGTTCCATTAATCCTAGACCTAGACGCAAGTAATTGAAAGGTTCCCTCTTAAGTGGCTTAGTGAAGATATCGGCTAAGTTGTCCTCGGAGGGCACCTTTTCAATAGTAATGTTCCCCTTTTGAACATTATCCCTAAGGAAATGGTGTCTAATTTCTATGTGTTTGGTTCGCGAATGTTGCACGGGATTCTTGCTTAGGTCTATAGCGCCTTTATTATCGCACATGATGGGAACATCATCAAGAGAAATCCCGTAATCAACAAGCGCTTGCTTCATCCATAGAGCTTGTTGGCATGCTTTTCCGGCACTCACATACTTGGCTTCCGTGGTGGATATCGCAAGAGCGGTTTGTTTCTTGGAGAACCAAGAAGTTAAACAACAACCCATGAAGGTACAAACTCCACTAGTGCTTTTTCAGTCCACATAGTCTCCCGCATGATCCGAGTCCGCGTAGACAATGGTTTCTACGCCGGTCCCTTTAGGATACCATAATCCTAAATGTATAGTGCCTTTAATGTATCGGAAGATACGCTTAACCGCTTCAAGGTGAGAGGTTTTAGGAGCCTCTTGGAAGCGAGCACAAAGGCAAACACTAAACATGATATCCGGTCGACTTGCCGTTAGGTACAACAAACTACCAATCATACCTCTATATTTGGTGTTGTCTACCGACTCACAATCATCATCTACGGTGAGTTTAGTATCCGAGGCCATAGGGGTCTTCATTGGTCTAGATTCTTCTAATCCAAATTTCTTTAGCATTTCTTTAGCGTACTTAGATTGACTAAAGAAAATACCATCGTCCATTTGTTTAATTTGGAGTCCTAAAAAGAAGTTAAGTTCTCCCATCATACTCATTTCAAACTCATCATGCATGATTTTGGCAAAGTCATCACACAATTCTTGACAAGTTGAGCCAAATATAATGTCATCAACATATATTTGTACGATTATAAGGTGAGGACCTTTCTTCTTTGTAAAGAGTGTATTGTCTACCATTCCCATGGTATACTCATGTTTAACAAGAAACGCTTTAAGTCTATCATACCAAGCTTTGGGTGCTTGTTTGAGTCCATAAAGTGCTTTCTTAAGCTTGTAAACATGGTCCGGTTTCTCAAAATCAATGAAGCCGGGAGGTTGAGCCACATATACCTCCTCATTGATCAAACCGTTAAGAAATGCACTCCTTACATCCATTTGTTGAAGCTTAATATCTAAGGCACAAGCGTAGGTTAAAAGGATTCTAATTGATTCTAATCTAGATACCGGTGCATATGTCTCGTCATAATCAATCCCTTCTTGTTGATTATAGCCTTGAGCTACAAGTCTAGCCTTGTTACGAGACACAACACCATTCTCATCTAGCTTATTCCAAAATACCCATTTGGTTCCTATAATGGTAGAACTTCTAGGTGGAGGAACATGTTCCCAAACATCATTGGTAACGAATTGATTCAATTCTTCTTGCATCGCAATGACCCAACTCTCATCCATCAAAGCTTCTTAAACATTCTTTGGTTCAATCAAGGAGACAAAACAAAAGAAGTTGCTTTGGTTTTGGACTTGAGATCTTAGGGTCCTTTGATTTAAGTCACCAATGACATTATTGAGAGTATGATCCCTAGACTCCTTAATGTTTACTTCCTTTTCAACACTAAGGTGTTCAACTCCTATTTTTCTAACCTCTTTGGCTTTAACTACTTCTAATTCATCCAAGTCATCATCAACCAATGGTGGTGTCTTGGGTGAAGGAGGGGTTTCATCAATGGTTACGTTGAGTGATTCTTCAATAACCCCCGAGGTTCTATTTAGGACTATGTAGACTTTACTAGTTTGGGAATAACCTAAAAGAATACCTTCATAAGACTTTGGGTCAAACTTGGTAAGGTAGTTTTTGGTGTTGAGGATAAAGCACTTTCTTCCAAACACCCTAAAGTATTCTAATGAGGGTTTCTTACCTTTAAGAATCTCATAGGGGGTCTTTCCTAGGAAAGGTCGAATAAGAATTCGGTTGAGAATATAAGTCGATGTGTCCACGGCATTGAACCAAAAATTTTGAGGCAAAGATTGCTCGTTTAACATCGTCCTACTCATCTCTTGGAGAGTCCTATTCTTCCTTTCAACTACCCCATTTGATTGTGGAGTGCGAGGAGCCGAGAAGTTATGGGTAATACCATGAGCTTCACAAAAGGCACCAAATTGCACTTCATTATCAAATTCCCTACCATGATCCGTCCTAATAGAGACAATTGAACATCCTAGTTGATTTTGAATTCTTCGACTAAAGATTTCGAAGTGATCGAAAGCTTCATTCTTAGATGCCAAAAATCTAGTCCAAGTGAATCTAGAATAGTCATCAACTATGACTAGGGTATAAAGGTTACCTCCATAACTCCGTATGGCGGAAGGTCCAAAGAGATCCACATGTAGGAGCTCTAAGCACCGAGAGGTCAAAACCAAATTCTTGGCTTTGTGACTTGAGTGAACTTGCTTTCCAACTTTGCAAGCATCACAAAAGTGACTATCAAACTTAATCTTGGGGAGGTGTCTTACCAACTCCTTAGAGACTAAAAATTGAATTAAACGCATATTAGCGTGACCTAATCTCCTATGCCAAAGAGTAGAACTATCATCTATAGTCGCAAGACATATGTTGTCTTTTGACTTCTTATTAACCTTCATGACATAAAGCCCATGCTTTCTAACACCTTTTCCAATGACTTTTCCATCTTTTACGATTTCACTGTCATGTTCCGAAAAGATGACCTTACACTTATTATCACAAATTTGACCTATACTTAAAAGGTTAAAACCTAAGTTATCTACGTGCTCAACATTTTCAATGGTCATGGAGTCAAGAGAAACCGTACCTTTGCCAATGATATTACCACGTAGACTACTAGCGAATGTGACGTTACCTCCATCATATGCTTTGTAATGCGAGAACAAACTTCGATTACCCGTCATGTGTTTAGAACATCCACTATCCTTAATCCACTCATCGGGCTCCAAATCAATTCCCAAGCATATCTAGGTAACAACACACAAGATCAAACATTTTGTCCCCAATATCTCATGGGTCCAAAATTGTTAGTTCCAAACATCCCTTGCATTTGGTTGGGATGCATGAATGAGGAGGGGATTCCCCATGGAGAACAAAATGGAGGAGGGTAGTAATTCATGTAATCATTTTGTTGTTCATTACTTCTCCTAGGTGTGTTTGATCTAGGTTTAGAGTTATTATTATTCCTTCTAGGTGTTGGAGTTTTACTTCTAGGTCGTGAGTTGTTTTGATTATCTCTTGTAGGCGTTGTCGTTCTACTTCTAGGCTTAGACTCATTCCGTACTCTAGGTGGAGTAGAGGATAGTCTAGAAAAACTTCTATTTCCCATGAGAGGTTTACTTAACGGTTTGTAGGACTTACCAATAGCATTGTCGTCAAGTATGGGTAATTGTACCTTATTAAAAGTAAGATGCTTTAGTTTTTCATTTAACTTAGATTTTTTAGAAAGTTTAGAATTTTCACAAAATTCAACTTCTGGCCGCGGTACCTTTTCTATGGCCGCGGTTCCATAGTGATAAGGAACCACGCCATACAGTTTGGAACCGCGTCCAGAGGGCGTTTTTTGTGAAAACCTGACTTGTTTTGGTTCACTAGTTGAGGCTTCATTTGAGTTAAAACCTAGATCAAGTCTTTCCGTAGAATGAACTTGTTTGTTTAACATATCATCAAGAGCACTAGTACCTTTCATGAACTTTTCCAATTTAATGTAGGTGCTCTTGAGATCTTCATTCTCTAATCTAAGTTTCTCACAACTTAAGCAACCTAAATCAACCTCTTTGTTTTTCTCAAGTTTAGCCAATTTCTCCCTAAGTTCATTGATCTCATTTTCAAGCTTAGTTTTGGTTGATTTTAAGGTTTTATTCTTTTCTATGAATTTAAGACTAAGTTTGTGTAAGCTATCATATTTGCCTTCAAATTCAATATCATCTAAAGTGGAACTATCATTGCTATAATATTCGGTTTCGGAATGTACCTCTTTAGAAGTGTGAGCCATAAGACATTTCTCCTCTTTGGGGTTGTCATCATCATCATCACCGCTATCGCTCCAAGCGCCACTAACGAATACCGTGTGGTTCTTATCACGAGCGGGCTTTGGACAATCACCAATGAAGTGATTTGGATCACCACATCTAAAGCAATTCCTATCACCTTTTTCGTTCTTGACAAACCGATTCTTTGACAATGGTTTCTTGTCATAGTTGGGTTGCCTAACGTGTTGACCTCGTCTCTTGAAGAACTTCTTGAAATCTCTCACCGCCAATGCATACTCCTCGTCATCGCTTTCCGAGGAACTATCATGGTCACTTTGTGCCTTCTTGGCTTTAAGTGCAAGAGATTTCCTTTCACTCTTGGTTTTCACTAATTCCGAGTCCTTCAAAATTATCATCTCATGAACCTTCAAGTTTCCTATGAGTTCATCGAGTGATAAAGTTGAGAGATCTTTCGACTCTTCAATCGCCGTGACTTTTGCTCTCCACTTTGGATGTAAGGCCCTTAGAAACTTCCTAACATTGTTCTTGCTAGAAAAACCTTCATCAAGTGCTTTTAGACTAGTAATAATGGTGTTAAACCTAGCAAATGCACTATCAATAGTTTCATCTTCTAAGATGACAAATTGTTCATATTGTTGGACAAGAAGATCGATTTTACTTTCTTTGACTTGGCTATTACCTTGGTGGGTTACTAAAAGAGTGTTCCAAATATCTTTAGCGGTTTCACACATAAAAATTCTTTCATACTCCTTCTTAGGCAAAGCATTATAAATCACCATTTTAGCCTCATTATTTTTTGAAAGTTTCTTTTTAGTATCGTCATTAGCTTTGTCAAAAGTGACCAATTCTTTTGTTTTAGAAACTTCATTAAATTGAAAGGGTAAAAAATCACCATTGGTAATAACATGCCAAAGATCTAAATCTTTTGATTTCACATAAGTTTCAAATCTATTTTCATAATAAATAAAACTATCGGTTTCAAAAAGTGGTGGTCTTTGCATAGATTGCCCTTCTAGGTACTTGTTGGAATCCATAGATCGATTCAAGTTTTAAAATACAATATACTTTAAAAATTCTTGAGCAACCCGCTCTGATACCAATTGTAGAAACTAGAAGGGGGGGTTGAATAGTTTCTAATATTTACTTGTTTAATTATGGTTTCCAAAAATCCTTTTTCAAAAACTTAGGCTTGAGGAAATATGTGAAATCTTCTTATGCACAATATGAACAAAGATAGTGTAACTAAACTAATACTAACAAAAATATATCCACAAAGAATAAAGAATGATAGTATAATTAATCTAGTACTAACACATGTATATGCATAAAGAATAAAGAATGTAAAGAGTTAAGGGTAAAGAAAGATCAAACCGAACACCAAGGATTTATAGTGGTTCGGCAACGAAGCTCACTCCTCGTTCCTACTCCACTCCTCGAGTACTCCTTACTCGAGAGTTCACTACACAACAAGCTCCTTATGGTGGAGAAAACCTTACACGTCGCTTAACCAATTTCCGACTCTAAGCTAAAAGTCGAGCCCTAATCGTAGCTAGGACCAATCTACACAAATATACTTAGTACATACACAACTTCCAAATAGACACAACTACTTGGATCTTCACAACTATGACACAACTACAAGTGTATAAAATTAGATCTTCAAAGGATCTTTGGTGGTGGACTCAACACTTCACTAGGATAGTGTTCTTCTCTTTACACTTGGAGAGGAAGGGATGGAAGAACAAGATTCACTTTTTAAACAAGTAATAATCAAACAAACGATCAAAGATTTGAGTGATTAAAGAAGGGTTTGAATCTGGAAATAAATGTGCAAAAGAGGTGAGGTGAAAAGCTGAGAATGGTCCGCTATTTAAAGGACAAAGGAGCCAACGGCTATATCTGCCCGCGGTACCTTATCTAAGCCCGCGGTACCTTATCGATAAGGTACCGCCTAGGTGCTAAGGTACCGCCGGACTAGACTCCGCTCCTTTTTGTCCTTTAGTGGTGGAGGTCTTATCTGGGTATAAAAAATATCTTGAAAGGATATTCTTAGCCAAATAAGAATATGCCATTTTCAAATTTCAAATAATTAATTTAATAAAACATTTTCTTAAAAATAAAGTTTAATAAAAACTTGTCACTTTTAATAAAAAGTGATTTTTAAGAAAATATTACATCACTTGATCACTTGATTAAGGTTAGTACTTGTTTATCCATACCTTAAGTGAAAATGGGTAAAATGAAAAATACTTGAACTCAAGAATTCGTTTTTCGTTGTTTTCGTAAATGCTTGTTTTTACATATTGTCGTAATCAAAACTAAGCGAGACCGAAAAATGCAAGTAACGTTTTTAGTCATTATTACATTAATAGTGAGAACTCACAAGACACAACTACATCACTTTATAGTTTAGTGAGAACTTACAAAACTTATTACAACTCAACTAAACATATCCAATTACACACATGTAACTTGGATCTACACAACACAAATCTAAGCACACACATTTACAAAGGATTTACACAACACTCATCCAAGTATTCACAAATAGCTTGGATGAACACAACTAATCCAAGTATTCACAAATACATTTGATCTACACAAGACATAAATAAACAAATGATGAACATGACTAGATCTTTAGGAGATGTTGATCTTCATCAAGGCTTCATCTTTAATCACATCACAAGTGTGTGAGTGATCTTCTCTTTGGACAAGGTAACAAAGGAGAGCAAGAGAATAATCATAAATAAACATACTTAACACATTAAGTGATCATTTACAAATGATTAGAATTAGAAAGGAGAAAAAAGGCTGAAAGAAATGTCCAAAAAGGGTTATGGAAAATGCATATTTGATCCACTATTTATAGGAGACAAAACCCAACGGCTAGCTGAGCGCGGTTCCTTATCTCCCTAGGCAGTTCCTTATCGATAGAGAACCGCGTAGGCACTTAAAGAACCGTAGAGGTAGACTCCGCTCTTTTTTTTCTTTTAGTGGATTTTAAATATTTGAGGTTGTTTAAACCTTTATAGGATATTCTTATGGCATATGGAATGCGCCATATTCAAATTTACATTTTCATTTTAATAAAATATTTTCTTAAAAATAAAGTTTATTAAAAATCTTTTGTCACATTTGATAAAAGTGAGTTTTAAGGCTAATCACTTTTATGATCACTAAACATGATTAAGATATGTTAGTGTAATGATTATTACCTTAATGACAGTGTTTGTTAGATAATTCGTTTTATGATTATATTTTATGCTAAATGTCTTTGTAATTTGTCGTGATCAAAACTAAGAAATATTAGTTAGCACTAACAATGTTTTTAGGCATTGCTTGGCATTAACAATCTCCCCCTCTTTGATTACGACAAACTATAAACTCATTTACGTAAAATACAAAATTATTCGAATTATTAACGAGTTTATCACTATCATTTCTCCCCCTTTGTCGAAGCAAAAAGGTTAGCACAAATATTTGAAGATGAGAAGAACCGGACTTTACTAGTAGCTCCCCCTTAGTACTTACTCCCCCTTGCTTGGGGCACCAAGTGAGAGAGCTAAGATGACATGCTACACAAAGGTTAGAAGATAGAAAAGAAACACCAATGTATATATGTGCACTACCTACTAACTAACTTGAGAGGGAGGAAGAAAAGAAATCCCAAATTAGAATTAAGTATTTGCTAAGTATGTCCAAAGAGTGTGTGTTTACAACATCAAAGTTCAATTGGTGGAATAATGTAAGAAAAGAAACTTCCAAACAAATAAAAAATGATTAAAATGTTAAGGGGTTAAAAATTTAGAATTTATGAAATCACCCATAATCAATTGTAAATTTTAACCATGATCAACTCTTTAACAAATGTGTGAAAAAGAATTAGCGGGATAAAGATAACACACATAACATTCATATTACACAAATATGAAAGAACATACAAGAGAAATATTCATACACACAATGTGAATATTTAAAGCAAAAAATATGGAAAATAAGCCACAAAGCATAAACTACTCTAGTAGTAATAATCTTCCAAGAGTGCTTAAGTTTTATTGACTTAAACAACTAAAGTACAAAATGTGCCTTAGTTGGAAAAGAAAGACGATGAGGCATAATTCGAAGTTTTTTCACGGGAATGAAAACTTTGAGAGGAGGTCGAGTGAGGAGGAATTCAAGGAAATTTAGCTTGTCATAAACATGAGCAAGTTCAATTTGTTGAAACCCACAACAAGCACACGAGGATCCATGATGCAAAACAAAGTCGTTAAATGGGGGAGGTCCATCAAAATGAGAGTTTGGTGGAGAGGGAGATAATAGATAAGAGATGTTTTCACAATGCCTAGTGAGATTTGGGAAACAAGATAGGTCATTGAGTTGTGGAGAGTTGAAAGGTTTAGGTGGTGGTGGAAGAATTTCCTTTTCTATACTAATTGGATTTATAGAGTAAGTCTCATTCCAATATTTAATCGGAGAGAAAGAAGAATTCTTGGAGGATTTGGGAGAAGAGGGGATTCTTTTTCTTCTTGATCCAAACGGGTCAAACCGAGAGTTTCGGTTTCTTTGAAAGCTTAGAAGAAAAGCTTTAGGTCGAGAAGATTATGACAAAGATATGTCATGGTTAGGAATGGAAGAGTTAGGCATTATGAGGGATGAAGAGAAGAACTCCCAAAAGAGAAGAATTTAAAGAAAGTAGACAAGTCAAAGATTTGAAGTGAAAACAAAAGGTTTTAGGGAATGTTTAGTCAAATTGGGTAAACAAGGAATCTTAACCAAGACAGTGGTCAAAGAAGAAAGACCAAAAATAAGCCAAAAACGGCTTTGCTGTCCACGATTCCTTAAAGGAACCCGCGGTTCCATATCGATATGGAGTCGCGCGACAAGCTAAGGAGCCGCGTACAGTGGACGTTAAACCATGATTTTCAAAGGTTTTAAATAAAAATAAGACTCTTTCAAAATTTTGCAAATCTTGGATTTTTACCTCTTTTAGCACTAGAGTATGCTAGGGTTGCATAAAAGCAACACACTCACAAAGAGTGTCTTGACAAAGGGTGAGAAAATATTTAGATAACATTTTGATCCAATTTTAAGTCAAGTTTTAGAGGTTGTGATAGATTTAGGTTCAAAAATAAACTAAAATTGATTAATGTGACCACATAGGTTGAAACACATAAAACTAAATCCATAGAACATCTTCATGAAAAACTCATGAAGGAAAGGAAATACAAGAAAAGAAATAAAAACTAACTAATACAAAGTTAGCTTAAACTAGTTCTTGATGGCATAGTCTTATTAAGACACATTTTTCTCTTGAAGTTTTTCAAGACTATTTTTCGTGATATATTTTAATTAAATTTGATATCTCTAATATTAAAGATTTTATATATAAGAGATAGGTGAGAAAATGTGACTAAAATGTGATCTATTTTGCAAGACTCAAGCACTTTTAACTCTTACCCACATGTGTGAAACACTTTAGATTGAACGATGCACATGTGAAGGGGGAGCATTTCTTGAAACCACTTCAAAGTTTATGGTTTTATGGTTACGATCTCATACCCACAACATCTTTAATTCACGACGTTATTGGTGTCAAAATGGTGGTTAGGCATACGTCCCATGATCCAACCAAAACCGAAGGGATCTTCCCAGGGAAAATTCAATAGATTATTAGAAGTCCTCAGGAAAGATGGAGTAGAATGTGAACGTAGCTGAATGCCGACTAAGTACGGAAGCTAGCACTGGAACAATCACAACAAGGTGCTAGTGATGATGTCTTGGTAAGCATTGAAGGGGTTGAAGAATGAAAAAGAAATGTAAGGATAAAAGGTGAAAAGAAAGAAGCACTCCATACAACTTAGACAGAAACTGGGTCAACACATCTTGAAGACAACACATCATGGACCCAGTGATGTAATGCACAACCCCTCCCCGGATGACTCAGGGTTCTCTTAAAAGAAGTTTGTTTTATTGTCACGGAGATCAACACGACTTCTATTGACTTTCTCACTCCGAGATAGTTGATATTGACTTGGTGGCATCTGCTCCAGCCTCCGACCACTAAAAGTGCACTAATCGAGTCTAGAGCCAAGAGATCAATAAAATCTCGTTAGGACACACGGAATGACGAAGAAGAGAGTCCTACGCCATATCCTTGCGATATTGCTAGAACACTCAGAGTGACTGCCTAGTATTCACAATGATGAGTGGAAATCCCTCCAGTGTTAACATCAAACAACAATGTGGTAGCTCATGTGTAATATTCTTTATGAATTGAACATGTGTAAACTGAAAAGCAACAGTTGTTTGATTCTCAATTGATTCAAACTTGTTTCAGGTTTCTACACAATATCTTTATAGTCTTCCAAAACATTTAGAGTGATATTTATTAATATTCAAAGTGACGAATGGAAATCCTTCTAGCATCAACATCAAACAGCGCTACGGTAGGTAACTTGCGAGATTCTTTATGAATCAAGCTTGTGTCAACTGGAAAGCAACAATGGTAAAATTCTTTAAGAACAACTTGTTCTAGGAATTTGAATTGACGAATTTAATCAAGCGGATATTTATCCAATTGATTCACTTTTTATGTTCGCAGTCTTGATTTTAGACGGTCGAGTAAAGAGAACGGCTAGTACAGCCACGAAACCCCGTCAAGAAGGTTCTCAATTGAATCTACCTAATCACAGGTACGGTATTTAATATCGTATAACGGTCTTCACCGACCGGAGGTCAAACGCTACCGATTTAGGACGAATGTCAAAGCCATTCAGTCCGTGTCTATGTTTTATCTTAAGAAGGTGGCGTTACGGTGTACTCAGCAAAGTCTAAGATTCAAAACCATATACTCATGCCCAAAGACATATTCGACAATCAAGAAAGCTAAAGTCTTCCACAGCTCTAATACCAATTGTTATCATTATAAGATTCAAAGTAACAAGAGGTGATTCGGAGGTCAGGCAAGATAAAAGTGATGGTTAGCCATTTTTAGAGAGATAAAGTAACAATGAAGAATGTCGTGTGTGTATTTTATAGAGAGAATGAAAATACAACAAATGAGAATCCTCACCCCTCCCTGGAAGTATAGAGGAATATATGTAGGCCCGGCAAAGAGTGACTTTGACAACTTAACAATAAAAGTCTCTCCGTGTCTTGCCTATTTAAATCTAATGTAATTCCGTAAATGACGCTCACATTTTAGTGCTAACAATTTCGCTTTCAAAGTTTCAAATTTATCAAAATTTTGTAGGTGCGGGTATTTAAGTGTAATGGTGGACATGTGCGGGCATTTAAAAAGACAAATGGGTTGTGAGATAGAACAAAAAACAAGTCCTTCAAAAAGTCTAAAAGTCATAAAATGTAGATGACTCCTAAAATATAGTGTTTCAGGCATCAAATTCTGGGTATAGTTGCGTCCGCGTCATTTATACCTTTGATTTTACTAGTCGTAGGCATTTAAATTCATTTTGGAGCCTAACTAAGTTATACCCATTATAGTAAACCCTTGTTGGGCCTCTAGAAACAATTTGGTCCATTCCTTAATACATTTATTTACATTATTGGTGTTCTATGGATCTCACCAAACTCCAAGTCTCTATGTACATGATTACAAAAACTTTGACTTGGACTATGTGAAGAGAGAAGGTCCAAGTTTAATTCCATACATCTTCAAACTCTTTCCATTCACCTTAGCATTGGGCATCTCAATAAGAATTTGATTTTATTGATCGTTTCAAGAAAAATATCGTCAATGAATACAAGGTTGAAGCACTCCAGGGAATTACACAATGATCAAAAGTAAAAGGAAACAATTACAACAAGTTCAACCTTCGTCAACCTTTGCTTGAAGATTTGTGTATTCTAAGAGCATAATATAGGAATATTCTCAACGTCGATAGTGATAAATACATGGGGACATGTTTCCATCAATGTACGGAGGGCAAGCAACTTGAGATATTACTTCACTCAAGGAGATTTCAAAACCCTTGAATTGGATGATATATAATTCATGAAATTAGCAGCTTGGAAGAAGCGCTTAAGGAATTCATAAAAGCTAAGGTTTAATAACGAGAGTTAAAGACTTACAAATCAACGATATGAGCTATGAGATCAAGTTGCATTTGACAAGACCGCGACTTATTGTGCTAAGAATAGAATAAGTCATGCACACTACTACACAGCTGGGTATAGAGCCCCCTTAATAAACCCCTTTTTTTTGTTAAAAACAGGGTCTAAAAGGATTCCCCTTCTTTTTGAATACTATACAGCCATGTTTCCAAATATCAAACAGGGCTCTATTCAAGTAAACCCATAAACCCATGTTCCCTTACAAAAACAGGGCTCTATTTAAGTTGTAAGTTTTATTATTAAAATTAAAATTTTATTTTTTTTAAATTAAAAACTTACAAACTTCAATAAGATTATAAATAAAAATCTCCCCACCACTGATTTCAGTATTTCACCAACCCCCTCTTCCCTCCCCAATATTTCACCAAAAACATAGCCCGCTCTTTCTTTCCCCCATCTAGTTTCAATATTTCCCCAAATTTTTACCAAAACCCTAACCCGCTCTGTGTTCCCCCCATCTTACTTTCAATATTTCCCCAAATTTTCAATAAACCCTAACCCTCTCTTTGTTCCCCCATCAGATCCCTCTTTATTTCCCCTATATACTTTCACAAACCCTAACCCTCTCTCACTTCACACACATGACACAACAATCACACCAAATCAGATCCCTAGTTTTATTGGCGCCGTCACACAATCATATCCACAATTAACTGGTATCTAATTTCTACAATTCACGTTTTTGTTCTATTAATCTTATAATTGTTTATTGTTTACAATTCACGCGTTTTGGTTTTGATTAGCTCAAGTCGATCACCTAGCAGCTAGCTTTGGGCCTGGATGCAGCGTAAGCTTCTTGCTCTTTTTTTGTGTTCAATTGAATCTGACTGCTTTTTTGTATTTAATTGAATCTTTGTTTAATTGAATCTGACTGCTTTTTTTAATTGAATTTGACTGCTTTTTTGTTTAATTGAATTTGACTGCTTTTTTTTGTGTTTAATTGAATCTGACTTTTTTTGGTCTAATTGAATCCGACTGCTTTTTTTTTGTGTTTAATTGAATTTGAATGTAGTCTTTTGAGTTTAATTGAATCTGCTTTTTTTTTTGTCTAATGATTGAGCTAAACCAGGGACCAAGTTTACAAACACTTTCACAATTCAATTATTATTCTAGACTTCGATAGAATAACATATAAGCTTATATGTATATATTAAAACCAATAACAAATAATGTATACAATATACACCCACCTGTTAGTATTGTCTACGTAGTATAATTTTTTGTTCTTACAACTTCGATAGAATATTGATTTTTGAACACATTTAGATAAAAATATAAAATGATCATAAAGAATATTGATGTTTTGGATATTTTTTAGAAATTCACTGTTCCAATCGGGCAGAACCTAAGTTACCCAAACCGGACCCGAGAATCAAAACGGAACCGAACGGTTCTTGGTTCCTAAAATATATGTTTTTTGGTTCTCGGTTCTTTCGGTTCCGGGTCGGTTCCTTGCAGTTCCGGAACCGAACTCACCCCTAGTGAAGCATGTATTCAAGTAGGGGTGTCAATCGGGTTATCGGGTCGGTTTTAAGGGCTTATCGGGTCGGGTCTATCGGGTTTTGAGAAAATAAAAATTAACCCGTAAACCGACCCTATAAGCTATCGGGTCTATCGGGTTCGGGTCTATCGGGTTGCGGGTTATCGGGTCGGGTTTATCGGGATATCGGGTTAGATGTTATTTTGATCCCATAATTTATTTTATTCATTAAAATAACATGTCTTAAAGATGGACCTCGTACAAGATTGTTAGACCAAAAAATGCCCTATCATCAACGTAGAGCAAGGAACATCTTTGTTAGTTTCTAGTGCATTAAAAGAATTGGATAACTTTATTGTTATGTTCGGTTTTACGCTCAGTTCATCAGTTAGAAATAAACGAAGGAGGAGGTGTTGACTCAATGTAAAGAGTAGTGAGAGGAGTTGAGCGGACTACTGTCCCATGTTTGTTTACATTTGCATATTATAACTTAATAAAGTTTATCTAAGATTTTGTTGTTTAAGTTGGTTATTCAAATTTAAGACTATGTTTTTGTATAAGTTCTACATATGTTTTTGCCAACTTGCAACATCAGTAAAAGCAAACTATGCAGCTTAGTTAGCTAGTTTTAGTTACGTACATGTTCTCATGAGAGCATTGTGAATCTATGATAGTTTCAAGTTGTGATCTAGTTGTTCTTTCATCATATAATATTTATGTCTTTTTTGGCCTCTCTGAAGATAGAGATTACCAATCGTATGTTAAGTGTTGTCATTCTATATACTAGATTTAGTTTTGTCAACAATGACTTATAATTAGCAAACTTCGTCCTCCAAAAATTTTCTTAATAGTTAAACCTTTAAATAGCATCTCCTGAGTTGGTATATGAGGAAGTTTAAAGAGGTATATAAAACTTGGGTGCATTAAAAGTAGACTTAGGCTGACTTTCATCCTGTACAAAAATACAGATTTGTTAATGAGTTATAGTTTATCGGGTTTATCGGGTTAAAAACTCACCCGAAACCCGACCCGATAATAAATCGGGTTATTGGGTCGGGTCTTGTCTTGTTTGGGTGATTCGGGTTTGGGTGGTAATCGGGTCTTAAGGAAAACTAGACAGACTTGTCCGCTGCGTTTATTGATGCTGTAGCATTTGTAGTTGCTGCCAATGTTAGTAGCATTTGTAAACTACTCATATGTGGCTTTTACTTGCTGATACTTTTTTACTTGAACACATTATTATAACTAGATTTCTATTTATAACTTCAAATATGATTCAACATCAGGTATAGAACATGAATATTGATAATTTGTTAAGGTAAACTGCAACACTCTTCGCGAATGATTTGTGGACCTAGAAAGCTAGTTCAGCTCTTCGGTGACACATTAGTGCTTATTTCAGATTAAGGGTCGTGCTCGCTGTAGGCTTAGGCGTGCACGTTTCCTTTTCTACTTGCTTTGTATTCAGTTTCCTTGGATCTTTGTAATATCTAGCATCTCGCGAGATCAATTTTATGAATCTGCTAGTCTAAAAACATAGTTTTTTTTTCATGGCAGTAATCAAAATCATTGATTGGCAAAAATGAACCATTAATTACACCTGCACAAAAACTCAGGTCCATTAGTTATCTTATGCTTTTTATTCTTGATTTTGATTTTTAGGTGTGAATTTTGTTAATCATATCCTAACATCAGTTGTAACATAAAAATAGGATGACTAAGATACTTAATTATGTTTGGTTCCATACAGTTGGTGAGAAAAAATGTGCTTAGTAAAGTTGTGTTATAGTTGTATGTGAGCAATATTTATTACTTTGTACTGTATTAAGTTTTTTGGATAAAGTCAGATTTGATAATTCATTTGCTGATTATATGTTGTCGAGATGATTTGATAGTCTAAACTGATGTGTCTTTTTGTTTTTTGCATGTAGACGCTATTGGATTTAACTGGTCGTCTACGTGAAATTAAGCTTGGTTTGTGGTTGACTCAAAATGGATTCGGGTGGAATGGCTCCTGTAACAGGTATTAACAAACCAGTGACAAGAAAATTTTAAACGACAAGGTGCAAGTATTGCTAGGGTAGGTCTAATCTAAAGAATGCTTCTTCATTACCGTAATAATCGCATTAAACGTGTCACTAATACAATGTATTAGTCTGATGTTTTAAACTCTCGCTAGACATTTGTAGTAAACTGGATATTATCGTTTCAAGCAATGAGGTTGGCATATACTAGGATTTTTATTTGGGAATGGAACATGATATATAAAAATCTTTTTGCAATAGCAATTTGAAATGGTCACTCCATGTAATTCTTTTCACTACTGCACCTCTATAACTCTTTTTTGAACATTTATTCATTTATCCGCAGTCAATTTTTTGTGTCAAAACTTTATGTTTCCTTCTTCCTGACCTAAAGTGATAACTCAAGCACCTCTTTTTATTGTTTCTTATTTCTTTTTTGTGTACTTCAGTCCTTCAGATATATTGTATGTATACTTTTAGCCATTGTATAACTTTCAAAATGAGAATGTAAGTATGAGAATAAAGAATCCATAACGACTGAGTTTGCAACAAAAGCCAATACATAAAGCTTGATGATAAAAAGGACTAAAATTTCCTGGGCCATTAGAAATTGAGCTAAATTCACGTTAGTTACAAGTTGATTAAAAATAAGTTAACATATGTAAACCCCGTGCGTGCGCGGGTGTTATAACTAGTTTGTAGTTATAGCTATGCGAAAATTAGTAATTTTGGCTTGACATAATATATTTCCATTTCTCAATTACTCAAACTCAGTACAAAAGCAAATTTACGAATACTCTGACGGAGACAAACTGCAGTGATTCAACAATTCAGTAGACGTACAATTGGAAATACACTACAGTGAGTGGCTAAAATAACTAGACAGATGGAACTTCTACATGGCATGGCAGAAAGCACAAGTTTTTTAAAAACATTTAAGTTTATACTTGCTTAATATTTTAGCAAATTCTCAAACGGCAAAATGTAATTCTATCTAATATGTTAATCCTGTTATAACTTTATAGCAGGTTAGCTTTACATATCAGCATATGATTTATATGTATATTTCTTCCAGGATGAGGTGATTATGAAGGAGACTATTTGTCTTCAAGAAAGGTTAGACCTACAATCTCTTTCGTCTTTCTTTATGAAATAGCTGAAAGATTTAATAACAACAAAAGATTCTATGAAGCCAGAAGCTATAGGAAATTACATAATCAATGCAAGGGGCTTGAACTTGAGATTTGTTGCTGAAATCTAGTCATATAACCAAATTTTGTAACTCGAAAAATATCAAATCATGTAGATCGAATAATCACAAAATGCTTATGGATACCTGCGTGTATAACAAGTTACTTGGTGCAACAATGCAGGGGATGCGACTCATGGAGGAGAATATCCAACTCAGACAAAAAGTATATATTTTTCTTCCCGATCTAAGTTTGCATATCCTTGTTTTAACAATATTTATTTTATTACCTATTTAAATTGTGGCATGAAGCTGGTGGAAATAGCTAATGCCCGTAAACAAATGAATACTAATACGGAGAAAGAAATTGGTGAGGAAGAGCATTCATCGGAATCCGATGCCAACAATTATTGCAACTTTCTTGGTCTTTTGCAAGACCAGGAAAGCTCCGGTCCATCCCTCAAGTTGAGGTGAGTATATTTTTGCTAATTCCCTATCAGTTGTCGCTCAGTATGCCAAACCAAAAACACAATCTAGCTTCGTATTCAAATGGTTATTAGACTTTCTTAATATTCCTCTCACGCGCATGTCGTCTAATGCCATGTTTCTTCTTTCTCCCAATCATTCCTACGACCAGTATAAGAAACGCAAATTTATAAGGAACTATATGCATAGGTTCGGGTTTTGCCTGTTAGTCATATCTGGAAAAATATACAATGGTCTGCTTATGCTTTTGCTTACAAGGAACAAGCAGTCAAGTCTTTAGGTTTCTGCTTATGCTTTTGCTTTTAAGGAACAAGCAGAAGTGTTTAGATTTGCTTATCCCATAGGAATTGTGATAGAACACATTTTGGAACTTTCAAATTGGCATGTTATAGCCTGTACTTAAAATATGCAGTCGCAAACACCCTTTATGAAAGACTCTACATTTCAGTATTAAAATAGTTTTCTTAATAGAAGCCATAAGCTCATAAGTAACAAAAAGTAAGCTATCCTAAACACTCCTTTTATATTGCTCAAACTTATAATTCATTTTTTATTCTTATGTGATACTATGAGTAATGTGTGAGATTTTGTTTTCTACTTGTGCCTTTTTTCACAAGGACAATCAGTCACCTGTTTCGATTTGTATTATGCAATATGTAAAGTAAACGAACACATTTTGTTAACAATCAGATGGATCCTCTTGCGATTGTTATTGGTAGTTTGCAAGAGAGTGAGGTTCAAGGACTTAGCATATAATTTGAGACCCGTCACTTTATAAATACGAATAATTACCTTTTAAGGTGTTTTCTGTATCTCTTACATTGAGCTTATGCATGTTTTTTTAATAGATGCCGTGGAGCGACAAGAATCCATTTAGTACCAAAGAGTTGGACAACATTGTGAGCTTGTTCATTTCAGTTTCCGGCATTTGATGATCAATCATGCTAGTGTTCCAAAAATGTCGGCATGTGGTCATGTCCTTTTGTATCTCTTGTTTTCAGTTAGTATGTTTATTAAGTTCATGTTAATTCTGTAGAGATCTTATTAAACTGATGTCAATCTTGAATATATTGGTTTTGCTATAAAATGGTTTTGTTGCATTTTAGTTTTCTGCTTGTTTTGCTGTGTGGACGGATACCTGGAAATATGTACATCCAGGTGGTATTTTATTAAAAAAGAAGAATATCATAGAGCCATGTTTCATACCAAAGAACAGGGATCTATGCTAATTAGAAAACTATTTTCTAAATCAAATAGAGCAAGGTTATCATGGGGAAAACAGGGCTCTATCATTCATCATAGAGCCTCTTTTATAAATAGGGAACTATGCCATCTTCTAATAGAGTCCCCCCTTTTGATTCCCCAGACAAAAAGGGGCTCTAAGGGGGTTTTAAACAGGACACTATCTCAGTTTTTGTAGTAGTGGCAACCTTACACTACAATTGACGAACCTATGTTTTCGGTTAATTACGACAATGACAAATATGAAGCAAGGTTCATGGATATTGATGAAATCAGGTGGAGTTTTCCAAATGTATGCTTGAATAGGTTCGCTAAATGATATGAAAGTTTGCTAACTAACACGCCTAGCCATTCGTGAGTAGACATGACCTGATTAATCATTTGGCACGGGAGATTCTTGTCTTTTCAGGTGATGAACATATGGGGTGTTTTAGTTATTTATATATACTTAGTCAAACTAGTCAATATGTATGTCAAGCTATAAATACCCCCTATCAATAAGAGGGGTGGAATTCTGATATAGATTGTAGCTCGGTCCGGATATTGTTAACTAATCGAGTTATCCATTTCTTTCTATCTTATTATCATTTCTATAATTGTGTGCACTTAGATCTCGATATTATCGTGACCTACACTATCAACA
Organism: Glebionis coronaria; assembly: GCA_025667525.1. Lineage (NCBI taxonomy): Eukaryota > Viridiplantae > Streptophyta > Magnoliopsida > Asterales > Asteraceae > Glebionis > Glebionis coronaria. The sequence goes on along the minus strand of CM046878.1, from coordinate 163,591,034 downwards.
CGATGAAACATGGTTACGGAAATAACAAAATTATGGTTCCTTTTTTATCAAATCGTTAGTAGACTAGAACTAAGTGTGATTAATCTTACTTTATGTACACATCTAGCATGGAGTTGAGATATATATAGACCAGTGGATTAGCATATACCTATTCAAGCAATTATAATTACTTATTTTTTAAAAAACTCACTTCCTATCATTTTTCTAAAATTAAATATCTTACAAACGGGAAATCGTCAAACGAAAATAAATACACAATTACAACGAGAATTAAATCATCTATCTATCGAGGGACACATTTATATAAGTTCGACGAACTTTTTTTTCGACTTTTTTTCTTAAGTTACGTCTGAGAGAAACATATATGATTCGTCACGAATCATATATGATTTTCAGAAAATCATATATGATTCGTGATATGAATCATATATGATTTTCTAAAAATCATATATGTTTCGTGACGAATCATATATGTTTCTCTCAGACGTAACTTAAGAAAAAAAGTCGAAAAAAAGTTCGTCCAAAGTATATACATGTGTCCCTCGATAGATAGATGATTTAATTCTCGTCGCAATAATATGTTTTGTTTTACGTAACGATGAACGGTTTGTGAGATAATTAATTTTTAAAAAATAAGTTTTTTTGTTACATAATAAAAATGGATGATGGTGATTGGTTGATGTAGTTTAAACTAAATTAAAGGTATATGTTTTTTCCCTAGCATGTATTAGTATGTGTAATAATGGTTTAAGAAAATGGGTTACTCTTGTGAAATTGTTATGAGCCCATTTCGTTAGGGGTGTTGATCGAGGGTTTCGTTTAATAATTGACAATAAATAATTGGTGTTGATGGAAACAGATCACAATAATTAAGGTTCGGTTTTGTTTACAAATTGACAAAATTTTAATCAAAACAAAACTAAGACCCTGAACCTTTTCTAGCTACATAACATGAAAAACTAAAGTATACATATTGTTCTATCTAGCCTTTTAAACTAACAATCATTGACATAATAATGTATGCTCATAAAGGTACGACGAAATTAATGGTAGAAAGTGAGTAATATAATTTTTAGAATATGTAGGCTAGCCATAATCCAAAGCAACTCTCATGATACTAGTATTAAGACAATAATTATAACATGTAAATTCTACTATGAATATAAGAGTGCAAGCTAATTAGTCGACACGTTCACACAAGCTAACGGGCGAGCACACTAAAGTACTGAACTATGGTAGAGGACCTAAAACCTAGATTATCGCTTCATTGTTTTCTAGATAATATATAATTACATTCACGGTAACAAAATATTGCCTCCATGGTCCATTTTACTAAGTCGCATCTTCGTTTAATGTCTCCAGAAAATTACCAATAGTTGTAACCAATATAAACTAGTTTACCATTATAGCCATTTATAGACTAAATGTCTCATTACTTATTGGCTAGGACAACTTAAGAATACATCTAAATAATTTTAATTTGGGGAAGATCAAATAGTTGATATTCTTAAGATTAGAATGCTGAAATAAATTATCATAGTTTCACTAACTACAAGATCAAAGAACATAATTATCCAAATAGTTTCACGAACGAAAAATTGTTTGATAAAAGAGAGATGGAAGAGATGGAGCGAATAAATAGTCTGAACCAATTATAATCTGGAAATCAAGTATCAGAAGATGTAATCTGGTAACAGTAGAGGAAATTTAGCAATCTCAAACACATGTGGATTGCCTATCGTACCTCCCATTCTACAAGTTAAACAGAATACAAAAACTTATATTATTGTTCCGTTAAATAAAAACAAATGTCAAATTAAAAAAAAAAGTGATAAGAGAGACATATATGGTAATTAAGACAATAATAAGACGAACCTTTCTTGGGTAAATGTCATAGAACCCTCAACAGATGCTGGTATTGCCGGGCAGCTTATGCATCCCTCATAAACAAATTCTACATCATCTTCGGCATCTAAGAAGACTGACTGTCGATAAGCAAACAACATGCATGTAAGTCGGTTTGAACGCGCAAAGCATAAATCAAAATTTTATTTTTTAAACATAGAAGGCATTCCAGTTTTAAAGATTCCGTCTTTGTCAAGAGTATACTATCTCCTTTTGCCTAAGTATAACATCTTCTATTTTCATATTAGTAGTCTATATATGTGAAGGACAATATAATGTTCCCCTTTAGGTAACTTCTAAGCAAAAATTGTATATTTTCCAAGAAAGAATTCATGATGTATAATACCGTAAGTACGTAATAATATTGCGAGATAAAAGACTAAAGGTGTACCTTGTCAATCGTAAATTGTGCATAGATGTCTCCAACAACATTTTCATTATATTTGATAATTAAGTGTATTTGGGATAGAAGGCTGGAATCGAAGAACCTTCCATAGTCAACATATCCTTCTGGTTTGAGAGACAGACAAATTGAATATGCGAATACATAATTCTCAGTTCCTTCCTTAAGTTCACTTACATCGGGTTGAAATACAGCACACGTAGAAGTCTGTAATGAATTAATATTTCAGCTGTCACCAATAGATCGAGATATACAAAATGAAAATGGCAACAAGAAGCAACAATATGATGTTCGTATCACAATATGAGGGATGGAACACCAATAAGAAAAGCCTTATTCGTAATGTAAAGGGAGAAGGGTTATATAGAAAAATGGCTTATTTGGATTATGAATAATCTTTAAAAAAAGAGCTCTTGTGTTTCTTTTTTCAATTTGGATAGAGTCCAATAGGGTATTTAAAGTGTAAGGTGCAACTGAGGCGGTTTAGTAATTAAATGTCAGTATTTTACAGGTAAAAACATAGAACATGGGAATTAAACGAAGAACTAACGAAGAACTATTATCATAAGTAAGTTATATGAAAGCTTGATCGAACTTAAAAGTCCCACCAATTTTGTATTCTTTAAGATAACCAACTGTCATTTTTAGAGGTTGGTTGGTCACACAATGATTCAGGGGCATGATAAGCATCATAGCATGTTTTAAACTCAAAGGAAACCCACAACTAATCGAGTTACTCTCTAACAAAAGCGAGGGCCTCACAACTAAAAGTTTGACCATGCTTAACATCACCCCTCACAGCCTGATCGAATTGCCAGCAAAGGTGAGAGCCTCACAGTCAAAATCGAGGGCCTCGTCAACAGAACCAAGGGCATGAGTGGCATCGCTGGTCTGGCCGGCTTGATATAATAAGATGATGCGTGGGGCCTGGCCTGATTTAATAAGATGATGTGTAGGGCCTGGCCTTGCCTGAGGAACTAGTCGACCCTGACATGGGCATTGAACACAGTGGTATCTAAATGTCCTTAATTAGATTATTGACTAATCTTTACTAAGTGGCCAACTGGTTGTACTTGCATGGTACATTACACATAGGCACAGTTGAGTTTCACAGGAAAGTAGGAAACCATGGTCTTTAGCTAATAGCTAGTAGCCTAGTAGAGTAGTGTATAGTTTCATGCATAACAGTTACTTTGTAAAGGCCGTATATAGAGGGCTCATTTCTATGTTAATAAAACAAGCAGTTCTAGTTCCTTTAAATCTTCCTGTTTTTAATTCTACATATGTCAGGTAACAAATCCACAAACAGCTAACAGATCATTATAAATAGTGAGTTTGCATTAAGAGACTTATAAACCACAGTACAAGATATGATCAAACATAAACTCTTAGAAAAGTTTTACACAGTGGAAGACCTTGGGAGTTCTCAGGGTATACCACACGGATTCTTATCCATTTTTTTGGCAAAATTAAAAAAAATCTGAATTCTTCTTGAAATGTACCTAGTACCAATACAACTGTGTTACAACTTAGAAGTATCTGTTTAGCAAGCCTATCTATATCAGGTAAACATGTGTGCACATGGTGATGTTAGACCTGCCTTTGTGGTGGCACCCTTCATCCGTGAAGGACCCCTTATCACACCTGAAGGCCATGACAGAGGTCTATAGTGTTGGTGCACGAAGGGAAGAAAAGGGGGTTGGTTAGGTACGTGGTCTCATCCACCTAACGAAAAGAATGAAATGAAGGAATAAGGTTTTGTTTCTGAATCTGTGTTGGGTTTACTGTGGGGTGGTATGTTTGTATATAGTGTAGTGTTATTATGTGTTTGGTTAGATGATAAGCACTACGCCTCTAAATGTGGTGGTAAGGTGGTGTGCTGAAAAACTGAAGTGTCGCTCAAGTTGAGGCGGTGGTCGGGGTAACCATTAGTAAAACATGTACGCTCACTACAACAAGTTTATGGTTTATTCACATTTTTTCATCGCATTTTAAAAATGTGAACTTTATTTGTAAAATATTCATATTTGTAAGTGTGAAGTAAAGAAGTTCACTCATAAAAGTGAGAAGTTTTAAAAAGTTCACACATAAAAGTGTCAAGTATTAAAAATCTTCACACATAAAAGTGTGAAGTTATTTGTTACATCTAATTTGTTCACACCAAGAACGCTAATGAAATGATGAACTTTTCAAATTCACACATTTTAAAGTGTGAACAACATATAAGTGTGAAAAATCAACCAATTTATTGTAATGGCTCTTTATGGGGAATATAAGGGAGTTGTGTAAAACTGCTCACAAAAGACATACCATAAAAAATGGCTTGTCTTAATGTAGAAACTCATTTATAAAATACTATCAACCATCATAAAGAATGGGAATACATAAATCAATCTTTAACAACTACGTACCTGACCAACACTTGTAGTAGATACTGAACACAGGGAAGGGTCCACAGGAAATAAACTGATCCTTCTGATATTTCCGACCTGGCGTGGCCTAATAATCTCGGTTTCAAGGCGGCGCACATATTCTTCTAACCATAGCAACATGCCATCTTGTTTGAAACCACTTTCGGAATCATGTTCCGAAGTTATCATTGCATTTGGTACACATGGAATCAGTTCTTCACTCGATACCAGATTATAGGTACCTACGAAGATTTGACCCTTCTCACAGTCCAGAAAAAATAACTTTTCTGTGTAACCCAAAGAAGATCCCACCATAATATACCTTGCACTATCAACCAATTCAAGTTCTTTTGTCTTTTGGATTACAATATATAACGGCAACAAGAAAACGTTCACAATATAATCCGCAAAAATATAACCTCCAAGCAGCCCACATAAACTCCTCCTCACGTTTCCCATTAATTCATCATCTGAAAACTCTTGTCCATCACAAAAGCGGTAAAGGACCCTTGTAGGAAGAGGCAGTTTCACATTCAAAGTCTCTTCAAACAGATTTATTTCGGCCTCGGATGCGCCTTTACGAAGAGTGGGCAGAACCGCTGAGAAATTATCCGTTAGCCAGCTTCTAATTCTACCCCAGACATTATTCACTCGTCTAACAAGGGGCCAGGGATACATACTATATGCTTCTCTCCATGCTCCATACGCGGCCTAGAATGACATGAAGATAATAAGAAAATAAACATATAAACCAACAGTTAAGCGGGTGCCTGGATTCATCGAATCGTGTTTTTCTGTGACAAATGGGACACTGGTAATATTTATCGATATTTCTAATTGCATTCCTTGGTAAATTAAGATGCTTTGAATATGCATACAGTTTCAATTTTTTATCCTAAACAACATTTTCAAAACTGATTGGAGTTGTGTATGACCGAGTCAAAACGGTTAACCAGTTTCTATAAAAAGTGATAATGATTATTTAGGGTTAAGTTACACAAATTAAATAAATAATAAAACCACCAATAATAATCTTTAAAACCTAAAACCTAGCTAGGGCTTTTCCAATGACAGACAACATCTACAAATATATCTGAAGGGTCAACTTTTTATCCAAATGTTCTTCATAAAAACAGATCCAAAATAGACAAGCTAGCAAATTTAACATATACTCGCACATAAGACCTATTAAAAGATTATATCCTGACCTTAAAAGAAGGACACAGATTGCCTTGCGGATCGATTGGTGAAGATAGATTTAATTGTTGCTTACAGAAAGATGACCAGATTGAATCATCATGAGCAAAAGATTTAAAATATTTGTTGACACATGCAACTGATGCTACTTCTGATGGATTGAGTTTTGTTATGATTATGTGTGTTGCTAATTCTCCCACGCTTTCTAAATCTGTTTTGGATTGCTTTTTTGACATTGTTGTCTGCACCAAACACACACTTGTTATTCTGAGGAGAAAGAAGAAAGGGAGGCGGGTTGACTCCTTGTCCAAATACAAATATTTGAATTTGAATTATTCATTTTGTTGGTATAAAAATTAGGGTACATATTTTATGAAATTTAGTGGTGACTTCACATGTCAAAGGCTTTGCCAAAAAGAAATTAAATAATGTTTAATATGATTTAATAATAATTTGAGATTCAACACAATATAATACATGATACTTGATTAAAATACACGCAAGTTTTAACAACGAAAAAAAAACGACTTTTTCACTAAAGTATATAATAGTGCATATGTGTAGGAAGATAAAATTTTAATGTTCGTCGCGATGGTAGATTATTTCATTTAACATTTAACGGTTTATTAGATATTTAAATTATAAAAAATAGATAAAATAATAAAATATTTTTAATCTTATCAGTTAGATAATGGGATATAGATAGATGATGGAGATAAGTCATCTAGTATTTAAAAAAGTATATTATCCAAAATAACTCTCCTATTAAAATAAAACGTTGATTAGGAATAATTTTTTCAAAATTTCATAACCATTTAGAAATATGTATATATTTGTATGCTTTTTAGCGCGATTTACAATTAATTACATTTTTGCGGTTTGTACATAATTTTACATTTAGTACGAAAATGTAATTAATCACACCGAGTCACTGACAATGCATGTGGTTTTCCAATTGCCATTGATTGGTCCTTCGACTGATTTACATTTTAATTATTTCATGGGAATAGTAATTTGGTCATTTAGTCAAACCAAACACAAGGGATGAATATTTCAATCCCATTTCTTTCACTCCCGCCTCTAGTTCTCATCTCATTATCGCAAATGATCATTCTTCGTCTATTCATTCTCTCCAAATCGTTGGTAGCCATACGCTTCAGTTAAAGCGAGTATCTCTTCCTCTAGTGTGTACCTTAACTCTTTTTTTGTGATTGCCCTAATTTTGTTTGTCCTAATTTGTTGTTTTTAGATATGAAAATGAAAGAATCTTTAATGTAATAATTAAAAATAATTTTAACAACTAACGAAATAATGGACTATGTTATGCCTAAGTATATAGGAAGACAAACTTGAAAGAAGGTATTCATGGTTTGATATCATACTCAACAACATATGAAACATGTTATACAAAGAATGTTGGGATTAAAGGTCTCCCAGATTCTAAGCGTTTATTGTTGATCATGTTATTGTTAATCTTGTTTGGCTAAAGTTAGTACTTTTCATGAACTTCAAAGAAACTATGAAAAGTAGTAAAGATTGCTAGTAAACAGTTATTGCTGCTATTGAAAGTTAGTGCTACATATTGCTAGTGGAAGTTAGTACTACTGGTGAACATTGAAGAAAATAGTCTAAGTAGTTAGTAACGCTAGTACAAAAAGTTACTATTGCTAGTTCAAGTTACTACTGCTTGAAGTTAATGCTGCTTAGAGAACTACTACAAAAAAACCCTATAAAGACTTCTTGAAATAGACTGGTTATAAAAAAAATACTAGTTTATATGATGAAACCTATATTCGTTAAATACATAAAGACTAGTGTTTTAAATATAAACCTGTCTCTATGATTCCTATCACATAAAAACTAGTGTTATGGGGTAAAACCGTTCTCTATACATTGTAATTTAAGAACCCACATTAGAAAATTCTCAAAAATTTGCACTTTTCCTCTTAACAAAATAACAAAAAAAAAATATTGCCCCAAAATCCCTCCCCAATACGAATCCAAATACGTATACTTATCTCAAAAAGCTCAAAAGCTAAAACCGTTCATGATTTCATAACAACTCTTTGTTTTCTCCAAACGTTACACTGATAAAAAAAGTAACGATAGATCTATGGCCTTATTTTTTTTTATTAAAGTTAAGTTATGATTAAACTCAGAATCAATAAAAACAATTCATTCATATTTGAAATTGATTCAATTTGATACAACGCGGTTACTTTATCAATTCGGTCTTATTAATCTTCATCACGATTGCTCAAAATCAATATCGATTCTATTTCCTCATCATTTGTAGCTTATTCATGATCGTTTGTAACTTATTCATGATCGTTATTATTGGTCAAAAGTTTGGGTCTGTTGAATCTTTTTATGATTAGTAATTGTTATTGTGATTACTGGTGAAGGTTATGATCGAGGAAAAAGTTATGGTTTAGGAATCTGGTTGTTGTTACTATTTCCTAATACATTTAGGGTAGCGCTTTGGAAGCTTTTAATGTGGTTGTTGTTTATATGATTACATTAAAGGTGAATGCTTTCTTTAATTTCAGATTGTTAGATATAATTTGTTGTTGAATTGAAACTAGACACTACTACACAAAGGGCAAATGCTAGGAAAATATGTAACAGAAGTTTTCCGTAGCAAATTTGCAACGGGGTTGTAACATATATGCAACGGATTAGCAATGGCACAGAAAACCGTTGCAAATCCGTTGCAAAAATTAAGACATTTTCTTTTATACTTAATTTAAAATATTCCGTTGCAAATCCGTTAAGCTTATTTGAAATTTGTAACGGATTTGCAACGGATTATTAAAGAATAAAATATTATTGGCTTCCACTGCAAATCCGTTGAAATTTTTTAATAAATGTTACGGATTTCCAACGGATTAACTATAATAATTTAATTTCAGTTTATTTTTAGTTGTCCGTTGTAAATCCATTGCAAATCATTAATGAATTTAACTATAATAATTTAATTTTAATTAATTGTAGTTTTCCGTTGCATATCCATTGCAAAATCATTAATAGATTTGAAACAGAAAAAGTTAAGAGTAAATATAAAAAGAAGATTTTACAACGAAACATGATCATGATTCAACTTTTACTTATTCTCAATAATTTATTTCAACCCTTTTTATGATTTAAAAATAATTGATATGGATTTGCAACGGTAACCAATAATTTTTTATTTGTTTTTAATATTTTGTTGGTATTTTTGTTATAACTTATGAAATAATTGCGACGGTTATGCAACGTATACTCGATATATAACTCTACTAGAAATTTCTAAATACTTTGTTATGGATTTTCAACATATTTTGGATGTTTAATCAATTCTAAATTGTAACTACTCGTTGTAAATCAGTATATTATATTATATTATTGCAATGAGTTGTCTTGCTTTTTTATGTATTACAAAAAACAGTTTCTAAAAGCCCGCTAGACGACAAAAACCTCATTTTTATAGTTCCATCTTTGACAAATCTCATACACTTAGATTACAATCCAAATTGATACATGTTTTAGTTGAACGACGCCATAATCGATACACAGTAGAAATACATGAGATATGACCTATTCATGGTGATTACTTAACATTCATTACGATATCATAATGCAATGAGTGCATAATAAAGTATCAGTTTAACATCTTTAATATAATGATATCATTCAACACATCTGATTAACGTATCATGTATATCAATATAACCTTTATGTATAACGATATCATTCAACACATATTAACGTATCATATATAAAGACTAATATTAGTTAACATTCATCACGATGAGTTAACATGCATCATGATTAGTTAACATTCATCATGATGAGTTCACATTTATCACAGGTAGTTAACATTCATCACGATTAGTTAACATTAATCAAGACTAGTTAAAATTCATCACGACATCATAATACAATCAATACATAATAAAGCATCTGTTTAACATCTTATGTATAACGACATCACATCAACTCACCAGTCTAAATATAAAACCGCTAACAACGTTCGTTTTTGAATATCACATTGTTCGAACAACCGAATCGTAAGCTCGATATGAAAAGCGCTAATAACATTCATTTTTAACGAACGTTGTTATGGTTTAACGCGGTTATATATTTTTCCTCCTCAATTTACTTATTAACATATAAACCGTACAAATTACATTCTAAATGAATACACGTTTAAGCCAAAATACAAAAGCTAAAAGACCTTACTTGAGCTTACTTTTGATGACACAAGTTCTTTTATAGGACCTTCAGCACCTCCATTTGCTTCTTCAGATGTAAGTTCTTCTTTGGGACCCTTTGGATCTACTCCAAGTCTTGGAAACACAAGTTCTTTTATGGGACCTTCAACACCTATATGTATAATGATATCATTCAACACATCCGATTAACGTATCATACATAACGATTACTACTTAGTTAACATTCATCATGATTAGTTAACATTCATCATGCGATGAGTTAACATTCATCATAATAAGTTAAAAATCGTCACGATTAGTTAAAATTATTCACGATTAGTTAACATTCATCATGAACAGACTTAATCTGAACAGACTTGGACGCCTACCTAACGAGGTACATGCAAAACTAAGGTTCTTAAAGTTGGTTTCGTAGAACATCTAAGAACACTTGTTTGTTGATGTGATCATCACTAATAACACTTCACTTAATCTTCACTATTACTTAAAGAACGAACTTCAATTCATTCAAGGCATTGTCATGTACTATACTAAAAAGATTAAACACCAGACTTCAGAGGTTGAAAAGCTTGTTTTACAATTTCACATTAATATTTTTCTAGGATGAGTATCATCGTAGTGGCTACCATTATGATGCATACATAATGAGGTTTTAACCCAATACATGTTGACAGGATAGTTATTATGAGGTATGGTCGGAGCATACATAGTTCTAACTTTATTGTGACCACTATATTTACAGTGTGGGTAGTATGATACGAAAAGTACCCTATGTGGTTACTTTTCTATCGATAACACTCTTTGAGGTACCTAATGATATGAACGAGGCAGAACATAATGTATGCAGTAAGTGTAGTTAGCAGATATTTGGCGAATCCAGGTAAAATTCATTGGAAACCAGTGAAGTGGATTATGAAATATTTGCATGAAACTATAAACGCTAAGGTTTTAGATAAAGATAGGTCTCTCGCTGATTACACATTTTTAGTACAAAGATGTGTTGTAAGCTGGAAGGCAACACTACAACGCGTGGTGGCTCTTTCGACAACATAAGTGGAGTATATGACCCTTACGAAGGTTGTGAAGGAAGCTATTTGGCTAATGGGACTCTTGGAAGAGTAGGACGTGAAACTTGACAATGTGATAATTAATTTTGATAATCATGACACAATTAACTTATGAGGGAATCATGTTTTTCATAAAATGACTAAGCACATCAATGTGCGTTATCACTTTATTTGAAACGTCTTGGAAGCAAAGACGGTTGAAGTTCTAATGATGGGTACTGAAAACAATGTTATGGATTCCTTGACAAAGGTGGTACCTAGACTCAAGATACAATACTGCTTGGAGTTGTTGAGTGTTTGACTTGGCTAATATTATGCCTAAGGTGAAAATTGTTGTGTTTTTAGTCTTTGTATTAACATACATTCTAGTCTATAGGGAGTGTCGAGTTTACAAGTTAGCGTCGATAGGTGTTTTTCTTATGTCCCAAGCTTAACCCATATGTGTGTTTCCTTTTTTATAGTCTATTACTATAAACCGATATCCAATTTCTTGTATGAGTCGGTTACCTCCTCATCATCTCTAGAAAATAAGGTGGAGTGGGGGTGGGGGAGGGGGGGGGGGGGGGTTCCATTCACGTCATTCTTTCAAATAATAATCGATTAATAGGTTAGAGATGATTACCTTATGTTCGTCATTCTTTTATTTTCTGTCGATAAACTGCTAGTGTGTGTGTTCTTCATTGCGGTCGTGTTTATTCCGCGCTAGTAATCAGGATGCAGGGATCAAATCCCTATAGGTCGCACAATAATGTTTATGCAGGAGATCAACTTGAATAGGAAAAATCAAAGCTATGATATTCTCAGGGTTTATCACACTCAAACAAGAGTATACTCCCATTAAAAATAAGAAAACACAACAATGTGTTTGTGTTTGTGTGATGGTCGGCGATCGACCTCAAAGGGAAGGGTCACGTGCACCCGCTTCGAAATATAAGAAATTTTATAGTAGTAAACTTAAGATTAATCGGATTGGAATATCGAGTCCAAAACTAAATAATAATAAAAACTTACAAAAGTTGTAAAATTCACGGTTACCAATACATTTTACTATCTCCGTCCTTAAATAAATGTCCACTATCTATTTTTAAAATTATTTTTTCTTCCATTTTAATCTTAAATTATTTTATTTGTGTTATTTAATACTTGATACAACTTATAAGAATGAACTGAGTTTTAAATTTATTTTCGTTAATATAATTACCGTTAAGTATTACATAACACAAATAAAATTATTTTAAAATCAAAATTGAAAAAGACTAATTTTTAAAAGTCAACTGTGATATTTATTTAAGGACGAAAAATAAAAATCTTATCTGTTTTCACTTCCCGCTCACATTTTAGGAGTCATTTTCATTTTCCCGCTTACACTTTAGCGCCCAACTCAAACTTTTCACTATAGATCTCAGATCATACTGAAAGTGTTTATTGATTGAATGATTGAATACATCACATAGCCTATGTATTTATATTAAATACATATCTTTAATGCTAAGCAACCTAACCCTAATGGACCCAAGCCCACAGTCAGGTTTGGGCCTTATCTAACCGTCTAACACCCCCCGCAGTTTGAACAACATCCTTTCGGACGGACAAACTGGAATGAACCTTGAAAGCAGCTTCTTTTCCTCCTCTTCTTTTTTGTGTGTTGTAGTTGAAGCATGATTGTTTTGGCGGCATAGTTGTTTATTACTTGCGTCATCCTCCTTTTGCGTGGCTTGGTTTGCCTTTAGAAGGGAGCGGCAATTTGATGATCAACTTTTTTTGTCAACGACAATGATCTTTGACAACGAACACAAAAGATGATGAAGAAAAAAAAATAACTAAACATAATTTTTTTTTTCTTTTGACGACTAGGGCTTAGGGTTATGAATTGGAAACAAGAAACAAAATTTCAAAAACAAATAAAACGAAAAATAACGAGGATCCCTCCGAATCACCGACATGTAAGCCGATGACCGGAGGATGAGAAATTTATAAATGGATCTAACCTAGATCTGTGATACCATGTAAAATACTGAAAGTGTTTATTGATTGAATGATTGAATACATCACATTGCTTATGTATTTATATTAAAACATATCTTTAATACTAAGCAACCTAACCCTAATAGACCCAACCTCACGACCTTATCTAACCGTCTAATAAGATCTACACAAACTCTCTTCAACTCCCATCTACACAAACTCTCGACACAACCACATATCTACATTCCATCACCCTTAGGCCTTAGCTATATTCAACCAACCTAACAACCACCACCACCAACACCACCACCACCACCACCACTGTAAGTATTGTCTACAACATCAACGAAATACCAATCATCATTTTTTCTGGGTGAATCTTTTATCTACTTGTACATATGTGTATAAAGTGTACTTATTTTTAATTGGTAAACTTATGTTATGATTTGAGCCAATTAATGAATGTTTAGCTATTTTGATTTGGGGGTTTATACACGTTTACTAAAAGTGGCTGATTTTGACCATGTATAACTATTTGTATGGCTGATTTTTTGAAGTTAATAGCTATATTTAAGTTATTTTGATTTAGGATATGTAGAAGTTTGATTCTATATTGCCTTTCCAAAAATAAAAATAAAAAAAATAAAAAAATGAAGAAGAAGAAGTTTGATTCTATGTAGCGCAATTGACTTTGTATAGATGTTTTGATGTTTCTAGTTTTGATTTGACCACATGGCTAACTAATTTTTTTCTTTAATCTTAACTTAAGTTTATTATTAGGTAGGTTGTTATCGAGCTGGGATACCTTGTTGATAAGAACATCCGCTGACAAGTAAAAACTTGATTTTTGTATTTATCTTGTATTTAAATCATGGAAAATATTATACTAATATTAATCATGTTACGTTTTCCTACTTTGTAGGTTTGATGGGACGTGTTGGGCATGCCATCACCTTCTGTTCCAAATATTATGTTTTAGATGGTTCGTAATAAGTTGCATTGTGTCTTAATATGTCAAAATGGATTAATAAGGAGAGGAACAATATTTGGTACTAACTAGTTGTAGCAATGGAGCTTTATTGATTTTGCTAGCAGTGGTATGTTTGTGATCTTATATTTACAAAGCTTTGTCCATTACATTAACAGTATGCGTGTTATGTTTTTTGATAAGGTTAAAAGTTAAAGTAATTTTGCGAGAATCGTGTTGTCAATTTAAGGCAAAAGAACATGAGACCTTATATTCTAGGTAGCATATGTTACAAGTTATACGTTTTTTTGGATTGTTTATTGAATATTAATGTCATATATTCTATGGATTAAAATGACTAGATAATTTTTATTTTTGTTTTTTGTGTCAAATTCTTGCTGCCATCGTTTTAATAAGTTGTAATTGGTTTACGTATGGTTCTTTTAGGTTTGAATGTAAGAAAAATCGATGAAGTACTCAGAGCAAGAAAGAAAGAAAGATAAACTTTTTTAGGAAGCTAAAGAAAACGCAAGAAAGATTAACGAAGAAAAACACAAGAACTTCAATTCAAGGAAGAAATAAATAAATAAAATGAATGTAAGCTCGCTAAGATTTCCAGGTAAACATTCGTTGCTTATGGTATGCTTTGTGTTTCATACATATTTTGTCTAGAAGTTAACAAGTGGTGCTTGTGGTAGAATTTGGTTTGATTTACTTCATGTATGGTGTATCACACTTTTGGTTTAGAAGTGATACGTTAGCACTATATGATAGCTTGTGTAATATGATATTTGAATGTTTTTGTGGAATTATAAATTTGGGTTTCGATTGTGTGTTTAGTTATATGTTTTTAGATATTTCTATATTTATATGAAAAAATTGGCTAAATGTTATTTTATTAAAAGAAACATTTTTTTGTAACAGAGCAATTTTGACCGTTGTAATTTGGTAAAAAATTATTTCGGCAAAAAAAAATTCGTTGCATTTTCTTGTACTTAATACTTAAAATAAACTGTTGGAAATATGTTGAAATGCTACCCGTTGCAAAAAAGGTTGTTACCTTACAACGGATTTTTCTTCGTTGGAAAGCTGTTGCACTTTTTTCTCACCGTAAGAAATCTGTTGCAATTTAAATTTTCATGGAGCATTTATACTATGGTAGGAATCTGTTGTAAATCCGTTGCAAATGGCTGTTTGCAACGGAATTACAATGGATTCCTACCATAGCATTAGCCCACTTGTGTTGTAGTGAGATGTGATGTCATATCGTTACTGATTATTTGCGAATCAAATCAGTCAATATGGAAGTCATTACCCTTTTTTAACGACGAGTTGTTAGTTAGTGATTCAAGCTCACAGTGACATCTAATTGGGTGCTTCTATTTATTTCGAACCTCTAAAAGTCCTTAGTGAGACTCGAACTTGAGACTTCTATAAGAATACTTACCCAAGAATACTCTTTGTGACCAACTGAGCTAGCTCAGTTGGTTCTCAGTTGGTTAGCTATTACTGTCTTTAGTTGATTTGGAGGTTTGTTGTTTATCTTTGATTTAAATGTTAACTGAAAAGTAAAATAACTGAATATTAATTTGATTATATTATGTTTAGTTTCGATTTTGTGAGGTAGCTTAATTTTGTGTTAGTTTAATATTTAGATGTATTGCGCATACGATGTTATTACGTATTTTTAGGGAGCTCCACCAAACCATAACAGTCATATGTTATGATTGAATGCTTGTAGCCAGTCGATTATATATTAGTTGATGTAAGTTAATAGTTTCCATGTGATTGTGGGGTCATATGGATCGACCTGGTCCGATCTGAACCTGATAAGGCCTTATTGAGTCGGGTTGATTCGGGTCAAATAAGCCTTATCGGGTTGATCAGGTCAACCCGATAACCTTATATGATTGGATTACCGTTATAGCGAGTTTGTTATCGGGTTAACTTGCTAAACCTTATAATACCTATAAGGATATTGGCTTACATATTAAACTAAAAGTTTACATATTCCTTTGTAGTTGTCAACTCATAACGCACGTTTGTAAGCCTAAATTACAAATAACACAATATTATTACAGTAATGCAAGTACTATTGGAAATTTGAAATGGTCTATCTTTTGTGAAAAAAATTAAATTGCAAGCTTTTGTAATGAAGAATGAAAAATATAGCTAATTAGCTATTTTACTGAAATGTATGTTTGGATGAAATTTTCAAGATAATGTAGTAAAATTGTCTATCTTTTGCGAATTAAAATTCATAATTGCTAGCAAAAATAGATACTTCATTAGGCGGGATCTGCAAGCTGATGTATTGAATTTATCTTTTTGTTCCTTTAATGGAAAAATGATGCATTTGCCTTACTGTTAGATAGACCAAATAACACGAATAGCTATTGGTAGCCTACGTTTATATGTTGAAAAAATGAGCATTTTTTGCTACCATATAATAACTTACTAGTTTCATGACCCGCCCGATGGGCGGGCGAGCTTCATTAGAGTTTGCTTATATTATACATAGTTGAATGTTAGCCATTAGTAGAAATGCTAAATTCGGTAATCATATAATGATATGTTTGTAACTCGGAATGAATTGTGACGTGTGATTGAAAAAGAACATTTTATTAAACAAAAGAAAAGGTATGTTAAAAAGGTTGTTTGAATAAAAACATAATAGTATCATCTGATCGGCGTCGAAGTACCGGTCAAAAATAAACCTAATTACCTTATATTAGATAGGGTAAATGGGTATCGATCCACGAGGACTATGTGGTTTTAGTTTAAGTTTTGAGGTGATCACTGATCAATAAAGGTTTTGGTTTTGAAATCTGACAACTAAAATACTTTTGATAATAAAAATGCTGATTAAAAATTAAAATAATTATTAAACTAATAGTAAAGCTAGAAAAATAAAATAAGATGTAAACAATTAAAAGAAAAATGCAATCCCTTCCAGCTCCTAATATTTATGGTTGATCACACTAATGGATTATTGAAACTTTTTAGAACCGATTACAAAGATTATATTGATTTAATATGAATGAATTAATGTCGGCATTTATTATGTTTATCAACGACTCGCAATAATAAATCTTATATTAATCCAACCAATAATTATGTTTTAACAATTTATTTAGGTACAATTTATGTTGATTATACGACCATCTTTTTTTTTTAACTAAATAAAATAAGTATGAATCGTTAACTAACAATAAATTGTCTCACACAAATAATTAAACATAATATTAAGTCAATCAAAATAATTTATAAATAAATCATAAATCAATGCAATAAAAAAATATGATAACCCAAAAGTAATAATCAAACCATAAATAAAGTTACCGGAAGGAATTACAACAAAATTAGCCGGACATCACGTTGTACCCGAGCCACTTAATACCAAACATCATCATTCTTTTTAATATACCTTCAATCAATGTTTTGGTTTTTGTTTTTTTTTTTTAGTTGGCTCAGCCGTCTTTTTCTTGTTTCTTGTCAGTCTCTCCCTCCGAATTGCAATTTCTTCCCACTTGTCTTTTCCAAATTATTGTTTCCAACTCTTTATGTTAATCGGCCCCCACCACTCGCACCCTTTTTTTTTTTCTTTTATAAGTTGTAGTTGGTGTCGGTTTAAGCTTTTGGGCCGGGTCCAAGTGGGTCAAAAGTATTTTTTTTTTAAATTTAATTCTTTTGACATATAATAACTTTGGCCCAATAAAAATTAACCCCACACCAATAATTGCTCAAACGAAGCCCGGACAAATGAAAGATGACCGAAAATATTGCGACGCGCTCAAATCTTTTTCTTCAATATTTTTTCTTCATTTATCGGCGCTCACAATGTCTTTTCTCCAAAAAATTAATTAAACGGCCATTTTATTCCATTTCGCTCGTAACCTACATAATCACAAAACACACTCAAAGTACATATATAACGACAAATAAATATACAATTATGCTAAATTAATCATGCTATTAGGTGTATACAAAATACACCGATTAACTCCCCTCAACTTAACTTTTACCGTCTCGTGTAAAAATAAAATAAAAATATACAAGCATGTTAATTTCATAATTTTTAATCATACTATTGAAATTTAATCAAAAAGATCACATTCAACCTAATACACTAATAACCATCCTACATGACAAATAATCCAAAATGATTACCAATATTTTTGTCCTTCTTAAACACTTAGCATAACCATTCCCATTGACTCCATTTACTTTATATTTCATATAATTAACCATGTGTCCAACGTACCTATTACACACCTATAATCAATATAAACATTAATCTAGAACAAAAGGTGAGAATATCGTACACCTTTTATAACATTGAAGTTTTTATAATATAAGAGCACATCATAAGCCATCATACTTTAGCTTACATACTTCCACTTTTTTTTTTCTCATCATTTTTTTTTCACTTTTTTTTTCACTTTTTTTTCACTTTTTTTTTTCACATCACACATCAGCTCTATCTTTTTAGCCATTCGAGACCGTTTCTTATACAAGTCATCCCGAACGCTTTATACACTCCTTTTAAGGTTGATATAAAGACCAATTATTCAGAAAAATGAATATCTATCCTATAGGTGCATACTAAGATACATTGGCACATGAGAACTGGTTAATTAAGTCTGTTTAATTAAATGGGAACAGTTATACTTCGTGCCTACTGGTACATCACATGATGGAGTTATCTACCACATAGTATAATTATACAATGCACTAAATTAAACTAATCTTTTTAATTTCATTACAATAATACAAGGATTGGGTTATTTCACATAAAATTGTCTCAGCTAAGTGCAATGCTATCCATCATAAAAATTGGCGTCTGGCCCATGCTAACAACTAAAGTATCACCTTGCGCGGGTGACGAATCAGATAGGCAAGCCCAGCATATGACTACCACCAATAATTATGACAGTTCTCCAACTCTTTTCTAAGGCCACCGTGCGCGGGTGGCGAGCCGAATAAGATCAACTCTAAATGTCCTAACCCAACTATTACATTACTATATTTCATATTATTTATTCAAACTTTTTACTCGATCTAAGCAAAGGTAAGTAGAGGGAATTCAACCGTCATGGTTTGATCATCTAAATTATACATATGCCTAACTACATGCAAATAATCAAATCAATTTAATAACCAAATTATACAATGGAATCGGGTGCACCTGATAAATATGGCCAAACCTTCTAGCTTGCTCCAATAAATCATCCACAAACTAATCTTTAGAATCTGCAAACACTCAACAAACATATATGTAGAAGAAACTTCCACATCTAATTAGCACAAGACTCTTATAATGTGATTTAAAATTTTAAAAATTTTCAATTTTTCCCAAAAATCACATTTTAACCCATTTTGACCAAAATTTCACACAAAAACATGTAACACATGTGCCAACCCCCCCTCAACTTAAAGCATTTCATTGTCCCTAATGCAAAAACTTTAAATTGAAATTTTGGTTAAAAATCAATTTGACAAACTCACACAAAAAACAAAAACCTAACTCACTTTCGTAGGAATCACGGTTGCATTTAGCGTATGCAACAAGCCTTTAAACCACTCGGTAGCCCGACTGGACGAGTGTTGTCTCGTGAGGGTTTGTAGTGAACACACCCACAAAGTTCCAAAAACCACGGGTTGCCTCCCGCGAAGCGCTAAGTTTACCGTCTTCAGCCAGACATAACTCATATGAGCTATTGAGACGGTTGGAGTGGTTCCAAGTAAACCACATCCACCGTTTCCATCTGATCACTCTCCAACTCAACATACGACTTTAAACGGTGTCCATTAACTTTAAAAGGCTCTCCACCCACCATATTTTTTATTTCAATGGCTCCGTATGGAGAGACTTGAGTCACAACGTATGGACCCGTCCATTTACTTCTCAACTTTCCAGGAAAAAGCTTAAGTCTAGCATTGAATAACCAAACTTTTTGACCAACCAAAAACGATTTCTTGGTGATGTGTCGATCATGAAAAGCTTTGGTTTTCTCCTTATAAATCCTAGAACTCTCATAAGCATCGCGTCTAATCTCATCTAGTTCAGATAATTGAAGTTTCCTAGAACTACCCACTTTCTCTAAATCCAGATTAACAGTCTTAATCGCCCATTCAACCCTATGCTCTATCTCAACCGGTAAATGGCACGCCTTGCCATATACCAACTTATACGGTGACATACCAATAGGAGTCTTAAAAGCCGTCCTATATGCCCACAAAGCATCATCTAACCTCAAGGACCAATCTTTCCTATCACTACGGACGGTCTTTTCCAAAATTCGCTTAATCTCCCTATTAGATACTTCCACCTGTCCACTAGTATGTGGGTGATAAGGGGTAGCTATCCTATGATTAACTCCATAGTGCTTCAATAATTTCCCAAATCTAAAGTTCTTAAAGTGAGAACCCCCATCACTAATTATAGCCTTAGGAATTCCATGTCTAGCAAAGATATTCTTCTTAACAAACTTAAGAACTACACTATGGTCATTTGTTCTAGTAGCCTCAGCCTCTACCCACTTAGACACATAATCAACTGCCACTAAGATGTACACATTGCCATGTGAAGTGGGGAATGGTCCCATAAAGTCAATACCCCACACGTCAAAGATCTCAACAACAAGTATAGGATTCATAGGCATTTGATCACGCCTTGAAATCCCTCCAACTTGTTGGCAACGAATACATGCTTTTACAAAAGACTGGGAATCCTTGAAGATAGTCGGCCAAAAGAAACCGCTTTGCAGGACTTTATGCCCAGTTTTCGTAGCACCAAAGTGACCACCACATGCATAAGAATGGCAATGAGCCAATATGTCCATATGCTCATGGTCTGGAACACATCTCCTAACAACTTGGTCAGCACATACCTTATATAGCTCCGGATCCTCCCAATAATAATGCTTCAACTGAGAGAAGAAGTATTTTCTTTGTTGTTTGGACCAAAAATCCGGAAGCTTTTTAACAGCTAGGTAATTAACTATATTTGCGTACCAAGGAACCTTAGAAACCTCAAATAAGCTTTCATCCGGAAAGCTTTCCTTAATCACATCAGAAGGGTTGAACGGCGGAGGAATAATTCTAGACAAATGGTCGGCAACTACATTTTCTGACCCCTTTTTATCCCGGATTTCTAGATTAAATTCCTGTAAAAGCAAAATCCACCTAAGCAACCTCGGTTTTGTCTCTTTCTTAGTCAACAAATGTCTTAAGGCACTATGATCTGAAAATACTATCACCTTAGAATGCCCCCAAATATATGACCTAAACTTATCAAGAGCAAAAACCACGGCTAACAACTCTTTTTCAGTAGTGGTGTAATTCATTTGAGCTTCTGAAAACGTCTTACTAGCATAAAAGATTACAACGGGCTTCTTATCGACCCGCTGTCCTAGAACCGCCCCAGCGACATAATCGCTCGCATCACACATGATCTCGAAAGGCTTCGACCAATCAGGTGATTGCAGAATAGGGGCTTCTACAAGCTTTTGCTTAAGCATGTTGAATGCTTGAAGACATGATTCATTAAAGTCAAAGCGTGCATCTTTTAAGAGTAGATTGCAAAGAGGATTTGATATTGCACTAAAATCTTTAATAAATCGCCTATAGAACCCGGCATGACCAAGAAAAGAACGCACACCCTTGACGGTAGTGGGAGGAGGAAGGGTTGAAATTACTTGTACCTTGGCACGGTCAACCTCAAATCCTTTTTCAGACACAACATGCCCTAATACAATTCCCTCTCGAACCATGAAATGGCTCTTCTCCCAACTAAGCACCAAATTAGTTTCGGTGCATCTTTTTAACACACTTTCAAGCTGATCAAGGCAGCTTTCAAAAGATTGACCAAAGATGGAGAAATCATCCATAAATATCTCTACAGATTCTCCAACCATGTCAGAAAAGATACTCATCATACACCGCTGAAAGGTAGCGGGTGTAGTACACATGCCAAAAGGCATTCTTCGAAATGCAAACGTCCCATATGGACACGTAAACGTAGTTTTGGCCTGGTCATCAGGATGGATGGGTATTTGATTATAACCGGAGTACCCATCCAAGAAGCAATAGAATTTCTTACCAGAAAGCTTCTCAACTATTTGATCAATGAAAGGTAGTGGGAAGTGATCTTTAGACGTGGCATTATTCAACTTACGGTAATCGATACAAACTCTCCACCCAGTGACTAGTCGGGTTGTGAGCTTTTCCCCATTCTCGGTTTCAACAACGGTGATTCCGGCCTTTTTAGGCACCGTTTGAGTAGGACTTACCCATTTACTATCCGAGATGGGATAGATGATACCGGCATCTAACCATTTAAGAACTTCCGTCTTAACTACCTCTTTCATATTAGGATTCAAACGCCTTTGGGCATCTCTTGCTGGCTTAATATTTGGGTCCGTAACAATTCGATGCATACATAATGAAGGGCTGATCCCTTTCAAGTCTGCAATCGTCCATCCTACTGCTGCTTTGTACTTAGAAAGCACTTTTAAAAGTGCTACCTCTTGTGATTCAGAAATATCAGAAGCAACAATAACGGGTAACGTATTATTAGGACCTAGAAAAGCATATTTGAGATTAGATGGCAAAGGTTTTAGTTCAAGAGTTGGAGGCACCTCTAAAGACGGCTTCGTAGCCGTGTCAAAAGTAGAAGGCAAGGGCTCCACTTTATAAGACCAAGGTGGTTTTTGATGGTCCAAAGAACTGACCAAACACTCTTGAATCTCTAGAACTTCAACAACATCAAGAATCTCCTCATTATCACCAGTTAGATATAATTCCAAAGGATCATTCTTAAGCATACGGGATGCATACTTTTGAACTTCCTCATCAATCACATCTACTTGGTAACATTCATTCATCGTAGGAGAATTCATAGAATTAAACACATTCAATCTTATCTTCTTATTACCGAAGGCAATATCCATGGCGCCAGTCCGACAATTAATCCTAGCATCTATCGTGGCTAAAAATGGGCGCCCAAGGATAATAGTTGGTTGAACATCTTTGTATTGTAACTCGGTGTCCATAACAAAGAAGTCAACTGGGTAATAGAAATCATCAACTTTCACAATAACATCCTCTAAGATACCTCTAGGAATCTTGGTAGATCGATCGGCTAAGGAAATAATGGTATCTGTCTTACGAAGAGTTCCTAAGTCATACTTATCAACCAAACTAGCAGGAAGGATATTAATACTGGCACCAAGATCAAGGAGTGCCTTCTTAATGGCAATATTTCCGACCACAACTGAAATCAGTGGTGCTCCAGGATCTTTGAATTTAGGAGGAAGGGAGCTAGATAAGACTGCGCTAACATGCTCAGTTAGGTCAATCTTTTTAGGCAAAGATGCCTTCAGCTTCCTCTTCTGGGTACACAAGTCCTTTAAAAACTTGGCATACGCAGGAATTTGCTTGATAGCATCAATAAGGGGGAGATTGATCTTAACTTGCTTGAAAGTCTCCCACATATCCTCAGCGTGAGGACCCGTTTTAGCTAACTTTGCAGATGTCGATTTCTCCAAAGCCGTAGGGTAAGGTGTGCTGGACACACCACCCTCCACAACTTCAGGAGATTCAATAGCTTTAGGATTCGGTGTTGTTGGTTTAGGAAAATCATTTAACAAATCATTTACCAACTCAGAACCAGACTTAACATTATCAGAATTTTTACCTTCAACAATAATTTCGTCATCGGTAACGAAATCCTCGACATCAGGAGAATTTGGAATTCCCTTGTCATTGTTGTAGATTTTACCGTTTCGAAGAGATGTCACCATATTCACATGCTCATTTCCATTTTTCTTGTGTGCGGGATTCATGGTGGGGTAGCTCGATAGCCTTCCCTCGTCTCTTTTGCTTAATTGATCCGCCAATTGACCAACTTGTCTTTCAAGAGCTGCAATAGATTTAGTAGTGGTCTCGTGTCTTTGATTAGTGACCTCAAATTTTCTATTGATCTCTTGATTGTTGGTAGACAATGAATCCATAAGCCTATCAAACTTTCGGTCAAGGTTCAAGAGACGGTTGTCATCTTGGCCTTGGCCCTGATTTGGATATTGTTGTTGTGGCCTATGATTGTAAGAATTTTGTTGGAAGTTAGATGAATCGCCACCCTCATACCTTGGTTTGTAACCATAGTGTTGTTGTTGGGTATTGTTAGGGCGACTGCCTTCATCTTTCCAACGGAAATTGGGGTGATTGCGCCATCCAGGATTGTAACTTTCAGAGAATGGGTCATTTCGTGGACGACCACCGTAGACTCCATTTACCTCCTCATTCGGTGGCGCCCCCCAACTTTGACAATTATCGACAGAGTGACTCGGATCACCACACATTGAACACCCACTATGTGACACATTAGACACATTTGGAACACCTTTTCCTATATTTTTCAACAAAAGATCAACTTTCTTACTTAACTCACTAATTTCAGAATTTGTGCCACGATGGTTAGCCACATAATTGGCGGAAGATGGGTGGTTGTTTCGATCCACTGAAGCTTGGGTCTTAGAACCTTTGCTTAGTTTTTCAAAAAACTCCCATTCTTCCTCCATAGGTCGCGAGAAAAACATACCCCCACTAGTGGCCATCACAAATTGTTGGTTGTTATAATCCAACCCATCATAGAAGACTTTGACAAGCTCCCATTTTGGAACATCGTGATGAGGGCATGTTCTTAATAACTCCTTAAGTCTATTAAATGCTTCATGAAACTGCTCGCCTGGGATTTGACGAAAAGATTTAATCTTATTCCTAATGGCAGCAGTTTTACTTATAGAATAAAATTCCTCAAGAAAAGCAGATTGCATTTCAGACCATGAGTTAATACTACCTGGCTCAAGAGATGAGAACCAGTCCTTAGCTTGATCTTTAAGAGAAAAAGGAAAAAGGCGAAGTCTTACCTCATCCTTGGTAATGTTATTAACCTGATGTGTGTCAGCAATTGAGAAGAATTCTCGTAGATGTGCGTATGGCTCCTCACGACCTCTAAACACTGGCAAGATTGCTATGAGGTTCGGCTGGATCTTGAAGTTACTTGTAACCCCTTTAACCGGATCCGGATAAACGATAGGCGAGGGATCCTCGAAGATCCCCAGCCTGTAATAAGAATCAACACCCCGTGGTGGAGATTCTCCTCCGCTACTACTGCCGCTAGCACTTCCACCAGCATCTTCGTCACCTGGCATTTCAGCGAAAAGCTCTGATAAACCTGAAAAATCAAGATTAGTAGAAAACTGTCGAAACGTCTTCCTTCTTAACCTTGTACTTTTCTCAACTTCAGGATCGTAAGCTAACGGTGATGTACGTCCCGATCTACGTGTGCGCATACACTAACCTGCACACTCACAAGAAACAAAACAAACAAACAAAACAAAACAAAACAAGAAAAATAAAATCTTTTTGTATTTTTTATTTTATTTAAGAAAAATATTAACAAAAACTTAAACGAAAAGCTCACTGAGTCCCCGGCAGCGGCGCCAAAATTTGATCGGCGTCGAAGTACCGGTCAAAAATAAACCTAATTACCTTATATTAGATAGGGTAAATGGGTATCGATCCACGAGGACTATGTGGTTTTAGTTTAAGTTTTGAGGTGATCACTGATCAATAAAGGTTTTGGTTTTGAAATCTGACAACTAAAATACTTTTGATAATAAAAATGCTGATTAAAAATTAAAATAATTATTAAACTAATAGTAAAGCTAGAAAAATAAAATAAGATGTAAACAATTAAAAGAAAAATGCAATCCCTTCCAGCTCCTAATATTTATGGTTGATCACACTAATGGATTATTGAAACTTTTTAGAACCGATTACAAAGATTATATTGATTTAATATGAATGAATTAATGTCGGCATTTATTATGTTTATCAACGACTCGCAATAATAAATCTTATATTAATCCAACCAATAATTATGTTTTAACAATTTATTTAGGTACAATTTATGTTGATTATACGACCATCTTTTTTTTTAACTAAATAAAATAAGTATGAATCGTTAACTAACAATAAATTGTCTCACACAAATAATTAAACATAATATTAAGTCAATCAAAATAATTTATAAATAAATCATAAATCAATGCAATAAAAAAAATATGATAACCCAAAAGTAATAATCAAACCATAAATAAAGTTACCGGAAGGAATTACAACAAAATTAGCCGGACATCACGTTGTACCCGAGCCACTTAATACCAAACATCATCATTCTTTGTAATATACCTTCAATCAGTGTTTTGGTTTTTGTTTTTTTTTTAATTGGCTCAGCCGTCTTTTTCTTGTTTCTTGTCAGTCTCTCCCTCCGAATTGCAATTTCTTCCCACTTGTCTTTTCCAAATTATTGTTTCCAACTCTTTATGTTAATCGGCCCCCACCACTCGCACCCTTTTTTTTTCTTTTATAAGTTGTAGTTGGTGTCGGTTTAAGCTTTTGGGCCGGGTCCAAGTGGGTCAAAAGTATTTTTTTTTTTTTAAATTTAATTCTTTTGACATATAATAACTTTGGCCCAATAAAAATTAACCCCACACCAATAATTGCTCAAACGAAGCCCGGACAAATGAAAGATGACCGAAAATATTGCGACGCGCTCAAATCTTTTTCTTCAATATTTTTTCTTCATTTATCGGCGCTCACAATGTCTTTTCTCCAAAAAATTAATTAAACGGCCATTTTATTCCATTTCGCTCGTAACCTACATAATCACAAAACACACTCAAAGTACATATATAACGACAAATAAATATACAATTATGCTAAATTAATCATGCTATTAGGTGTATACAAAATACACCGATTATCATCCTATTACAAAAAAAAGTTGAAACCTTGAAAACCCCAGAGGAATGTTTTATTACAAATAAAATATATAAATCACACACTTGGAAGATGTAATTCACAACATGTGTAACACCTCCTTGTAAACAACATTTGTCATTTTATTTATGTAATTTTATTCGGTGTCGCATCATAAAACCCTTAATCTTTTCTTATTTGTGACTCTTGAAATGAAAACATACAATTCCGGATTTTGTAAAAATAATCCTACATGAGACATTGTTTTATCTTTGGCTCTTGGTTATTGTTACAAAAAGCTAACCGAGAATTGTCTTCTATTTACTTTAAAAAATGCATTTTGTTGTCGGATGTACTAATGGTATGGTGCATAAAGTTTCTACTTTGCCACTGATATGATTTTGGCTTCTATGATGTTGGTGGCAATTCGAGTGATTTGCAATTTGTTCCATTACACAACCAACCATTTGATCAATGTTTCTCATATACATTACAGGAGCACCTATTTCTAAAGCACGTTCATGATGAGGAATACCTTACATTTGAATACTATTCAGGTAATCTGGAGTGTAAGGATCTTCAACATATTCTGAACATCGTCAGCTAGAGAAATAGTGTCCGAGCTATGATAAACTTTCTCTTCTCCTGGATTTAGAGCCATCATATATTTGTTAATGAAATCAACCATCTCGTGTGTTAGAGCTAATATAGCTCCTCCTTAGAAAAACGACATATTTTGTAAGTTATCTAACACATCTAGGCCTGATTCCTAAATTATGGAATCAACGTTATTTTTGGATAACAAGATGAGAATTTCTTTAGGAAATTCAACTATGGCCTCTCCATCATTTTTCACACATATGTTACCATTACCAATGTCTAGAATCCAGTTAGCAAACTCCTTAGTATCACGAATTTTCTCTAGATTTTTTTCAAACGCATATTAACTGTTAGTTTCATAACAGTACACCGTTCCACATATTCAATGAATTCAATGATGCATGAACAATCTCTGACTTGCTTCCGTTTTGTATAACGGGCAAAATCTGTCCTAAATCACCTCCTAAAATAACAACCTTACCAGAAAACAATTTAAACATTTAAATTTCAATGATTTAAAATGTTGGTAATTTGGCTAATTACATAAATTTTATAAAAATGTAGTGTATACCTGCACGAAGTGGTTAAAATATATCATTTATATTCTTATGTTTATTAACAGGATATGTTTTGAAAAGATAGTTGTAGCATGTGGTTATTACTACATTATTATAATGCAATCTTGAAGAAATCGGTTAAATACAATCAATCAAGTTAGTTCATCAGAGGAACATATTCAGATTTTGGCATTTGATGCACATTAGCTCTTTGAACGACTTGCCAATAATTATTGGATTATATAGTAAATTCAGTTAAAATTTTGAGGACAAATGTAATCATAACTGATTTTAGACGATAAGCATCAAATTTAGGATTAACCATAACTTGATCACTTTGCTACATCTAAGTTGCAACTTATAAAATTTCACATATACAAAAAAATATATCCAAGATTTTCATGTGGCACTTAAATTATAGTGATTTTCTCGCTACAAAAAGTCCCATATGTGCCAAAATAGTGCTACATTAGGATCTGGTCACCTTGGCCTTTTTATACCACCTAAATTCCTCTTTGGTCTTATTGTGTCAAAAACGTACTATCCTATTAGCTCGCATGCATGATATAATCAGTTAAGAGTGGCTACTCACTAATTTCTTATTTTCTAATTTCTTATATTGCATTCCTAAAAAATCAAGCATAACTATGTGTTACTTTGCAACAGTCGGGAATATGATGTATTCCATCGGCAAATTTTCACTCTAAAGCTTTCTTCTTGCACATAGGCATCTATATACAAAAAACCAAAGAATTAAAAACCACAAAACCCCTTCATATAAGTAAAACAAAACAAATATGTTGCTAAAGAATATATTTTTAAGGCAAAACTAACCTCAATCTCAATCTCTTTTAAGAGTATACCAAAGTATTAAAAAAACTAACCATTAAATGGGTCCCAAGTCTGGTCACCTGTAAATAAGCTAATACCATTTAACATGCTTGAACCATTTAAGTTTACGCAAGTTATCAAATTTAAACCACTAAATATAAACCAAGTCAACCTACTCCCATGTAAAGGGTTCCTAAAACATTTATAAATTATGATCGATATACTCGAATTCAAGATGATAAAATCAATATTATTTGAGATACCACGACATTCCACACTTAATGAGTCTTAAATCAGATAGTGGATCAAACTTGTATTCAGCCATGTAGTGGTAGAATGTATAAAAGGACTAGAAGATCTACTCTAGGGGTAACAGAAGTCCACTTTTTCACATGTGTCAAAGCCGATACCGGCAAAAATCTCATTGTAACGATGCCACATCTCAACTCATCCGGTAAACATATGATGAACAACGATAACATATAGAATACTCCGTTGAAAATCTAATGTACAACTATAACATCTCGACTATCCGTTGAACATATCATGTACAATAATATCATCCTGATTTATCCGTTGAACATATCATGTATAAGGATGCCACAATATCAAAAAATGAAGGAGGAAAGAACTTCTCGAATAGTCAATCATTAAGGTTATGGTTATGGATTTAGGGTTATGGATTATCGCTAACTATTACGGGCTAAAGGATGTACGTTATTTGTTAAAGATATGGGTTAATCGTTATGGGTTAAGGGTTATGGGTTACGAGTCTAGGGTTATACATGTGTTATAGTAAAATATTACATGTTAATCTATATAGGTTATTTGTTATAAACAAGGGTTAAGTTTTTTATGGGTTATGGTCATAGTTATGGGTTTAGGCTTATGGGTTATGGTCAGTTATTACGGGTTAGCAGGTATAGGTTATTGGCAACGATTAGGGGTTAAGTTTATGATTTATGATTACGGGTCTAGGGTCATGGGTCTAGGGTCATGGGTTATGGTTAACTATCACGGGTTTAACCCGAATAATGTGAACCGAATAACATCTCATGTAGAATGATAGCATCTTGACTCATCCGTTTAACGTATCATGTATCAGGGTATCACATCGACTCGTTTATTTAACATCTCATGTAAAAGACACCATATCGACTACTCCGTTTACCATCTCATGTATAGAGATATCACATATACTCCTCCGTTTAACATCTCATGTACAACAGAAAAACATATACTCATAAGTTTAACATCTTATGTACAATGATATCATGACTACAACTTCGTTGACCTTCTTCAATTAACATCTAAATAGGGGTGATCATTACTGGACCGACCGAACAAAACATATTTCAATCATCGATCCATAGTTTTGGCCTAAATCTGTCTTAGTCCGATCTCTTCACGGACCAAACCGACTGAAGGTCTCAACTAGACCGGACCATACACATTTGGTCCGGTCCTCGATTCGTTCGATCTTTTGTCAATTCATTTGTCCCATCTCCATTTTTAACCAAAAATTAAATTGTTCCTCAAAATTTATCACCATCAAATCTGAAACTTATCCCCATTCATGTAGGTTACTCTTTTCCCCAATTTACGCTGTTCATCTCAAAATAACCTCCACCCCAAATACCATTCAAATTCAACCATCCTCGAAAATCTTGATTTGAACTAGACTCGGCTAATTCAAGTTTTTTTACTAATATGATCTCGAGATTTTTTCAAATTCAACCATCCTCGAGAATCTAATATTCCTAAAAAAAATAATAGTTGAAGTAAAAATTAAGTTACGGAGCAATGCATTTAACCATCATCACAAAGCTTAAATTATTGATGGAGGAACATAAAAAATAAACTGGTTATTTAGTTTAATTTGTGGTATCTTTTATTTAGTAATCTTATTTTGTGTTTTTTTAAAATAATTTTTATCTTTTTGCCCAAGTTTAGTTTTCCTATAAAATTAGGACTTATTTGTATTGAATTATTATGAAGTTATGAATAAAAATTACAGACTTTTAGTCTTTTGTTAATCAACTTAAATCCAAGTTAGGGTTTATTGTTCGATTTCATCCAAATAATCGGGTATTCGTTGAATCAACGATTGTTGGAGTTTACCTGATTATCGGTATTCTTTTTGAATCAACGATAGTTGGAAGGATTGTGTCTGGCATTCTTTGGAATCAACAGATTCAATTATCTATCTTGTCTTTTCGCTACATCAGTTGGTATCAAGAGCCGAAGTTCCTGATTAAGATGTTAGCATATCCGTTTTTTGAGGTTGATGGTTCTTCTGATGAATGGGAAGATTATGGTGCGGCTAGTGATGATTATGATGGACCTCTCATATTTGATGAATATGAAGAAGAACCGATGCTAGTTTATGACACAGACATTGAAGATGTCATTGAGGAAAAAGAAGGATTTATGGCGAAAAAAGAATTTGGTGGGGAAGAAGACAATATTGAAGACACTGTAGTTGTGGCTAAAAATCTTTGTCCTACAATGATCCAAAATATCATGATCGATAAGTTGGGTTTTAAGACGATCAAGATTCGTGGTCGAGTCATTTTAAAGAAAGGAAACTTGATGCAAGATATGCAAACTTGGATGCTACGAGTACAAAGACGAGCGACACAAACTCGAGGACGAGTTTTTTGAAGTGAGGGAGAATGATGGAGGAACATAAAAAATAAACTGGTTATTTAGTTTAATTTGTGGTATCTTTTATTTAGTAATCTTATTTTTTGTTTTTTTTTAAATAATTTTTATCTTTTTGCCCAAGTTTAGTTTTCCTATAAAATAGGACTTATTTGTATTGAATTATTATGAAGTTATGAATAAAAATTACAGACTTTTAGTCTTTTGTTAATCAACTTAAATCCAAGTTAGGGTTTATTGTTCGATTTCATCCAAATAATCGGGTATTCGTTGAATCAACGATTGTTGGAGTTTACCTGATTATCGGTATTCTTTTTGAATCAACGATAGTTGGAAGGATTGTGTCTGGCATTCTTTGGAATCAACAGATTCAATTATCTATCTTGTCTTTTCGCTACATCAATTATCTTTCTCCAAATTTTCACACGTCCCGCTATCACTTTTCTCCAAATTGAAATTGCCCTCCATCCGATTTCAAATCTCAAAATCACAATCTCACCTTCATCTCATTATACTTTCTCCAAACATATTTTCCTAAATCTCATCTCACATCCAATCTCTCTATGTGGTCATCATCATCAACCAATTCCACCTTCATCTAATTATACAGAAAGGTTTTTATTTGCTACAAACCTTAGCATCGGTTTTTATCTGTCATCGTTATTATTTGTTACGTACGTGGGGGCGGCGTAGGAGTTTATGGTGGTGGCGGCAATGGTGGATGTTATGGTGGTGGTTGCAGTGGTGGAGGGGTAATGGTATGGTGGTGGTTGGAGCTCATCAGGGGTGTGGAAGTAACAAGGCATCTGATGATACAGGCAAAAAAGACTATGGACAATCAATTGGTTAGAGCAAGTGATGAAAAGAACTCTGCAGTCCCTTGCTTATGGAAAAGTTGATCCTTTAAATGGTACAAACTTACATCGATTATATTTCGTTACATTTCTTTTGCTACTATTCAAAGAACCAACTGTCTTGATCCTAGAACCAACTGGCCTGATTTGTATAATTTTATCTTAAATCTCTTGGTAGGCAAAGAAGGTGTGGTGACAGAGTCTCTGCGAAAGCCAATATTGGAGGATATGAAAGCATACAAAAGGCTGCTTATAAATTAAAAGGGTGCTTATTATGCCAAACCAGTGATGATACTCATGATTATGCTTGAGTGACTAGTTATTAGGTGAAGATAGCTCGAATAAATATTCAAATTAAGAAAAACTACAGCCGGATGTGGAATCAGTCTAGAGTACTCATAGTAATCTGATTGCGACACGCTCGCACGTGCTGAAGAGCACATTAAAGTATTGTAGACGAGCCTAAAACCCGGTTATGGCTTCATTGTATTCTAAATGATTTAAACTTACATTCACGGTAACAAAATCTTACCTCCATGGTCCATTATACTGTAGTAAGTTACATCTTTGTTTAAGTCTTTCTAGAAAAATAGGAATAGTCGTGACCTATAAACCCAGTTACCATAATTATAGCCATTTATATTCATAGTAAACCTAGCTTGCAGACTAAATGCCCTGCTACTTATTAGCGATGACAATTTAAGAAGACATCTAAATAATTCAATTTGGAGAATGTCATAAATAGTTTCTATTCTTATGAGTTATAATGCCGAAAGAAATTATGATAGTTTCAGTAACTACAAGAACGAGAAACATAAATACATAATTATCCAAAGATTCCAAAGTTTTGATATAGTATTGGTAATTTTTTGTGGCTTTTAGCAGACAAATAGTCAGAGATATTCATACGTACAAAATACATTTAACTCAACCAACGAAAAATTGTTTGATGAAAGATAGCTGGAAATAGAGATGGAGTGAATAAATAGTCATAACCAAAACTAATCTGGAAATCAAGTATCAGAAGATGTAATCTGGTAACAGTAGAGGAAACTTTGCAATTTCAAACACCAGTGAATTGCGTCTCGAACTTCCCATTCTACAAGTTAAAACAGAATACAGAATAAATGTTAAATAAGTAAGAGAGACATCAATATGGTAATTAAGACAATTACTGTATAAGACAAACCTTTCATGGATAAATACCATAGAACCCTCGACAGACCCTGGTAGAGCTGGGCAGCTTATGCATCCCTCATAAACAATTTCTACATCATCTTCGGCATCTAAGAAGATTGACTGTCGATAAGCAAACAACATGCATCTAAGTCGGTTTGAACACGCAATGAATAAATCAAATTTTTATTTTTTAAACATAGAAGGCGTTCCAGTTTTAAAGAGTCGGTCTTCGTCAAGAGTATACTATCTCCATTTGCCCATAGAAATAACATCTTCTATTTTCATACTAGTATATGTGAAGGACAATGTTCCCCTTTAGGTAACTTTTAAGCAAAAATTGTATATTTTCCAAAAAAGAATTCATGGTGTATAATACCATAAGTACGTAATATTATTGCGATATAAAAGATTAAAGGTGTACCTTGTCAATCAGAAATTGTCCATTGATGTCTCCAACAACATTTTCATTAGATTTGATAATTAAGTGTATTTGGGAGAGAAGCCTGGAATCGAAGAACCTTCCATAGTCAACATATCCCTCAGGTTTAAGAGACAGACAAATTGAATATGCGAATACATATTTCTCAGTTCCTTCGTGAAGTTCACTTACATCCGGTTGAAATACAGCACACACAGAAGTCTGCAATGAAATAATATTTTAGCTGTCACCAATAGATCAAGATATACAGAATGAAAACGACAACATTATGATGTTCGTATCACAATAAGGGAAAAACCAATCTGAAAAGCCTTATTCGCGAATAATCTTAATGTGCAGGGAGAAGGGTTATAGCTATAAAAAATGGCTTAGTTGGAGTATGAATGTCACTATTTGGACAGAGTCCAATAGGGTATTTAAAGTGTAAGATATGCAACTGAGGAGGTTTAGTAATTAAATGTCACTATTTTACAGGTAAAAACATAGAAAATGGGTATTAAACGAAGAACTGATATCATAAGTAACCAAAATGCTGCAAGAAAAGTTGTTCATAATTATATTACCAAGGAAAATTGATCGAACTTGTCCCACCAATTTTGTAATCTTTG
Organism: Glebionis coronaria; assembly: GCA_025667525.1. NCBI lineage: Eukaryota > Viridiplantae > Streptophyta > Magnoliopsida > Asterales > Asteraceae > Glebionis > Glebionis coronaria. The sequence goes on along the minus strand of CM046878.1, from coordinate 163,556,345 downwards.
AGATAACCAACTTCATTTTTAGAAGTTGGTCACACAACTATTCAGGGGCATGGTAAACATCATAGCATGTTTTAAACTCAAAGGGAGCCCAAAACTACATCGAGTTACTCTCTAACAAAGGCGAGCTGAGGGCCTCGCAAGTAAAAGTTTGACCATGCTTAACATCACCCCTCACAGCCTGAGCGCATTGCCAGAAAATTAGGTGAGAGCCTCACGGTCAAAATCGAGGGCCTCATCAACAGAGCCAAGGGCATGAGTGGCATAGCCGACTTGGCCTGATATAATAAGATGATACGATGCGTGGGGACCTGGTCTGGCCTAGACTGCCCTGAGGAACTTGTCGACCCTGGCATGGGCATTGAACACTAGTGGTATCTAAATGTCTTATTTAGATTATTGACTAATCTTTCTTAAGTGACCAACTGGTTGTACTTGCACGGTACATTATACATGGGCACAGTTGAGTTTCACAGAAAAGTAGGACACCATGGCAATCCAATCAAATACATGAATATCAAGTGACAAAATAAGTTATAGTACATCCACTGACGAGAAAACATACAATACTTACTAATTATAAACCTATTGCATTTTGGCGAACATCAATGTATAATATAATCCACATAAAACTAGTACATCATTTAAGGAAAAACAAGTGCGGTCTTTACGCGGAATAAGAGGCAGGTATAAAAGAAAATTTGATATGGTACCATAAATAGTGGGTTCTTCTTAAAAATCTTAATTTCTACGTTATGATCAAACAGAAAGATTTGACAAAAAGATAAATGAACAGAGGAAGAAATTTTTGGAATGTCTGAAGAACGAGCCCATAAATAGTGAGTTTGCTTTAAGAGACTCATAAACTACAAGATATGATCGAACATAAATGCTTAGAAAAGTTTTACACAGTGGAAGACCTTGGGAGTTCCCAGGGTATACCAGGCGGATTCGTATCCATTGTGTTAATTTTGGCAAAATCCAAAAAATCTGAATTCTTTTTGAAATGTACCTAGTACTAATACAACTGTGTCAGTTAAAAATGTGTGCACATGGTGATTTTAGACCTGCCGTTATGGTGGCACCCTTCATCCGTGAAGGACCCCTTATCATACGCGAAGGCCATCACAGAGGTCAAGTGTTGGCGCACGAAGGGATGAAAAGGGGGTTGGTTAAGTGGTCTCATTCACCTAACGGAAAAGAATGAAATGAAGGAATAAGCTTTTGTATGTGAATCTGTGTAGGGTATATTGTGAGGTCGTATGTTTGTATCAAATGTATGATTGACAAGGTACGCCTCTAAATGTGGTGGTAAGGTGGTGTGCTAAAAAACTGAAGTGAAGCTCAAGTTGAGGTGGTGGTCCGGGTGACCATTAGTAAAACAGGTACGCTCTTAGAATTGGGATACATAAATCAATCTTACCTGACCAACACTTGTAGTAGATACTGAACAAGGGTGCTCAGGAAATAAACTGATCCTTCTGATATTTCCTTCCTGGCGTGGCCTAATAATCCCGATTTCAAGGCGGCGGGCATGTTCTTCTAACCATATCAACATTGCATCTTGTTTCGACCCACTTTCGGAATCATGTTCTGAAGTTATCAATCCATTTGGTACACATGGCATCAGTTCTTCACTGGATACCAGATTATTGGTACCTACGAAGAGTTGACCCTTCTCACAGTCAAGAAAAAAGAACTTTTCTGTGTAACCCAAAGAAGATGCCACCATTATATACCTTGTACTATCAACCCATTCAAGTTCTTTAGTCTCGCGGATTACAATATTTAACGGCAACAAGAAAACGTTCACAGCGTATTCAGCAAAAATATAACCTCCAAGCAGCCCACATAAATTCCTCCTCACGTTTCCCATTAATTCATCATCTGAAAACTCTTGTCCATCACAAAAGCGGTAAAGGACCCTTGTAGGAAGAGGCAGTTTCACATTCAAAGACTCTTCAAACTGATTTATTTCGTCCTCGGATGCGCCTTTACGAAGAGTGGGCAGAACCGCTGAGAAGTTATCTGTTAGCCACCTTCTAATTCTACCCCAGACATTATTCACTCGTCTAACAAGGGGCCAGGGATACATACTATATGCTTCTCTCCATGCTCCATATGCGGCCTATAACGATGGAAGATAATAATAAGAAAATAAACATAATTAACATACCGTAGATCATCAACAATATGTAAAATGTTTTACTATGAAACATATTAAAAGCATACACTTCCTGACACTATCAGTATATCAAGGCCTCAATGGGCCGCAACATATACACCAACAGTTAAGCGGGGTGCCTGGATTGATCGAATCGTGTTTTTCTGTGACAAATGGGACACTGGTAATATTTATCGATATATCTAATTACATTATTTGGTAAAGATGCTTTGAATATGCATACAGTTTCAATTTGTTTATCCTAAACATTTCCAAAACTGATTGGAGTTGTGTATGACCGAGTCAAAACGGTTAACCAGTTTCTATAAAAAGTGATAATGATTATCTAGGGTTAAGTTACACAAATTAAATAAATAATAAAACCACCAATAATAATCTTTAAAACCTAAAACCTAGCTAGGGCTTTTCCAATGACAGACAACATCTACAAATATATCTGTAATTTCTACATGAAGGGCCAACCTTTCATCCAAATGTTCTTCATAAAAACAGATCCAAAATAGACAAGCTAGCAAATTTAACATATACTCGCACATAAGACCTATTAAAAGATTATATCCTGACCTTAAAAAAAGGACACAGATTGCCTTGCGGATCGATTGGTGAAGATAGATTTAATTGTTGCTTACAGAAAGATGACCAGATAGAATCATCATGAGCAAAAGATTTAAAATATTTGTTGACACATGCAACTGATGCTACTTCTGATGGATTGAGTTTTGTTATGATGATGTGTGTTGCTAATTCTCCCACGCTTTCTAAATCTGTTTTGGATTGCTTTTTTGACATTGTTGTCTGCACCCAAACACACACTTGTTATTCTGAGGAGAAAGAAGAAAGGGGAGGCGGGTTGAACCTAGTAATGACTCCTTGTCCAAATACAAATATTTGAATTTAAATTATTCAATTTGTTGGTATAAAAATTACTGTACATAATTTACGAAATTTTGTGGTGACTCCACATGTCTAAATGGTTTGCCAAAAAGAAAATTAATCATTTGTAAAATAAGATTTAAGTTCATTTGAATACCGCACTTTAAAAAGATATGAAGAGACAAATCCTCACTTTTACATTCTTCTTAATTCAATGAATAAAATTAAATCAAAAACCCAATTTTGTCAGGATATGTGACCGTTTAGCCACCGGGATTGAGTGAGTCTACCAGGGCCACACACTCAACACGGAAAACACACTTTATTAAATGATTATCATTAAGCATTTGGAATCTTCTTAAAATAGCAAGGCTGAAAATTCAGACTTTTTTCTTACTAAATAAAGCAAGTTGTTGTTATTTTCATCAACATTACATATTATAACACTTTGTAACAAACTTTTGTAACAAACTTTTGTAACAACCTACTTAAATAACATTTTCTCTTTTAAATTAAAAAATCTTTTTATTTATTTATTATTTTTATAATCTAATTTCACCATATTTTTTGAAATTTTATGCTCTTTAATTAAATATCAATTTTGCTATATTTTTATTTACTATTAATTTTTTTAAAATTTAGAAGTTTTTTTTTCGATTTTTTACAACTTTAACAATACAATTTAATGGATAAGAGATTAATATTTGTTAGCCGAAAAAATGATTATGAGTACTCGCCACCGCATTGCGCGGGTTCGTGCTAGTTATTAATTAAACGTTTAATAAAACTTCACTTAATTGTTTAATTAACGTTAGTTAAATTAGTTACTTGTTTAATTAATTTAACGTGAGCGCGTAATTAAATTAGAAGGGGTCAAAAACTCGATTCTGGAAACCCTGGGACCATAGGCGGCCGATTATACCCTAAGGGGTTTCTAGAAGTTTTTTTTGATATATTGTTAAACTAAATAATTACTATATCTAGTTAACTTGGAGTAGGGAACAAGAAAGCTAAGGAGGTGGAGAGGCTATTAATACCACCCATGCACCTCATTATTTTCGTCCCCATCTTTCCTTACTACAACCGATTTTCGGTTCAAACACCCTCTCCAAATCCCAAATCACCTAAAGTATAAACCTTTGCATGATCGGCTGCCTTTTGGTACTCCCTTTTAAGTAACTAAGCCTTATACTAAACCCTTGGTACTATTATCAATGTTTAGTGTGGTTCATCTACTACACAAAACCTATTAGGGTTTTTGTGTGATTTGGTTATTATCTTGTAACGTCTACAAACTGATCCTTACGCAATCCATAATTAGGGTTTTTGATCTAGGGTTTCTTGTTACAAGATCTACACAAGTTGTTCAAGAAGTGAAGTTACTACTAGCATCGTAGTCATTGTTCGTTTGACGTGTCGTGTGAGCAAATGATAGAAACGGTAATTTAGCTGTTAAAGTTCAAGAGCAAGATAAAGCTCCATTACTTGATTTATTCAATTAATTAAAGGTTACCTTTAAATTGTTTTTATTTTTCATGTATGTTATACTAAAACTATTCCGCTACGTGCTCGTAGTTAATGTTTAACTAGTATTCAAAATCCCAATAGTGGTATCACGAGTCATCGTATGGCATTCATGGGTTACACATAAACTAAACACGCTAGATCCGATTAAATACTCGCTTTATTTTTTCTTTTTCTATGGAAATAACATGTTCTTGCCATAAAGCTTTAATCTTGATGTAAATCTATTAAAATTGGGTAGGTTTAGTGGAATTGGTTAATAAACTATGATTATTTTATCCGGTAAAAATACTTACGCAATCAAATTATTTTATGCATGTGGCTGCTCGTGGTTATCAAGAGGGAGTCTTTGGTTCTTCAACTGGCGAAGACTCAATTAAGATCTAGGACCTCATATGTTATGCTTTCATATAGAGTCTATCTTTACCTCTACCCCTCTTTGTGTCTATTTTTTTGTGTACTTATATGTTTTCCATTATGAATTGCAAAAATATAATTACGCAAGACTCTAGTAATCATAAAAACGGATCTATACTTATATCGAAACTATCTTTAAAACATTTCTCATTAATTACACTAATTTTTCCTTGCGAATCGGCTAAGTGTTATTCGTTAAATATCGTTTTTTGAACAAAGATTAATATGGACATAAGAACTATGAAACTTGGTTTTATTAAGCTAATTATTGTTCGAAATCATATTGCCACTCGAGTTGGCTTAGATACCGTAATTGTGACACCCCCAAATTGTGTCTAATGCAGCGGAAGTAATATTTGGGTGTCACGTAGGTGGATCAACAGCAGATAGCGTATACAGCAGCAGATAAAAGATTATCATTACATTCATTACATGAATAAAAGTGCAAATCTTATTAAAATTGTCTTAAACATTATTTAGTAGTTTGAATTATTCCCCAGTTTATAAAAACCCAGATGAGCTCTATAAATGCAGCCTATCATGATGCTTGACTCCGTGCACACCAATACCTGCTTCAGTTTCCTGAGAAAACATGCTTAGAGAGTCAACATAAAGTTGGTGAATTCACAGGTTTAATAAAATAAGTTTGGACAATAAACATTCACTGAAGTAGTAATGCACAAAGCATCAACACTAAAAAGTAATTACATTCCCATATTACCCGAAACTGAGACTTGACAGTTAAGCCCTTAACAAATAAGGACCCTTCGCCTTATAAAAAGGCACCCAAAAGTAATAAGTGCTGACATGTGAAACATCTGTTGTCCTGGCCTAGGCACAGTGAGCATGACTCACCCAGATGGGGATGGTCAATCCCAAATAGATCTATTTATAACATTCAGGTAATTCAATAATTCTAACAATTTCAGATGCACGGGTCATGCGGGTTCATATACAATAGGCAAATGTAATCAAAGGTTTCGCAGTTTAGTTTATGTCCATTAAATAAAATATGTTGCATGTTTTCTTCCCCATTAAAAAGGTTTAAAAGTTTGTCAATATATAAAGTGGGGCCATGAACTCACCTCAGTAGTACATCAAATAGTCACAAGTAAATCTGATATGATGCTCACGATACACTCAACGACCTAAATAGTTATAAGGTCTCAGTAAATGCATAACATAATGCATAAAAGTTTCAGTTTAAGTCTGTGCATGCTTATACTGGTTTTATGTATTTTATTACGATATCTGTATTTTAGTTCATCGTTGTACAAGTTATAGTAGTATTTATTTTAAGTACAAAACAAATAATATTGTTAAATTAATTAACCAGTTTAATTAATATCCTCGTACTTGTATGATTTATAAAGTGATTTAAATATTTATAAAAAAGAAAGTTTTATATATATTTAAAGTCAAAATAAATATAATTAATATATTTATTTTTATAAGTTAATCATATTTAATTTATATCTTATATATAAATAGGGTTTATAAAATGTATAACATTTTAGTTAAATCTAGTGTTCCCGATATTTGTATACTTATTACATTATAAGTTGGGAAAAATAATGAACGTTGGACTTTTATAATTAGTTAAGTTTTACCTTTTAATATTAACGTTACATATATAATTAGGGTTTAACTTAAGTTTAGGAAAATTACATTTTAGTCCCTCGATTAAATAAAATACCCGCGGCAATATTAATACAATATTCATAGGGTTCGTTTAACTTTCAAATAATGACAAAACAAGTCCCTCCCTAGTTACACGTGTAACTAGGGTTTATAAAAGTTTCACCAGTTGTCACTTTTGGTCCTTATGGTATTCAGCTTATTTTTAGGTTTAATATAGTTTCACAAATGCCCTTAGGGCTTCATTTAAGTTTCGACTTATGCCAAAACATCCCCTAGGGTTTATTAAACTTTGCAAGTTTGGCAAAAGGGGTCCCTAGGGTTACTATTAAGTTTCAGAAAAAGGCAAAAGGGGTCCCTAGGTTCTTATTATGTTACACAATTTACCCTAAGTTTTTAATAATTCCATTTAAGTCCTCCTACTATGTTTGAAGTTTCGGATAGTGTTAAAACACTACCCTCAACTCTCAGCAATTTACACTATAAGACCTTATGTTTATCTTTTGATAAAATGAGTTTCTATACATGTCCATTTAGATCCCTAAACTTAAGAAAATTACAAAATTAACCCGAAGATATTTTATTCATCATTTTTAGTCCGAAACATCATGGATTTACTATTTCAACCCGAAACTTCATAGATCTATCATTTTAGTCCAAAACATTTATAGATCTCATTTTTAAATCCAAAAGTTTTATAAAAACATTATTTAACAAAAATCAAGTTTATTTTAGGCAAGCTTATTATAGTGGCATAATAGCTTAACTTCTATAAGGCCAAATAGTGAGCTTATTAATCTAAGGCAACTAGTAACTTAGATCTAGTGTTTCTATGCTTGTTTTAACATTACAAAATTAACCATATCATTAAACTATGAGGATAACCCCACGTCTAATATATGCATGCTTAGGTTTTCCATGGTTTTTATAGTTTAACATGTTCATAAGGTTATATACATTATGGTTAACAAGTTTTTATATCACATTAAATCATAACCCATTTTTATCCGTGACCTATATGGTCTAGGGTTTTTATGGTTTTGTTTCAACATTAAGTTTTTACTAGTGATAAGCATGTGTATGTTTATGTTTATGAAACATGAGTATATTGAAAAGTTAAGTTTTAAGATGCTTACTTGTTTAGATAGATCAAGGAATGGATAAGAGAATGAGTTATGATTAGAGCTTGGTTTCAATAATGGTGAACCCTTGGGAACAAAAGTTAGCCGTGGCCTTCACTTGAGTAGCTAGGGCTCCTTTTCTTGTCTTGAAGATCAATCTAGTTGTAGAAGTTGACAATGATTAGTATTTAAGTTGCATGAGACATAGATTTTGGAGTAGTAAATGAGCTTGAAGGATCTTGGTGATGATAGCAATATGAGCCGTGGGGTTTGGAGAGTGAAATGAGATTTAAAATGTTTTATGTTGGAGTATCTTGAAGATATTCGGCTATATGGAAGAGAGATGAGCATCTTAGTGTATCTAGTCCTATGTACTATGTATCCATGGAAGATTAAGTATAGATATGGTAAGATATGTAAGCACATGCCATATATAGCACATGTTCTTCCCATCCATTGACAATGGTGTTGTTGCCGTGTAGTTCCAAGTCAAAGGGGAAAAAATGGAATAGTAGTTATGTATGATGTATAGTATGGTTGCATAGTTGAAGGGTATAGTAAGTGATAGTGGTAACTTGTAAATTTTTATGATGAAGGGTGTGTATCTATATATATACATGGCACACATGTATATATTTTGGAGAATTGTGTTAATTTTTATCAAGTGTTGGAAGATAATAATAGTCCTTGTATTATATTGTATGCATTTGTTAAGTTTATAGGTATTTTAGTTAAACCTTTAGGTAATTTAGTGAAAGTATATAATGAATACATCTTTATAAATATTTTACTTGAATAAAGTAAATAAATGACAATGTGAAATAATGTACATTGTTTTAAAGTGTTAGGTGTTTATTCATAGTATGAAATATATGTAAATATATACATATAAAAAAAATAAGTCCAAGTACTTAATAAATTAATTAAGTAAAGTTACAGTTTATCCCAGAATGTGTACAGAGGTGATGAGTCCTTGTTCATTCAGGTGGCCAGTCAATTGCCAGAGTAGTCAATAATGACCAAAGGTTCATATAATATGTACAAATAAATATGGAAGATAGTATGACAAAGGTATATGATTAATAGTAAGTCATATAAAAGTGGAATTGCATAGATTCCAAAAATAAAGAGTACTATAGTTGACAAAGTCAATAAGGAAAAATCAGAGGTTTTAAAGCACCATCCCGTTATTTTAGCTTTGTCCTCAAAGCTTAAGATGAAGTCACCGGTCAGATGAACAAGTGTGGGTACTTGGTTTTGAACGAGTATTCTCGTTCCCAAGTGAACTCAGCGCCTCTCCTCGAGTTCCAACGTACTTTGATCAACGGGATGCGACTGCGTTTCAATTTCTTAACTGTCCTCTCCATGATTTCTTCTGGTTCCTCTATGATCTGGAGTTTGTCGTCAAACTGAACTCCCTCCAATGGCATAGCCAATGGTTCTTCAGCATAGCACTTTTTCAAGTTAGACACGTGAAAGGTAGAGTGTATCCGACTCAGTTGCTGAGGCAACTCTAAACGATAAGCTACTTCCCCGATCCTGGCTATTACTTTGAAAGGGCCAACATAACGTGGGTTCAGTTTCCCACATTTGCCAAAGCATACAACACCCTTCCAAGGTGATACTTTGAGCATAACACGGTCACCTACTTCAAATTGCATAGGTTTGCGTTTTAGGTCCGCGTAGCTCTTTTGTCGGTCGCGAGCAGCTTGAATTCTTTGCTTAATGAGGACGATCTTGTCTGTAGTCTCCTGGATTAGGTCTGGTCGAGTGAGCTAAAATTCACCTACTTCTGCCCAGCACACATGTGAACGACACTTTCGACCGTATAGTGCTTCAAAAGGGGCAGCCTTAATACTGGCATGATAACTGTTGTTGTAGGAGAATTCCACTAAAGGAATGTGGTCAACCCATCCATTTCCAAAGTCAATCACAGATGCCCGTAGCATGTCTTCTAGAGTATGGATGGTTCATTCACTTTGACCGTTAGTCTGTGGATGATAAGCAGTGCTCATGTCCAAATTGGTACCTAAGGCTCGTTGGAAAGCCTTCTAAAAGTTTGATGTGAACCTACCGTCTCAATCACAAATTATCGAAACTGGTATTCCATGTTTGGTCACTATCTCCTTCAGGTACGTTTTTGCTAGTCTTGCAAGGGAATCGTTCTCCCTAATTGGCAGGAAATGAGTGGACTTGGTAAGTCGGTCGACGATTACCCAGATAGTATCGTAACCGTGAGATGACTTTGTGAGTTTGGTGACAAAGTCCATGGTGATGTTGTCCCACTTCCATTTCGGTATTTCAGGTTGTACAAGCAAACCCGATGGTCTCTGGTGTCAGTTTTGACACGTGAACATGTCAAACACTTCTGCACGTAGGTGGCGATGTCAGGTTTCATATTCGGCCACTAGTATAATTTCTTCATATCCGGGTACATCTTTTCAGATCCGGGATATATAGATTATTTAGACTTATGAGATTCATGCATGATCACGTTCCTCAAATCTCCATAGCAAGGTAACCAACTTCGTCCGTGAAGGCATAGGGTTCCATCTGCTCTTGGTTCTAGCTTCTCCTTAGTAAGGTCGGTTCTAAGCATTCCCCCGACGTCTTCCTTCACGAGGTTTTCAGGTAAATGAGCTTGAGTCTGAGCTTCCAAAATCTGTTTGGGTAGATCCAAACTGATTGTCATAACTAATGCCCGAACTCTCATAGGAGGGTCCGTTTCCTTACGACTTAAAGCATCAGCAACCACATTTGCTTTACCAGGGTGGTATTTGATCTCGCAGTCGTAGTCACTCAATAGCTCAATCCAACGGCGTTGTCTCATGTTCAGCTCCTTTTGGTCCAATATGTGTTGCAAACTTTTGTGGTCAGTATGCACTGTGCACTTCGTTCCGTATAGGTAATGTCTCCAGATTTTGAGAGCAAAAACTACGGATCCAAGTTCTAGATCGTGAGTGGTGTAGTTCTTCTCATGCTTCTTCAGTTGTCTTGAAGCATAGGCAATCACTTTCATCCTCTGCATCAATACTGCACCTAGACCTTTATGTGAAGCATCACAATATACAACGAAATCATTTTTGCCTTCAGGCAAGGCTAATATAGGTGCACTACACAACTTCTGCTTGATCAGCTGAAAAGCTGATTCTTCCTTCTCTCCCCAATCGAACTTTATTCCTTTCTGTGTGAGTTTGGTCATTGGCTTGGCGATTTTGGAAAAATCTTCAATAAATCTGCGGTAGTACCCGACAAGGCCTAGAAATTGGCGGATCTCTGTCGGTGATTTAGGAGATACCCAATCCTTGACAGATTCGACCTTCACTGGATCTACGTGAATACCATCACAATCAGTGACATGACCGAGGAATTGTACTCTGGGAATCCAGAATTCACATTTGGAGAATTTAGCATAGAGTTGTTCCTCCTTGAGTACCTTTAGTACTTGTGCGAGATGTTCCCCGTGTTCTTGTTCGTTCTTGGAATAAATGAGTATATCGTCAATGAAGACTATCACGAATTCATCCAGGTAGGGTCTGCACACACGGTTCATAAGGTCCATGAAAATAGCTAGTGCATTGGTCAACCCAAATGGCATAACCTGGAATTCGTAATGACCGTAACGGGTTCTAAAAGCTGTTTTTGGAATATCTTCCTCCCTGACCCTTAGTTGATGGTATCCAGATCTCAAGTTAATCTTGGAATACACACTTGACCCTTGCAGTTGGTCAAATAGGTCGTCAATGCGAGGAAGCGGATAACGATTCTTCACAGTTAACTTATTCAGTTCTCTGTAATCGATGCACATTCGAAAAGAACCATCTTTCTTTTTGACAAATAACACAGGAGCTCCCCATGGTGAGGAACTGGGTCGAATAAATCCTTTGTCAGATAGTTCCTAGAGTTGTTCAGCTAGTTCTTTCATTTCTGATGGTGCCAACCGGTATGGAGCTTTAGCTACAGGTGCAGCTCCGAGAATCAAATCGATTTGAAATTCCACATGTCGGGTCGGTGGTAAGCTTGGCAACTCATCAGGAAAGACTTCTGGAAAATCTCGGACGATAGGTACAGTCCTTGATTTGTTTCTTCTCAGGCTTGTCCTCTTCATCTGTTTGCGAAATATGAGCAAAGAAGATAGGACATCCTCTCAAAAATATTTCTGTGCTTTAGTACAAGAGATAACACTAAGTCTCGTGTCAGTGAGGTCGGTGTTACCGTCTCCTCGAATGATTAAAGTTTTGTTTCCCCATGGAATACGGACTAGTTTTTCATCACAAACAATGACTGCGCGGTATCTCGCTAACCAGTCCATACCAATGATAACATCAAAACTACCAAGGTCTACGGGAATAAGGCCAATGCTGAATGGATGTTTAGAAAGATTTAAGGTACAACCTCTAATGATAGTGTCAGCATCTACAGTTTTACCGTCAGCTAATTCTACGGAGTAATGGTGATCTAAAATTGATGGAACGACTTCTAGTACTTGGCTAAATTCAGTGGATATAAAACTTTGGTCTGCTCCAGTATCAAACAAAACAGATGCATAACGATTGTTTAGTAGGAACGTACCAGTAACGACATTAGAATCGGGGTTGGCTTTTGCATTGCCGACCACGTACACACTCGACGAAGCTCCTCCACTGTTCTTGTTCTGGTTGGCCCGCTTAGGATAACCTGGTCTCACGTGTCCCGGTGCTCCACACTCATAGCACACTACTCCCTTCTTGGATCCATTATTATTTTCTCCAACAGCGTTGTGGTTTCCCTTCTGTTCGTTTCCGTTCCCACGAGCATTGTATTCGCCCCTGTTGTTGTAGTTCCCAGTGTTTTGATTGGGTCTGGCCTGAGTGACAACATTAACTCGACATGTTTTAGCAAAATGACCCACTTGTCCACATTTGTAGCAGGTCTGGCATGGGCTATCAACAGTATGATGATAGTTGCACTTGGAGCACAAAGGTTTTGCGTCCACGTACGACTTAGTCCCTGCAATGGTAGCACTATAAACTTGCCCAACATTTTGCTTTTTAGGATGCTACTGGTGCTGACTACGGAAATATTCATCTGCCTTTCGCTTGTTGTCAGTGTGCCTCTCGGATATGGTACGAACTCTTTTGTTGATCAATTCAGTAGCGAACTCGATGGCATTCTCGATAGTAGTAGGTCGAGATACGAGCACGTTGTCATGAATGGCGTCTGGGAGTCCACCAACATACTTTTCAATCTTATCTTCCTCCTCCATAAACATTCTGTTACACATTAGAGTCAACTCTTGAAACCTTTGGTTGTATGCAGTAATGTCATTGTTCCTGCATCTGAGATCCCACAATTCGATTTCAAGTTTATTCATTTCTCCCCTTGGACAGTATTTCTCTGTCATTCTCTTCTTCAGTTCAGTCCAGTTGAGAGCATATGCAGCGTCGTGTCCAAGAGTAGCAACTACAGAGTTTCACCAAGTAAGAGCACTCTCAAGTGATGTGTAGGTGGGAAACTTTACTTTGTTCTCTTCTGCACAATCGCTGATGCGGAACACAGTCTCCAACCTTTCAAACCACTGCATCAGTTCCACCACTCCTTCCTTGCCCTTGTAGTAGGAAGGCTTACACTTCAAAAAGTCGGGGTAAGAGCAACCCCTGGTGGTCTGATTATTCCGGCGGTTGTTGGAGTTTTGACTATCGTCCACGTTTCTGCTGGCGGCCATTGCAGTTGCGATGCCTTGATCAATCATTTCCTTTAGTTGGGCAGTAGTGACGTTTTGGGTAGTGTCGCCATTGTTGGGGTTCGTTCTAGTGATTACCATTTTTCTATAATTATACACAAAAATGAAATCATTAGTTTAAGGTGTTAGCACAATTTTATATAAATACACGAAAAGAAATTCATACATAGACTTCACAACAAATTGGATAACCTGTTTAAAAGTTCATAATATAATACAGTACAGGATATAGCAAAGATAAAGGGGTACATGCCATATGTCTAGAATAGGAATACAATACAAATTGTACCACCAATCCAAGACTGAGCACATACCGCCTGTCTGGGATGGTGGTACACATAATATAAAGTACATCATCTACGAATCCCTAATCTAAATAGTACTGTACAATGATACAACTGATAAAAAGAAAGTACAAATACATGAGGTCCTATATCATGATAGCCGGGATGCAACCCTAATAGCTTATCATGATGTACAAAAGATCTAGTACACCTAGTCTACTCATGCCTAACAGACTCCTTAGAAACGGCTGGTGCTACTGGTGGTGATGAGACGGTTGGTGCCTGCATGGCATCCTGCATCGAAGTCATGGCAGCTCGGGTCTCCTTAATGAGTCGAAGTGCCTCCAAGAACTGGTCTCTAAGGGTCTGCTGAACTCCCCGAAGATGAGTAGTCTCTGATGTCAATCCCTGGTGACGGACGTCCTGGAGATCGAAGAAGATGGCAAGCGTCTGCTCCATGGACATGAGAGCGGTGTGAGTCTCAGTCTGCTGACTCTACAGTAGGTAGATCCGCTCACGGAGGAACTCATTCTCCTCCAGCAACCACTGGAGAGAATGATAAGTCATAGACCATGCTCCTCGAGCAGCGTGTGCCTCAGCACTAACAGTCCAGCATAGAAGGTCCTGACACGACTGTAGAGCAGTGCGTCCAAGCTGTCCATCGGCCAACATCGCATGAATCTCTGCAACATCCTGTGCCTGGCGTGCGGCCAGTGTAGTGATCTGGGCCTGGACAGGATCCACACGCCTCGCACCCTAACCCTCGCCGACCTCAAAAGTAGAGTCGACAGGTGCCTCATACCTCCTCTTACGAGGCGGCAGAGACTCGGGTGCGTAGTCCCGAAGTAAGGAAACTGGTGGTAAGGTTGGTAGGGCAGCAGTCGGCTGAACCTCTTCCCCAGCGGGGGAAATAGGTGAAACAGGTGGAGTAACGATGAGTGCAGCAACGAGAGCGGTGTCACCCAAAGTGTGATTGTCGTATGTGTCACTGGCAGATATCCATCCATGCAAGACGGATGTCGGTGATACGGCAACAAGAGTATCAGTGGGTGATGTCATAGTAATCTGAAAATAATATCGTTTTAATTGACATAAGTATAAACTTACTCAAGTTAAAAGTTTTTGGGAAATAATGATCAAATTATATAATAGTGCCATTTAACATGACGCTGTTAAAGGTTACGTTAATACTTATGAGATTAATCAACCGGATGTTAATAATCAATGCACAGATAGCCACGTAAGAATGTATGCTCTACACTCTATATGCTTAACTATTCTAGTCCCGAAAATCCCAAAAGATTTTTAAAGCAGTTATAGTCCAGTTTATATAAAAAATTTATTTTTATATTTATTTAAATTTTGTTCTGGTTCTCTATAACTATCGCTCTAATACCATTCTGTGACACCCCCAAATTTAGTCAAATGCAGCGGAAGTAATATTTGGGTGTCACGTAGGTGGATCAACAGCAGATAGCGTATAGAGCAGCAGATAAAAGATTATCATTACATTCATTACATGAATAAAAGTGCAAATCTTAATAAAATTGTCTTAAACATTATTCAGTAGTTTGAATTATTCCCCAGTTTATAAAACCCCAGATGAGCTCTATAAATGCAGCCTATCATGATGCTTGACTCCATGCACACCAATACCTGCTTCAGTTTCTTGAGAAAACATGCTTAGAGAGTCAACGTAAAGTTGGTGAATTCACGGGTTTAATAAAATAAGTTTAGAAAATAAACATTCACTGAAGTAGTAATGCACAAAGCATCAACACTAAAAAGTAATTACATTCCCATATTGCCCGAAACTGAGACTTGACAGTTAAGCCCTTAACAAATAAGGACCCTTCGCCTTATAAAAAGGTACCCAAAAATAATAAGTGCTGACATGTGAAACATCTGTTGTCCTGGCCTAGGCACAGTGAGCATGACTCACCCAGATGGGGATGGTCAATCCCAAATAGATCTATTTATAACATTCAGGTAATTCAATAATTCTAACAGTTTCAGATGCACGGGTCATGCGGGTTCATCTACAATAGGCAAATGTAATCAAGGGTTTCGCAGTTCAGTTTATGTGCATTAAATAAAATATGTTGCATGTTTTCTTCCCCATTTAAAAGGTTTAAAAGTTTGTCAATATATAAAGTGGGGCCATGAACTCACCTCTGTAGTACATCAAATAGTCACAAGTAAATCTGATATGGTGCTCACGATACAGTCAACGACCTAAATAATTATAAGGTCTCAGTAAATGCATAACATAATGCATAAAAGTTTCAGAACAAGTCTGTGCATGCTTATACTGGTTTTAAACATTTTATTATGATATATGTATTTTAGTTCATCGTTGTACAAGTTATAGTAGTATTTATTTTAAGTACAAAATAAATAATATTGTTAAATTAATTAACCAGTTTAATTAATATCCTCGTACTTGTATGATTTATAAAGTGATTTAAATATTTATAAAAAAGCAAGTTTTATATATATTTAAAGTGAAAATAAATATAATTAATATATTTATTTTTATAAGTTGATCATATTTAATTTATATCTTATATATAAATAGGGTTTATAAAATGTATAACATTTTAGTTAAATTTAGTGTTCCCGATATTTGTATACTTATTACATTATAAGTTAGGAAAAATAACGAACGTTAGACTTTTACAATTAGTTAAGTTTTACCTTTTTAATATTAACGTTACATATATAATAGGGTTTAACTTAAGTTTAGGAAAATTACATTTTAGTCCCTCGATTAAATAAAATACCCGCGGCAATATTAATATAATATTCCTACGGTTCGTTTAACTTTTAAATAATGACAAAACAAGTCCCTCCCTAGTTACACGTGTAACTAGGGTTTATAAAAGTTTCACCAGTTGTCACTTTTGGTCCTTATGGTATTCGGCTTATTTTTTAGTTTAATATAGTTTCACGAATGCCCCCTAGGGCTTCATTTAAGTTTCGGCTTATGCCAAAACAGCCCTTAGGGTTTATCTAGGGTTTATTAAGCTTTGCAAGTTTGGCAAAAGGGGTCCCTAGGTTTACTATTAAGTTTCGGCAAAAGGCAAAAGGGGTCCCTAGGTTCTTATTATGTTACACAATTTACCCTAACTTGTTAATAATTCCATTTAAGTCCTCCTACTATGTTTGAGGTTTCGGATAGTGTTAAAACACTACCCTCAACTCTCGACAATTTACACTATAAGCCCTTATGTTTATCTTTGGATAAAATGAGTTTCTATACATGTCCATTTAGATCCCTAAACTTAAGAAAATTACAAAATTAACCCGAAGGTATTTATTCATCATTTTTAGTCCGAAACATCATGGATTTACTATTTTAACCCGAAACTTCATAGATCTAACCTTTTAGTCCAAAATATTTATAGATCTCATTTTTAAATCCAAAAGTTTTATAAAAACATTATTTAATAAAAATCAAGTTTATTTTAGGCAAGCTTATTATAGTGGCTTAATAGCTTAACTTCTATAAGGCCAAATAGTGAGCTTATTAATCTAAGGAAACTAGTAACTTAGATCTAGTGTTTCTATGCTTGTTCAAACATTACAAAATTAACCATATCATTAAACTATGAGGATAACCCCACTTCTAATATATGCATGCTTAGGTTTTTCATGGTTTTTATAGTTTAACATGTTCATAAGGTTATATACATTATGGTTAACAAGTTTTTATATCACATTAAATCATAACCCATTTTTAGCCGTGACCTATATGGTCTAGGGTTTTCATGGTTTTGTTTCAACATTAAGTTATTACTAGTGATAAGCATGTGTATGTTTATGTTTATGAAAAATGAGTATATTGAAAAGTTAACTTTTAAGATGCTTACTTGTTTAGATAGATCAAGGAATGGATAAGAGAACGAGTTGTGATTAGAGCTTGGTTTCAACAATGGTGAACCCTTGGGAATAAAAGTTAGCCGTGGCCTTCACTTGAGTAGCTAGGGATCCTTTTCTTGTCTTGAAGATCAATGTAGTTGTAGAAGTTGCCAATGATTAGTATTTAAGTTGCATGAGACATAGATTTTGGAGTAGTAAATGAGCTTGAAGGATCTTGGTGATGATAGCAATATGAGCCGTGGGTTTTGGAGAGTGAAATGAGATTCAAAATGTTTTATGTTGGAGTATCTTGAAGATATTATGCTATATGGAAGAGAGATGAGTATCTTGGTGTATCTTGTCCTATGTACTATCTATCCATGGAAGATTAAGTATAGATATGGTAAGATATGTAAGCACATGCCATATATAGCACATGTTCTTCCCATCCATTGACAATGGTGTTGTTGTCGTGTAGTTCCAAGTCAAAGGGGACAAAATGTGACATGGAATAGTAGTTATGTATGGTGTATAATATGGTTGCATAGTTGAAGGGTATAGTAAGTGATAGTGGTAACTTGTAAATTTGTATGATGAAGGGGTGTGTATCTATGTATATACACGGCACACATGTATATATTTTGGAGAGTTGTGTTAATTTTTATCAAGTGTTGGAAGATAATAATAGTCCTTGTATTATATTATATGCATTTGTCAAGTTTATAGGTATTTTAGTTAAACCTTTAGGTAATTTAGTGAAAGTATATAATGAATACATCATTATAAATATTTTACTTGAATAAAGTAAATAAATGACAATGTGAAATAATGTACATTGTTTTAAAGTGTTAGGTGTTTATTCATAGTATGAAATATATGTAAATATATACATATAAAAAAATAAGTCCAAGTACTTAATAAATTAATTAAGTAAAGTTACAGTTTATCCCAAAATGTGTACTGATGTGATGAGTCCTTGTTCATTCAGGTGGCCAGTCAATTGCCAGAGTAGTCAATAATTACTAAGGGCTCATAGAATATGTACAAATAAATATGAAAGATAGTATGACAAAGGTATATGATTAATAGTAAGTCATATAAAAGTGGAATTGCAAAGATTCCAAAAATAAAGAGTATAACAGTTGACAAAGTCAATAAGGTAAAATCAGAGGTTTTACAGTAATGATGAGTTATAAATCATCCTCTCGACAACGTGATTTGCAAAATTTGATTATCTTGTAATACTTAAAAACAACTTTTTTTAATGGTGGATCTTGCTACTACACTTCGTGTACATAGTCAAGCCATCTAGGGTTTGAATGATCTTTAATCTTTTCCCGTGTCACATACATGTTTCGACATCTATGTGCTAATTATCCCAAGCACTTGTGCCTTCAGGTACTTGAAGAGTGGCACAAGAAGAGTAGGATATAGGGTTTGATCATTCTTTAATCTTTCCACATAATAAATCACTCCTAAACTAAATTTTGGTAAAAGGTTATTTTAACTTGTGTTAAAAAGATGATTGCATGCATCTTCTTACACACTTTTGATATTTGTTATCAAAACCTATGTGATACCTATTTGAATTTTAAGTCTATACCATCCAAAGTATTAGCACCTACAATTGGTTTTTATCATCTAGTCAGACCTAGGATGAATTCCAACCCAAGGTGATTTTTGTCATAGGTCGGATTCATGTCAATTTTTGCATGCTTTATATTGGTGTGACTTAAATCAAATTCCCGGTCAGATCCGAAATCCAAGGCATAAGATGAGATGAAACTTACTCACGAACCTATTATTTGTGGAACAAGTTTGATTGAGATGTTCAAACACTCTACAATAATAGTTTTAGGAATCCTCTACTAAGAGTTGCACTTGTAATGCAATTAACGTTCGACGCTTACCTCTTTCCCCACTTATTATTAGCCGTCAGACCTCTTAATAATGAATGGGAGGACAAATAGGATCTAGTCTTATTAGTAATTAATTGGGTATTTAATTCTTTTAAGAATTCATTTATCGAAAATACTAAATTGAACTTTCTATGTTTTGATGTAATTGTGTTATTGAAAAATAATTTGTTAACAAACGTATGTGTTGTTAAAAAGACAAACATAGTCTCTTTTACTGGTAAGAAGAGTGAGACTAAATCCTATCTTTTCTCTAGACAAACTAAGATAGATTACAATTATATTTAAACTCACTTACTATCTTTTATTACCTATGAAATAATGGAGATAAAATATTTTGTGTACCTGAAGGAAATTTTTGTCTATAGCTACCAATATAATGACATCTTGCACTTCTCACAGTGTATGAATTTAAACCGCAAAGAATAAAGAATTTACTAGCACTTCGCTAGGTATCTTTCTTGAACTCTCGTTATTCCTTAAAGTGCTAATGCAGACGATAAAGGCGAAATTACATGCTAAATAATCAGGTTAATTGAAAGCATGAATGGCTAGTCCCTCATCTACATAAGTAGAATTTCATATACTTTTCTCAATATCTAAGTACATTTTACTTGTAGGCGTTTCAAAGATTAGGAAGTTAATAAATTGCTATTTTCTTTCTACTGGTGATGTAACATGTAGAAATTAGAGGGGGGGGGGGGGTTGAATAGTTTATATTCGATTTATCTCTTAATTAAAATTCCTTTCAATTAGGTGAGTGCCAAAAGTATCTTTTACTTGAAAGCTAGTTGCATAATGATTAGGTTCAATTCAAATGCATTAAAATGACAAGTAGTAAGTGTAATGATGATGAAGGTAAGTAAAGAGTAAGGAAAAAAAACAACCTAGTAGGAAGACACCAAGATTTATAGTGGTTCAGAAACGAAGCTCAATCCTCGTTCCTACTCCACTCCTCTAGTACACCTACTTGAGATTTCCACTATATCCACAAGCTCCCTTCTTGGCGGAGAAAACCTTTAAACGTCGCTTACATTATTTTCCGACACTAAGCTAAATGTCGAGACCTAATCTTAGCTAGGATCAATCTACACAACGTCGCCCACTTCACCATTTTACGACACAAGGCTAGATGTCGAGTTCTAATCGAAAAATATAACCAATCTTCACAACGTTTCCTACTTCACCATTTTTCGACACAAGGCTAGATGTCAAGTTCTAATCCAAAGATAGAACCAATCTTCACGACTCTTCACTTTGAAGCTAAGTGAGAACTTCACACAACATAACTACACATCACTTTATAGTTTAGTGAGAACTCACAAGACACAACTACATCACTTTATAGTTTAGTGAGAACTTACACAACTTATTACAACTCAACTAAACATATGCAATTACACGTACCTTGGATCTACACAACACAAATCTAAGCACACACATTTGCAAAGGATTTACACAACACTCATCCAAGTATTCACAAATAGCTTGGATGAACACAACTAATCCAAGTATTCACAAATACATTGGATCTACACAAGACATAATAAACAAATGATGAACATGACTAGATCTTTAGGAGATGTTGATCTTCATCAAGGCTTCATCTTTAATCACATCACAAGTGTGTGAGTGATCTTCTCTTTGGACAAGGTAAAGAAGGAGATCAAGAGAATAATCATAAATAAACATACTTAACACATTAAGTGATCATTTACAAATGATTAGAGTTAGAAAGGAGAAAGAAGGCTGAAAGAAATGTCCAAAAAGGGTTATGGAAAATGCAGATTTGATCCAATATTTATAGGAGACAAAACCTAACGGCTAGCTGAGCGCGGTTCCTTATCTCCCTAGGCGGTTCCTTATCGATAGAGAACCGCGTAGGCACTTAAGGAACCGCAGAGGTAGACTCCGCTCTTTTTTTGTCTTTTAGTGGATTTTAAATATCTGAGGTTGTTTAAACCTTTAAAGGATATTCTTATGGCATTTAGAATATGCCATATTCAAATTTACGTTTTCATTTTAATAAAATATTTTCTTAAAAATAAAGTTTATTAAAAATCTTTTGTCACATTTGATAAAAGTGAGTTTTAAGGCTAATCACTTTTATGATCACTAAACATGATTAATATATGTTAGTGTAATGATTATTACCTTAATGATAGTGTTTGTTATATGATTCGTTTTATGATTATATTTTATGCTAAATGTCTTTGTAATTTGTCGTGATCAAATCTAAGAAATATTAGTTAGCACTAACAATGTTTTTAGGCATTGCTTGGCATTAACAATCTCCCCCTTTTTGATTACGACAAACTATAAACTCATTTACGTAAAATACAAAATTATTCGAATTATTAACGAGTTTATCACTATCATTTCTCCCCCTTTGTCGAAGCAAAAAGGTTAGCACAAGTATTTGAAGAAGAGAAGAACCGGACTTTACTAGTAGCTCCCCCTTGCTTAGGGCACCAAGTGAGAGAGCTAAGGTGACATGCTACACAAAGGTTAGAAGATAGAAAAGAAACATCAATGTATATATGTGCACTACCTACTAACTAACTTGAGAGGGAGGAAGAAAAGAAGTCCCAAATTAGAATTAAGTATTTGCTAAGTATGTCTTAAGAGTGTGTGTTTACAACATCAAAGTTCAATTGGTGGAATAAAGGAAGAAAAGAAACTTCCAAACAAATAAAAAATGATTAAAATGTCAAGGGGTTAAAAATTTAGAATTTATGGAATCACCCATAATCAGTTGTAAATTTTAACCATGATCAACTCTTTAACAAATGTGTGAAAAAGAATTAGCGGGATAAAGATAACACACATAACATTCATATTACACAAGTATGAAAGAACATACAAGAGAAATATTCATACACACAATATGAATATTTAAAGCAAAAAATATGGAAAATAAACCACAAAGCATAAACTACTCTAGTAGTGATAATCTTCCAAAATTGCTTAAGTTTTATTGACTTAAACAACTAAAGTACAAAATGTGCCTTAGTTGGAAAAGAAAGACGATGAGGCATAATTCGAAGTTTTTTCACGGGAATGAAAACTTTGAGAGGAGGTCGAGTGAGGAGGAATTCAAGGAAATTTAGCTTGTCATAAACATGAGCAAGTTCAATTTGTTGAAACCCACAACAAGCACACGAGGATTCATGATGCAAAACAAAGTCGTTAAATGGGGGAGGTCCATCAAAATGAGAGTTTGGTGGAGAGGGAGATAATAGATAAGAGATGTTTTCACAATGCCTAGTGGTATTTGAGAAAGAAGATAGGTCATTAAGTTGTGGAGAGTTGAAAGGTTTAGGTGGTGGTGGAAGAATTTCCTTTTCTCTACTAATTAGATTTATAGAGTAAGTCTCATTCCAATATTTAATCGGAGAGAAAGAAGAATTCTTGGAGGATTTGGGAGAAGAGGAATCATGAGGATTCTTTTTCTTCTTGATCCAAACGGGTCGAACCGAGAGTTTCAGTTTCTTTGAAAGCTTAGAAGAAAAGCTTTAGGTCGAGAAGATTGTGACAAAGATATGTCAAGGTTAGGAATGGAAGAGTTAGGCATTATGAGGAATGAAGAGAAGAACTCCCAAAAGAGAAGAATTTAAAGAAAGTAGACAAGTCAAAGATTTGAAATGAAAACAAAAGGTTTTAGGGAATGTTTAGCCAAATTGGGTAAACAAGGAATCTTAACCAAGACAGTGGTCAAAGAAGAAAGACCAAAAATAAGCCAAAAACGGCTTTGATGTCCACGATTCCTTAAAGGAACCCGCGGTTCCATATCAATATGGAGTCGCGCGACAAGCTAAGGAGCCGCGTACAGTGGACGTTAAACCATGATTTTCAAAGGTTTTGAATAAAAATAAGACTCTTTCAAAATTTTGCAAATCTTGGATTTTTACCTCTTTTAGCATTAGAGTATGCTAGGGTTGCATAAAAACAACACACTCACAAAGAGTGTCTTGACAAAGGGTGAGAAAATATTTAGATAACATTTTGATCCAATTTTAATTCAAGTTTTAGAGGTTGTGATAGATTTAGGTTCAATTTTAAATAAAACTGAAATTGATTAATGTGACCACATAGGTTGAAACACATAAAACTAAATCCATAGAACATCTTAATGAAAAACTCATGAAGGAAAGGAAATACAAGAAAAGAAATAACAACTAACTAATACAAAGTTAGCTTAAACTAGTTCTTGATGACATAGTCTTATTAAGACACATTTTTCTCTTGAAGTTTTTCAAGACTATTTTTCGTGATATATTTTAATCAAATTTGATATCTCTAATATCAAAGATTTTATATATAAGAGACAGGGGAGAAAATGTGACTAAAATGTGATCTATTTTGCAAGACTCAAGCACTTCTAACTCTTACCCACATGTGCGAAACACTTTCGATTGAACGATGCACATGTAAAGGGGAGCATTTCTTGAAACCACTTGAAAGTTTATAGTTTTATGGTTACGATCTCATACCCACAACATCTTTAATTCACGAAGTTATTGGTGTCAAAACGGTGGTTAGGTATACGTCCCATGATCCAACCAAAACCGAAGGGATCTTCCCAGGGAAAATCCAATAGATTATTAGAAGTCCTTAGGAAAGATGGAGTAGAATGTGAACGTAGCTGAATGCCGACTAAGTACTGAAGCTAGCACTGGAATAATCACAACAAGGTGCTAGTTATGATGTCTTGGTAAGCAATGAAGGGGTTGAAGAATGAAAAAGAAATGTAAGGATAAAAGGTGAAAAGAAAGAAGCACTCCATACAACTTAGATAGAAACTGGGTCAACACATCTTGAAGACAACACATCATGGACCTAGTGATGTAATGCACAACCCCTCCCCGGCTGACTCAGGGTTCTCTTAAAAGAAGTTTGTTTTATTGTCACGGAGATCAACACGACTTCTATTGACTTTCTCACTCCGAGATAGTTGATATTGACTTGGTGGCATCTGCTCCAGCCTCCGACCACTAAAGTGCACTAATCGAGTCTAGAGCCAAGAGATCAATAAAATCTCGTTAGGACACACGGAATGCCGAAGAAGAGAGTCCTACGCCATATCCTTGTGATATTGCTAGAACACTCAGAGTGATAGTACCTAGTATTCACAATGATGAGTGGAAATCCCTCCAGTGTTAACATCAAACAACAATGTGGTAGCTCATGTGTAATATTCTTTATGAATTAAACATGTGTAAACTGAAAAGCAACAGTTGTTTGATTCTCAATTTATTCAAACTTGTTTCAGGTTTCTACGCAATATCTTTATAGTCTTCCAAAACATTTAGAGTGATATTTATTAATATTTACACTGACGAATGGAAATCCTTCTAGCATCAACATCAAACAGCGCTACGGTAGGTAACTTGCGAGATTTTTTATGAA
Source organism: Glebionis coronaria (assembly GCA_025667525.1). Lineage (NCBI taxonomy): Eukaryota > Viridiplantae > Streptophyta > Magnoliopsida > Asterales > Asteraceae > Glebionis > Glebionis coronaria. The sequence goes on along the minus strand of CM046878.1, from coordinate 163,531,398 downwards.
TCAAGCTTGTGTCAACTGGAAAGCAACAATGGTAAGATTCTTTAAGAACAACTTGTTCTAGAAATTTGAATTGACGAATTTAATCAAGCGGATATTTATCCAATTGATTCACTCTTTATGTTCGCAGTCTTGATATTAGACGGTCGAGTAAAGAGAACGGCTAGTACAACCACGAAACCCCGTCAAGGAGGTTCTTAATTGAATCTACCTAATCACATGTACGGTATTTAATATCGTATAACGGTCTTCACCGACCGGAGGTAAAACGCTACCGATTTAGGACGAATGTCAAAGCCATTCAGTCCGTGTCTATGTTTTATCTCAAGAAGGTGGCGTTACTGTGTACTCAGTAAAGTCAAAGATTCAAAACCATATACTCATGCCCAAAGACATATTCGACAATCAAGAAAGCTAAAGTCTTCCACAGCTCTGATACCAATTGTTATCATTATAAGATTCAAAGTAACAAGAGGTGATTCGGAGGTCAGGCAGGATAAAAGTGATGGTTAGCCATTTCTAGAGAGATAAAGCAACAATGAAGAATGTCGTGTGTATTTTATAGAGAGAATGAAAATACAACAAATGGGAATCCTCACCCCTCCCTAGAAGTATAGAGGAATATATATAGGCCCGACAAAGAGTGACTTTGACAACTTAACAATAATAGTCCCTCCGTGTCTTGCCTATTTAAATCTAATGTAATTCCGTAAATGACGCTCACATTTTAGTGCTAACAATTTCGCTTTCAAAGTTTCAAATTTATCAAAATTTTGTAGGTGCGGGTACTTAAGTGTAATGGTGGACATGTGCGGGCATTTAAAAAGACAAATAGGTTGTGAGATAGAACAAAAAACAAGTCCTTCAAAAATTCTAAAAGTCATAAAATGTAGATAACTCCTAAAATATAGTGTATCAGGCATCAAATTCTGGGTATAGTTGCGTCCGCGTCATTTCTACCTTTGATTTTACTAGTCGCAGGCATTTGAATTCCTCTTGGAGCCTAACTAAGTTATACCCATTATAGTAAACCCTTGTTGGGCCTCTACAAACAATTTGGTCCATTCCTTAATACATTTACTTACATTATTGGTGTTCTATGGATCTCACCAAACTCCAAGTCTCGATGTACATGATTACAAAAACTTTGACTTGGACTATGTGAAGAGAGAAGGTCCAAGTTTAGTTCCATACATCTTCAAACTCTTTCCATTCACCTTAGCATTGGGCATCTCAGTAAGAATTTGATTTTATTGATCGTTTCAATAAAAATATCGTCAATGAATACAAGGTTGAAGCACTCCAGGGAATTACACAATGATCAAAAGTAAAAGGAAACAACTACAACAAGTTCAACCTTCGTCAACCTTTGCTTGAAGACTTGTGTATTCTAAGAGCATAATTTGGGAATATTCTCAACGTCGATAGTGAGAATACATGGGGATACGTTTCCATCAATGTACGGAGGGCAAGCAACTTGAGATATTACTTCACTCAAGGAGATTTCAAAACCCTTGAATTGGATGATATATAATTCATGAAATTAGCAGCTTGGAAGAAGCGCTTAAGGAATTCATAAAAGCTAAGGTTTAATAACGAGAGTTAAAGACTTACAAATCAACGATATGAGCTATGAGATCAAGTTGCATTTGACAAGACCGCGACTTATTGTGCTAAGAATAGAATAAGTCATGCAACCTTACACCACAATTGACGAACCTATGTTTACGGTTAATTACGACAATGACAAATATGAAACAAGGTTCATGGATATTGATGAAATCAGGTGGAATTTTCCACATGTACGCTTGAATGGGTTCGCTTAATGATATGGGAGAAGTTAGTTGACAATTGAACCGAAGTTTTTTTTTTTTTTTTTTTTTTGGTAACCGTGATTTCCGACTCATTGGCCGACTAATCCACGGGGTTTGAGCCCACCGCCACACAGACTCAAACCAGGTAAAGCCCTCCTTTTTCAGGAGGTTGGCGTGGAATTGAACCGAAGTTGACTCGTAAAGAGGTCCCAAACCTTGGAAGGATGAAAGTTTCCATACTAACACGCCTAGCCACTCGTGAGTAGATGAAAAGGGCTGAAAGCTATGTTTGAGCTTCAAATCCACATCAAGGCATAGTATCATCGGCATGACCAGATTAACCATCTCATATGGGGTGTTTTAGTTATTTATATATACTTAGTCATAAATACCCCTATCAATAAGAGGGGTGGAATTCTGATATAGATTGTAGCTCGGTCCGGATATTGTTAACTAATAGAGTTATCCATTTCTTTCTATCTTATTATCATTTCTATAATTGTGTGCACTTAGATCTCGATATTATCGTGACCTACACTATCAACACGATGAAACATGGTTATGGAAATAACAAAATTATGGTTCCTTTTTTATCAAATCGTTAGTAGAATAGAACTAAAAGTGTGATTAATTAATCTTACTTTCTGTGCACATCTAGCATGTATTAGTATGTGTAATAATGGTTAAGAAAATGGGTTGCTTTGGTGAAATTCTTCGTTTATGAGCCCATTTCGTTAGGGGTGTTGATCGAGGGTTTCGTTTAATAGTTGACAATAAATAATTGGTTTATGATTCAGATGGAAACAGATCAAAATAATTAAGGTTCGGTTTTGTTTACAAATTGACAAAATTTTAATCAAAACAAAACTAAGAACCCTGAACCTTTTCTAGCTACATAATATAAAAAACTAAAGTATACATATTGTTCTGTCTAGCCTTTTAAACTAACAATCCTTGACATAATAATGTATGCTCATAAAAGTACGATGAAATTAATGGTAGAAAGTGAGTAATATAATTTTTTGAATATGTAGGCTAGCCATAATCCAAAGCAACTCTCATGATACTAGTATTAAGACAATAATAACATGGAAATTCTACTCTGAATATAAGAGTGCAATCTAAGTTTTATGGTAGGAGAAGCAGACATAAAACTCATAAAAGATATACATAAGTAGTAGTTTAATTGATTGCCTAATCGACACGTTCACACAAGCTAACGGGCGAGCACACTAAAGTACTGAACTATGGTAGATGACCTAAAACCTAGATTATCACTTCATTGTTTTCTAGATAATATATAATTAGATTCACGGTAACAAAATATATATTGCCTCCATGGTCCATTTTACTAAGTCGCATCTTCGTTTAAATGTCTCCAGAAAATTACCAATAATTGTAACCAATATAAACCAGTTTACCATTATAGCCATTTATAGACTAAATGTCTCATTACTTATTGGCTAGGACAACTTAAGAATACATCTAAATAATTTAATTTGTGGAAGATCAAATAGTTGATACTCTTATGATTAGAATGCTGAAAGAAATTACGATAGTTTCACTAACTACAAGATCAAAGAACATAAGTATCCAAATAGTTTCACGAACGAAAAATTGTTTGATAAAAGAGAGATGGAAGAGATGGAGTGAATAAATAGTCTGAACCAATTATAATCTGGAAATCAAGTATCAGAAGATGTAATCTGGTAACAGTAGAAGAAATTTAGCAATCTCAAACACATGTGGATTGCCTATCGTACCTCCCATTCTACAAGTTAAACAGAATACAAAAACTTATATTATTGTTCCGTTAAATAAAAACAAATGTCAAATTTAAAAAAAGAGATAAGAGAGACATATATGGTAATTAAGACAATAATAAGACGAACCTTTCTTGGGTAAATGTCATAGAACCCTCGACAGATGCTGGTATTGCCGGGCAGCTTATGCATCCCTCATAAACAAATTCTACATCATCTTCGGCATCTAAGAAGACTGACTGTCGATAAGCAAACAACATGCATGTAAGTCGGTTTGAACGCGCAAAGCATTAAATCAAAATTTTATTTTTTAAACATAGAAGGCATTCCAGTTTTAAAGATTCCGTCTTTGTCAAGAGTATACTATCTCCTTTTGCCTAAGAATAACAACATCTTCTATTTTCATATTAGTAGTCTATATATGTGAAGGACAGTATAATGTTCCCCTTTAGGTAACTTCTAAGCAAAAATTGTATATTTTCCAAAAAAGAATTCATGATGTATAATACCGTAAGTACGTAATAATATTGAGAGATAAAAGATTAAAGGTGTACCTTGTCAATCGTAAATTGTGCATAGATGTCTCCAACAACATTTTCATTATATTTGATAATTAAGTGTATTTGGGATAGAAGGCTGGAATCGAAGAACCTTCCATAGTCAACATATCCTTCTGGTTTGAGAGACAGGCAAATTGAATATGCGAATACATAATTCTCAGTTCCTTCCTTAAGTTCACTTACATCGGGTTGAAATACAGCACACGTAGAAGTCTGTAATGAATTAATATTTCAGCTGTCACCAATAGATTGAGATATACAAAATGAAAATGGCAACAAGAAGCAACAATATGATGTTCGTATCACAATATGAGGGATGGAACACCAATAAGAAAATCCTTAATCGTAATGTAAAGGGAGAAGGGTTATATTGAAAAATGGCTTATTTGGATTATGAATAATCTTAAAAAAAAGAGCTCTTGTGTTTCTTTTTCCAATTTGGATAGAGTCCAATAGGGTATTTAAAGTGTAAGGTGCAACTGAGGCGGTTTAGTAATTAAATGTCAATATTTTACAGGTAAAAACATAGAACATGGGAATTAAACGAAGAACTAACGAAGAACTATTATCATAAGTAACTTAAATGAAAGCTTGATCGAACTTAAAAGTCCCACCAATTTTGTATTCTTTAAGATAACCAACTGTCATTTTTAGAGGTTGGTTGGTCACACAATGATTCAGAGGCATGGTAAGCATCATAGCATGTTTTAAACTTAAAGGAAACCCAAAACTAATCGAGTTACTCTCTAACAAAAGTGAGGGCCTCACAACTAAAACTTTGACCATGTTTAACATCACCCCTCACAGCCTGATAGAATTGCCAGCAAAGGTCAGAGCCTCACAGTCAAAATCGAGGGCCTCGTCAACAGAACCAAGGGCATGAGTGGCATGGCTGGTCTGGCCGGCTTGATAAAATAAGATGATGTGTGGGGCCTGGCCTAATTTAATAAGATGATGTGTAGGGCCTGGCCTGGCCTGAGGAACTAGTCGACCCTGGTATGGGCATTGAACACAGTGGTATCTAAATGTCCTTAATTAGATTATTGACTAATCTTTACTAAGTGGCCAACTGGTTGTACTTGCATGGTACATTACACATAGGCACAGTTGAGTTTCACAGGAAAGTAGGAAACCATGGATTTTAGCTAATAGCTAGTAGCCTAGTAGAGTAGTGTATTCCTTGTTTCATGCATAACAGTTACTTTGTAAAGGCCGTATATAGAGGGCTCATTTCTATGTTAATAAAACAAGCAGTTCTAGTTCCTTTAAATCTTCCTGTTTTCAGTTCTACATATATGTCAGGTAACAAATCCACAAACAGCTAACAGATCATTATAAATAGTGAGTTTGCATTAAGAGACTTATAAACCACAGTACAAGATATGATCAAACATAAACTCTTAGAAAAGTTTTACACAGTGGAAGACCTTGGGAGTTCTGAGGGTATACCACACGGATTCTTATCCATTTTTTTGGCAAAATTAAAAAAAAATCTGAATTCTTCTTGAAATGTACCTAGTACCAATACAACTGTGTTACAACTTAGAAGTATCTGTTTAGCAAGCCTATCTATATCAGGTAAACATGTGTGCACATGGTGATGTTAGACCTGCCGTTGTGGTGGCACCCTTCATCCGTGAAGGACCCCTTATCACACCTGAAGGCCATGACAGAGGTCTATAGTGTTGGCGCACGAAGGGAAGAAAAGGGGGTTGGTTAGGTACGTGGTCTCATCCATCTAACGAAAAGAATGAAATGAAGGAATAAGGTTTTGTTTCTGAATCTGTGTTGGGTATATTGTGGGGTGGTATGTTTGTATATAGTGTAGTGTTATTATGTGTTTGGTTAGATGATAAGCACTACGCCTCTAAATGTGGTGGTAAGGTGGTGTGCTGAAAAACTGAAGTGTCGCTCAAGTTGAGGCGGTGGTCGGGGTAACCATTAGTAAAACCTGTACGCTCACTACAACAAGTTTATGGTTTATTCACATTTTTTTCATCGCATTTTAAAAATGTGAACTTTATTTGTAAAATATTCACATTTGTAAGTGTGAAGTATTAAAAAGTTCACACATAAAAGTGAGAAGTTTTAAAAAGTTCACACATAAAAGTGTCAAGTATTAAAAATCTTCACACATAAAAGTGTGAAGTTATTTGTTACACCTAATTTGTTCACACCAAAAACGCTAATGAAATGGTGAACTTTTCAAATTCACACATTTTAAAGTGTGAACAAGTGACATATAAGTCTGAAAAATCAACCAATTTGTTGTAGTGGCTCTTTATAGGGAATATAAGGGAGTTGTGTAAAACTGCTCACAAAAGACATGCCATAAAAAATGGCTTGTCTTAATTTAGAAACTCATTTATAAAATACTATCAACCATCATAAAGAATGGGAATACATAAATCAATCTTTAACAACTACGTACCTGACCAACACTTGTAGTAGATACTGAACACAGGGAAGGGTCCACAGGAAATAAACTAATCCTTCTGATATTTCCATCCTGGCGTGGCCTAATAATCTCGGTTTCAAGGCGGCGGGCATATTCTTCTAACCATAGCAACATGCCATCTTGTTTGAAACCACTTTCGGAATCATGTTCCGAAGTTATCATTTCATTTGGTATACATGGAATCAGTTCTTCACTCGATACCAGATTATAGGTACCTACGAAGATTTGACCCTTCTCACAGTTCAGAAAAAATAACTTTTCTGTGTAACCCAAAGAAGATCCCACCATAATATACCTTGCACTATCAACCCATTCAAGTTCTTTTGTCTTTTGGATTACAATATATAACGGCAACAAGAAAACGTTCACAATATAATCCGCAAAAATATAACCTCCAAGCAGCCCGCATAAACTCCTCCTCACGTTTCCCATTAATTCATCATCTGAAAACTCTTGTCCATCACAAAAGCGGTAAAGGAACCTTGTAGGAAGAGGCAGTTTCACATTCAAAGTCTCTTCAAACAGATTTATTTCGGCCTCGGATGCGCCTTTACGAAGAGTGGGCAGAACCGCTGAGAAGTTATCCGTTAGCCAGCTTCTAATTCTACCCCAGACATTATTCACTCGTCTAACAAGGGGCCGGGGATACTTACTATATGCTTCTCTCCATGCTCCATATGCGGCCTAGAATGACATGAAGATAATAAGAAAATAAACATATAAACCAACAGTTAAGCGGGTGTCTGGATTCATCGAATCGTGTTTTCTGTGACAAATGGGACACTGGTAATATTTATCGATATTTCTAATTGCATTCCTTGGTAAATTAAGATGCTTTGAATATGCATACAGTTTCAATTTTTTTATCCTAAACAACATTTTCAAAACTGATTGGAGTTGTGTATGACCGAGTCAAAACGGTTAACCAGTTTCTATAAAAAGTGATAATGATTATTTAGGGTTAAGTTACATAAATTAAATAAATAATAAAACCACCAACAATAATCTTTAAAACCTAAAACCCAGCTAGGGTTTTTCCAATGACAGACAACATGTACAAAACAGATCCAAAATAGACAAATTAGCAAACTAAACATATACTCGCACATAAGACCTATTATTCTATAAAAGATTATATCCTGACCTTAAAAGAAGGACACAGATTGCCTTGCGGATCGATTGGTGAAGATAGATTTAACTGTTGCTTACAGAAAGATGACCAGATTGAATCATCATGAGCAAAAGATTTAAAATATTTGTTGACACATGCAACTGATGCTACTTCTGATGGATTGAGTTTTGTTATGATTATGTGTGTTGCTAATTCTCCCACGCTTTCTAAATCTGTTTTGGATTGCTTTTTTGACATTGTTGTCTGCACCCAAACACACACTTGTTATTCTGAGGAGAAAGAAGAAAGGGAGGCGGGTTGAACCTAGTAATGACTCCTTGTCCAAATACAAATATTTGAATTTGAATTATTCATTTTGTTAGTATAAAAAGTAGTGTACATATTTTACGAAATGTAGTGGTGACTTCACATGTCAAAGGCTTTGCCAAAAAGAAATTAAATAATGTTTAATATGATTTAATAATAATTTGAGATTTAACACAGTATAATACATGATACTTGATTAAAATAGACGCAAGTTTTAACAACGAGAAAAAAAAAACGATTTTTTTCACTAAAGTATATAATAGTGCATATGTGTAGGAAGATAAAATTTAAATGTTCGTCGCGATGGTAGATTATTTCATTTAACATTTAACGGTTTATTAGATATTTAAATTATAAAAAATAGGTAAAATAATAAAATATTTTTAGTCTTACCAATTAGATAATGGGATATAGATGGATGATGAAGATGAATCATCTGGTATTTAAAAAAGTATATTATCCAAAATAACTCTCCTATTAAAATAAAAAGTTGATTGGGAATAATTTTTTTCAAAATTTCAGAACCATTTAGAAATATGTATATATTTGTATGCCTTTTAGCGCGATTTAAAATTAATTACATTTTTGAGATTTGTACATAATTTTACATTTAGTACGAAAATGTAATTAATCACACCGAGTCACTTACAATCCATGTGGTTGTCCAATTGCTATTGATTGGTTCTTCGACTGATTTACAGTTTAATTGTTTCGTCAAACACCCCACGTGCCTGTCATGGGAATAGTAATTTGGTCATTTAGTCAAACCAAACACCAGGGATGAATATTTCAATCCCATTTCTTTCACTCCCGCCTCTAGTTCTCATCTCATTATCACAAATGATCATTCTTCGTCTATTCATTCTCTCCAAATCGTTGGTAGCCATACCCTTCAGTTAAAGCGAGTATCCTCTTCCTCTAGTGTGTACCTTAATTCTTTTTTTGTGATTGCCCTAATTTTGTTTGTCCTAATTTGTTGTTTTTAGATACGAAATGAAAGAATCTTTAATGTAAAATAATTAAAAATAATTTTAACAACTAACGAAATAATGGACTATGTTATGCCTAAGTATATAGGAAGACAAACTTGAAAGAAGGTATTCATGGTTTGATATCATACTCAACAACATATGAAACATGCTTTACAAAGAATGTTGGGATTAAAAGTCTCCCAGATTCTAAGCGTTTATTGTTGATCGTGTTATTGTTAATCTTGTTTGGCTAACGTTAGTACTTTTCATGAACTTCAAAGAAACTATGAAAAGTAGTAAAGATTGCTAGTAAACAGTTATTGCTGCTAGTGGAAGTTAGTACTACATATTGCTAGTGGAAGTTAGTACTACTGGTGAACATTGAAGAAAATAGTCTAAGTAGTTAGTAACGCTAGTACAAAAAGTTACTACTGCTAGTTCAAGTTACTACTGCTTGAAGTTAATGCTGCTTAGAGAACTACTACAAAAAACCCTTTAAAGACTTCTTGAAAGAGACTGGTTATAAAAAAAATACTACTAGTTTATAGGATGAAACCTATATTCGTTAAATACATAAAGACTAGTTTTTAAAATATAAACCTGTCTCTATGATTCGTATCACATAAAAACTAGTGTTATGGGGTAAAACCGTTCTCTATACATTGTAATTTAAGAACCCACATTAGAAAATTCTCAAAAATTTGCACTTTCCTCTTAACAAAATAACAAAAAAATACCGCTCCAAAATCCCTCCCTAATATGAATCCAAATATGTATACTTATCTCAAAAAGCTCAAAAGCTAAAACCTTTCATGATTTCATAACAACTCTTTGTTTTCTCCGAACGTTACACTGATAAAACAAATTAACGATAGATCTATGGCCTTAGTTTTTTTTAATAAAAGTTAAGTTATGATTAAACTCAAAATCAATAAAAACAATTCATTCATATTTGAAATTGATTCAATCTGATACAACGCGGTTACTTTATCAATTCGGTCTTATTAATCTTCATCACGATTGGTCAAAATAAATATCGATTCAATTTCCTCATCATTTGTAGCTTATTCATGATCGTTTGTAACTTATTCATGATCGTTATTATTGGTGAAAAGTTTGGATCTGTTGAATCTTTTTATGATTAGTAATTGTTATTGTGATTACTGATTAATGTTATGATCGAGGAAAAAGTTATGGTTTAGGAATCTGGTTGTTGTTACTATTTCCTAATACACTTAGGGTAGCGCTTATGGAAACTTTTAATGTGGCTGTTGTTTATATGATTACATTAAAGGTGAATGCTTTCTTTAATTTAAGATTGATAGATATAATTTGTTGTTGAATTGAAACTAATGTCATATCGTTACTGATTAGTTGTGAATCAAATCAATCAATATGGAAGTCATTACCCTTTTTTAAGGACGAGTTGTTAGTTAATGATTTGAGCTCACAGTGACATCTAATTGGGTGCTTCTATTTATTTCGAATCTCTAAAATTCCTTAGTGAGACTCGAACTTGAGACTTCTCTAAGAATACTTCCCCAAGAATACTCTTGGTGACCAACTGAGCTAGCTCAATTGGTTAGCTATTACTGTCTTTAGTTGATTTGGAGGTTTGTTGTTTATCTTTGATTTAAATGTTAACAAAAAAGTAAAATAACTGAATATTAATTTGATTATATTATGTTTAGTTTCGATTTTGTGAGGTAGCTTAATTTTGTGTTAGTTTAATTTGTAGATGTATTGCGCATAGGATGTTATTACGTATTTTTAGGGAGTTTCACCAAACCATAACAATCATATGTTATGATTGAATGCTTGTAGCCAGTCGATTATATATTAGTTGATGTAAGTTAATAGTTTCCATGTGATTGTGGGGTCATATGGATCGACCTGATCTGACCCGAACCTGATAAGGCCTTATTGAGTCTGGTTGATTCGGGTCAAATAAGCCTTATAGGTTTGATCAGGTCAACCCAATAACCTTATAGGATTGGATTACCGTTATAGCGAGTTTGTTATCGGGTTAACTTGCTAAACCCTATAATACCTATAAAGATATTGGCTTACATATTAAACTAAAAGTTTACATATTCCTTTGTAGTTGTCAACTCATAACGCACAATTGTAAGCCTAAATCACAAATAGCACAATATTACTACAGTAATGCAAGTACTATTGGAAATTTGAAATGGTCTATCTTTTGTGAAAAAATTAAATTGCAAGCTTTTGTAATGAAGAATGAAAAATATAGCTAATTAGCTACTTTATTGAAATGTATGTTTGGATGAAATTTTCAAGCTAATGTAGTAAAATTGTCTATCTTTTGCGAATTAAAATTCATAATTGCTAGCAAAAATAGCTACTTCATTAGATGGGATCTGCAAGCTGATGTAGAGAAATTATCTTTTTTTTCCTTTAATGGAAAAATGATGCATTTGCCTTACTGTTAGATAGACCAAATAACACAAATAGCTATTGGTAGCCTACGTTTATGTGTTGAAAAAATGAGCATTTTTTGCTACCATATAATAACTTACTAGTTTCATGACCCGCCCGATGGGCGGGCGAGCTTCATTAGAGTTTTCTTATATTATACATAGTTGAATGTTAGCCATTAGTAGAAATGCCAAATTCGGTAATCATATAATGATATGTTTGTAACTCGGAATGAATTGTGACATGTGATTGAAAAAGAACATTTCATTAAACAAAATAAAAAGGTATGTTAAAAAGGTTGTTTGAATAAAAACATAATAGTATCATCCTATTACAAAAAAAAGTTGAAACCTTGAAAACCCTAGAGGAATGTTTTATTGCAAATAAAATATATAAATCGCAGACCTGGAAGATGTAATTCACAACATGTGTAACACCTCCTTGTAAACAACATTTGTCATTTTATTTGTGTAATTTTATTCGGTGTCGCATCATAAAACCCTTAATCTTTCCTTGTTTGTGACTCTTGAAACAAAAACATACAATTCCGGATTTTTTAAAAATAATCCTACATGTGACATTGTTTATCTTTGGCTCTTGGTTATTGTCACAAAAAACAATAACCGAGAATTGTCTTCTATTTACTTTAAAAAAATGCATTTTGTTGTCGGATGGACTAATGGTATGGTGCATAAAGTTTCTACTTTGCCACTGATATGATTTTGGCTTCTATGATGTTAATGCCAATTCGAGTGATTTGCAATCTTGTTCCATTACACAACCAACCATTTGATCAATATTTCTCATATACATTACAGGAGCACCTATTTCTAAAGCACGTTCATGATGAGGAATACCTTACATTTGAATACTATTTAGGAATTCTGGAGTGTAAAGATCTTCAACAAATTCTGAACGTCGCCAGCTAGAGAAATAGTGTCCGAGCTATGATAAACTTTCTCTTCTCCCAGAATTTGAGCCATCATATATTTGTTAATGAAATCAACCATCTCGTGTGTTGGAGCTAATATAGCTCGTCCTTAGAAAAAGGACAGATTTCGTAAGTTATCTAACACATCTAGGTCTGATTCCTAAATTATGGAATCAACGTTATTTTTGGATAACAAGATGAGAATTTCTTTAGGAAATTCAACTATGGCCTCTCCATCATTTTTCACAGATATGTTACCATTACCAATGTCTAGAATCCAGTTAGCAAACTCCTTAGTTTCACGAATTTTCTCTAGATTTTTTTCAAACGCATATTAACTGTTAGTTTCATAACAGTACACCGTTCCCACATATTCAATGAATTCAATGATGCATGAACAATTTCTGACTTGCTTCCGTTTTGTATAACGGGCAAAATCTATCCTAAATCACCTCCTAAAATAACAACCTTACGAGAAAACAATTTAAATATTTAAATTTCAATGATTTAAAATGTTGGTAATTTGGCTAAATACATAAATTTTATAAAAATATAGTGTATACCTGCACGAAGTGGTTAAAATATATCATTTATATTCTTATGTTTATTAACAGGATAAGTTTTGAAAAGATAGTTGTAGCATGTGGTTATTACTGCATTATTATAATGCAATCTTGAAGAAACCGATTAAATACAATCAATCAAGTTAGTTCCTCAGAGGAACATATTTAGATTTTGGCATTTGATGCACATTAGCTCTTTCAACGACTTGCCAATAATTATTGGATTATATAGTAAATTCAGTTAAAATTTTGAGGACCAATGTAATCATAAGTGATTTTAGACGATAAGCATAAAATTTAGGATTAACCATAACTTGGTCACTTTGCTACATCTGAGTTGCAACTTATAAAATTCCACATATACGAAAAAATATATCCAACATGTTCATGTGGCACTTAAATTATAGTGATTTTCTGGCTACAAAAAGTCCCATATGTGCCAAAATAGTGCTATATACCACCTAAATTCCTCTTTGGTCTTATTGTGTCAAAAACGTACTATCCTATTAGCTCGCATGCATGATATAATCAGTTAAGAGTGGATACTCACTAATTTCTTATATTCTAATTTCTTATATTGTATTCCTAAAAATCAAGCATAACTATGTGTTACTTTGCAACAGTCGGGAATATGATGCATTCCATCGGCAAATTTTCACTCTAAAGCTTTCTTCTTGCACATAGGCATCTATATACAAAAAACCAAAGAATTAAAAACCACAAAACCCCTTTATATAAATAAAACAAAACAAGTATGTTGCTAAAAAATATATTTTTAAGGCAAAACTAACCTCAGTCCCAATCTCTCTTAAGAGTATACCAAAGTATTAAATAAACTAACCATTAAATGGGTCCCAAGTCTGGTCACGTGTAAATAAGCTAATACCATTTAACATGCTTGAACTGTTTAAGTTTACTTAAGTTATCAAATTTAACCCACTAAATATAAACCAAGTCAACCTACTCCCATGTAAAGGGTTCCTAAAACATTTACAAATCGTGATCGATATACTAGAATTCAAGATAATAAAATCAATATTATTTGAGATACCACGACATTCCACACTTAATGAGTCTTAAATCAGATAGTGGATCAAACTTGTATTCAGCCATGTAGTGGTAGAAAGTATAAAAGGACTAGAAGATCCACTCTAGGGGTAACAGAAGTCCACTTTTTCACATGTGTCAAAGCCGATACCGGCAAAAATCTCATTATAACGATGCCACATCTCAAACTCATCCGGTAAACATATGATGAACAACGATAACATATAGAATACTCCGTTGAAAATCTAATGTACAACTATAACATCTCGACTATCCGTTGAACATATCATGTACAATAATATCATCTTGATTTATCCGTAGAACATATCATGTATAACGATGCCACAATATCAAAAAATGAAGGACGAACGAACTTCTCGAGTAGTCAGTCATTATGGTTATGGTTATGGATTTAGGGATATAGATTATCGCTAACTATTACGGGCTAACGGATGCACGTTATTTGTTAAAGATATGGGTTAATCGTTATGGGTTAAGTGTTATGGGTTACGAGTCTAGGGTTATACATGTGTTATAGTAAACTATTACATGTTAATTTATATAGGTTATTTGTTATAAACAAGGGTTAAGTTTTTTATGGGTTATGGTTATAGTTATGGGTTTAGGCTTATGGGTTATGGTCAGTTATTACGGGTTAACAGGTATAGGTTATTGGCAACGATTAGGGGTTAAGTTTATGATTTACGGTTATGGGTTTAGGGTCATGGGTCTAGGGTCATGGGTTATGGTTAACTATCACGGGTTTAACCCGAATAATCTGAACCGAATAACATCTCATGTAGAATGATAGCATCTTGACTCATCCGTTTAACGTCTCATGTATCAGGGTATCACATCGACTCGTTTATTGAACATATCGACTACTCCGTTTACCATCTCATGTATAGAGATATCACATATACTCCTCCGTTTAACATCTCATGTACAACAGAAAAACATATACTCATACGTTTAACATCTTATGTACAATGATATCATGACTACAACTTCGTTGACCTTCTTCAATTAACATCTAAATAGAGGTGATCATTACTGGACCAACCAAACAAAACATATTTCAATCATCGATCCATAGTTTTGGCCTAAATCTGTCTTAGTCCGATCTCTTCTCGGACCAAACCGACTGAAGGTCTCAACTAGACCGGACCATACACATTTGGTCCGGTCCTCGATTCGTGATTTGTCATAACTCAATCTTGTTCCGAACCGGTTTTCACTCGATGTTCATCCTTTCCGATGTAAATTTTTCGATCTTTTGACAATTCATTTGTCCCGCCTCTATTTTTAACCAAAAATTAACTTGTTCCTCAAAATTTATCACCATCAAATCAACTTATCCCAATTCATGTAGGTTACTCTTTTCCCCAATTTACGCTGTTCATCTCAAAATAACCTCCACCCCAAATACCATTCAAATTCAACCATCCTCGAAAATCTTGATTTGAACTAGACTCGGCTAATTCAAGTTTTTTACTAATATGATCTCGAGATTTTTTCAAATTCAACCATCCTCGAGAATCTAATATTTCTAAAAAATAAATAATAGTTGAAGTAAAAATAAGTTACGGAGCAATGCATTTAACCATCATCACAAAGCTTAAATTATCTTTCTCCAAAATTTTCACACGTCCCGCTATCACTTTTCTCCAAATTGAAATTGCCCTCCATCCCGATTTCAAATCTCAAAATCACAATCTCACCTTCATCTCATTATACTTTCGCGAAACATATTTTCCTAAATCTCATCTCACATCCAATCTCTCTATGTGGTCATCATCATCAACCAATTCCACCTTCATCTAATTATACAGAAAGGTTTTTATTTGCTACAAACCTTAGCATCGGTTTTTATCTGTCATCGTTATTTTTTGTTACGTGGGGGCGGCGGAGTACTCCTAGTAATTAGATTGCGACACGCTACACGTGCTGAAGAGCACATTAAAGTATTGTAGACGAGCCTAAAACCCGGTTATGGCTTCATTGTATTCTAAATGATTTAAACTTACATTCACGGTAACAAAATCTTACCTCCATGGTCCATTATACTGTAGTAAGTTACATCTTTGTTTAAGGGGGTGTTTGGATGTGCGGTTAGGAGGAGATTATCTCAAAATCTCAGTTCCAAAATAGAGATAAGTTAAAAAAAAGTGTTTGAGTAATAAATGGAGATAAGTGATTATTTGCGTTTAAAAGCTCCAAAATGGAGTTTTGAAAAAGTTAGTGGGGAGCTACTTATTTCATTTTCAAAATGGAGTTTTGGAAAAATAAGCTTTCAAAATGGAGTTTATTATCAAATAATCAAATTTGCCAAATACTCAAAAAATTGATTATTTGATTATTGCGATTTCAAACTGAAATATCAAATCCAAACACTATTTTTTAAAATGGAGTTTTCAAAATGATGATTTTTTAAAATGGAGTTTTCAAAATGAATAATTTGTTTTCAATAAGCACATTCAAACACCCACTAAGTCTTTCTAGAAAAATAGGAATAGTCGTGACCTATAAACCCAGTTACCATAATTATAGCCATTTATATTCATAGTAAACCTAGCTTGCAGACTAAATGCCCTGCTACTTATTAGCGATGACAATTTAAGAAGACATCTAAATAATTCAATTTGGAGAATGTCATAAATAGTTTCTATTCTTATGAGTTATAATGCCGAAAGAAATTATGATAGTTTCAGTAACTACAAGAACGAGAAACATAAATACATAATTATCCAAAGATTCCAAAGTTTTGATATAGTATTGGTAAATTTTTGTGGCTTTTAGCAGACAAATAGAGATATTCATACGTACAAAATACATTTAACTCAACCAACGAAAAATTGTTTGATGAAAGATAGCTGGAAATAGAGATGGAGTGAATAAATAGTCATAACCAAAACTAATCTGGAAATCAAGTATCAGAAGATGTAATCTGGTAACAGTAGAGGAAACTTTGCAATTTCAAACACAAGTGAATTGCGTCTCGAACTTCCCATTCTACAAGTTAAAACAGAATACAGAATAAATGTTAAATAAGTAAGAGAGACATCAATATGGTAATTAAGACAATTACTGTATAAGACAAACCTTTCATGGATAAATACCATAGAACCCTCGACAGACCCTGGTAGAGCTGGGCAGCTTATGTATGGGTGTAAACGAGTCGAGCTTTTAACGAGCTACTCGAGCTCGAGCTCGTTTAACTCGAGTTCGAACTTAATACTCTCGAGCTCGAGTCGATCTCGAACAAATATTTGTGTTCGTTTAATTTGGCGAGCCGAGCTTTGAAAAATTATATTAAGCTCGGCTCGTTCGAAAACTCGTTTAATTGTCTCGAGCCGAGCGAGCTTAACGAGCCGAACAAGCTATTCGAGCTTAACGAGCCGAACGAGCTATTCGAGCTTAATGATAAATCTATAAATATATATGTTATATACACCTTAGCTTACTCATTAAGTATTAATATCATTTTAATAATCATAAACGAGCTTTCGAGCTCGAGCTTGAGTTAATAAATGAGTCTATCCAACTATATTTATAATAGAAGTTAGTCTAAACAAAAGTTAAAAGTCATAAACGAGCTTCGAGCTCGAGCTCGAACAACAAAAAAATATTCGAGTTCGAGCTCGAGCCAGATTATAAAGTTTTATTCGAGCTCGAGCCGAGCTCGAGCCAGGCAGTTAATAAACAAGCCTGGCTCGTTTAGGCCAAAACTCGACTCGGCTCGGATCGTTTACACCCCTAAGCTTATGCATCCCTCATAAACAATTTCTACATCATCTTCGGCATCTAAGAAGATTGACTGTCGATAAGCAAACAACATGCATCTAAGTCGGTTTGAACACGCAATGAATAAATCAAATTTATATTTTTTAAACATAGAAGGCGTTCCAGTTTTAAAGAGTCGGTCTTCGTCAAGAGTATACTATCTCCATTTGCCCATAGAAATAACATCTTATATTTTCATACTAGTAGTCCATATATGTGAAGGACAATGTTCCCCTTTAGGTAACTTTTAAGCAAAAATTGTATATTTTCCAAAAAAGAATTCATGGTGTATAATACCATAAGTACGTAAAGGATTAAAGGTGTACCTTGTCAATCAGAAATTGTCCATTGATGTCTCCAACGACATTTTCATTAGATTTGATAATTAAGTGTATTTGGGAGAGAAGCCTGGAATCGAAGAACCTTCCATAGTCAACATATCCCTCAGGTTTAAGAGACAGACAAATTGAATATGCGAATACATATTTCTCAGTTCCTTCATGAAGTTCACTTACATCCGGTTGAAATACAGCACACACAGAAGTCTGCAACGAAATAATATTTCAGCTGTCACCAATAGATCGAGATATACAGAATGAAAACGACAACATTATGATGTTCGTATCACAATAAGGGAAAAACCAATCTGAAAAGCCTTATTCGCGAATAATCTTAATGTGCAGGGAGAAGGGTTATAGCTATAAAAAAAATGGCTTAGTTGGAGTATGAATGTCACTATTTGGACAGAGTCCAATAGGGTATTTAAAGTGTAAGATGCAACTGAGGAGGTTTAGTAATTAAATGTCACTATTTTACAGGTAAAAACATAGAAAATGGGTATTAAACGAAGAACTGATATCATAAGTAACTTAAATGCTGCAAGAAAAGTTGTTCATAATTATATTACCAAGGAAAATTGATCGAACTTGTCCCACCAATTTTGTAATCTTTGAGATAACCAACTTCATTTTTAGAAGTTGGTCACACAATTATTCAGGGGCATGGTAAACATCATAGCATGTTTTAAACTCAAAGGGAGCCCAAAACTACATCGAGTTACTCTCTAACAAAGGCGAGGGCCTCTCAAGTAAAAGTTTGACCATGCTTAACATCACCCCTCACAGCCTGAGCGCATTGCCAGCAAATTAGGTGAGAGCCTCACGGTCAAAATCGAGGGCCTCATCAACAGAGCCAAGGGCATGAGTGGCAAAGCCGGCTTGGCCTGATATAATAAGATGATATGATGCGTGGGGACCTGGTCTGGCCTAGACTGGCCTGAGGAACTTGTCGACCCTGGCATGGGCATTGAACACTAGTGGTATCTGTTGGACCGACTAATATCTTAGATACCAAAAGAAAAAAAAGAAAAGAAAAGCCTGCAAGATTCATCAGGCCCATAAACCGAAACCCACTAAGGGTGCATATGACGGTTACACATAATGGATACAACGATTAGATTAGGGTTGTGTCTTTTACTTTTCTAGAACCGGTATGCCTGTTGAATAGAGGCAACGATTGATTCATTATAAATAGATAGGAATTCTGTAACGCAAAGTAACCCATTCAATAATAATATCAGTTTTATTAGGGTTCATCCCCTTTGTTCTTGTTCTTATTTTTTATTTCCTGATGATTATGATCAAGATCATGATGCGTGTTTGATATGAACGATCCTGGAAATCACATGGATTAAAGACCTGTCAACATTGGTATCAGAGCGAAGGGATCAAGCAACAACAAGAATTCATGATTAATCAAGAGGATCCTGCCCTTTTGAAAGAAAAAAGCAGCGAACAGAAGAGGCAGATTTAGAAGGAGTTTGTTCAGTTTTTGCCCGGGAATTAGGAAACCAAGGAACTGCAGGAAGCAGTTGGTTTAATTCGCCCCACAAACAGGAGAACACTCAAGATATGCCATGGATGCTGTTTTTGAAGATGAAAGAAAGAAGAAGAAAGAGGCAGCGGATTTCAGAATAGAAAGAAGTTTGAAGCATCAGGAACAATAAAGATTCGGAGGAGGAAGAAAAGGGAGCAACACGAAAGCAGAAGGAAAAAGAAAGAAGTAGAAAATTCAATCAGGAAGACGATTAACAGCGGAAGCAGGTTTGTTTGTCAGATTCAGAGAAGCGGGATTGATTGTTATTAGCAGAAGGCGGGATTAACAATCATTGGCAGGACGATTTTGACTTTCAACAGCAAGGCATGCTTAATCAAGAACTGAGAAAAGAAGACTTTTGGCATCTCGACATTAGGGGGGAACTGTTGGACCGACTAATATCTTAGATACCAAAAGAAAAAAAAGAAAAGAAAAGCCTGCAAGATTCATCAGGCCCATAAACCGAAACCCACTAAGGGTGCATATGACGGTTACACATAATGGATACAACGATTAGATTAGGGTTGTGTCTTTTACTTTTCTAGAACCGGTATGCCTGTTGAATAGAGGCAACGATTGATTCATTATAAATAGATAGGAATTCTGTAACGCAAAGTAACCCATTTAATAATAATATCAGTTTTATTAGGGTTCATCCCCTTTGTTCTTGTTCTTATTTTTTATTTCCTGATGATTATGATCAAGATCATGATGCGTGTTTGATATGAACGATCCTGGAAATCACATGGATTAAAGACCTGTCAACAGTATCTAAATGTCTTATTTAGATTATTGACTAATCTTTCTTAAGTGACCAACTGGTTGTACTTGCACGGTACATTATACATGGGCACAGTTGAGTTTCACAGAAAAGTAGGAAACCATGGCAATCCAATCAAATACATGAATATCAAGTGACAAAATAAGTTATAGTACATCCACTGATGAGAAAACATACAATACTTACTAATTATAAACCTATTGCATTTTGGCGAACATCAATGTATAATATAATCCACATAAAACTAGTACATCATTTAAGGAAAGACAAGTGCGGTCTTTACGCGGAATAAGAGTCAGGTATAAAAGAAAATTTGATATGGAACCATAAATAGTGGGTTCTTCTTAAAAATCTTAATTCATACGTTATGACAAACAGAAAGATTTGACGAAAAGATAAATGAACATATAGTATAAGATTTTTTTGGAGAACAGAGGAAGAAATTTTTTGAATGTCTGAAGAACGAGCCCATAAATAGTGAGTTTGCTTTAAGAGACTCATAAACTACAAGATATGATCGAACATAAATGCTTAGAAAAGTTTTACACAGTGGAAGACCTTGGGAGTTCCCAGGGTATACCACGCGGATTCTTATCCATTGTGTTAATTTTGGCAAAATCCAAAAAAATCTGAATTCTTTTTTAAATGTACCTAGTACTAATACAACTGTGTCAGTTAAAAATGTGTGCACATGGTGATTTTAGACCTGCCGTTATGGTGGCACCCTTCATCCGTGAAGGACCCCTTATCATACGTGAAGGCCATCACAGAGGTCTATTGTTGGCGCACGAAGGGATGAAAAGGGGGTTGGTTAAGTGGTCTCATTCACCTAACGGAAAAGAATGAAATGAAGGAATAAGGTTTTGTATGTGAATCTGTGTAGGGTATATGATAGACAGCAGCTTAATAATTGGATCCGAGGTCAGCCCGAACAAAGGATTTAAGAACAGCGTTACCTCTGAGATACAGAATTCACCACTCACAGATTTCGCTGGGCAAAATCCAACTTGGAGATCTCGTTACAGACACACCACGAGCTTCCAAGTTAGCTTCCAAGATCACCTCCTAATTCTGCCAAGACTAGGATAGCAATGGAATAATAACCATCTCTAAACAAAGAGAAAAGAAATTTAGGAAAATCAACAACTGACTTTTCATTGATTAACTTTTGCCTTACATACCAGAGAAAAAGGAAATAACCACCCACACAGCTACATTTAGGGAAAAGTAAATAACTGCTTTGAAAATGTCAAATAAAGGAAAAATACTAAAGAAAATAAAATGACATGGAAATGACTTGACTGGGAATTAAGGTTGACTGGTATGTAGCACTGCGATTAGATGATATGTGACTGAATCAAGCTGACCCATCCTTGTCCCACTTGACTCGAATCTTGACATGAGTACGGGTCTCGTATGTTAATCGGTTCTTGAGGAGGGTTGTGCCTATCATCCTCTCCAGCTTCAATAAAGTTTGTCCTCAAACTTGGGATAGGTTCGTCCGGGTCATAGTAGGGTTGAAGATCACTCACATTGAACGTAGCTGCTGCTGCAGGTGTTCCAGGGAGATCTACCTTATAGGCATTGTCGTTAACCTTGGTTAGGATTTTGAATGGACCTTCCCCCCTGGGGCTAAGCTTGTTACGACGCTTGGCTGGAAACCGATCCTTTCGAAAGTGAACCCAAACTAGATCACCCGGTTGAAATAGTATGTGCTTGCGTCCCTTATCGCGGCGATACTTAATGAGTTCGTTGGACCTGGTGATCTTGTCATATGCAAGCTGATGCAAAGCCTTAATATCAGAAGCACGATCACTAGCTTCCTGATTGAATTTAGTTGATGTGTCAAGAACAGCAAGGTCTAACGGTGTCTTCGGATTCAAACCGTAAACAACCATGAAAGGACTACTACCAGTGGTCTTGTTGGGAGCCCTATTATAAGCAAATTCAGCCTGAGGCAGCAATTCCTCCCATTGTTTTAGATTCTTACTGATAAGTGATCTAAGTAGAGACCCGAGGGTGCGGTTAGTTACCTCCGTCTGCCCATCGGTTTGGGGGTGACTGGAAGTACTAAATTTAAGCTTAGTACCCATTTTCCTCCACAAAGTTAACCAAAAATGACTAAGAAACTTGACGTCTCGGTCACTGACCATTGAACGGGGAATCCCATGGAGTCTAACTATTTCTTTGAAATAGAGATTAGCTACCTGAACCGCATCATAGGTGGTATGACAAGCAATGAAATGAGCCATTTTTGAGAAACGGTCGACCACTACCATAATAGAATCTTTCTGGCGCTGTGTTCTTGGTAAACCAATGATGAAATCAAGGCTAATGTCTTCCCACGGGGCAACAGGTACTGGCAACGGCATGTACAAGCCATGGGGAGACGAGTGACTTTTGGCTTGGTGACAAGGCAAACAACGTCTTACATAATGCTCCACGTCACGCTCCATCTTGGGCCAAAAAAATTGATTTTGTAACATTGTAAGAGTTTTATCAATGCCCAAATGCCCTGCTAATCCACCCTCATGCGTTTCTTTGATCAACAACAATCGAATGCTATGCCTAGGAATACATAATCTGCTTTTCTTGAAAAGGTAGCCATTACAGATATGATATTCACCCGTAGCATGATTTTGGCAGCTAGAAAATTGTTCTCCAAAATCAGGATCAGATTGGTAATTCTGTGGGAGTAGTTCGAGCCCAACAACTCTTGGCCTTAGTGAATTAACCAATGTATATTTGCGAGATAAAGCATCAGCTCCCTTATTTAGTTTTCCTGACTTGTGCTTAATGGTGAAATGAAATGCTTGTAAATACTCCACCCACTTAGCGTGCCGTGAGCGTAATTTGTGTTGCCCTTGAATATACTTGAGTGCCTCATGATCAGAATGTAGTATGAATTCCTGGGAGATTAAATAATGTTGCCACTGATCCAAAGCTCTGACTATAGCGTAAAATTCTTTGTCATAAGTCGAGTATCGTTGCTTTGCTTCATTTAGTTTCTCGCTGAAATAGGCAATCGGTCGGCCCAATTGTGACAGAACAGCACCAATTCCCACTCCTGACGCATCACATTCGACCTCAAAGACTTCATCAAAACATGGAAGGGCTAAGACCGGGGTAGATGACAATTGTTTCTTGAGCTCTTCAAATGCAGCCTGCGCTTGCACGTTCCAGGCAAACT
Organism: Glebionis coronaria; assembly: GCA_025667525.1. Lineage (NCBI taxonomy): Eukaryota > Viridiplantae > Streptophyta > Magnoliopsida > Asterales > Asteraceae > Glebionis > Glebionis coronaria. Next base: position 163,507,788 of record CM046878.1, on the reverse strand, counting down.
GCTTTAGCTTAGTAATTTCAGTCATGGGTGCCACGAGGGTGCTGAAATTCTTCACGAAACGTCGATAAAAGGAAGCTAGGCCATGAAAGCTTCGTACTTGCTGAATAGATCGTGGAACTGGCCAATCCCGAATAGCTTGGACCTTTCTTTCATCAACCTGAATACCCTCTGCTGACACTAAATAACCAAGAAAGGTTACTTGGGTAGTGAAAAACTCACATTTGTCTAAATTCCCATAAAGCTTTTCTTGATCTAACACCTCGAACAATTGTTGAAGGTGAGATTTGTGATCATCTTCGGTTCTGCTAAACACGAGGATATCATCGAAATACACGACAACAAACCTGCCTAGAAAGGGTTTTAATACCTGATTCATCAAGCGCATGAAAGTACTTGGTGCGTTGGACAACCCGAAAGGCATGACGAGCCATTCATATAAGCCCTCTTTTGTTTTGAAAGCTGTCTTCCACTCATCTCCTTCATATATTCTAATCTGATGATAACCGCTCCTTAGATCGACCTTAGAAAACACGGTAGCACCATAGAGCTCATCCAACAGGTCATTGAGTCGAGGAATTGGAAAACGGTACTTAATGGTTATCTTATTGATTGACCTGCTATCCATACACATTCGCCATTCTCCGTTCTTTTTGGGCACGAGTATAGTAGGAACTGCACACGGACTAAGTGACTCGCGTATAAGCCCCTTTTGCAATAGCCCATCAACTTGTTTCCTCATCTCGTCTGTTTCTTTGGGGTTCGAGCGATAAGCGGGTTTGTTAGGTAGAACCGACCCGGGAATAAAGTCGATCTTGTGTTGAATGGAACGTAGGGGTGGCAACCCGGAAGGAATCTCAGCGGGGAATATATGGTTATAGGATTGTAGCAAAGGCTGGATATGGGGGTTAAGGGTGTTGGGGGGGTTAGGTTCAGTTTCATCAAGACCCATGAGAATAAAGTCGGTAATGCAATAATACTCTTGTTGTTCAGCTTTCAGTAGGGTACTCAAAGGTTGGGGGTGTTTGGTTGAAGTGGTGACTGGAGACATTGGGGTGAGAACGATTTTTTTTATCGTTGTGGTTGAATGAGTAGGTGTTTAGATAACCATCATGCATCACCCGACGATCAAACAACCATGGACGTCCTAAGAGAACGTGACAAGCATCCATTGGAATGACATCACACCAAATCTTGTCCACATATGATCTGCCAATACTAAGAGACAAAAGAATTCGATGAGATACGTGGATTCCTTTACCTTGGTTCAACCACTGAATCACGTAAGGTGAAGGATGAGGCTCGGTGATCAGGTTGAGCTTGGAGACCAAAGTTTGTGAAGCCACGTTGGTACAACTGCCACCATCAATAATCACCGTGCAAACCCTTTCGGAAATGGTACATCGGGTATGAAAAATGGCTTCTCGCTGGAGGTTTTCTTCCCGATCATGTGTGTTGCTTAGTGTTCTCCGAACAACAAGACAAGCCCCTTCATCAGGTCCTACAATTTCTTCTACAACAGATTCGGAAATTACTACCGATCCTAATGACGGGTCAACCGCGTAGGAATTCTCTCCCTCTGCATATTCAGCTAGAGTAACAAGCTGCTTGTTTGGGCACTCAGAAGCGATGTGCCCGAGTCCTTGACATCGGAAACACCTTCGTGGGGCTTTAGTAGGGGTCACTGAATATTCAGATACATTTGGAGTTTTGTTTGTTGAGGTTGTTTTAGGTTGGATTGGGTTTTTGGAAAATGTTCGACCTGTTTCAGTTTTTCCCTTGATTCTTTGTTGACTATCTACCTTGTGAGCGAGTAAGGTTAATTCATCTAGGGTCGAGTATGGATATAACTCCACGACATTAGAAACACGAGTTTCTAGCCCACCCAAATACCGAACCAAAGTTTGTGGATCATCCTCGGGCAGATCACACTTCATAAGTAAATACTCGAATTCTCGAGAATATTCTTCTGCGGGACGTTGATTCTGCTTAAGATGATGTAATTGAGAAAAACTTGCCTGAATGTAATACGAGGGCAGGAACTTTTGCTTCATTAAACGCTTCATTTTTGGCCAATCCTTTACCTTCTTCTTTCCTAGACGTTCACGTTTAGTACACGTGTTGGCCCACCAAGTTGACGCATACTTCCTCAACTTCATGGCCACAATTTTTACTTTGTGTTCATCAGTGGTTTCTTTGTAGTCGAAGGCACACTCCACCGTCCTCAGCCATTCTACAAACTCGTCTGGGTCAAGCTTTCCATCATACTCTGGAATGTCAACCTTAATGTCGTTGGGATGCCATGTTCCAGATCCCTTTTGGTTGACTCCTGATCCACCGGTTTCAGTTTCATCTTCATCTCGGCGGTTAACTGAGAGTTCAAGAATTTGTTCTTGCATAGTCTTTAACTGTTCGGCCATGGTCTTCTTCTCAGCCTCAAGTTTCTCAATAGTTTTCTTCAAATCACTAGCACTTCGGGTATCCATGGCTCCTGATACCAAATGATAGACAGCAGCTTAATAATTGGATCCGAGGTCAGCCCGAACAAAGGATTTAAGAACAGCGTTACCTCTGAGATACAGAATTCACCACTCACAGATTTCGCTGGGCAAAATCCAACTTGGAGATCTCGTTACAGACACACCACGAGCTTCCAAGTTAGCTTCCAAGATCACCTCCTAATTCTGCCAAGACTAGGATAGCAATGGAATAATAACCATCTCTAAACAAAGAGAAAAGAAATTTAGGAAAATCAACAACTGACTTTTCATTGATTAACTTTTGCCTTACATACCAGAGAAAAAGGAAATAACCACCCACACAGCTACATTTAGGGAAAAGTAAATAACTGCTTTGAAAATGTCAAATAAAGGAAAAATACTAAAGAAAATAAAATGACATGGAAATGACTTGACTGGGAATTAAGGTTGACTGGTATGTAGCACTGCGATTAGATGATATGTGACTGAATCAAGCTGACCCATCCTTGTCCCACTTGACTCGAATCTTGACATGAGTACGGGTCTCGTATGTTAATCGGTTCTTGAGGAGGGTTGTGCCTATCAGTATATTGTGTGGTCGTATGTTTGTATCAGATGTATGATTGACAAGGTACGCCTCTAAATGTGGTGGTAAGGTGGTGTGCTAAAAAACTGAAGTGCAGCTCAAGTTGAGGTGGTGGTCCGGGTGACCATTAGTAAAACATGTACGCTCTTTATGGGGAATATGAGGGATTTGTGTAAAACTGCTCAGAAAAGATATACCATAAAAAACGGCTTGTTTTAATTTAGAAACTCATTCTTAAAATCCTATCAACCAACATAAAGAATTGGGATACATAAATCAATCTTACCTGACCAACACTTGTAGTAGATACTGAACACAGGGAAGGGTGCTCAGGAAATAAACTGATCCTTCTGATATTTCCTTCCTGGCGTTGCCTAATAATCCCGATTTCAAGGCGGCGGGCATGTTCTTCAAACCATATCAACATTGCATCTTGTTTCGACCCACTTTCGGAATCATGTTCTAAAGTTATCAATCCATTTGGTACACATGGCATTAGTTTTTCTCTGGATACCAGATTATTGGTACCTACGAAGAGTTGACCCTTCTCACAGTCAAGAAAAAAGAACTTTTCTGTGTAACCCAAAGAAGATGCCACCATTATATAGCTTGTACTATCAACCCATTCAAGTTCTTTAGTCTCGCGGATTACAATATTTAACGGCAACAAGAAAACGTTCACAGCGTATTCAGCAAAAATATAACCTCCAAGCCCACATAAATTCCTCCTCACGTTTCCCATTAATTCATCATCTGAAAACTCTTGTCCATCACAAAAGCGGTAAAGGACCCTTGTAGGAAGAGGCAGTTTCACATTCAAAGACTCTTCAAACTGATTTATTTCGTCCTCGGATGCGCCTTTACGAAGAGTGGGCAGAACCGCTGAGAAGTTATCTGTTAGCCACCTTCTAATTCTACCCCAGACATTATTCACTCGTCTAACAAGGGGCCAGGGATACATACTATATGCTTCTCTCCATGCTCCATATGCGGCCTAGAATGACGGAAGATAATAAGAAAATAAACATAATTACCATACCGTAGATCATCAATTGATATGTAAAATACTTTACTATAAAACATATTATAATCATACACTTCTTGACACTATCAGTATATCAAGGCCTCAATGGGCCAAACATATACACCAACAGTTAAGCGGGTGCCTGGATTGACCGAATCGTGTTTTTCTGTGACAAATGGGACACTGGTAATATTTATCGATATATCTAATTACATTCTTTGTAAAGATGCTTTGAATATGCATACAGTTTCAATTTGTTTATCCTAAACATTTCCAAAACTGATTGGAGTTGTGTATGACCGAGTCAAAACGGTTAACCAGTTTCTATAAAAAATGATAATGATTATTTAGGGTTAAGTTACATAAATTAAATAAATAATAAAACCACCAATAATAATCTTTAAAACCTAAAACCTAGCTAGGGTTTTTCCAATGACAGACAACATGTACAAAACAGATCCAAAATAGACAAGTTAGCAAACTAAACATATACTCTAAGACCTATTATTCTAGTAAACAAAATGTATGAAAAATGAATGAATAATAAATAATAACCAGACCTTGAAAGAGGGACATAGATTGCCTTGCGGATCGATTGGTGAAGATAGATTTAATTGTTGCTTACAGAAAGATGACCAGATTGAATCATCATGAGCAAAAGATTTAAAATATTTGTTGACACATGCAACTGATGCTACTTCTGATGGATTGAGTTTTGTTATGATGATGTGTGTTGCTAATTCTCCCACGCTTTCTAAATCTGTTTTGGATTGCTTTTTTGACATTGTTGTCTGCACCCAAACACACACTTGTTATTCTGAGGAGAAAGAAGAAAGGGGAGGCGGGTTGAACCTAGTAATGACTCCTTGTCCAAATACAAATATTTGAATTTATATTATTCATTTTGTTGGTATAAAAGGTTTTGCCAAAAAGGTTTTGCCAAAAAGAAAATTAAATATTTTAAAAATATGATTTAACTTCATTTGGATATGAATTTATAAATTCTCACGTTTACATTCATTTTAATTCAATGGATAAGATTAAATTAAAAGCTCAGTTTTGTTGGGAAGTCTCATTACACCATTAGGGAGAATCCACTTTATCTATTTCAATATCTGTTATCGAAAGAAAAATGCGATCGTTTAGCCATCGAAAATGAGTGGGCCTATCGGGGCCACACACTCAACACAGAGAACATACTTTATTAAATGATTATTATTTATTAAACGTGTAACAAAACTTGATCACCTAATTTGTTTAATTAACGGTAGTTAAATTAGTTACTTGTTTAATTAATTTGGAGTGAACGCGTAATTAAATTAGAGGGGGTCAAAAATGTCAACATTGGAAACCCTAGGACTCTAGGCCGCCGACTATACCCTAAGGGGTTTCTAGGAGTGTTTTTTGATTAGTTGTTAAGCTAATAATTACTATATTTAGTTAACTTGGAGTATGGAACAATAAAACCAAATAGGTGGAGAGGCTTTTAATACCCCTCTGCGTGCACCTCATTATTTACGTCCAATCTTTCCCCACTAAAACCAATTTTTGGTTCAAACATCCCCCTTCAAATCTCAAATCACCTAAAGTGTAAACCTTTGCAAGATCGACTGCCTTTTGCTACTCTATTGTGAAGTAACTAAGCCTTATTATAAATATGTGGTACTCTTATGAAGGTTTTAGTCTCTTTGCTTTGTCCCCTTGTGGATCGTCGACTATACAAACCTAATTAGGGTTTTCGTGTGATTTGGTTATTATCTTGTAACGTCTACGAACCGATCCTTACGCAATCCCTAATTAGGGTTCTGGATCTAGGGCTTCTAGTTATAACATCTACACAAGTTGTTCGAGAAGTGAATTTACTACTAGCATCGTAGTGATTGTTCGTTTGACACGTCTTGTGAGCAAACGTTAGAGACGGTAATTTAACCGATAAATTTCAAGATTAAGATAAAGCTTCATTAATTGATTTAGTCAATTAATTAAAGGTTGGTTTTTAATTGTATTTATTTGTGCTTAATCATGTATGTTATACTAGATCCATTCCACTGTGTACACGTAGTTAATGGTTTAACTAGTATTCAAAATCCCAGCAGTGGTATCACGAGTCATCGTATGGCATTCATGGGTTACACATACAATGAACACGATAGATTCACTTAAATACCTGATTTATTTGTTATGGAAATAAGATGCATTCTAGCCATAAATCTTTAATGATCTAGATCTATTAAAACTGGGCAGGTTTAATTGAATTGGGTAAAACTACGATTGTTTTATTCGGCCAAAAACTTACACAATCAAGTTATTTTATGCATGTGGTTGCTCTTGGTTATCAAGATGGGGTCTTTGGTTCTTCAATTAGGAAGACTCAATTGAGATCTCGGATCTTATATGTTACTGCTTTCATATAGAGTTTGTCTTCACCTCTACCCCTCTTTCTGTTTGTTTTTTATGTGCTTATATGTTTTCCATTATGAATTGCAAAATTATTTACGCAAGATTCTAGTAATCATAAAAACGGATCTATACTTATTTCAAAACTAGCTTTAAAACACGTCTCATTAAATACACTAATTTTTCCTTGCGAATCGGATATGTTTTATTTGTTAAAAATCATTTTTAGAATAAAGATTAATATGGACATAAGAATAATGAAACTTGGTTTTATTATAAGTTAATTATTTTGCGAAATCATATTGTCACTCGAGTTGGGCTTACATACCTTAATGATGGTTTATAAACCATCCTCTCAACGACGTGATTTGCAAAATTTGATTATCTTGTAATACTTAAATACAACATCTTTTGTGATTTGCTTTTGGTGGATCTTGCAACTACACTTTGTGTACATAGTCAAGCCATCTAGGGTTTGAATTATCTTTAATCTTTTCCCGTGTCACATACATGTTTCGGCATCTATGTGGTTGTTATCCCAAGCACTTGTGCCTTCGGGCACGTAAAGAGTAGGATAGAGGGTTTGATCACTCTTTAATCTTTTCCAGCAATAAATCATACCTAAACTAAAGTTGACAAAATGTTTTCATAACTTGTGCTAGAAGGATGATTGTATGCATCTTTTTACACGCTTTTGACATTTGTTTTCAAAACTTATGTGATACCTATTTAAATTTTTAAGTCTATGTCATCCAAAGTATTCACACTTTCAATTGGCTTTATCATATGGTTAGACCTAGGATGAATTCCAACCTAAGGAAATTTTTATCATAGGTCAGATCTATGTTAATTTTGCATGATTTACATTGGTGCGACTTAAATCGAGTTCCTGGTCAGATCCGGAATTCGAGGCATAAGATGAGATGAACCATACTCATTAACCTATTATTTGTGGAACATGTTTGATTGAGATGTTCATTGATACTAGCAAGAGTTGTGAGAACATCCCCTTCAAACACTCTACAAAAATAGTTTTATGAATCATCTCATACTACTAAGAGTTGCACTTGTAACGCAATAAACGATTGGCGCTTATCTCTTACCCCACTTATTTTTAGTTGTCCAGACCTCCTAATAATGAGTGGGTGAACAAGTAGGATCTATTCTTATTAGTAATTAGTTGGATAGTTAAATCTTTTAAGATTTTAATTATCGAAAATACTAAATTGAACTTTCTGATTCTAATGTTATTGTGTTATTGCAACATATTTCGTAAAGAAATGTTTATTTTGTTAAAAAAACAAACATATTGTTTTTCCTGGTAAGAAGAGTGAGACTAAATCCTATCTTTTCTCCATATTTGACAAACTAAGATAGGTTACAATTATATTTAAACTCACTTACTATCTTTCTTTTTTGAACAGGAACTTACTATCTTTTATTACCCTTTAATAGTTATGAATAATAGAAGATAAAATATTTTTTGTACCTAAAGGATATTTTGTGTATAGCTACCAAAATAAGTGACATCTTACACTTGTCACGATGTATGAGTTTAAACCACAAAGAGTAAAGAATTTACTAGCACTTCGCTAGGTATATTTCTTGAACTCTCGGTATTCCTTAAAGTGCTAATTCTAACAATCGTAAATTTCCCAAATTTGTAAAATGACTATTTTACACCTTGACTTTTTTAGTCAACTATGTGCTTGAATTGGTTTTAAATCGGGACGTTATCCCGTGTTTTTTAAAAAACCGTCTATGGACGCGTATTGACTTGACACTATGCTCAGTCATCATTCTGAGAATTTCATGTGAGTCTGACCAAATTGTTGTGACGGTCAATGAATTGGCGATAATCTGTAAGATTATTCGTTAACTGTGAATTACGTGATTAACTATTTAGTTTTACTTTCGTGATTATTCCTTGTGTGAACTATGTGTTTTCTAGCTCTTAGTGTACGTATATTGTATTTTTGCTATTTATATCAATAAATCATATTTACGATGTATAATTATTTCACGTAACGTGTTTTTGTATTTTGTGTTGTCTTTACGTTTAATCATTGTTAGCATGCATAAATTTTTTTATAAATTATAAAATAGCGTTTTATTTCATAAAATTATAAAATTAATTTATTTCGCCAAGTTTCTATCATTTACGTATTTTTAAGCCTAACTATATACTTTCAACTACTTACCCATGTTAGCCTCAAATTATTTTGAGGCTAACAAGAATGTTCGGTCATAGGTTTTTATTGTAATATTTATTAGAAAGTTGTAATAGTTAGTTAGATTAGTCTTGTTTACGGACTTAACTTTGAGCTAAAGTTCATTAATAAGTAACTAAAGCCTAAAAGGAAAGCCCGACCCATTAAATAATATAGTCCATTAAGGCTACATGTATGAGCCCGACTATATATACCTCTTCTAGCATGTTAGGAGAGGTAGGTGATTTCATTTTCTTAATCTAATATTCTCCTAGTTTCTCCACCTTCTCTCTACTTTCTCTCACTACTTTCTCTCTCTAGAAATCATCTATCTTTCTTATTTAATTCATAAGATCAAACATGGGGAAGTGATAAAATATGGGAACAACAATTGGTATCAATCGCCACAGGGTAAATTAGTGATTGGTTGTTTGGTTTCGATTTGGTTCGATTGATTTAATCAAAATCAACTCGGATTGAATTTTTTCAGTGTTTTCGGGCTCTAAATCTTGAAATACATCTCCTATATAGTTGTGGTAGGGATTTGGTTAAGTTTTTGTGGTTAAAATCGCAAGTTTTTGGGGTGTTTGGATTGTTTTTGAGGTACGGTTTGTAAAACAGTGGATTGATTTAGTTGTTTTCGGAAAAGGGTTTTAAATTCCGAAAGAAGAAGAAGTTCATTTATCCGAAAATTAATATTCGGATATGGGTTTATAATTCTGAAAATCCTCTTTATTCCGAAGATCGTTCTAGCATATATTCCAAAGATTGGGTATTATCCGAATTGCTTTATCCGAAGAAAGGGATTTTTCCGAAAATCGTTTATCCAAAAAGTGAAGGTTAGTTTCTTCTTCAGTTATTCCGAATTGAACATTTATCCGAATTAATCCTTTTTTCCAAAAACCTGCCATATATCCGAAAACCTACCACTTATCCGAAGATTACCTGTTTTCCCGAAAAACAACATTTATCTGAAGATCATTTTTTTCCGAAAACCAACATTTTTCAGAAAACCTTTCATTTATCCGATAATACACCATTTATCCGAAAAAGCCACATTATTCTGAATATACACCATTTGTCCGAAAAAGCCATATGATTCCGAAGATCACCATTAATCCGAAGATCACCATTTATCCGAAATCCACCATTTATCCAAAAATCTCAAGTTATCCGAAAATCTGCACTTATTCCGAAAATCACCATTATTCCAAAAATCACGAATATTCCGAAAATGGAAATTTTTTACAAAAGTGAAAATTTTTAACATTGTGTGATTTTTCGCCTTAGAATTTTTGGTTTCTTGAGAAGACATTTTTAGGGAATTTTAACATTTTTTCATCGACAACAACAATCACAACACATCTACTTAAGATCCGTTTTCACTTCATCAATTTCAAGTTTCTAGATATGGATTCTACTCAAGAGTATCGTGTCACAAACAACAACATCATGGTGGCGGGTAACAAAGAGATACCTCCAATGCTTATGTCGGGTCGATACGATCAATGGTAATCTCGTTTTCTACGTTATCTTGACACAAAACCTAACGGTGATGCTTTAAGGCAATGTATTTTTGATGGACCCTATAAATTCTCAAGGATAAAGTTCCTGTAGTACCAGCCACAAACACAACTGATGAAATACCAGCTTATGAACGTGATGAAAAGAGAAACGATCTCACACCAGAGAACCGTGCTTGTTTTGATGCATAGAAGGAAGCAATCTACTTAATTCTCAGTGGCATAGGAGATGATATTTATTCCACGGTTGATGCATGCCCTACTGCTAAAGAAATGTGGATGGCTATTGAAAGATTGCAACAAGGTGAATCACTTAACAAACAAGACATGAAAACTAAGGTGTTTTGGAACTTTGGAAAGTTTACATCAAAGGATGGGAATCAATTGATTCTTATTACTCCCGATTCTACAAAATGATGAATGACATGACTCGAAACAACTTGCAAGTTTCCACCATGCAAGTCAATGTCCAATTTCTACAGCAATTTCAACCAGAGTAGACAGTTTGTCACCTTGGTGAAACAACAACAAAAGTTAGACGAAGTTTCATATCACACGCTCTTTGACATTTTGAAACAATTTCAAAATGAGGCAAATGAACTTCGAGCTGAACGTGCTGCAAAGGTTTCAAATCCACTTTCTTTAGTGTTTACCACTCAACATTACCCAGATTATCGCTCTCGTGCTCCAAAGACCTACTCTACTCAATCATCATCACCACGACCATCCACTGTCTCGAAGTCACATGCTCCAACAAGATCCCGAGGCAAAGAAGTTTCAAGAGCACCATCACCCACACCTGAGCAATCATCCAAAAAAGACAGTGATGAAGAACTAGCTCAAAAGGATAGGGAAATCAAGCAACAAATGTCTTTCATTATGAAGCAATACAGGAAAATCTACAAACCCACAAACAACAACCTCAGAACATCATCTAACTCGAGGAACAACTAGCTCAGAGCCCTCCAAGGACTGACACACGAAGGCGTGCTGAGAGTCCTCCAAAGTATGATCGACAACCCACGAAGTATGATAATCAGAAGGTTGCTATTGTTGTTGGAAATAAGGAAACTGTTGGTACTCAAGTTGTGCAACAAAGTAGGATTCAGTGTTTTAACTGCCGAGGTTATGGACATTTGGCTAGGGAATGCAGGCAGCCAAAGAGGGTTAAAGATTATGGTTATCATAAGGAAAAGATGCTGTTGTGCAAGAAAATGGAAGCTGGGATCAAGTTATCCGCTGAGGAAGGAGAAATGCTTGACGACACAAAATGAACTCTCCGACCAAGAACTCGAGGCACATTATTCATACATGGCAAAGATTAATGAGGTCCTTAACGTCACTGAAGATGACAATGGTCCTATCTTTGATACCGAGCCAATTTATAAGGTACAACATGATGATCAATATAATGTGTTTGGTGATACACATGAGCATAGTGATCTACCAACAACAATTACTGACACGTGTATGATGGAAACGGTTGATAGCAATACCACACACGATTCATCAGACATGTGCAATAATGAGTTTGAGGATGATCAACATGCAAATGAGTATGATGACGAGGAGCGTGTCGCGCTTGCTAATTTAATTGCTAGTTTACAAAAAGATGTCAATGAAAATAGGAAGAGTTAAAAGCAATTAAAGAAGGCAAACGCAGCGCTCACTCAAAACTTTGAAGAAAGCAAATCCGCTCTTATAAAATTTAGTGAGACAATTGATAGCTATGAGGCTGAGCTTCTTCAAAAGACCAAAGAGCTTGAGGGGTACAAAAGTCGTGTTATTAACGTTAAAAAGGACGATTTTGAAAATAAATACAACGAAGCTCTTGCTTTGTTAACTAACTAAAAACGTCAATTTAATGTTTTATTAAGTGATGAACGTCAAAAAACGTACCTTGCCACAACAGAAGTTAATGAACTCGAACATAGGCTTTCTATGAATACTATCGATTCTGCTAAAATTCTTGACGAAAAGAAACAAGATATTGAAAAATTAAAACAAGATTTCAAAAATAGACAAGGCAAAGATACTGAAAAAGTAAAGGATCTCGAAGAACAAGTCGATTTTTTGAAAAAAGTTGTTTATAAAACGCATGACTCTATTCAAACCGTTAGAATGATAGCACCTCGGTCGTTTTTCAAGGTTCAACCTAATTTTGCAAGCCCCAAGTACCTCGAACAAGCTCAAGCTGTTAACCTTCACTTATATCTTGATGAGTCCGAATGGACCGATCATGATTGCCCAGTAGTTAACCTCGATAGAGAAGAGATGTCCCTTTGGGATGAGGAGAGTAGATCACTGGTCAATAAAGATTTTGTGACACCGTATAATTATGCTTATGAAAACAGTCTTTATGGTCTTTTCACTCCACAAAAACAGAAGTCTCGTGAGGAATTGTTTCTTGAATGCAAACAACGAAGAATTCAATGGAAGAAAATTTTTGCCACTAAGAAATCAAATGTTTTTAAATATATTAACTATGTGCCTCTTGATACTTCTAAAAGCAAAATTCGAAAGACACTTGGTATTCTTAAACATCACATAGATAATGTTCAATCAATTGTTGAAAGCGATTGGGAGAAACGTCAAAAGGATAAGTGGAAAACAGAGATTCCTCACGACATAACTGTGCTTATGAAAGAACTTTTAATACCAAATACGAAGATAATCAAAGAAAATGTTCTTGAGTTCGAAAATTTGATTTGGTCTGAATTGTATGATGATTTGAAATATGTTGAGTCTCTTGAAAAAGCAATTGATGAACTTCAAAATGACAAATCAGATTTCTCAAACAAATATGATCTACTCTTAGAAGAATGTCTCTCCAATGATATTTTGTGTGTTACTCTTCAATCTTGTGCTGATATCGATGAATATTCTGATGTTTCATGCAAATATCTTGGTAAGATCAAAGAGTATGAGCGTCTTGAACTTGAGCTTTCGAAACGTAAAGAAAATGTTGATAAAAATGCTTTTGAGTTATTTCAACATAAAACTGATTTCCTTCAAAAACATTGTCATTCTCTTGAACTTGCTTTGCAAAAACACATCAGAAGTTTTCCACATGATAATAAATTACAAAAAAAACTTTCCCAAATGTGTCGAGAAATGAATGAAAAGAGTTTGGAAATTAAAGAATTGAAAGCTCAGTTACAAGACAGGGAAATAGTGATAGCAGAGTTGAAGAAACTCGTTGCTAAGATGGGTGGGAACATTGTGGAACCTAGCGTTAAGAAACCTGTTGTAAGACAACCCAATGCGCACAAAGTGAATAAACCCTCTGTCTTGGGAAAACCATTTGTTTTCTCCAATTCTGCATTTGCAAAACCCGGGTTTGCTACCAAGACGGATGGGAATGATAGGTTACCACAGAATACTCCCAAAACACATATTCGATCACAACGCATTAAGAGCATAAATATGATTAAACCAGAGATGTATAGATTGGTCACTAAACCCACACACAACAAAGAAAGTCAATCACCTCATACTTCTAGAAACACTAATAGACGTGTGTCTTTTACAACAGGAGTAGTCCCCACTGCTAGTGTTAGCCGGCCTCAACTTAAGAGCACTCGCATGAATGAAAAGGTTTGGCAACACAAGATTCAAGGGAAGATGAAGAAAGTAGAAGACCACCCTAGGAATTTTAATGTTTCTAAGAATAAAACGTCTGTAATAGCATGTAATGACGATTTGAATGATTTGACTTTGAATGATATGAATGTTAAATTTGTTTGTATGAAATGTGGCAAATGTGCTAATGCTAATCATGTTATGTGTGCTTCGAATAATGTCAAAGCCATAGATACTAGAACTAAGAAGCACACTGCGATGCCTATCAGTGCTAGTAAACCCAAACGCAAAGTGAATCATTCTGGTGCAACCCCCTCTAAGAAAAGCATTGTATCAGACTCCCCCATTAAGAACACTAGAAGCATAATTAGGGAATTATATGAGTTTGCTAGCAAGTCTTGGAAATGGTGGTTTTCTAATCAATGTCCTCCAGGATATGAATGGATGCCTAAGGTTAGGAACGAAAATGTGACAATGAGCTTTAGTGAGCCTTTAAGTGTTGCAAGTAGGGAAACTAGTGATTCTGAAATCACAACTAACATGGAATCCAATTTAGCAAATGCTCCATCTTGTTCTAATTCTTCTTTAGGTGATCGAGATAATTCTCTTCATACTGGACTCCGGGTGCACCAAGCACATGATGTGGAATCTCAAGCTTCTAATTAACTTCGTGGAGAAGTTCCTGGGTACGGTCCGATTTGGAAATGATCAATTTGCACCGATCCTAGGATATGGAGATTTGGTTCAGGGGAATATCACAATCAAACGGGTATACTACGTCGAAAGGCTCAATCACAATCTTTTCTCGGTTGGTCAATTTTGTGATGCGGATTTCGAGGTTGCTTTTAGAAAGAAGACATGTTTTGTTCGTGATTATGATGGGAATGACTTACTTACCGGTTCACGGGGTACTGATCTATACACTATTTCACTTTAAGACTCTATTTCTTCAACTCCAATCTGTTTCATGGCTAAAGCTTCAACGAATCAAGCTTGGTTATGGCATCAACGATTATCTCATCTTAACTTTGATACCATCAAGTTGCTTTCCAAGAAAAATATTGTGCGAGGTCTTCCAAACTTGAAATTCATCAAGGATCATCTTTTTTCTTCTTGTGAGCTTTGTAAAGCTAAACGTAGTAGCTTCAAGACAAAGACTACACCAAGCTCTAAAGGACGGTTAGATCTTCTTCATATCGATTTGTGTGGCTCCATGCGTGTTCAAAGCATCAATGGGAAGAAATATGTTATGGTAATTGTCGATGACTACTCAAGGTACACGTGGACTAATTTCTTGAGGTCCAAGGATGAAACACCCGACGTTCTGATCAACTTCCTTAAACTGATACAACGTGGTCTTCAAGCTCAAGTAAAAGTGGTACGTACTGACAGAGGCACATAATTCTTGAATTCAACTATGAAGAATTATTTTGAAGATGAAGGGATTGAACACGAAACATCTATTGCTAGAACACCTGAACAAAACGACGTTGTTGAAAGACGAAACCGTACTTTAGCTGAGGCTGCTCGAACATTATTATCTGCTTCAAAAGTACCATTATTCTTTTAGGTCGAAGTCGTATTAACCGCATGTTACATACAAACCGTTCCTTAATTATCCCAAGACATGAAAAGACACCATATCACATAATTGATGATCACAAACCTTCACTCAAACACCTTCATGTTTTTGGATGTACGTGTTATATTATTCGAGATGGTGAAAATTTGGATAAGATGAAAGAGAAAGGTGATGCATGTATTCTATTGGGATATGCAACTCAGTCTAAGGGATATAGAGTTTACAACAAGAGAACAAAATTGATAGTAGAGACTATTCATATCAGATTTGATGAATTACAAGAAATGGAACTTGAACAAATCAGTTTAAGTCCCGATCCACAAAGACAAAAGACTGCACAACCGCACGGAACTCGGAACTCAAGACCACAACAATGAAACATCAAGTTCAAAGCTGGTTCCTGAACATGTTCCTAGAGCAGATATGACAGTGGACACGACACTTGAAGAGTTGGAAATGTTATATGGACCAATGTTTGATGAATATTTCACGGGGGAGAAACATGTTGTATCAAAGTCTTCCACTGTCACTCATGATAAGAATTATGATGTCGATCATCGTCAACAAAAGGATACAACTTCATCAACTTCAACACGGGTTGCTGTAGATTTCCTCCCCAGAATATCACTTCAACAATCAATCCTACAACATCCACAACTACTGTCATTGCTCCAGAGAACACAAATCAAGCAGACGATGCATTATCTGACGATGACGATTTTCACAACCCATTCGGTACACCGGTACACAAAACTGGAGAGTCTTCTACTCGCCATGCTGATCCATCAAATATGCATACGTTCTACCAACGACACCCGTCAACACATCATTGGACCCGAGATCATCCTTTGGTTCAAGTAATTGGAAACCCTTCACAGCCTGTTCGTACAAGACGACAATTAGAAACCGATGGTGATGTTTGTATGTTCGCACTCGCCGTGAGTACAGCTAAACCGAAAAACATCAAAGAAGCCATGTCTGATCATGCTTGGATTGAATCGATGACGGATGAACTTCAACAATTTGAAAGACTTAAAGTCTGGGAACTTATTGACAGACCATACGATGTGATTCCATTAAATCTTCGTTGGCTCTGGAAAAACAAGATGGATGAAGAAAACATGATCATCAAGAACAAAGCTAGGCTAGTGGCTAAGGGGTATGGCCAGAAAGAGGGAACTGATTTTGACGAATCATTTGCACCAGTTGCTCATATGGAAGCGGTCAGGATTTTCCTTGCTTATGCTGCACATAAGGGATTCACTGTCTATCAAATGGACGTAAAGACGGCACTTCTTAACGGTCCTTTGAAGGAAGAAGTCTATGTCACGCAGCCGGAAGGATTCGTCAATCCTCATTATCTTGAAAAGTTGTATCGTCTCCACAAAGCACTTTATGGACTCAAGCAAGCTCCAAGGACGTGGTACGATGAGCTCTCGAAATTTCTGGTATCCAAAGGTTTCTCAAAAGGTTTCATTGATCTAATTTCGTTCACTTATAAATATGGGGATGACATTTTGCTTGTGCAGATTTATGTTGATGACATTATTTTCGGGTCTACAAACCCAAAACTTTCAAAATGGTTTGAAAAAGTCATGCACAACAAATTTGAAATGTCTATGATGGGCGAACTAAAATTCTTTCTTGGAATTCAAGTTCACCAATCCCCAAGTGGTATCTTTATAAACCAAGCTAAGTATTGTCAAGAGATAATCAAAAAGCATGGTATGAATTCATGTGACCCTGTTGGGACACCATTATCAACCACATCGCTAGATGCTGACTTGGAGGGAAATGCCATAGATCAAACGAGATACCATTCCATGATCGGCTTCCTTATGTACTTGACAGCAAGCAGACCCGATATATCACATGCTACGTGTTATTTTGCACGATATCAAGCACGATCCACTGAAAAGCACCTCAAGGAGGTTAAATGGATCTTTTGGTACCTCAAGAATACCATTCATTTGGGACTCTGGTATCCGAGGGAAACCAGTTTCTTTCTAACGGCCTATTCAGATTCTGATCATGCAGGGTGTCTTGATACACGAAAAAGTACTTCCGACGGTGCACAATTTCTAGGTCAAGATAAGCTTGTGGGATGGTCTTCCAAGAAGCAGGATTACATGTCATTGTCATCAGCCAAAGCGGAGTATGTGTCTCTATCTGCGTGTTGTGCTCAAGTACTTTGGGTGCGAACACAACTCACGGATTATGGCTTCCACTTTGAGAAAGTACCTATGTACTGTGACTCAAAGACGGCCATAGCCATCTCCTGCAATCTGGTACAGCATTCTCGCACGAAGCACATTGATGTCAGATACCAATGTATAAAGGAACAAGTTGAAAGAGGTATCGTTGAACTATACTTTGTTGGAACGGATTACCAATTAGCCGACTTGTTTACGAAAGCTCTGTCGAAAGATAGGTTTGAGTACCTCGTTAGGCAAATTGGTATGAGATGTTTGACTCTAGCAGACCTGGAGATTCTGGCAAAGGTGCCTGCTTGATTCACCTATCAAACATCTACTTGTAAATATCATTGAATAAGCAAAATACAAAAATATAAAACATATAAAAACAAAACAAAAAATTAAAAATCTTTTAATATCCAAAAATATTCATCTCGACATGTCTTTCAGTATCGATAATATGGACGTACCTAGAAATGTCGCTCAATAAAGACACGGGTGTGTACATAAAGCTCGAATGAAAGTTATAAATATTTTTCAAAACATGTCATTTCTTTTTTCAATAAAGTAAAATGTCTATTTTGGTCAATTTTTTCCAACAACGGGTAGAGCAATCTATCTTGGGTTGAGCATATCACAAAACATTCAACGTTTTGAGCTCAACACAATGGCTTGTAATCACTTTTAGATTGTAACCTGGATCGATATTCACGGGGGAGTGTACGATTTAGTGCGCTTGCCCTCTGGAAAAGAAGTTAAATCTTCTTACACTTGAGTGGATTTGTCAAGTCATTCAAAGTCTATGAACTCAAGTTTATGCTTTAGAAAAACTTCTTCGCAAAAAAAAAAGAAATTGAGTTTTTTGAAAAGCTTTGAACACAATTTTTTTCAAGAGTTTTTCAATGATTATTCAAAATCTTTCAAAAATTATGTGTTCAACAACTTCCATCCTCAAAAAGAGAAATGTGGATCATATCCTAACAACAACAATTCAATTGGATCAATTTTTGAGGGGGAGCGTTCCAAACAATTTCATGTTAGTTTGACACATTCCTCTCCCGAAGATTTTCAAGACTATTTTTCAAAATATATTTTAATCAAATTTGGTATCTCTAATATCAAACGATTTTATATATTAGAGATAGGGGAGAAAATGTGATTAAAATGTGTTCTAAAGACTCAAGCACTCATGGTTACAATCAAATACCCACAACATCTTTAATTTACGACGTTATTGGTGTCAAAAGGGTGGTTAGGTTTAAGTCCTATGATCCAACCAGAAACGGAGGGATCTTCTCAGGGACAATCCAATAAACTATTAGAAGTCCTTAGGAAAGATGGAGTAGAATGTGAACCTAGCTGAATGAAGACTAAGTACTGAAGCTAGCACTGGAACAATAACAACAAGGTGCTAGTAATGATGTCTTGGTAAGCATTGAAGGGATTGAAGAATGAAAAAGAAAAGTAAGGATAAAGGGTGTAAAGAAATTAGCCCTCCATACAACTTAGGCAGAAACCGGGTCAACACATCATGAAGACTACACATCATGGACCCAGTGATGTAATGCACAACCCTTACCCAGATACTCAGGCTTCTCTCAAAAGAAGTTTGTTTTATTGTCACGGAGAACAACATGACTTCTATTAGCTTTCTCACTCCGAGCTAGTTGATATTGAATAGGTGGCATTTGCTCCAGCCTCCGACCACTAAAAGTGCACAAATCGAGTCTAGAGCCAAGAGATCAATCAAATTTCGTTAGGACACACAGATGATGAACAAGAGAGTCCTACGCTATATCCTTGTGATATCGATAGAACACTCAGAGTGATACTACCTAGTATTCACAATGATGAGTGGAAATCCTTCCAGTGTTAACATCAAACAGGACTGCGTTAGGTCATATGTATGATTCTTTATAAATCAAACATGTGTAAAACTGAAAAGCAACAGTGGTTTGATTCTGAATTGATTTAAACTCGTTTCAGGTTTCTATGCAATATATTTATGATCTTGCCAGAACGTTTAGAGTGATATTCATTAATATTCACAGTGATGAATGGAAATCCTTCTAGCGTCAACCTCAAACAGCACTACGGTAGGTGACTTGCAAGATTTTTATGAATCAAGCTTGTGTCAACTGGAAAGAAACAATGGTAAGATTCTTTATGAATCACACTTATTCCAAGAATTTAAATGGACGACTTTAATCAAGTGGATGTCAATCCAATTGATTCACTCTATATTTTCGCAGTCTTGCTTTGAGACTGTCGACTAAAGAGAACGGCTAGTACAGTCGCGAAACCCTGTCAAGGAGATTCTTAATTAATCTACCTAATCATAGGTACGATATTAAATATCGTGTAATGGTCTTCACCGACCGGAGGTAAAACGCTACCGATTTAGGACGAATGTCAAAGATATTCAGTCCGTGTCTATGTCTTGTCTTGAGAAAGTGACGTTACAGTGTACTCAGCAAAGTCAAAGATTCAAAACCATATACTCATGCCCAAAGACATTCAACAATCAAGAAAGCTAAAGACTTTCGTAACTCTGATGATCAAAATCTTCCTTATCATTTAATGTAGAGGAATGATCTCTCTTAAAAGGAGATTGTTAGCAAGCTTTCAAGATAGTGCAACGTATGAGCATGTGGATGAAGACACAAGATCGCAAGATGGCAAAGACAAGCCAAGGATGATTTGAAGATCTCAAGACCAAAAGACAAAGTTGAAAGACAGCGACAAAGGCTCAGAGATCACAGCATGAAGGAATAAGACTACTATTACACGTTCAAGACTCATTTATGACGAAATTTGTAATATCCATTGAACTCCAAATATCAAAGAGGAATGACCTTACATTGGGGGAGATTGTTAGCCTCAAAATTTTTTGAGGCTAACAAGAATGTTTGGTCATAGGTTTTTGTTGTAATATTTATTAAAACGTTGTAATAGTTAGTTATATTAGTCGTGTTTTACGGGCTTAACTTTAAGCTAAAGTTCATTAATAAGTAACTAAAGCCTAAAAGGAAAGGCCGACTATATAAACCTCTCCTAGCATGTTAGGAGAGGTAGGTGATTTCATTTTTTTGATCTAATATTCTCCTAGTTTCAACACCTTCTCTCTACTTTCTCTCACTACTTTCTCTCTCTAGAAATCATCTATCTTTCTTCTTTAATTCATAAGATCAACCATGGTGAAGTGATAAAATATGGGAACAACAACCCATTTACATAAACACTTTTACACATTAACCTATTTAACCTTTTACATTTAACTAGTTATCATGGTCAAAAATTTAAAATCAATTTCCCTCCTTTGTTGCTATTTTAGGCCGAGCACACCAAGATGCACACATGTGGTGATGAGCTCATTTCATTTGTTTGTATGCATGACATATTTGATCAAGCTTACAAGTTATAACTTCTACAAGCAACATAATAATCTCATTATTTCACATAGTAAAAATAATTTTCTCTCCTTCATTCTCTCTAGAAAACCATGGCCTAAACCACCACCATCATAAAACCACAAATTTTTAAAAATTCAAGATTAATATTAAGCACATCTTGTGTTAATTTCATACAACCAGGGGTTTATAAAGTGATTTAGAAGCAAGTGTTTATATTATTTGGTTTCTTTGGTGTGATTTGAAGATATTTTGGTAGATTTTTGTTTTGTGT